>CM053405.1:17268783-17290789 GCA_028644305.1 Xerus rutilus | reverse complement strand
TATTCCATTTGTCTGGAATATTTATTCTATATCTTTACTTTTAATATGCATGTGTCCTAAACAAGTTTGAAATAATAAATATTCAGTGTATGAGAAAATATGTGTACATATACTTTGTTCTTAGGTTTTGTATTTCTCTGAGTCAATGAAGTAACAAACATTGACAAGTGACATCCCCAGTGACTGTAAAAAAAACAATTAAATAGTAGAAAATTAAAGTCTTCATATTTTTAAATGTATGGTAAGTGATGATATTTTTAAGTATGGTAAGGGTGATGAATGTCATAGTGTTCAGCATTGATAATTGAAAGTTCTTATTTTTTATGTGATGTTTTAAAGTAGAAATATATGATGCACATATCTAGTCTTTTTTGATTTTTATTTTGAGACAATGTCTCCCTAAGTTGCTTAGGGCCTCATGAAGTTGCTGAGGTTTTTTTCTTTCTTTCTTTTTTTTTTGAAATTGTGATCCTCCTGCTTCCTTGCTTCAGTCTACTAGGGCACAGGAAATACAGGTGTGTTCCACTGTGACCAGCTATTTCTGATTTTCAAATTATTCAGTAACTTTTCTTGGAACCTGAACTCCAATCACAGCCAGAGGTTAGAGAACATAGTCTAGTGATTTTCTTTTTTTCTTCAAGACATTATGTCAGCTGTCATCTTTATTTTCTGAATGCTCTGAATTGGGTCAAGCATTTATACCTTATCCTTTTCATGGTAAACTGATAATAGGATATATTCATTTACTTAAACCATTTCACATCCACTTCCAGAGCTATTAGGCAATGACTGCTTTTATAGCAACTATGACAAGTGGGAATTTAGTGTCAGTAATTGAAAGGAAAGGGGATGAATAATTTAACAGTTTATATAGCAACTTTCTTGTGTTTGTCCACACTAGAATTTATGCAACTTTTCAAAATTTTCAAAATGAATACATATACTTAGGCCCCAATTATTTTCTTCTGAAGAAAACTGAACTCAATATTCTCCAGTTCTAAGTCCAATTCTACATCTAACTTTTCTCAGATATGTCCAGTTCCTTTGGTTTCACAATGCTCCTATATTGAGAAAGTATATCAAATAATGGAAGAAAAGTATAGGTAGAGGATATGGGATATATTTATAATTTTAGCAGCTAGACCTAAGACTAAAATTTTATAAATTTCAGTAGCTGTCCCACACTTCCTTTAAAAATGAAAACGCTCAGATTGTAGTTATTTATAAATGGGGTGAACCTAACATTTATTCTTTCTTTTAAACAAAGACCTACACACTATTTTTTAATTTTTTTAATCATGTATGGACATTTATTTATTTATTTATATTTGGTGCTGAGAATCAAACCCAGTGCCTCACACATGCCATGCAAGCACTCTACCACTGAGCCGCAACACCATTTCTAACATTTACTCTTAAGGGATATGAGTCCTTGAATTTTCAGCTTATACAGGAATTGATTTGTCTTTTATTAACTTTTCACACTAGATATATTTACCAAGGGAGCTTTCTCAGGGAATTTGTCATATTATATGCTTATTACACAATGAACTGATTATATATTTACCCTAGGTAATAAAGAGTAATCGCCCAATACCAAGTCACAATTTACTTTTTAATATGTTCCTTAATGATATAAAGAACTCAAAATTGTCAAGTACAAATCTCAATTTTCAATGTGCAGAATCTTTGAAATCTTATTGTGTTCTTTGTGAATCTCACTTAATAAAAACTCTGTACTACAATGTCCCAAAGTTAGAAGACTGAACAAATTTCTGTGAATGTCTACATAGGTGTAATGGTAAGAAGTCAGATTCTACTACAGAAAGTCATATGGTATTCTTTGCATATGGTTTGTCCTGTGACACTTGTGCAGTAAGTTAATCCCCAAAGTTGTATGTTAAAAGCACTTCTTAGGTAGAAAGGTAGAAACTGTGGCTGGAGTTGTATCACAGTGGTAAAGTGCTTGCTTAGTAAGTGTGAGGCATTGGGTTCTATCCTCAGCACCTCCTAAAAGATAAAAATATTAAACACATTGAGAAGGTATCAAAAATTTTAAAAAATAGCAATATATCTCAGGAATAAGCTACAACTAAAATAAAATTTATAAAATACAAAATAGAAGGCACAAAAATGCAAATTAAAACCATGGCTCAATCACAATATAGAGAAGGGCTTGAAAATATTTTTTAATACAATAGAATTAAGTAAGGAAATGAAATGATCTGATGGAAAATAATAGCAAACAGTGTCAAAAACATATCCAGATATAAAAGGAGTATATTATGGCTATTATAGGAAGGACATAAATATAACAGGAGTAGAGTATAACTATAATAAGGACGGTGGGAGTCAATGAAAGCACTAAACAGACGTGGTAAAAAAGCACACCGCTAAGAGTTGCCAACAATGAGTACACTAAGATGGATGTAAAAGAATTACAAACTTTGTATAAAATCCACAAAAAATACAACTTAGGCATAAATTGGCCAAAAATGTAAGAAATGAAGATGTGTTTGCTAATGAGAAATTACTCCTGCATACTGGCATTTGTGCTTGCAACTTCCTCACGTGAGGGTGCTTCTCATTCATTAAAGACTTACCAATGGAAAACTACAGCCTAAGCACTTGGAAAATTCAGGTCTAGAAAAACAGCTAACGATGCAAGAGTTGCGAAGGCACTAGAAGGAGACAGAACTATAGACACAAAGTTGGTGTAAACCCATCCCACAGTATCAAAAATCACAAATACATATATACATAAGACAGCAGTATGGAAAACAGTCATGGGAAAAGGTAGGTAGGGTCAGAATAATCGATATTTTAAAAACAGAAATGTGGGTTGAATTTTTATTTTTTGTTTTGTTCCATCTGATGTTGTAATAAGTGCAACAAAATTTCTCTCAAAGAACATCTCAGGTAGTGGAAAGGTGACAGTCTGGGTCTTCAGTAATCAGAAGTCAGGTCAAATCCAGCAGACAGGCATAAAATCCAATCTGTATGATAAAGCATATGAGACTTCATTCTGAAGTGTGAGGACTCTGCACTCTGAGAATTTATTGGTGCATTAGGGTTCTACAAAGAACAAGTAAGAAGCTTATATATAAAGAAGGACATTTATTTCAAGGATTGGCACATGTGATCATAAAGCCTTTGTGTGTCCAAATTGGGAAAGACCAGTAGGCTATGTCTTTAAGAAAGAGCTGCAGGATAAGTTCAAAGTTGTTCTGCTGGAGAATTTCTTTTTCTAATTAGGAATTTAACTGATGGGATGAGACCCACTTACATTATGAAATGGTAAAAAATGTACACCAAAAGTTCATCAATTCAAATGCAAATTTCGACAAATTTCCACACCTTGGCTATGATGAATAATGCTGTAATGAACCTGGAGGTGGATATCTATTCAGTGTACCAATTTAATTTCTTTTAGATATACACAGAAGTGGGTGCTGTATTCTATAGCTGTTCTATTTTATAATATTTGCAGAAAATTTATTCTATTTTTCTGTAACAGATGCATATGTTTTCATTCTTAGCAGGAGTGTACAAGTGTTCCATTTTCCATATCCTGCCAACATGTATCTTTATTACTATTATTATTATTATTATTATTATTGCCATTTTGATTGGAATATAGTGATATCTTATTGTGGTTTAAATCTGGAAGTTGTACATTTTCCCACATACTTGTTGGTCATTTCTGGTTTTTGTTTGTTTGTTCATTTGTTTTTGTTTGAGAAATATCTATTCAAATTCTCCCATCAGTTTTAAAATCAGGTTATATGTTTTCTTGCAGTTGAGTGGTATGACATCTTCACCTATGTGCATATTAATTCCTTATCAGATGTGCAGTTTCTAAGTATTCTCTACGTTTAGGTGGATTATAGTTTTAGTATGTTAATTTTTTTCCTCCACTTTTTAGTTTTATTTTATTCTGTTTGATGACATTTGCTTTTTTTTCCTAGGATTTTGGGATTTTGTCCTAAATATCCTAGCATTCCTATGTCCTGAAACATTTCCCCTGTGTTTCTTCAAGTGTATTTACAATTTCACTTACTTAAATGTTCATTGATGAAGAAATCGATAGAGAAAATGTGATAATAGTACACTATTTGGCCTCAAAAATAAGTGAACTGTCATTTTTAAGCAGGATGAATCTGGAGTATATTATTCTAAGTCAAATAAGAGAGGCACAGAAAGACAAATACCGCATGATCACACTTTATATGGAATGTAGAAATTGAACTCATACAAGTAGAGAGTAAAATGGTTTCAGTAAAGACATGGGACTGGGGAGAATGATAAGCTTTTTTTCAAGATGTACAAAGTGTCATTTAAAAATACATAAAAGAATCTAGGGATATGTTTACAGAATTGTGGCTATATTTGATAGTTTCCTTGAAAATTCCTAAAATATAAGTGTGTAAAGTGATATATATATATATGTATATATATATATATATGTTTTATTTAAGCTTTTTACAGTATATACATACAGTATAAAAAATCAAGTTGTACACAAAATCTATACCTTTACAATTTTCAACTGTAGCTTAATAAACCTTGGGAAAATTTTATAAAAGAAAAGAAAAATGTTAATATCAACCAAAAACACCCTCATAATAATATCTAGAAGAATGTTTAAAAAACATTTGCAAATATCTAAAATTAACCAGTAAAATTGGTTATGGTAACAGCAAACAAGCAAAATATAACTTCAATTTTACTTGGATGTAAAGCTTTAAAACAGAAAACTTGACATGTAATACAGTGCTACTCACCTCCATCACATCAAGTATCAGTCTGCATTAAATATGTCAGCATGTTCACTCTTCACCAATCTGTAACGTCAGATCATTTGTAGTCATAATATTTAAGAGTGTCTGGAATAAAAATCATATGTGCATTCATATTTGCAGTTAATAATCTCCATAGTATATAACATCCATCCATTTGTTCACTTAATTGTTCATTTAACACACAAAAAAATTTGAGTATTTACTAAGTGCAAGATACTCTTCTAAATGCTTGAACAAACAGTGAACACAATTGCAAAATTCACCACACTTTTCAAATTAACACATTTAAAAACTTGGAGGACTTTAAAAATTATTATCTTGAAATTCAACCTAATACATATCTCTGGAATGTGTTTACTTTTCTCTAACTTGTCTAGGTTGCCAACTTTACTGGTTAGATATATAGTTTCTTGTACTTGAACTCAAAAGGACCATAGCTCTCTGAAAATTGAAAATAGTTTGACCAAAATACATTTTAAAATACCTTTACCTCCAGTCACCTTTGATGACAAAGTTAACTCCACTTGTCATGCCTAACCTGTGGCATGGCCCAGCTGAGCGCTAAAATATTCCATTATGTGATCCTCCCACTGCAAATTTGGACACATACATCCCAGCTCCACAAAACAAAGAGAGTGAATGGTTAAAGTCAAATTTACAGCATTTCACTCACCTGCTTCCTTCTAATAAGATAAATGGTATAACAGGGTTGTCTATACACCCCCTGTGGGGGCTATTTGCAGTTTCCCTTACTTTATCTTACAACACACTCCTCTAGCCATTTGCAACTCAGTGCACCTTTTCTTTCCTGACACCTTGCATCCTGAACATGGGCTTCTAACTACAATGATTTTCATTCTTTGGCAATTTACATACTAATTACAAGTTTCTGCTTAATCATCAGTTTCTTAAGAATGCTTCCTTAACTTCTAAATTATTATAGGCATTGTTATATTATCCCTTACTTAGCCTTACACCTCCTTCTATAGCACTAGTAATTTCATAACCACAAGTCATTATTTGTTTCTTGGCTATTTTCCCAGTCTGACAATAAGCTTCATAAAGTGTACAATCATGTTCGCCTTACTTATTCCAGCATGAAGCAACAAGGCTGAAGTACAGCATGGGTTTAATTAATTATTTGTGAATGAAAAAAGGAATAAATGATTATTTAGACAAAGAAATAAGTGCTTAAAGGACTCGTGTATTCTCACTTATTCCCTACCACTACCCTGATATAAAGTCACTAGCCTTGGCTTATTAGGTGATATTTCACTTCCTCTTGAAATTGTTATGGATCAGATTTCAACTATTCCATGAAGATATTCTCAGATTCCTTTATATATTCTTTCTGAGAATCATCCTAGAGACCATTCTTCAGTTGAATTTGGCATAAAGCCAGGTTAACTTATGTTTGCTGAATGGTCTCATTATTAAAGTATCTACTCTTACATTACCAACTGTCTTGTTCACTTTTTGATTTCTCCCTTCTCAAATTCTTATTCTTTCTCCATGATTTAACAGTTGTGAATAAGTGAGCTATAGTATGCTAAGATCTAACTCTTAAACTTCAAATGTATGTACTTCATAAAAAATACTAATTTATAAATCTGTATCTGTCAAAGTTTGTAATTTTTTCAAAAGGTTAAAAATTTACAAAGGTCATATGTTTGTAATAGTATCAAGAAATGTGAATACAAACAGATACATATTTTTCAATCATTTTGAAAGAAGCAAAATAAGTGATAAAAATAAATTTGAATGATCTGTTACTCACCAGGAGTAATAAATAAGCCATTTATATTTTTTTTTAAAAAAAAGACGATTTCCCTTCTATTTGAGAACAGCTTCTTTAAAGGATTATAAATTCAGCCGGGCATGGTGGCACACGCCTGTAATCCCAGCACTTTGGGAGGCTCAGACAGAAGAATTGCAAATTCAAAGCCAGCCTCAGCAACAGCAAGGCACTAAGCAACTTACTGAGATACTGTCTCTAAACAAAACACAAAATAGGGCTGGGGATGTCACTCAGTGGTCGAGTACCCCTGAGTTCAATCCCCAGTACCAAAATATATATATATATATATATAGAGAGAGAGAGAGAGAGAGATTATAATTTAGTAACAAATTCTTAAGTACTTCATTAGTGGTGTTCTCTATGCCTGTCAACAGGTAACATTAATAGAACCTGCAGGTCCTAAGTACATGGTGTGGAGTTTGCCAGGCTAGTTCCATACCAACTAGTTTGCCAGGCTAGTTCACATACCAACTACCACAAGCTCCATGTAGGTTTGGGGAAATTTATACAATTCTTCAAAGCTTCGGTGAACTTATCTACATAATGGGAATAACAATTCTCTCCCATCTATGGTGATTCTGAGGATTTTAAAAAATCATACATAAAAGGCTTAAGTTATTTACTGATACATGTCAATCAAGTGCTACTTACTAGAAATATGACTACGTCAGGGGACTCAAGGATGTGGCATCTTTCACTGAAGTAGCAATAATTAGATATATAGACTACAATTGTTACGCTATGTTTGAAATGTAGATATACTACAAATTCAAGTGCAATTTAATATGAAGTCTGAAACAAGATGAGATTTACATGAAAGCTTTATTGAAAGAACATTGAAATTTATTACCTAATGATATATAATGGGTCAGAAGGGAAAATTTTTTTTAAATATTCAATTTATATGAAACAAACTTAAAAAATGTGTTTGCATTGGTAAAAAATAAATGTAGAGGAATTCAATTTAATATGTGATATTGAGTAATTTAGATTCCAATTGCCCTTTACTAACTCAAAAACATATTACAACATTAAAGCAAACAGCTCTTATTTTTCTTTTTAAAATAATTTTGTTTTTAAAATAATTTCTTTTTAAAATAATTTTTGAATTGTCCATTGAGCTCTGTGAATCTGTAACAAATACACTAACCTCATTCATTAAGTAAAAATGATATGTCAAATAAATCAGTTACTATTCATTCCGATTTTGAATTAGCAAATAAATTACACTATATAATATACAAATTAGCTAATGATGTTTCGTAACTGGCAAAGTATATCATCTATGTGGAGGAAAGAAACTTGAAACACATGGTAAGATGGACATTTAATATGTCCACACTTTTCTGTTATTTGATCATCTTAGTCTCTATATATCATAAATTCATGATTTCCTATTATTGTCGTAACAGTTTATTACAGTTTGAAGTATATATATTAATATTGAACATTTCCAGTAAAAAATGATTTATAACTGGTAAACAAAACACTTAAGAGATTGAAAATAACATTTGCAAAACAATAACATCTGCTCTAAGAAAATTTATTGTCTGAATCATCTGTGATATTTAATGATATGAATATTGTGCAACCATGAAGAATATGTTTATACAGAATATAGAGGTCAGCTTTGGCCATTTTGAAAAATAGTTTTGAACTGTCTTGCCTCCCAGCTTAATAAATGCTTTGTACAATTTACTTTGTTTGAATGAGCTTTGATTTCCTCATTTTTCAGATGTGAATAATAGTGATGTCATTTTATATTTGATATAAGATTTTATAAACCACTTAGTATGCATATCAATATAGAGATCATTTAATAGATAAACTACTATTGTTATTGAAATCAGTATATATATTTCAAATTCCTTTATCTAATTGATGCAGAAATCACTTTAAATTTCCCTTCTGGCTATGTCATTGTTATGTTTTTGAAAGTAAGCAAATCCTATTAATTGTAAAGAACATATTAATTAATTAAACTCTGAAATTAGAATATTTCTTCTAAAATATGTTTTTATGAAGCAGGAATATATTCTAAGTAATTTGTGGTTTCATTTAAAAATTTTTCAATTCTCTACAATTATTAGCATTCATTGATTCATGAATGGAAGATGCTCTTATAAATTGTGATTTATAATTCTATTGCTCCTTTTTTATTCTCCATTTGGCCTGTAATTGCATTAAGTGTGCTATCAGGAAAATACTTCCCACTGTGTATCCTTATGAAATAATTGGACCACATGGCATGTAAAAGGTTCATATTCAGACTGTTATTTTGGTTTCTTTAGCAACACAAATGCACCTGTTCTCAACACAATTAGGATGGGCCATATTGAAGATAATCAAAACAAATAATGAAAAATTGTTTTGCTTGATTTGGAAAATAAGGCATAATGCCTACTCAAGCATTGGCAAAGCTTTGCTAGTGATGCTGGGTGAAATTAACATATTTAATGAAAATTGATTCTGTTTATGTATAGAGGTAATGGATATGCCTGCATAATTTCTGGGCACTGACTCTGAGTTATTAATTATTATTTTATAATGCACCCAAGACAATTCAAGCCAAAGGTAGCATCTGTTTGGCACCAAGATTCTACTTAGATTTAATTTTCCAGTTCAAAAGAAATAGCTACAGAGAGTCAAATAAACTAGTCAAGGTCACAGAAACAGTATTCTGCTTTGATTAGAGATATATTATTTACTGCCACTCAGAAACTCAGTTAGAGGAGTTTACCAGCAAAATAGAGTCTACTCATGTATTATAAGGATACAAACACTGAAGAGTAGATAAAAATTGGACTTAGATTTTTTTCCTAAGTAATAAAATACTTTTCTAAAAATATTTTCATAATTTCTATGTTGGTATTTTTTTACAATGTTTAATTCTTTCATCATCTTCCTCACTTTAATCAGAAAACAGTATGTAAATGTAATATATATACTATCAATTTATAAATTACTCTGAATTAATATTTATGTATTTAAATAACTTTATACATGTAACTAAAATTGAAGGTAACTTTAAAATTGCTAAAAAAATTAAAAAAAAATCATCCTCTAAACTACACCTCAGAGTTAGAGCATTTTAATATTTTTTTTTTCTTTTTGTACCAGGGATTGAACTCAGGGGAACTCGACCACTGAGCCACATCCCCAGCACTGTTTTGTGTTTTATCTAGAGACAGGGTCTCACTGAGTTGCTTAGCGCCTCACCATTGCTAAGGTTGGCTTTGAACTCGCAATTCTCCTGTCTCAGCCTCCCAAAGTGCTGGGATTACAAGCGTGAGCCACCACGCCCGGATTTTAAAATTTTTTTCTAATATAAGTGCCCTAGAAACTTTGATAGTGCTTTGCAGTTTAAAATGGACTGTACCCTGTAATTTCTTTACAAACAATAATTAAAATACAGATTTTCTCAAAATTATTACTTTGCAGATGAAATAAACACTAAGAGAGAATATCATCTCTATGGAAATTTAAATTTAATAAGTGGCATGAACACAGTCAGGTGGTATGACTCTAGGAAGGTGTCTATCTTGTGCACAATCATCTCTCTAATATTAAGCACATTGTGAATCCAGAGTTGGGCTCAATTACTTTCTGGGGAAAATAATTGTATTGAAATTCTGTGCTCTTTCTAATATACACTGCAACCTTTCTCAAGTATACAAAGGTAGAGGTGAGGGGAGAGAATGATCACAATTCCAAAGATAGTCCTTCATGAATTTTTGTAATTTTATGGAAAATTCCCTTAAGCACCAAGTAGTATATGAGTTCTCCAGGTGAATGCCATTGAATGCTTCTGAAACACAATGTTTACCTGTTATCCTGGAATTTATATTCCTGATCCAACTGAGTGTCTACTTCAAAGGCAAAACACTATTGGTAGGGATATTTGTTTCCCCTTAGAAAATAGAAAGTATCAACTGGGTACAGTTGCAACACTTGTAATCCCAGTTACTCAGGAGGCTGAGTCAGTTCGATCTAAAGTTTGATTTCAGCCTGGGAAATTTAGTATGACCCTGCCTAAACATAAAAATAAAAATAAAAAGGGCTGGGAATATAACTCAGTGGTAAAGTGTCCAAGGTTTCAATACACAGTAACAATAAAAACAATAAAAATGGAACACATTAGCATATATTATTACAAGACAACCCATATAAGCATAGATTTATCTCTTGTTATATACAATTATATATACTCTATATTCTCTGAATATACCTATATATACAATGAAGCACTAAAATATAATCTTAGTGTTTAAAACAACTATGAGAGCAACTAGGTATTTTAATTTGGAATTTTTAAAACAGTTATCTCTTCATACATATAGCATATATTTTAGTTTTTTCAAGAATAAGATTTTAAATAACACATTAAATGACAATATATTTGAATATGTATCAATCAGATAAAAAGGAAGATAGTACATTGCCTTTTATTGTTACTGTAGAGTTAATGTAGCAGGAGCCTAGATGAATCTTCACGTCCACAGGACAGGTTCCTATGGTAAGTTCCATCACCTAAATGTGACCATTGTATCTAAGCATGTGCTTGCTGTTTCTCTTCTGTCTTCTCTCTCTCTCTCTCTCTCTCGCTCTCACACACACACACATGCACATATGCACACATACACATACACAACATGCTCACATACCTACCTATGTTTTTTTGAAGATGGTAATTTTAATTCTAAAATCTATGTCTGTGCACAGTCTCCAAACTGGTTGCACTCTTGTGGATCCATTCTGTGGATCCATTTTTCCTTCATTACTCCCAATATTATTTGGTGTCCTCATCCATCTTCCTAATATTTCTTGTCTCTTAACAAATATGTTCCAGGAAAATTCTGATGAAATCATTCATGATAATGAATAAGAATAAAAATCATTCATGGTAATGAATATGAATAAAAAATACATTGAGTATAAGCTCATAGTACTGAGGAAAGAAATGGAGTCACTATGACTTGTGTTCAACTCACAGTGTTGTTAATTTATGTAGTCATTCAAACAAGTATAGAAGCAAATATTCTTTGACCATCCAATTTGGCCAGGCACTGTATGGTTGTTGAGTGTATGAGAGGAGGCAAAATGCTGTTTTTAGAAAATTCTAGTGGGAGAAAAATATGAAAACAAATAATTACATAAAGAAATTCTCACAATTATTAAGTGTTGTAATAGTTTGCTAGTTTGTTAGGGCTTTCACAATAAAGTACTACAGGCTGAATGACTTAAACCATGGAAAATTATTTTCTAAAATTTCTAGAGGGTATAAGTCCAAGACCAAATTTTCAGCATGATTAAACAATCTCTGAGGTCACATGGCTTTCAGAGATCAGAATATTTTAAGCAGAGCAAAAAGCAAAGTCCAGGTAACAGAAGCCCATGAGACAAAGGTGAAAACAGCAGAATGAGGCTGGAGAGAGGGTAGTAGTTTTGATATTCTGGGAAAATTAAGGTCATAATAATATCTTACATGGTATTTTATTCAGTTAATTTTATTTCTTATGGAAAGTTTATATATAAGGTATATATAAGCCAGAAATTACAAAATATTAGACATTTTTCTGAAAATAACTTATGCAAACAAACAGCATCCACAATGTAACATGCAATGGGACCTTTAAATTTTGTAAGTAAAACAAAACAGTATTCTCCTTTATAAAATGCAGTACACCTCAGTGACATATTAAAGGTAAGAAAATGTGCCAGAAAAAGGATCCAATTGGTAATTTTATGTATATATCACTGTTTAGCTTCCACTTTCTTTTTATTAAGTATCTAATTGGAAACATTCTGAGCAGTTACAAAACTCATCAGAATGTCATATTCATCCTCAGCAAAATCAAATATCCAAAGATGGAGAAATTATTGAAAAACATGTTTACACCCTGCTCTCCTTTATAGGAAATGGTTATTTGACAAAGAATTGTGACTGTGAAAAAGCACCAGAATATATTTACAGATGTAAAATAGCTTGATTACACTCTAGTTCAACTGAGAGTCCAAAGACAGCTGATTCAGTGGGTGCTCATTAAATCCAGCCCTGAAAAAGAGCTGCCAATGATTCAATTTTCTAGGGAAAGACATCATTGAAAGGGACTTGAAATGGGTCTAAAATTGCCCCTTTCAGAAACCCAAATACCCTGAGTACTAAAGACTCACACTGGACAACATATAGGCAAATATTTTCCTTTCTAATTTCAACATATTATAAACATCATGAGTTTTGAAGAAATGTATGATCTGTTTTTCTCATTACATTTTCTTCTTAATTTTATCAAGATTAAACATAAAGAAAATGAAGTGTCCTGTCTTCTTATTCTTCAGTAGAAAGCTCATTGCTTCTTCCTGGGCAAACAAAACCAATTTCTTTTGCCCTCCCTGAAGAGTTACAAATTGAAGCCATCTATTGAATAGATTGTAATTTACATGGCAATGATAAATATAATTGATATTCTCTCTAATGCAGCATGTGCTTTTATAAATTTTATCACACTAATTATAGGTCTAGAGTTGGAGTAATGGTTTTATGGAATCCTATACAGAAGCATATGGCTGCAAAGAAATGCTGCAGTGGTACACACATGCTTCCTGTGTGCAAAGACTAAATATAGAACAGTTAAAGTTTCCAGAAATATTAGAATGTTATTTTTCTGCTGATTATGTTCTTAGTAAGGTCAAATTATTCAAAATCCCTGATAGAAATTGGAAGAATTTCATTTAAACCTATTTCTTTGTTTCTTTACCATATTCATGTAATGTAAATGTTTGTATATGTTGAGGTATATACATAGATAGAGGTAGATATTTAAGATTAATTCAGAATATTTTTGAGAATTTCACATCTATACATTAGAATTACAAATCTGAAGTTTAGAGGACAAAAATAGGAAGTCATATTTTTTGTAGCTTGTTTCCAACATGGCAAAAAGAATACCTAAGGAATATGTTTGAGTAAATAATAAATCAAACTAGAAGAAGAACAAACTTAAAATAATTTCTCCTGGGTAATAAATGTGTCAGGTAAAAAATGAATTACTATTATGCATAGAGGCCAGGATTATGGGATCTGTGCTATAAACAATATTGAATACTATAATATTCTCGTAAATATTATAGTTTAAATTCACGCTGTAATAATTAGAAGATATTTCTACAATAAGTATTACATGCAAATTTATGTACTGATTTAAACATGATTTTATGCCTGTAAGTAAAAATTTATATCTTTTATTTAAAAATAAATATGAGCTAAGCATTTTCATATGTAATTATTTGCCATGTGTTTCCTTTTGAGAAATCTCTGTAAAAAGAGAAAATGATTCAAATTACCCAGACATAAGTGATATCTGTGGTGAAGCTCTTACAAAATGAGATTTTGAAATCTAGAAATATTTTCTCACTAAATATGGCAGCAGTTTTGAATTCTTTAAATTTAAATGATTATTTGAAGGACTCTTTTCTTCCTAGCATATTCTTACCTTTCCTGATGAACCATTCTATAAAAATAACAAAACATTAAAGTTAAAAGGAAATTTCACATGCATCGTTTTATAAAGGTAGCAGAAAGCTTTCTATTTCTTCAACTTGGATTATTTACACTGAGGCTAAAATAATAAGAGATTTACAAAACATTGCTCTGATTCATAGCTCTATTATATAATAAATTGTTAGATAGATTATTCTATAATTAACATTATACTGATACTGTTTTTTCCAAAAACATAGTGGAAATTTCCATATTGATTACAGAAGTAGTCAGTGTTCTGAGTTGATGGATGCATCCTCTCACCTCTTGTGACCACCACTTGTGCAGATTTGAAAGCTGGCAAGTCAGCCAGTAATCTCCAGGTAGTAATGAATATCTCTTATGCTATGAGCAGAATGTCTGTGTCCTCCCCAAATTCATGTTAAAAACCTTAATGCAAAAGTTATGATGGAATGAGGTGAGATCTTTTGGGGAAGATTGGGTCATGAGGCCACAGCCTTCATTACTAGGATTAGTACTCATAAAATAGGCCCAGGGGAGCTTGTTGATACTTCCCACTATGTGATAATGTAGCTAAAAGACAGTTTTTAAGCCAGAAAGCAGACCTTCCCTAGACCTTCCCTTGATCTTGGACTACTTTGTCTCCAGAAGATTACTCTCCAGAAATGCATTACTCTTGTTTATTAGCTGTCTAGTTTATAGTATTTTGTTACATAGCTCAATAATTTATAACCACTTCCATTAAAATTTCATATTCCACATAGCTGTTCTTAAGGTCGAAGAGTCAAGGAAAGTTCCACATCACCAATGTCTAATAAGAGCAAAGATATTTGGACAATATTCCTATGTAATGTTGATCATCATCTGCATTTCTACTTGCAAAATATTTGGCTAACTCATCATTGTGCTGAAAAGTTCACTTGGTAACTTTGCATGAGCCGTATTCCCAGACACCCACGTTACCAACTTCAAAGTGCGTGATCTTTGAATGAAGCACATAGTCTTTACATCAGGTGTAAAAAGATCAGCATCTACATTATTAGATGAGAGAGCATTCCTTAAATTGCATATTCCTTAAATTGCATATTCACAAATAAAAAATAATCTGTATTATCTACTGCCCTCTAAATACAAATCTGATTAAAATTATGCAATAGGACACAATGCATCACAGTTATTGAGTTTCATGGGCCCTGTCTTAGCAGTTTCTTGATTTGATACAATCATATTATTTGAGAGACACTTGCTAACCATTTTCCTTCACTCTCTTTAATTCCACCCTCTTGGGAGTTCTTTATTTGCTGTCTACACTAAGCTAATCTGGAGTAGGCACTGGAGAATAAAGCCTGCTTGTTTACTGAATATCTTTCACAATCCCATCTTTTACTTATAGGTGCTTGGAGTCCATAGTTATTTTAAGAATTCAATGTTTGCATATGACTTAGGTATTATCCTTATCTTTTTGCTAATTTTTTTATTTTATCTTTTTGCTAAATTTTTACAGAGGCGTACTTGCCTCTTCTTGCTCTGTTACTCCTGAAATATGTATATGCTCTCTAGTCCTTTTCATTCCTGCTTCTAAATGACTCTTATGGTTTGGATATGAAGGTACCCTGAAAGACTCATATGCTGAAGCCCTCAATGCACCAAGGTTCAGAGATGGGGCTTTAGGGAACTGATTCAATCATGAGGGCTCTGTCCTCATCAGTGCATTAATCTACTGAAAGCTGAATGGACTATTGGAAAGTGTTGGAACATACAGGAACTTAGTTGGAGGGAGGGGTCATTGGGGTCATGCTCTTGGGGACCATTTGTCCCAGTCTTTAGCTTATTCATAACTCACTCTGCTTTCTGAGCTGCCACGAGGTAAGGAGCTTTCTTCTATCATGACCTTTCACCATGAAGTTCTGCCTTGCCTCAGGCACAAAGCAATGGAACCAGCTGACCATGGAGTAAACCTGATAATTTCTCACTTCCCAGCCAACTTTACGAAGTATATCATCAGCTTTCCTATTAATGAATGTTGAAAATTATACCAAATATATGCTCACTATTTGGCATTTACTAGTGGTGTTATTCAAGACAAAATTCTCTTATCCAACAGTTACTATGTTGTTTCCAGTGCTGTTATGACAATATTTGACCTGTTGATGCTGATTTCTGTCTCATGCCAATTTTGTGGGTTTTGATATACTATGGTAACAAACCTCTCTAAATTCCCAGAGGGTTAATCCAGGAAATATAATTTAATTTTCTAGCACACTAAATATCTAAGTAAGATTGGTGGACTAGTAGTGAGAAAAGGAGGTATCTTTGATCATAATTTACTCTGGGAATTAAGAATTAATTTCCTGATTTAAAATTTTTAAGGAAAGTAGGACTCGAAAGACTCTTAAACTTTGAGATCAAGAGGTTCAGTGAATTCCAGTGATTTAATTAATTTCCTTTTGCTTCATGAAGTGGAAGTGTACATGGAAAGGTAGAGAGAGAAGGCTTTGTTAGTCAGCTTTTTGCTACTGTGGCCTCACATAAACAGCTTAGAGTAGGAAATGTTCATTTTAGCTCATGGTTTTGAAAGTTTCTGTCCCTAGATGACTGACTTCACTGCTTTGGTAATTCATTGCTCAGATAAAGCAAAACATTATGGCAGAAGGACATGGCACAAAAAAAAAAGAAAGAAAAATGAAAGGAAGGAAGAAAGAAAGAAAGAAAGAAAGAAAGAGAAAGAAAGAAAGATCAAAACCCCCCAAACCTGCTGAGCTCATAGTAACCTTAAAGCGGGAGGGGTGGACTTATTAGGAACGAGATACAGTCCCAAAGAACACACCCTCAGTGACCTGCTTGTGGTTTCCAGAACCTTCTAGGATTCCATTCAGCTTTAAATGAATCAACTCACTTATGAGATAAGTGCCCTTATGATGCACTCATTTTTCAAAAACCCCTCTCTGTACAGTGCTGCATTTGCAATCAAGTCTTCAACACATGAACTTTGGGGAATTTTCCAGATCCAAAGCATAGTAAGAATCTTATAGTAGACAGAATAGCTGATTTTATCCTTTTACATAAACAAAATTATTCTCACTTGGAGTGACATGTAATCTTTAGACATTGGTTCTACATAAACTCATTTCCTTGCTTGGGATCATCAAGAGGGTATATTAAATTCTTTCTTAACACTTCCGTATTTCTACACTAGTCAAATAATTTTGATATGCCCTTTCACTTCTAAGAGATTTTACTTAATCTTTAAAGTACATTTTTACAAATTACTATAGCTTTTCCTCTCCCATAAATAGGTATGATTTTTCTCCACTGATAATATTTGAATTGCCACACAAAGAGTTAAAAGTTAGTGAGAAATTAGGAAAATGTGACTTCAGGATAAACCTGAAAAGTACTTCTGTACTTGAATGACGTCTTTTACTCCTCTTGGTATGCCTTACCATGCCCATCATGTAAAGACTAATTTTAAAACTTGTAAAATATGTGGTCTAGGCTGCCCTGTTGTTTCAGCTAAAATCCAGTCAGTCAATGTTTCATACAGTTTTATTCCTCCAACCTACCAGAGAAGAGACATAGTAGTGGTTTTGTGGGAGTGGCGAATGGGTACTAAATTATGGTTAGATAGGATTAAGCAGCTTTGGATTACTACTGCACAGTATGTTAAGTACAGATAACAATTATGTACTGTGTATTTCAAATAGCTAGAAGAAAGCATTTTGAAAGTTTTCATCACAAAGTATCGATGAAGTGTTTGAACGTATAAATGCGCTTACCTGATTAAAATATGCAGTATGCAGATGTACTGAATATTATATGGTATTCCTTTAATGTGAATAAATTTTATGCCTTAGTGTCACTTAAAGTTAAAACATAAAACAACAGAATGTAATAAAATATAAAATGGGATAGTTATTAATTTAGTTTGGCTCATTGTTTTATTTGACTACCTCACAACATAGCGGCCAGTACTCTCTGTCAGGTGGATTAGAAACATAGCTCTTATTCGTATTCTTACTTGTCATATGCATTTGATAATAACACTCAAATGAAATAAGGGAAACCAAAGTCATTTCAAAAATAAACCATTTGGAGAAACCTGTCATGGCAGAGTTATTGAATTTTGGGTGCCATTAAGAATAAACACCAGATATCCATATTTTACTAGACTTTTACACCACAAACAAAACTTGGTATATTTTTAGACTTAGATACAATAGTGTACCAAAAAGTTATTCATGCTTCCCCCCCCAAATGTTCTCTTTATAGATATTTCGCAAGAAGATACAATATCATCTATATCTATTCTACATTGTTCTAGGATTACAACCCATGATAAGACAAATAGCTTACAGTGTTCTATATAATCACTGTCACCTATGCATCACCAGTGAGGAAGATGAGTGCTAAAGGCTTGTGCTTCCCTTTAGAAGTTATCTTCCTATAGGCTTAGGCATATTGATCAGAAATAAAGAACTCACCTAGCTAATCAATGTCTACCAGAAGAGAGTCATAAAAGAAAAACTGATTGGAATTTCTTGTAATCATTTCTGAGAAACTAAAGTTTCAAAAACAATCCAGTCCAATTCCATTACCAGTCCAGGCACATATTTACCTCTGGAATATAATGATTCATTCCCAAACCTAAGAACTAAACATAGCATCAGAACCATTCTCTTTTTGCTTTAAATACCCCACCCATCTTATGTGGAAGGATGCAGATTCCAGAGCCTGGCACAAAATTCTCTGGGGTTGGGGGTCAAGAAAGTGTGTGTCTTTGTCCTTTGCTAACTTCATTACAAAGGATCCAGTTCTTTTCTCCAAATGGCTCAGAGCATGAGAAAGTATAGAAAACCCAACAGGAGCATGTGCCAAAAATGTAGTTTGTTTTTGAGGGCGGTCATGGCATCAACATTAGCACCATCAGCCTCCTGATGTCCTAACCACCCATTGTTGGGATTTTTGTGCCTTATTGCTCTATAGAAGCTCTCAGGAACTTGCCAGGGCCCTGGATACCTATCTCCTTTTCTAGGTAGGCTCTCATTGCTTCCTTGGAAGCAGACATAGTTAACAGTCCTGTTATCCCTGACCCAGCTCAAAACAGAACATTCTACTCACATGACACTTCTGTGTGTGTAGCAGCACAGAAATAAGTACACTCCTGGGATCTAAAGATAATCTGGCTTGTGCTTTTGTCAATGTCTCCAGCATCAGTGCGTATGGAAATCTTCCCTTTAGGTCTTGTGGTAAGTGCCCTGGATGGTAAGCACATTGTTGTTACCTTGTCCACTTCTCACTTCACTGGGTATTTGGCTATTCCATTACAGTTCCCAAAGTGGTTCTTGATTCAAGGTTAACCAGTGCAGCTGTATCACATGTTCCGAATGCACTAGTACTTAAGTCAAAAATATTAGAAAGACAGTAGAATGAACCAGACATAGCTTTGCTATGTTCAAATATGAATACATGTCTAATGAAACCCCACATCATGTACAATTGCAAAAAAAGAATCCTAAATAGAATAAGTTATACTCCATGCATGTGTAATATGCCAAAATACACTCTACTGTCATGTATATCTAAAAAAGAAATGCATAATTACTTAATATAGTTAATGGTAAATCTAAGGGAAACAGATAAATGTGTAGGACATATGGACAAACTTAAGACTTATTAAAAAGATGTAGGTTAAGAAACAAAATCTGAAACTATACCCATTGATATTGAACCCTAAATTCAATAGGAAAGAGTTGTATGACCCAGAGAAAAGCAGGTCACTTTTTTCTGTCATGGTTCATCTGTAAATTGGAGAACATAATTCTAATATTCTCTGAGTATTGTAGTAACTAAACACATAGGATAATGATTGGCCTATAAGCATTATTGCTATTTATATATCCTGTCTCTTTTTCTTTGGTTTATTACAGGAAAGATGATCCCAATTTGTATCAACATTGGAGATATATTCATCCCGCATACAAGTGCTATGTTACATGGGAAGGAAATTCATACATTTAGGCTTTACAAATGAGATTGGCATTATTAGGGAGATTTTAGGAACTATTCATAAATAATGACCCAGCTATCCCCCTTGCCAAGCCGTTCAGCTGGCCTACTGGTCCCTGCTGAGAAGCAGCAGTGGAGCAGTGGAGTGGTCGAGTAGTGGACGGTTAGTGTGGAGCCCACCAAATAAGCCCAGTGGGTCCAGGTTCAGTGGGGCCTGCAAACAGTGGGATGCCCACTGTAGAAAGGCACTCCGTGTAGTGCTGCAACCCCATTCTGTGAACTTAAACTCTGCTTCCTGACCTGCCATGAGAAATGTACATGGGGAAGACTTGAATAAAAGTTGGGACTCAAGAATTGACCAATAGTGTTAGTATATTTCCAAACCCTAATTAACATAAATGTGCACCAATATCAGTGAAGCAAGTGCTTTATAAGCCCCTAGATTAGCAAACTTTGGAAAAACTTGCTATTGGGTGGTCTCTTGCATTGCAAAAGTCTAGATCTTGTTCCTCAATAAATCCTACTGTTACACTCACTAATCCTGGGGGTAGTTCATTCTTCAAATTCAGGAGACAACACCCAGGAAGAAGAAGAAATTGATAGAGAGCTGCTGGGGTATACTGCAATATTGGAGAGGTTTGCCCACCATTGAGAGCTGCAGCACTTTTAGGGTGTAGAGACTCACACCTTACCCAGATTTCACCTTATAGAGAATTGGAGAAAACTCCAGTCTTGTCGCAAGCAGAAGAAGAGCATCGCATTGAGTTGCATCTCAAAACTATGAGATTAATAGTTCCAGTATGACCTATGTAATGATAATAATACCTAAATAACTTATTTTTAAAATGTTCTGTTTATGTAGTATTTAAGAATTTCATGGGCTGGGGTTGTGGCTCAGTGGCAGAGCACTTGCCTTGCATGTGTGAGCCCCTGGGTTCAATTCTCAGCACCACATATAAAGAAATGAATAAAATAAAGGTCCATCAACAACTAAAAAAATATTTAAAAAATGCATAAGCATTTAAAAAAATAATAATTTCATAAACATAGGTAATTTTTTCATTGATCCCAGTGTAATTACCAATAAGTATGAAAGACGTTAACCTTGAAATATTATGACTGATCACTCTCAATAGTTTCAGAAGCAAAAATTTAATCATTGTATATATATATATATTATTTAAACACAAATGTGTGTTGTTTACTTATATGAACAAGACTAATACAGTTTCATCATATTTAAAAATGGAGAATGGGAAACCTATAATATCAGAGTACAAATATCAAAATTAGAAAGATGTCTAATATATTTTAATATTAGATGAAAATAGTAATCTAGTGAGATATAATTTAAGTCTAATTTGAAGAAATAATTTATATTGAAAGAATGTTCACATTTCTTAGATACCTAATATTGGCCAGTCATTAAAATTTGTCAAATTAAAATATTATTTAAGCTTAACTTAAATGAGACTCTTTGAGGCAGGAATTGTAACTTTCCCCTTTTACTCCTCTTGCTTTATAAATAAGGAAATTTCAAGATAGAATAACTACATTATTCAGAGTTGATTTGTGGCTCTGTCAGATCAGAACTAACACTGTATTGGGTTTCAATGACATAATATACACATACGATTTGTACATTTGGCATAAGACAAAAATTTTTAATGAAATTGTTATTACTAATTTTCATAAACTTTTTTTTAGTAAGTTGAAAATAATGTTTTTTTGCAAATGATAAAGTAGCTTGTTTCTTTTGGAGGATACTTAAATGTCAACATTGGTTTTGTTTTTAACATGATTTTCAGTGGTAATCTCTTGTTTTATTTAATTGTAAATAATCCTAGCTCTAGAGAGCTAAAAATATTGATATATCCATGCACTAGAATAATGAAAAAA
>CM053405.1:17246802-17268283 GCA_028644305.1 Xerus rutilus | reverse complement strand
GAACCCAGTGCTTCACGCATGCTAGGCAAGGGCTCTACCACTGAGCTACAGCCCCAGCCCCAGTGCTGGAATATTTCAAGGTATAATGATTAGATTATGTGAGCTGTAACCTATTCCGTCCATTCTAGTTTGAATGGACTAACTGGGTGGTAAGTATAGGCAATTAGAGTGTGGCTGGAGGAGGTGGGTCACTGGGAGCATTCCCTGGAAGGATCATCTTCCCTGAAGCCCTTTGTATCTTTCTCTCTTACATGCCACCATGAGCTGAGTAACTTTCCTTCTCTATGCCCTTCCATCATGGTGTTTGCCTTGCCTTGGGCACAAGGTAATGATGTCAGCTGACCATGGACTGAAACTCTAAAACTGTGAGCTAAAGTAAATTTTTCTTTCTTTTAGTGGTTCCTGTAGGGTTCTTTGGACACAGCAACACAAAGCTTGCTAACACAATTATTTTTTTTTCTGGGGCTATGGTGAAAAGATAGAGTTCTACTGTCATATAGCTAACAGTAATTGTGGCAAATAACTTCCATGTACTATTCCACATCTACTATCTACTTCCTATGCTCTATTTAGTGCCTTACAAAATTTATTTCTATTGGCATCTTCATTGGACATCCTTGCTCTACTGCTTGCATTAGATTTGATTAACAGGAAATCCTGAGAGGAGGAACTGTAGTACAGATGGGAAGGAAGATCAAGATACTTGTGAATCACATCCCAAACACATTTCTTTGCACCAGAAAGACATTTTGGAGGTGGCCCTGCTCACCTGGCTGCCAAGGCAGCCATAACTCCTGTACAGCCTGGCCTATATTGTGTTTCCAGAGGCAAAAATGATCCCCAGAGAATTCAATGTAGGCATTCAGATATCTTTCTTGCCAAAATAAATAAGTACATGAACAAATATAAAAACCACTAATTATTTTCATATAAATAAGATCATGGTAAACAATAATGCTCACACAGAGCCATTTTCATTCAGAATAAACTCAACATCTTTGCAAAGGTCAATAGTAGGCCCAGAGGTAGCTTTCCCATTTATCCTTGCATCCACTACAACAAGGGCAGACACAGTCCCTGCCACATATCGCTGACCACTTTATCAGTCTGAAACTCCTCAGAGAAATAAGCTTGAGCAGTCATATAGCTCATCAGGTTTGTTTCTTCTGTCTCATGAATGGCTGTTTTCTGTTGCCTGATGTGCAGTGTCTGATAACTATTATTTCATGCTTTGTTCAGATTTTTAATTGTTTCAAATGTGGGCAAATCCATTACTTCTGACAGTTACCCCTTAAGTCAATTATGCAAGAACTGGAAAATTGAAGAAGTAAAAAGCTATAAATTGTACAGAAGAAAATATTTTAATATTAAAATGATAATTTTCCTAATAAAATATTTAAATCTTAATATTGAGCCTCATAAATATTGTGTTAGGCAGCTCAGACTTTTATAACAAAATATCATTGACTGGAATCGTTTAAGCAGTAGCTTATTTCTCACAGTTGTGGAGGCTGGATATTCAAGATCAAAGTAATGGCTGATTCAGATTTTGCAACCTGATCCCCAATTCTCTTCCTGGGTTTCACATAGCACCTTTATGTTGTAACTGGATTTGGTTGAGGAGAGGGGAGTTCTCCATAGTATATAGTCTAATCCCATCATGAAAGCTTCAAACTCATGACTTCATCTAAACTTGATTAACTACTGAAGACACCATCCAAAATGATATTGCACTGGGGTTAGGATATCAACATATGCATTTTGGAGTGGGAGAATCACAAATATTCAGCCCACAGAAAATGAATATACATAAAATATAAAATTGCAAAGACAGAGAACAAAGGAAATAATGATGCAACCTCAGAAATCAATAGATTTCATTCATAATAATTAGTCATTGTTATAAGAATTTTGAACAAATACAGATAAACATGACCTATTGGATATAATAAATCTCTGCAGTTAGTAGTTCGGGAATAGATTTTTTTTGGCATTCTGTAAATACTAAGAAAATCTGTTTTAGGTTATGAAGAAAAATTTAAAGTTTTTAAAAAGCATTATCCTATAGGATATATAAATATAAAACAATAAAAATGGTGACTAATACAAGTTGTTTTTAAAAAACACAGCATTCCATTATTAATCATGGATTGAGAAAACAAAAAAGTTATTGGAATTTTCAGGAACAGAATGACACAAAAATTTAAATAATATATTAAAGCACATGATAATTTCTATTTTTTCTTTTAGATTTCAAACATTCATAAGATTGTTTTTATCAATCTGAGTTGATTTTTAAAACTGCATTTACTGTCAGAATGTACATTCCTTTGCCTTGTTTTTTACAAAATCTGATTGGCCAATGGTCACAGTACCATTTCATCCGTGAGTTTTATTAAAACTTTTCTGCCATATTACAGAATGATACTTTTAAAAGGCAAAATAAAATAAATACCCTAAAACACATGAACATGGTAAAAACTACCTTGTGCATTGTGCATTATATTTAATGAGACTTTTAATCCCAGTCCCCACCATACAATGTATTTTTTAGGGTAAAAAAGCAAGATTATGGTTTTTCACATGTTTGAAATATGTTTAAGTAAAGGTTTCTCTGGATGCAGATTCCTCATAAAAGAATTATGACTTTGTATACCATTTCGATTATTCCAGTTCATTTGTTTGGAGTTGATTTTTTGAAGCAATATTATCAATTAAACGGATTTTATACTTGGACAAAACTATAAGTATGGGATAAGTAATATATTACTTCATTTCTAAAATCATGGGAAAATAATTATCTTATAAGCATTACTAACTTCTTAGCTTAATTATACTACCTTTTTTAATAATAGGATGATAGTATTAGCCAACCATCAGGAGGGAATATGCTTTGAGCTGTTTTCTTCCCAGTAATTAGTAAGGTGATTGAATATCTACTAAATAAAGTTGGGGAATTTGAAAAGACCACTTGGGAGAGTGAGTGCATTAAACAAGCATAGTCATCCTATAATCATTATACTTTAAAGCTAATTAAACTCAAGAGAATCCAATTAAATGAAGGGGAAATAAGGAGGGCATAAAATGATTGGAGGATGAGTTTGATATTTTTAATCCAAAATTCTTTAAGAATAAACCCTATGATTAAAGTTTTAGAAAAGGGTAAATGGACTATTTGTGAATAGCAAACTGTGAATTTCAAGTTGAACTGTGAATTCTACCTCCTATATGAAATCATTAAAGACAAGTTTAAAAAATTATACTGGGCTGAGGGTTTTGTTCATTGGTATAGTATGTACTTAGCATGTCTGGGGCCCTGGGTTTGATTTTCAGCACCACAACACATAAAAAATAAAATAAAATAAAAGCATATTGACTTGAACATGGTGATTGGTACCTCGATTGGTACCAGAAGTTCAAGGATAGTTCTACTACTTGTCCCTTACATCAGTGCATATAATTTTTTAAAAAATTTATAATGTATGAATAGCTTTTTAATAGCTTAGAATTTATGAACACTGCATTGTGAAATATAATTTAAATTTAATGTTTATGGCATATATTAACCAGATATTTTGCATATATACATGTATGTGTATAAAAATATATTTCAAAAGAAACAAATATTACTTTCAAAAATTATACAAATTAATATATGCATGTCAAAAATAAAACCACAGGGCTGGGATTGTGGCTCAGTAGTAGAGCGCTTGCCTCGCATGCGTGAGGCACTGGGTTCGATCCTCAGCACCACACAAAAATAAAGATATTGTGGTCCATTTACAACTAAAAAAAATTTTTAAAAAAATAAATAAAATAAATAAATAAATAAATAAAACCACAGCCCCACATTTTATGTATATATTAATAAATGGATTAAATGATTTAAGTGAACAATTATATTGTTAAAGCTGTTCCAAAATAATGTACTCTTTCTGTTTTAGAACTAAAACTAACATGAACTAAAAAATATAAACCAACTAAGTTTGCAAATACATGTGGATGCTCTCTGACTGGTATTCTTTATCTGTGCTACTAATTCATTGACTGGCTTCATAGCATGACAGTGGAACAAAGAAATAATTTTGCAGATATCTGAGTTTAATATGGCAAAGTGGAAATTTTATATAACTTCTTTCTCATGGAAATTATCTTAAAAGATCATAAAGGAAAAGGAAATATTTATTCTGTAGTTGAAAAAAATAGATATGTCTGTTTTCCCAAATAATAACAAAGTTAGAATGTAGAGAGAGAAAGAGCAAAATACCAAAATCATGAGGAAAATAAAATGTGTACGTGTGAATTGGCTTACACTATGGAGTACAGTAATGGTTCATGAACTGGAGGCTTCCTCTACCACAGAAAATTAAAATAAAGAAATGTATGGTGAAAAAAAAAGATTGTTTGAAAGAGCATAAAACTTGCCTTTATACTCACATTAAATCTTGCACAGTTGAGGAAAATCTTATTAGCTAAGCCAGACAGCAAACTTATTTTCTGGAAAAAAAACTAAAGTTACTGAGAATGCAAGAGTTAATATGTCATGATGGAAGCAGGAGTCAATATCACTAAAAGGTGAGGAAACCAGTTCTCTGCTATGGTTTGGATGTGGATTGTCTCTAAGGTACATATGCTAAAAACTTGGTCCCAGTGTGGTGATCGTGTGAGACAGTGAAACCTTCAAGAGAAGGGGCCTACTAGAAGATAATTAGGTCATTGGAGCACAGTCCCAGGAAAATATTTATGCTGATTTTGCGTTGTAAGTTAGCTTATACAAGAGCAAATTGTTATGAAGAGAGACCACCCCATTAGACCTTTTTATATATTTCCATTTTCATTTCCATTTCTCTATCATGTTTTGGAGCAAAAGAAATTTTAACTAAAGTCTGAACAAATGAGACCACTTGAACTTGAAATTTCAGACTCTAAAGTTGTAAGCTGAACAAACCTTTTGTCTTTCTACATATCCAACTTCAGCTATTTTGTTATAGCAACAGAAAATAGATTTTATTTATTTATTTTTATTTGTTTATTTTTTGTACTGGAGATTGAACTCCGGGATACTCAACCACTGAGCCATATCCCCAGCCCTATTTTGTATTTTATGTAGAGACAGGGTCTCACTGAGTTGCTTAGCACCTCGCCATTGCTGAGGCTGACATTGAACTCGCAATTCTCCTGTCTCAGCCTCCCTAAGTGCTGGGATTACAGGCATGTGCCACCGCACTGGCTATATTTTTTTTTTCTTTTTTGGGTGCTGGGGATTGAACTCAGGGGTACTCGACCACTGAGCCATATCCCCAGCCCTATTTTGTGTTTTATGTAGAGACAGGGTCTCACTAAGTTGCTGAGGCTGGCTTTGAACTCATGTTTCTCCTGTCTCAGCCTCCCTAAGTGCTGGGATTACAGGCTTGAGTGACCGTGCCCAGCCTAGATTTTATTTTTTAACCCCATATAAAACCTGAACATTGCAGGAAACCAACTGGAGGATTTTCCCATATCAAAAATACCTGTCTATGTAATTTTGCCTGGGTGAAATATTGTGTGTTCATTCTCTTGTAGAATTGAAAGCAACATTCTCCTGTAGATAGAGTTCTGCATAAAAATTTCACTCCAAAATTTACTAAATTTTTGAAAGTGGAAATGAGACAGAAGTGATCTTTCATGTACTGATGCTGTATAGAAATACTAATTGTGAAATACAGTTGTTGAGGAGTTTATAGCAATCTTGTGTTAGGACACAGTGTCTAATCACTACCATGATAGACATGTAAATTGTTTGCATAGCATCACTGATTTTCATAATATATTTCAGTTATCATCATGTGCTCTTAAAATAAATGATCCAAAGTATCAGACTTCCTTCCCCATATCCGTATCATCACACAACATTTTAAGTACTTAATCTCTATAAATTCCCTCCTGCTTATAAATGAGTTTTTATTACCTGCATTGAACATTACTGATAGGATAACTGAACATTTTATATTGAATACCAGTGGCATTCTCTCAGCAGCTACATCCCCTTCCACAACACACAGGTAGACTCTTGTCAGTTTTGTGCTTCATATTTAACGAGGATATAAGGCAGTGGGCTTATGCTATTTGAGCTAAAATCCCACTGCCATAGTAGTAAGAGAGACATTTTATATAAAATTGAGTCAAGAGAACAAAAATATTTAGGAATTTGAAGGTAAATAACTTACATAGCATGATTTGAAAGCAATTATCTCTGGAATCAGAAGAACTAATATAGACTATTGGAGGTCTCTTTGTAACTTTCAACATTGTGATTTTTAGATTATTTACCTAATGTATTAGATATAATTGAAAAGAATACAGCTGACCTGTGTTAAAATAAGTTGCCCTAAATTTAATAGAATGCTTGATTCTCTTTAAATGCTTGTCCAGCATTTTGTACTTGACTCATTGTAATTAACTATAGAGCTACCACTATAAGATGGGAAAAATCTCCATATATTATAAACAGAGTTATTATTATATGTAATTCCACTTCTAGTATATATATAGACTTAAAGCACTTTGTCACTGTCTAATCTATTGCTATTTGACTAAAATTATATATCATTAACAGTACAAAACCATCAGAGGTACTATAAACCTAGATTTAACAATATGAGATTCTCAGTGAGTTTAATATAAAACAGAAGTCAAATGTGTGAAGCATTGTGACCAAATAAATGGCCTCTTAAACATGTTCTTTTTTATATTTTTCAAATTGTGAATTTGGAGTTTCATACTGTTTTATGAATTAAAAGGATCAAAATGAAAGGGTTTAATATCGAAAGGAAAGGAACAGTAGTTTATTGATTTTCATTTTAAATAAAGAAGTTGAACCTCAAAAACATCAGCCAATTCCTTTATTCCATCTTCTTTTGAGTTTTAGACATAGTAATTGGAAAAAGTTTGTGTCTACTGGGGTCATGAGGAAAAAAGGCATCTATTTTCTTACTTTCTAAGAGAAATTTCTGTGTCTTTTTTCTTGTTAAGGTGTATGACTAGAGACACCAAAAATATTTTCACTTTGGTATTCAATATGACTTAAATTACAATTGACTAAAGCTATCCTTTGTGAGCCACATTAAATATATGTCCTTTATCTACCTAAGATTTCTATGTCCTGAAACATAAAAGTGTTGGTTCATTTCATATTTACTGATGCTATAAATCAATCCTGAATTACTTGAAACTAACATGTATGTATATTTTAAATATTTAATGTCTGTACTAATGAATAGAACATGAGGGATTTACAAAACCACAATAATTTGGGTAATTGCTAAAAGCCCAGAATACATCTTTTGGACTCTTAACATCTCCTAAGTCTTCAAGGCATTCAGTTTGCCACAGCATGAAGTTGTTATTTAACAGTAGGAAAGTTAAAAGTATGCTATGTGTTTAGCTGTGAAGAAGATAAATATAATCATGGCATCTGGATGTTAGTGGGAAGGCATCATTGTGACTTCTGACTGAGGAAAATGCACAGAGCGAGTGAGTCTGGGGATGTCAAATAGATTCAGTTCCCGGGGAGAGGTGAACTTTGCCATCCTGGTATTGTTGATAGTTTTAGTAAAGAAAATCTGTGTATCTGAAAAATTAGGTGCAAAATGTATGTAGCAGAAGCATAAAATAATACCAGCAACATTGTGTGTGTGTGTGTGTGTGTGTTGTTCTTGTTGGTCAAACTGTTTTATTATTTTTCTTCATGGACACATTATATTCTTGAAAAATGAAGTAGGATATTAAAAATGCTGCTCATAAATTTTACATAGAGAAACCATTCTAACTAGTTATTAAATGGGTTTGTATCTTTATGTACTTAAAATAGTTCATTAAAATAATTGTTATTAGGGGCTGGGGTTGTGGCGCAGTGGTAGCGTGCTCGCCTAGCACACGGGAGGCACTGGGTTCGATCCTCAGCACCACATAAAAATAAAATAGATATTCTGTCCACCTACAACTAAAAAATAAATATTTTAAAAAAATAATTGTTATTAAAATAATGATAATTTTATTTTAAATTTATGTCCGCATCACAATCCATTTGTAGAAGTTGGTATAAATTATCTGATAATGGGGCATGAAGAGAATGGATGACTACTACTATGGAAAACAAGGTTAGAAAAACATATTGAAAAGAAATGTTTGAAGAATCTCAAAATTACCAAAGGCAGCACAGAATATTAAAAGAATTTACTATCAAAAGGCTGATATCCTGTTATGTAAGAAATATGCATTATATCTGGGATAGTCTCCATATAGGAGTTTTCCTCAGGTGGAACATGATAGTTCCCTGGTGAGGTGTTCCACAGCAGAGTGGCTATAGATAATTGTGTACTAGAACAAAGGCAATTAAATTATTTCACCACAAAGAAGTGATAGATGATTGAGGAGATATGCTTACCGTTATTTATAGATCACATGTTTTCATAGACTGAAATAAAACATGATACACCATTAATATGCACAACTTTTATATTGTACGTAAATTTTTAAAAAATAAAATAAAAATATACAGGCTTTAGAGCAGACAATAGAGTTCAGAGAAGCTAAGCCATTTGGTATTTAATGGAATGTTCTGGAAATGAGAATCACAGTTTGAGATCCCAAATTTGCACATAAACTGTATGCTAATTCATGGATGAGTGCTGAATTTGACGTGTTGCATGAGACTCAAGAAGCCTATTTCAAAATCAGGCATAATCCCACACACAGCTCAAGTGGCAACAAGCAGAAGCCTTCCTGGATTTCAAGGACAAAGGGCTATGGATAGTTCTTATGAAAGATCTGGAATATAGGAAAGATCCAGAAGTAAGGAAACTGTGGAAACACTGAATCCAAGAATCTGAACATCTACCATAAGTTTTATCTTCCTGGATTGAGAAGTTGCAAGGACCATCTTCATAAGGTAATGGGTGAAAAAGAAGTCAGGAGCAGTCGGGAGACAGGAGCTCTTGTACATGACAAGGGCAAGCGTATCCTGGATTAAGACAATTCAAGTTTACTATCTCATACAGAACATTCCAATTGTATGTATAATAATTCCAGAGTCATTGACATGCTATCTCCAATACATAGTTTTCAATCAAAAAATTACTATACATGAAAAAATGCATATGTTACCACTTAGGATCAGAAAAAAAAATATCACTACACAATGACTTCATGTGTCCTTAGCTTTTAGATTTCAGAGAATTAATACTTGAAAATGTTCAAAGAATTTAAGAAAAATATGATATGAGAGAAAAACACAATGTCTTATAAGAGAAAAACAGGGTCAGAAATTTTGTCTCAGCTGTTTTTTTGCTATAAAACATTACTACAAATTCAGAGTCGTAAAGGAACCAATAAAAAGGAGAAAAAGGAGAAAAAAGAACCAATCTAAAAGCTAACATCTGAATTTTCTTAGGTAGAGAGATCTTTGTAAAACAAAACAAAACAACAAACAAAAAACACTGTAACATATTATTTTGTGGATCTGCGAAGTGACAGTCTGCAGTCAGTCTTGCTAGGCTAATATCAAGGTGTTGGCAAAGCTGGCTCTCTCCCCATGTAGTAGTGCTTTTTGCACTTCTAGAGTTGCTAGCATTCCTGGATTCTTTGCTGCATCAGTCTATGTTTGAGGTTAAATCATCTTCTCCCTCTCCTTACGGACACTGAAAATTATATCTAAGAGTTGCCCAGATAAACAAGAGTAACCATCTGCCTCAAATCCTTAACTAAATCTCATTTTCAAATTCCCTTTTGTCATATAAGGTAATATCTCTAAATTGGTGGATTAAAGTATATACATTATTGAGGACTATCATAAATTTGTTTATCATTGCTCAGGAGAAAATATAGTCACCATTTAAAATGCTAGAGCTGAAAATTAAAATTGTGTTTTGTTTCTTACAGCAGCTGTGGTGACCATATATATCATTATTAATGATGGCCACTTCCATCTTTCTTTGTTAACAGAATACGTAAGTTATCAGCTCCAAATTTATGATTTAGTTTTTTTAATAAACAATGTTAGAGGAGCTTTAGGTTCATAACAACATTGATCAGAAAGTATGTATATTTTCTATTTACAATCTGTCCTCATACACACACAACAAACATCTCTTAGGATCAACTTCTTACATCAGAGGGGTAAATTTGTTACAACCAGTGAAACTACATTGGTGCATCATTATCACCCAAAGTCCATATTTACATTCACATTCATTCTTGGTTTCATATATCCCAGGATAGCATCACTCATAATAGTTTCTTTATCCTAAAACTCCTCTGTACTCTGTCATCAAATCCCTCTATGCCAGCCCTTGGCAACCATTGATCACCTTACTTTCTCCATAGTTTTTCATTTACTAGAATGTCCTGTAGTTGGAATCATATAATATGTGTGGGCCCTTTGCAAATTGTTATTTTTTTCCACTTAAAAATTTGCATTTAAGTTTCTTACATGGCTTTATAGTTCATTTCTTTCTAGGAATGAACAATATTACAATGTCCAGATGCACCAAAGTTTATTTATCCATTAGCCTACAGAAAAGACATCTTGATTGCTTCAAAGGTTTGACAATTAGGGATTAAAGTTTCATAAACATTGTTGTGCAGGTTTTTGTATGGACATTTGTTTTCAACTAATTTGGTACATATCAAGAAGCATAATTCCTGCTTTGAGCGGTAAGATTATGTTTGGTTCGTGTTCTAAGATAGAGAAACCATCTTCCGCTGTGACCGTATATTGTGCATGCCATCACAAATTAGTGACAGCTCTTTTTTCTCGATATTTTTGTTCGAATACTTTTTAAGTGTTTTGGACTTTTATCATTATTAGGCTTGTCTATCTAAATACTTTTAAAGTCTTGAACTTCTGGGTTTTCATATCTATTATGTGAAACAAGCTGTAGAAAATTACTGAGCTGATTTCTCTTCAGCTGCATGAATTCAGGCTCAAAATAGACTCCTACTGTTGCCTGGAAGTCCTACCAAGTATTTGTTAATCTTGCTTCCAAACTCTCTAAGACCTCTGTTTCTTTCCCAGTATTTCCATTTGCTCCTCTAAATTTCTTCACTAATTCATCATATTTACCTCTCTCAAATCTCCAAAAATCCACAAAAGAAGATGTGCACTTCATCCTACCAAAGAGTCAGGCTCCGTGCATCTGGATCCAGTAATTTTGAGACTCTTATAATTTTGAAAATCTTTGGATTTCTTTTTATGCTGTTGTTTCTAATTTCTAAATCATTTATCTCCATATCTTTGTTGTCTAAAGCCCATAATCATGAAACGTATCTTTTCAAAATAACAAATAAATGCATAAATATAAAAAATTCAAACACATTAAAACTCCCCATCTATCACTCTATGGTTCTGTTTTTCAATTTCTAATAATTTACATTCTTGCTTACCTAGCTTTTGCTTCTCATTGCAGTTTTCTAAACTCTTCTGAGTATTTAAAATTACTTTGTACTCTATTACACATGAGTCATATTATTCACTGAGTTCAGCTGAGAATCTTCTCCTGGTTCTAGTTATGTGTTTCTGGATATTTCTTCTCAATTTTGCATGTTCCCAAATCATGTGATTTATAATTATTGCCATTTCCAGGCCTCAAACAAGTGCTGCATGGCTTTTGTCTACATGTTTTCTTTTTATTTCACTTCATAATTTTTCGTATTTTTATAGTATTGTCATATTGATGGTTTTTGTTTAATAAGTATTTCAGACTGAATCTCACTTCTCTTTATACCAAATCACTTACTTTGATTTGCTATTCCCTGAATACATTAACTTTAATATATCCAGAATTGTACTTCTTGTTTTTAATAACTAAACTTGTACTTCAGCACTTTTTTTCCCATTTCAGCAAATGTCATCACCATCCACACAGTTGCTCAAGTAGAAATATTTGGCTGACGAGCTCTGTGCCAGGTGTTTTGCATATCTCATTATTTTGTACAGCAAACAACCTCACAAATTAGATATTATCATTCTCATTTCAAAAACTAGAAGCTTGTAGCTAAGAAGGCCTTAGAAATTTTCCAAAGTCACTTAGACTTGACCCCAAGATATGCATCTTTCTCCATGTTACTTTCTATAAATATATAAAACTTCAAAGTAACTGGTTTTAAAAGATAATATGACTCACACTGTCAAAGTTGTTTTCTCTTCAAGTGAGGCATCTGTGTGTCTGGGCATTTATTCCAATGATGATTCCATTGTTTAAAATACTTTAAGCTTCCCATTGCATTTGGCCACGTTTAGTTTTTTTTTTTTTGGTGGTGCTGGGGATTGAACCCAGGGCCTTGTGCATGCAAGGCAAGCACTCTACCAACTGAGCTATATCCCCAGCCCTAGTTTTTTTTTTTTTTTAATATATCTAAATGCTAGCAAATGAGTGTTCTTTTTGAAGCTCCTTTGTTTGAATAATTGTGCTAATAATCTTTTAGAACTGTTGAATCTAATAATTTATACGCTATAAAAATATTCAAAACTTTGCATTCATATTTCATACTCAATTAGAAATTTGTATATTCTAAATTATTTTTTTAAAAACCTATAAATAGCCATTGATATGATGAACTGTATATTCAACAGGGCAAAATACACCCAACTGAGGATAGAAAACTTCTTGGTTTTAATTTTTAATTTAGGCCCCATGAAATACTAGCCCTTTACCCTCCTATGTACCATCAAGTAGAAGGAGGATTTCAGTCTTTCTATAAGGTTTGCATCACTTTTACTTCTACTCTTAGACTTGGATTTTAAGGAGAATAAATTTCATATGTTCTTAGGAAGCTGTGCTTTCTGCTCCTGTAAAAGCTGTGTAATCTATCCTAAAAAAGAAAAGGAGAATTAAATCTGTTTTAAATAAATATGCCTTCGAGTTGTCGAGAGCTACCCATCACAGTGGAGGCAGTGGTGACATAGGATCTGGTCCTTATTGAAGGCTTACTGTGTTCTGGTCTTTCTGCACTTCAGAGAACTCACCCTCTCCTTTCTCTATGCCCAACATTTTCCCATAATTCCTTATTCCCCCTTTCTATGCCAAAGTGAGACTCAGAAGGGCTAAGCAAATTGCCCACAACTATATAGCTAATAAGGGGGAGAAATCAGACCAAAGCTAGCTATCTGCAATTTCAAGAATAAAGTAAATTATTCTTAATTTAGTTAAATCTGTACTCCACAAATTACTTTATTATATAAAACCTTTTTTTCTCTCTTTCCCAATAATCCATGTCAACACCTTGTAGAGTTAGTGTTATGTGGAATGTTCTATTCAGAAATGAAAAGTATTTCTACCTTGCTCATTTTGAATATCAATCAACTTTAGCTGGGCTGTACCAGGTTCCTTGTTCAAGGTCTTAGAGGAAGTTAAAGCAAAGAAAGCACTGCCTTGGCCCAGAGTACGCAGGCTTATGGAAGATTCATTTTTCACCTTTTTAGTTTTCTGACCATCAATTGAATTCCTTTTCAGTATAGCACAACTCTTTCTTAAAGGAAATGCTGGTACAAGAGAACATCAACTTAAAAGGTTTTAACAATATTAAAAGGAAATTTCCATTTGTAATCCTATTATTTCCCATAGTGTTATCTGTCCAAGTCCTTTTGATGAGTCCTATTGCAACTTTAGTTTGTTGTTGTTATTTGTGTTTCTTTGTAATATTGCCCAAGCTATTCTCAAACTTCTGAGCAATCCTCCTGCCTCAGCCTCCTAGTAGTTAGGACTATAGGTACCTGCCATCACACCTAAATTCCTTTAGGTTTGTAAATAATGTTAAGAAATGGACATTATTTTCCTTTTTTTCATAGATGAGAAGAATCAGGCTAAAATATGTCATTTGTCCAAAAAAATTATAAGTGAAAATTGTCTTCATTTTAATGCAGATTTGTCTAAGTTCATATTCAGGAATTTTAAAAATAGAGTTAAGAGGTAGAAAATGAGTTTTAGAGTAGACAAGAAAAGAGAGAAACAGGTATTTTCCTAAATAAGTAAGTTTTTGTCTTTATATAAAGCATCAAAACAACTTAATATGAATTAACCTCTCAGCAGAAAAGTGCAAGAACTGTTAACAGAAAGGACAATTAATGTAAAATGTATGTAAAATTCATCAAGTTTACTTCCTTAGAACGAAGTTGAGTAAATTTAAAATTAAGTAAGTGAATAATAATATTTTCAAGTCTATGAAAATGCTTATTGTATGTTCTCATTCAGTCATGTATAAAGAACTCAGCAGCAGTAAATAGATCTGTCTTATTTATATTTCATCAGTTCCAAACCTAGTGTCCAGGACTTAATCATTATGAAAATATTGTTTTCTTTTTTCTAAAATTTTCTTGTGCATGGTGATATTTCTTTTGTTTGCTAATAAATATATGCTTCAGTAATACCTAAGTAATTCAAGAAGGATATGGTAATACTTGCATAATACTAAAAATGATTTCAAGGCTTTTATCTTTATATTTTGTGTGTATTGGTTACTTATTAAGTTACCTTATGTTAAAAAAATACTTACTCTTGCACTTGTTAAAATAACAAGGGTGACTACTTTCAGCACTATTGTTAGAAATGTCAAAATTATCACAATAGATAAGAAATCAGGCCCAATGATGTATAGAACAAGTTAGGACCTACAGATAAGAAACAGGCTGAGGAAGTTGGTGAAAAAATTTACTAAAAGCAAAGGTAAAAGGTCAAGGGATTCTTGATAAATCTATCTAGTAATATTCTTATTGAAGGGAGACCAGATTGACTAGATCCAGAAGTGAGAGGTGAGGAGTTTGGTCAGTTTTTGAGCATGATCAGATATGAAGGATGGAGACATTCTCCCTAAACTCTGAAGGGCTCTTGCTCAATCTGGGCTAGAAAAAGTTCAGCAAGAATGGAATCAAGGTCAAGACCCAAATCAAAAAAAAAAAAAAAAATGTTTAGGGAGCCTAACTAAAGTTTGGTCAGGGGAAAGTGTTTTTGTCATAATTGAGAACACTGTCATTAAAAAAGGTTACTTTTCTAGGTGTAGAGGAATTTATAGTTTTCCTTTTCTTCTTAGATTTGAAGATGTATAGACCAATATTTGATTATTGTCTCCCACTTATTAGCTAGTTAATGGTTCTTTATTTTCACTTGATTTCATACCAAAGAAAGATTCAGTCTTTCTAGAAAACTTAATGTGGCTCATAGAATTCCATATTACAGCTAGCATAGCAAAGGGACATGACAAGCTAGTTCAACTAGTTTCCATTAAAGAGTCAATCAGTGTACTTAGATTTCCTAAAAAGAAATGAGATTCATCTCTTATGAATTATTTTCATATAGCATTAACTATAAATATCTGGAACCAAGAAAAACATAATTCACAACAATGTTATATATTATGTGGAGGTTATTAGATAACCAAAAGGAGGCTAAATGTTTCAAGAAAATAATAACATAATTTATATGACTTATACATATTCTATATTACTTGATACAGAAGTAAACATACTAAAATAACAATTAAATTGGGCTAAAATTAAAAATAAATATAACTGATTTGTGTGGGCCAATGTAGATGTAACCAGAAGTTAAAGGCATGAAGGCAACAAGTGATTGGGAATGTTGGGCCATGTATTATGTTCAGTAAATATTTGATTAAAAGAAGCAGAGCATGGGTAATAAACTGAATTATTTGGTTGATAGAAGAGTATCAAATTTTAAAAGGGGGACTGGGATTGTGACTCAGTGGTAGAGCACTTGCCTTGCATGTGTGAGGCACTGGGTTCGATCCTCAGCACCACATAAAAATAAATAAAATAAAGATATTGTGCTCATCTACAACTAAAAAAAAATTTTAAAAAAATTTAAAAGGAATAAATGACAACAGAAAATATAGAGGACAGTTAATTTGTGATGCTAAGTTTTTGACTTATCCAATTAATTTATTTCTGAGAGAAAACAATATTTTTGGAGACATTTCATTTGCATAAAAATGAAATTTGTGAGCACTTACGATAATATCCATCTTTCTCACTGTAAATGATCACAAAGCAATTGTGCTCTTTGAATCTTTAAATAATTAATAATTTATGTGATATTTAGAATTTGACAAATATAATCATTTAGATATTATATTGCCTTATTGGCTGAGACATAAATTTTCACTTTCAATACACATACACACAAACACATACACACACATGCTCTTTTTCTGACATTTTAAATCATACTATATTTTTGCTACCATTGAATTGAAATAGTTAATGCTATAATTTTAATTTAAATGCACTCATTAATTAATTTCCCTGTGTCAAAAATAGAATACAATCCATAATCACATCAGTTGTTTGGAAAATGCTTAAGGGTAGATATATATATATCTTTGAAAGGAAAAATTATTTTCATATAATCTGAAAGATACGCATTGTACAGAATTTTCAAAAAATGTACGATAATCCATAGCCTAAGTTAAAAAGAATCAGTGGATGTTAAACATTTCTTTCAAAATTAAAAGAAGATGAATGTATTAAAAATAATGTGTCATCATCCAAAGATGAAAGCATTTTCATGAAAATTTGGATAGGTACATTTCTTCTGTAAGAGAATAAATGAGCCATGCAAACAATTTTCTACAAAACCAGCAAGAGCCCTATACATGTTTGATTTGCAATCATGAGGTGTAAAATGTCTAAAATAAAACTGCATTTGTACCCTAAGAGATATACAGATTGAACATGATTTTTGTAGATTGATTCACATTAATCCCTCTGTGGAAGGAGTGTTGTCACTGTAGGAATAAATGAAAGATAACATACTCCTAGCTAGTAATTGTTGAAACTATCTTGTGTACATGGTGTTTTATTAAAAAGGGTATCATTTTCTCCATTTTTAAATTTTTTTCAAATAGTACAAAATACCTTTGTTATTTAATATTTTCATATAATGAATATATATTTAATTAAAATATTAGTGAAAGTCCTTTATTCAATGTTTGCCTTGTGCCAAAAAGATGTTGTGTCAGCATATGCAATTCTTTTAACTATCAAATAATTACAATCAGTTTCCATTTATCTATTTTTTTACAGCTAGAAATTATTTATATCAGTAGATTACATATTGATCTTATTTATTTATCCACTCATTCAAAATTTTTTTCTCCTAGGGAATAAACAATTAGTTTATAACTTATAAACTTGCATTGTGGATGAAGAAGATAGTTGAACTAAATCCATGAAGTCAGATTTAATGGATTACTGAAATTTAAGAGTAGCTAAGAAATAACATAAAATAGTATGAATCAACTGGGAAATTTTTATAAAAATGAATATTGTTGTATTTATTGGTATGAAAGGAAAACTTATGTGACAAGGCAGAATTTGAGAAAAGCCATGACTTAAATGTAGTTGTGGAACATGTAGCTATGTAGGAAAGAGTACAGTCCAAAGGAAATTCCATTACAAAGTTCTGAGGTTGGAATGTGATTCCGTGATAGAAAGAGTAAAGGAGATAGATAATGTGGCTAATATAGTAATAAGTAATTTTCTGTTGAAAAAAATCGCATTATTTAAAAATTTAGTATAAAAAGTACTTTGAAACTATGTTAGACTCTTATTCTCATTTTGCATCATTTTCTAAAAGCAAGTTTGATTTTTCACTACTCATAACAACAAACTGCAATTGTGACAGAAGCTCTTTATTCAGCAATTAGTAAGACGTCATTAACAGACTTAATGAATTTTCCTGTGTGCTGATGTGAATAACTTATTTATTTATAGAATGTTTGGTAAACATCTAAGTTGGCATACTAATATTTGTCCTATGATTAATTTTAATGAGTGTTAGTATACTTCTTTTACCATTTTTTAAAAATATGCACTTATTTGTGATTGATCTAACAAAAATATTTTAAGCTGTCTACACATTTTTTCCTCTTAAATGTGTATTACATTCATTTGGAATCAAAGACAAATTTTGGTTTCTCTCTCTTTTTTAAAGTTATATCTCAACTTCAGATAACAATAAAAACTAAATTGGAATATCTATCTATTTATTTATTTATTTATTTTGTAGTTGTAGATAGCCTGCTTCTATTTTATTTGTTTATTTTTATATAGTGCTACGGATTGAACCCAGTGCCTCACACGTGGTAGGCAAATTGTCTGCCACTGGGCTACAGCCTCAGCCCTAAATTGGAATATTTATTTGGAAAAATAATATGATTTGCATATTTGACAAATTTGACTTAAGAAATAGCAAATTTTAAAATGAAATAATGTGTCTTTTATGTTTTACTCTGTTGTACTAAAATAATTACCTATAAAGATTATAAGTCACTTTGGAAAATGATCTGACAGTTTCTTGTGAACTTGAATATATATTTACCCTAGTAGACAACAATATTACTCCCGAACATTTGCCAAAGTTCACCCTCAAATTTGTATGTAGATGCTTATTATACTTTATCTTTGGAAATTCCTTCAATGGGTATATAGCTAATAAGATTGTAATTCATCTATGCAATGGAATACTACTCAATAATACAATGGAATGAACTCCTTAGGCACACAAGATAAGGAATAATTTTCAAAAGAATTATTCTAGAAAAAAACGTAGATAAACACAAAATGATACCTATTTTATGATTCTATTTCTATGAATTTCTTACAAAAGATTATAGGGACAAAATCTAGTGCAACAGTATAAAATTGTTACCAAATACATCAAAGTAGAAAATAACATAACATGGTAAATTACTCTTTATCAAAGCTATTAGCCTTTTTTTTTTTACTTCTACACAAGTTGGATTACATTTCTCAAGCTTGCTCACATTTGTTCTTTTCATGTTTTCAGCTGTACTTAATGAACTGAGTGTTGTGAAGATGTGTGGGCTTTCCAGGCTTGGAGTATCTTTGTGCTCATTCTTCTTCTGACATCTTAGTGGTTAGCACAGGGTGACTCGGGAAGTTGTTGAGGATTCTGGAAACACACAATGAAAAAAGCATTGTGTATATGGATGTAGGACACAAAACCTCTCATGACACAGGTTACTTGATAAAGGAACTTTTGTTAAAATTCCTTTGTGACCAACTCTAAATGACTCACTCACTGCCTTACAAAGATAATCATTTTTAATTCAGATACTGTAAATTGAAGTTGTGAAACATTATTTAGGCAAGATTTATCTCCATCACTAGAGGAACAACCCTTTAAAATGCTGAACTCAGAAGACATTTTCAATCTGGATATTTTCTCTATACCAACACTAGTTATCTCATTCAACATTTTATCCAGTGCTTAAATCATAGGAAATTGCTCATATCTACTTCTCGTTGACTAATGGTCATGGCAATGTCACATGGCCCTCTTATATGATGTCTATTATGTCATATGTTGTGTGTGTATGTTTATGCTGTTTTAATCATGTAAAACATATCCTCCAAGCCAATTGGTTTTTTATTTCAACTTAGTTATCACTGTTCAGACTAAATGCTATAAAAGTTCTTCTTTTTAATAGAAAAATTTTATTATACAAACTTATTCTATTTAATTCCTACTTTGAGACGCATTAAGCCTGATTTTTCTTATATTTTACAAAGATTGCTGGCACATCCCAGTAAATAATAAAGAACTGAATTATTTTTTCACAAAGAAAATAAAGCTTAATTCTATATATTTCTTTTCCTTTTCCTTTTTCTTTCTTTTTTTTTTGAGATAAAGTTTCACTATGTTGCACAAGTTGGTCTTGAACTGATCCTCCATCTACCACATTTCACTAAGTAATAGCTTTCTTCTTATTAAAGCACATTAACTGAAATTCTTATAAATAAAGAAAAACCTCTTGCTTGGCATTTTCTACAGAGAAAAACTTTAAAATGATAAATAAAGATGAAATCTACAAATATTATTTCCAGGAAAGCTTTGTCCCAATTGAATTACTTATATTCTGGAACTATGAATGATAAGCATTCTTTTAGAGAGAGAAAAAATTCAAGATTAAATTTTAGGCTCTTCGCATAGTTATGATAAGTTAATTGTAATATTTTATTTCTGCTTTTTATTTGATACAAAATCAGCAACTCATACATATTAAAATTATGAATAAATTGCTACCCAAAATCATAGCAGACATTTTGTTGATACAACAATTATTGGCCTCTTAGTTGATCAATTGTAAAGAAATCTCTAGTTTAAGCCATACAGTGCTTAATTTTAGTGTTTTGAAGTTTATAAGTACTCTTTATATAATAATATGATCTTATAAAATACTTGTAGATAATTACAAGCTCATTTACAGAAAGTCCAGGGCAGGTCCCTGGATACTCTTCCTGATTCTGTTCTTCCCTTCATTTCTAGTTCTCAGAATAACTGTAGAAGATGCTGGGAATGCCACATCTTAAGATAAGGAGAAACAGTCCATAATGGCCAGGGTCTTTCCTATGCCTCTAAGATGATGTGCTGCCATGCTTTAACCCAGTGACCCAAGTTTATCCCAGAGTATGTAATATAGTATAATGCCCAGTGTCCCTCAGCTTCACTGCCATGTTACGCGTGCAGACTAGACTCCATCCTCCTCAGGCAGCTCTCCTGAATCTTGGTAGACTGGCTTCTCCTGAGTTATGTCTTCACTGCCTATCTGTAAGCACTGCAGTTCTTTAACTTAATGTGTTATACAACTATTCTGTCATAGTGGAATCATGCGAATCACAGAATAAATGGCACATGTAGCCTGCTTCCTAGCAAGAATGAATGTCAAAATAATATGATATCTGTAGAGAAGTCATGAATAGTGTGATCAATTAATATATATGTTTGGAATAGCATAATAGGTTAAGCAGCCATTAAATCATCCAGAGGTTGTTTCCATGTGTTAATTATCTAGTCAAGTCCTAGCACACTCCTTTCAGATATTACAGATACTTGAGACAATTATCAAATGAGACAATTTCTCTAGGACAAGGTAAAAATACAGTGGATATTAAATCAGTGAAGTTAGCAAGACTAGGCCAGCCAGTAATCATTCCAGAAAGAGAGTAGAGGCACATTTAGATGTGAGCATCGGAGTCAGTGTCCTTTCCAGCTTCCAAATTTTCTTTGGCAATTCTGCATTTGGTACTCTTCCTGATGCACCTGGTGTCCTGTAGGTGTGATTCAACAGTTGGTGACACTTGACTAAAATGACAAATGTGATGAAAGAGAATCAGCAACAGGTGCTGGTAAGCAAATGCAGGTTTAATTTACAAATGTGAAAGACATTCTAGATTTCCTATTTCATACTGACATTTGCAAACTTATTTTTTCCCTTTTTGTAATAGTTTTATGAACAACCAATAAAGATTTATATTATGTCCCTTGGTTTTTGCTAAATCTATTTTCATTTGAAGATTTAAACTATAGTAATTTTATTCTTAATAATTTTAGTTTACAGAGAAGGTAACAACTCAGTAGAGTCTGATGATTTCCCCAAAGTCATAGAATTAATAATGATAAAATTA
>CM053405.1:17230490-17246302 GCA_028644305.1 Xerus rutilus | reverse complement strand
AAAAAAAAAAGAAAGAAAGAAAGAAAAAGAAAATGGGGTTTGAAGGTAAAAGGGGAAGAATCCAATTATCTAGTACAAACTAAAAATATATATTATTGATTTTAATGAATAATGATATTAAAAATATAGTTCTGGTCAACAGTGCATAGGAGATGATAGATGAAATTGATAGATCAATGAGTTCTATAAATACAGAGATTTCATAATAGACAAAATTAAGCAAGGCTACAATATTAGATCAGTACATTTTATCAGACTTTTCCTTACTTTAACTTTTTTGCACAAATGAGGGTTGAGAAAGTAGAAACAAGCTTGGCAACATGATAAAATTTGGCACATAAGGTTTGTTTTCTGACAACTTTATTTCAGGAGGATGGTGCCAGGAATAATTATCAGTCAGGTCTGCTGCCCTGTCAGATCATTCAGGAAGAATCTGTCACTTTGCATTTCTCTAGTTTACTTCATGCCTTAAAGCAGACCATTAAGTTTGACTTTGTTATTTTTAAGGCGATATTGTTAAGTTTGATATTCTAATGGGAATAAGCACTGTCATTCAGTTACTGTGAAACAAAATGTCATTGTGGGAAAATTAGTGTGTGTCACTAAGATTGTCATGAATGTTTCACCCAAAATATGACTACTTTGTTTTTGGTTTCTCATAAGTCTCACTGTGAGAAATATTTTTTAAAGTAACCATAACTAAAACTTTCACATATTAATATTATGGTAATTTAGTCAGTGCTATATTTCAGATACAAGTATTTTCATCCTTATTAACAGAAAAAGAGTTTGCCTTTGAAGACTTTAGAAAGAAAACCAATTTCTTTTCAAAGTTTCCTGTAATTAAAATTCCTATGTTGCAGTGTTTTTGAGATACCAGAATGGATGTAATGCAAATATAAAAATAAGATGCTTTGTGGAATAGTACATTTTTGGGATTCTCCACATTGCAAAAACAAGAATTCTGTTTTACAAAGATCTCTGTTGGATTTTGAAATGTTTAAATAACCACGAAATTATAAAATGCATAAGGAATAGATTTTAAGAGTAATAAAGAGTATTAGGATGCTCAATTCATTGTAAGAAATGGAAAGTCATCAATTTTGTGACACCTCAAATTATAATTTTCTTTTCAACAAAGCCACGATTATTGCAGTGTGTTTAGAATTGTTCTCTTACATTTTGAAAAGGAATATTTCAATCTATGTTTGTATTCATGAGCCATCAGAATGTTTAGATTTATCTGCTAAAATTTCAAAACTTATTTAATGTAGACATAAGTTCTAATATTATATCGAATCCTTATATTCTCATTGAATTAACCAGTGTTTTTAACTTCCATGTGTGGTTGATGAGCAGAGTCCCCTAAAAAAATATATATGTCTATTAACTAATACACAGCTATTCACATTATTTCTCTGTGCTTCCACATAACTTAGTAATTCTATAATGAAAGGTATTCTGTCTGACTTGCAACTATTTAAGCACTAGTCAATTCCCTAAAATTACATTTTAAAAAAATTGTGGTGCTAGGCATTGAACTCATGGTCTTTGGCATAACGAGGAAAGCACTCTACGAACTGAGCTATATCCCCAGCCCCCAAAATTATGTGTCTGAACTACAAAAATCAAGGTTTATGTAATCATTATTTTTACAAAGTATGTTCTGAGAAATATCCTGTTAAGCAACTTTGTCTTTGTGAGATCATCACAAAGTGTACTGAGTATACTGAGTTTTACTTACACAAATAAGATGGTTAGTAATATCACCAGCAAAGATGCTTATGGTACCACCATTGTATATGTGATTTGTTATTGACTATAACCCTGTTATGTGGTGGTGTGTGGCTGTATTAACATGTGCCTTGTTATTTTGTATGATATATATTCCTGTAAGAAAACAAGAAACTATAAAATGCTAAATATTTTGGCCACATCTTTCAGACAAGAAAATTGAGATACAGAGAGTTTCTGTAACTTGCCCACGGTCAATTAAACTGAGATGCCAAAACAAGCCCATAGATCTAGTCACCGTACCAGAGATTCTAAAAATTTCTTAGTTCACAAAGTTCTTAATATGTTACCGCTTTTGTTAAAAAATAAAACTTTCTAAGAATTTCCAATTTTATGCTTTTGAGTCCAAAATCCTTTACAAGTATTTCTGTCTTAATATGTTTATTTACAGTTCTACATTGATTTTTACTTAGTTCCTGAAATGAACACAGCTAAATTTAATTTGTCTGAAGTTTTTCTCTTAACAGTAATCGGAGCAGTATACCCAGTTCACAGGGCATAGCAGGAGAAACACAAAGAAATTCTCAAAATTTGTCAACAATTGTACAAACACCAGTGGAAGGAATTCAAAGTATTAACATTTGGTTATGCTAAATCCTTTGGATGATGTCATTCTAGTGAATGTGTTGAACATTTGCCATTCAATGATATAACAGTCTTCTCTTTCAGTTACCTTTTATAATTATGTCCAGATGCTTTCAACTCTCATGTACAACTAAAAAGATAAATTAAAAAGAAATCTAAAAAATTCAATTTAAAGTATATTTCTCTAATAATATTATTGTCTATTCTTATTTAACACATTATAAGTTATATATTGCCTACATGTGAGCAAGTAATTATAAATAAGATGGAAGAGCCTATTTAAGATAAAACTACAATAAAATGTTTATGGTACTGTGTGACAGAGTGCTTGATAATCCTGAAGTATATCCAATATCCAATATCCAATATATTGTATTATAAAGTGCTGAAATATAATTTTTGCTCTAAAAGTTGCTTTTGGATTTTACAAATCATTCATATTCTTGAGGTATTTTTCTGATCATAGCAGAATGGTTATCAATTGGAGTATATTACATACGGAGCAAATTATATTTTAAATAAACATAGAATGACATACATAGTCTTCAAGAATAGCTATATCTCTTTTTGTTAAAACTGAAATACAATATGACTGATGATTATCTCACAAATGTTTTCAATTTGCTCTTCTTTGAAGATTAATCAAACAGTTTTCAAGTATCTGGGAAAATGTTTTCACACACAGCTCCTCTCCCTATCAAAAAATACATGAAAGCAAAAGAAACACTAAACATGTGCCTTTAGTAAACACAAAAATGAAGATGCCCAGATGAAGAGACTATAAAAATCCAGAATATAAACAATAAAAACAACAAATTAACAGATCTATTGTATAAAATCTGAAAACAAAATCTAACACATACCAATTAAGTAAAATTTTTCTGAGAAAAGACAAGCATAGAGAAAAAGAATACTTGAAGTTTTCACCCCAAATGGGCTTAAGTATATTTAGAAAATAATCAAGTATGAAAAATTTACTTGCTTTAAATAAGAAATTTGAAAATAAATAAGAGAAAGAAAGACATTGATTAAGCAGAGAAAGAACAAAGAAAATAACACTTTCTTAGAAATTAAGACTACAGCTCAGGTGCCCAGGAAAGGATAGATGAAAAAATTTTGACGAGAAATACTATAGCAAAACAGAAAAATGGTCAAGGAAATGAAAATGATGCACAGGAATAAGTCAAATGGTTCAGAGAATAAGGAGGGCAGGTGAAAGACAAAGAAAAAGTTTACATTTGTGTTACTGAATCTTTTGAAGATGAAAAATTTTAAAAAACCAAAATTAATATTTAGAACTATATTCTAATAATTCATAGAAAAAGTGATATAGAATCTGTATACATCAGAACAAGAAAACTAAAGACAGCAATCAACTCCATCATATATCCTATTAAAGATATTGTATTTACAATATAAACAACTTTTACATATCAGATTTAGTGATTAAGCAACTAATTAAAACTTTCCAAATCCACAGATAAATAAGAAACATACAGATATAGCCACATTTTTAAAAAAATCAATTATGTATACCAAATATTTATTTAGTTCAAACAATCTTCAAGCTATCAAAGTAACAGCAAGGCTAATTTTTATACAAATATAGGGAATTATGCATCCATGGAGATGATTGAGTGATCTGTTATTGGTTTTTACAAGGCCTAACATTATTTGTAAATTACAAATAAGAAAATGGTTTCAGAAAAAATATCAGAAGACTTAATTCTATGAAATAATAAATATGTTTTGGATATTATAGTGCACTTAGTGTTAATCACTTTAGGTAAGGGGTTTATTATTACTTTAATTATTCAGGTCAGGTGGGTGAAAATGAAAAGGGAATCCCATAAAGGCCATACAGACACATTGTCATTATTTCACTTGAAATCTTTGGAATATAGCTAAATACAAATAAAATTGCATTTTAAATGTTTGCTATTGTGAGTGAACATTTTTGCGTTCGATTGCTTGGTCTACTCAGCAGGATAACTGAAATTTGTTAACATAAATGGAGGAAAGTTAGGAATAATGACATAGAGATATTAAGCTGAGATTTGTCATTGAATTATAACTTTGGATATATGCACTTGCTTAAAACCTAAATATTCATATAGCTCTATTTTAATAACAATTACTAGAAAATATTTTTAAAATTTTATTTGAATATGTGCACAAATATTTTCCTCCATCCAGGGATAACTAGGGAATACATGTCATTCCAAAAGTTTTATATTAAATGAAATTACACCAAAGACATTTTCTGTTGTATTCTTAAATATATGCCAAGCTAACAGAATTACCAAAAACTAGCAATTTTCAAACCAAAATATTTTGTGATGATTTCCCAACAGTTTTCCAACCAACTTAAAAATTAAGTTTCTGAGTTGGGCTCTTTTCCATCTAGTATGCTTTGTGCAAATAAACTCCAGATGAAAAGAACTACATATTGTTAGAATGCTTCATTAATATTTGGGTAACCATGTAAGCATACGGCAAATGGGATCTTTATGTCCCAAAATATAGCTCACAACTATTGTATCTGAGAACAATATTAAAGGCGGATTTTTTATTCCTTCTAACAAGAAGATTTTATTCTTTATATCCAAAGGATGACCCCAATATTAACCATCTTTGATATATACATATATCAGATAAAAATCTAATTCTCAACAAACGCTTTAAAATCCTTGCTGATACTGAAGAAAGTGGGATAAAATGATGCAATGTGGAGCAGCAGGTTTAAATCCTATCATCTCGTAAATGTATTCAGTAACAGTGTTTAAATAATTAAACATTTAAGTGGAGGAAAAAAAACAATGAAAGCCAGGTGAAAATTATTAGAGACATATTAACAAATTTCAGAAGGAAGCTATTTTTTGAACATTATATCATAATTTTGTTAATTCTTTTGTTACTAAAACAATCAGTGCTGTATATGAATGTATTTATCATAGAATATTGTATAATTTAAACTTTTTATGACAAAATCTTGAGAATAATACTATACTTCAGAGAGAATAATACTTTAGGTTTATGCAGAAACAGCTGACACAAAATCTCACCCTCAGTGGAAACATGTGAATACATGGCTGCACTCACTGCAGAGCAATATGCTCCTGTAAATGGGAGAGAAACAAATATAACACTAAATTTCAACTATTATTATATAGGACTTATGATAAAAAAAGTACACATTTCAAAATTTTGATGATTTGTTCTCTCCCCCGGCTGCACTACAACCTTAGTACAGTGTTAAATCTTTTTGCAAAATAGCTCCCTCTTCTGTTGCAACCCACATTCAACAGGCCCTATTGTGATTTATGCTGAGAACACCAGAATGAGAAAAGCTAACCCATATGCTTATTTCTCTATTATTGAGCATTCATCACCCACACACTACACTTAATATATGATCTTGGGATATTTACAACACAATAATATTTGCCTTTGATGTTCCAGGCTCATACTCATGAAACAGGTATATATTTCAATGCAACTGCAGCAGAATTAAAAATTAAATTAACAAGGTGAATGGGGAAGCCTCTTAGGACAAAGCACACTTATTGTCAAATCCTTCTATCCCCATCCTTTAGAAATTGAAAACAGAAGACGTGCTCTTCCGATGTAGAGTCACACTTCTTATTTAAAAACAAAATATAAAAAACGAAAACCACCTTTTTGACAATAATAATATTTTTGCTATTAGATACTTTTCACTATTTTAGTTATGATTACAGATTATAAATTATACTTTTAAACATTTGTATTGGCCCCTTATAATTATACATAATAGTAGGATTCATTACATCATATTTTATATGAACATAACATAATTTGATAAATTTTATTCCCCAAAACATTCCCTGTCTGTCCCCTCTTGCCTTCCCTGATCTCTTCTATTGATCTCCCTTCAATGGTGATTATTATGGTAAAAATGACTTCAATTAGTGCATTATAATAATTAGCATGATTCACTGTGGTATATTTATGCATGGACATAGCACAATTTGGTAGATTTTTTTCCCCTGGTACTTCACCATGCACTTCTCTCCTCTTTCCCTATGAATCCCTTTCCTCTACTATACTGATTCCCTTCTATAAAACACATTTGAAATTTCATAGCAGGTAGAGAGATGCATTATCTCTTCCACTTATATTTTCACTAGAGTGTATGTTCTGAGTGAAGAATATTCTTTTTATTAGATTTCAATGTAACTATGAAAATTTCAGTGAATAGTCACACAATATTTTGATTCTTCAAAAACAGTTTGTTTGTTTGTTTGTTTTGGTAGTTGTAGATGGACAGAATGACTTTATTTTATTTAGTTATTTTTATGCAGTGCAAAGGCCCAAACTCAGAGCCTCATACATGCTAGGCAAGCACTGTGCCACTAAGCTACACCCCAAACCCACAAAACAGCTTTTTTTTTTTTGGATATGAGAGTTGAACTCAGGCCAGGGGCACTTAACCACTGAACCATGTCCCCAGAGCTTTGTATTTTTTGAGACAGTTCTCTCTAACTTGCTTACTCAATACTCAGTAAATCACTGGGGCTGGCTTCCAACCTGTGATCCTCCTGCCTTAGCTTCTTGAGCCACTGGGCTTAAAGGCATGCTCTACCAAACCCGACTCAAAAAATGTTTCTGCTATTGCTATATCAACTACACTAAAAAATCGTTTTATAATTTTCACAAGTTTTAAAACATTTGTTTGGGCATGTTATTTGTGCTGTAGAATATTTCTAGCTCTTCCTAGACTTTTGAATTTGAAAATAACAGACACAGACTTTCAATTTTAATTCTGTCAGTTTTCAATATTAAAGGACCTACAACTTTCACTGTGATTTCATTAATAAAAGGAAGTTTTATCAACAAAAGTATTGAGAAAAACATTACAAGTGACAGACTTTTAAATAAAGTCACTTTATGAAACCTAATCTAACTTTTTTTTTCTCATTTTACATCAGTAGTAAAAAATTTTTCAAAGTCAAAGTGGTCTATTGAAGGAACATTCTAAAGTCACCTAGACCAAAATAAAATGTGTATGTTTCCTAATTTGTATTTATTCAATGAAACATATTTTAGTTCTATGGGGCATGTAGCATGAACATATTCTCAATAATGAACATATAGGGGCTGGGATTGTGGAGCAGTGGTAGCGTGCTCGCCTAGCATGCGTGAGGCACTGGGTTTGATCCTCAGCACCACATAAAAATAAAATAAAGATATTCAGTCCACCTACAACTAAAAAAATACATAAATATTTTAAAAAAATAATGAACATGTAGGCATTATGATAACCTAACATGTCACACTTGAGTCTGGTGATTCTTTTTAATCCAACATTTAGACTCAAGTCTTCACACTCAGCATGGAAGCATACAATGTCTTGGAAATCTTTTTTTTAAATTGTCTATCTTCCCCTAGAATGTAAGAAATAATATTGTTTTTTATTTGTGTCTGCTTCCTCAAAGTGAAAAATATTAATATATAGTATTTTCCATTAGGAATGAAGTGATTTTTACAAATGGAATAAGTACTTAGAATTAGCCATATTTTGCATTACATGTCACATGTTTATTAATTTAGTTTTTTTTGGTATTTAGACATATGATTGAAAATAAAAGAGAAAGCACATTTGTGGCACGTCTACACATCACAGTTGCTACAAATTTTCGTATGCATGTATGTACCAAGTATATTAGAGTACCCAAGGGTACTGAATAAACACCATAGTCCAAAATTGAGTTAATGCAAAACCTTTAAACATTAGAAACATCCCCAAGAAGCTATAGCAGGAAATGTTATAACTTTATGTTATACAGGAACTTTCATAAAAATCCCTGATTCTACCTACCTGGGGTATACTTCATATAAAATTGAATGCTGTATGAAATAAAATCAACTTGTATTTTGTATGAAAGGTTTGAAGAGAAATGATGGTATACAGTTGTAAGAGGCAAAGAAAAACAGAAAGCTTTAATATCTATATTCTTGTAAGAATTTTATGGTTTATTTGAAGGTAATATAGCTTCCTTTCAATGAAGTTAATAAAGACTATAGTTCAAGTGAATTATCAGCAACTAGAATTGACACAAGTGTGATATCTCTGAACCAGTTTTAGAGCTACCTGAGACAGAAGTATCAGACCAATGTGGAATAAACAGAGTGGGACTCATATGTTAAGAGTAGGAGAATATTAGTATTATAAAAGGAATAGAAATAATTTTTGTTTTCCTAAATACTTAAAACTTCACCATTGTCTTTGGGAGACAAAGAAAATTAATGAATAACTCCACTACTGAATACAAACCAGATCATTTACAAAATCATTTTAAAGCAGTAAACAAAGATTGCATATATTTTTTTCAAATAGATTATATTAAACTTAGTGTAATATTTTAAGATATAAGACAAACTATGAGTACATGCACACGGTAGTTTCTACCTGGTTGAGCTATTGCAATCAAGGGTGTTGGGCCCCTGCTGTGCAGTTTGGTCAGCAAACCCCACTGCTCTGATGGCTCCCACCCACATTTACTATGGATTTCTAATAAATAGTCTAATTTAATTTTACATAGACACTGATTAAAGTATTTTACATATTATTATATTATATTTTCAGTTTTTTCAATGTCCTTTAAATCAGCTTCAAAACTACTACAAACATTGCCCAAGATTGCTAAAATGAAGTTGGTTGCATTTGCCTTGCCAGAATAATTCTTTCTGATTTGATTATTTAAGTGACTGACAGAAAAATCACACCGTTTTTTGCTCAAATTTCAAAATTAGATTCATCAACAAAGGTGACTTTATTTCAGTTATCTAAACAATTCATCCCTGGGTTTATTATAAATTAACTCTATTATGGTTTGATTCAAGTCTGTAAATGTAAATGATAGAATGCAATTTTCTAGATTAACTAGTATTCTCTCCAAATCACAATATTACAAAAAAGACAATAATAATGAGCATAAGTTGAAATATGCCTTAAATAATTCCAGGAGAGTTTAACATGGATACATATATAAAATATTTTACAAATATACAAAATTAATTAAGGCATTAAATTCAAATACTGGGAAAAGGAAAAGACAAGGACAATCCCACATATTACACACACATATATAGTTGTGTGTGTGTTTAAACTTTAATTTCCAATTGTCAGAAACTGAAATATCAATAAGAGAATGAGTCTTCCACTTTCAATTAGAAGGTAGAAATCTGAAAGAATGAATCCTTCCATTCTTTTATTTTTTTAATATTTTTAGTTATACATGGACACAATTATCTTTGTTTTGTTTGTTTTTATGTGGTGCTGAGAATCAAACCCAGTGCCTCACATGTGCGAGGCAAGCACTCTGCCACTGAGCCACAACCCCAGCCCTGAATCCTTCCATTCTAACAAAGAATAAAAGTAATGTGATTTATTAAATCTTATTTATACATATGTATGTAGTATGAATTATTTTTATCTGTTTATTTAACCATCATAATGCTAAGGACTCTAATCGAAATAAACTTCAATACTTGATGTGTAGATTGTAAGAGAGAGCAGATCAGTTGCAGCTTTCATCCCTGTGGGCACTGAGTGAGCTGAGAATAACCTGCAGAGGGAATAAGGAGGAAGAGTCAAAAGGGAATGCTCCTAATAACCATGTATATCCTGCTGTGAAGAGTTGGGTTCTGAGAACTCTCAGCTGCAAAGCTCATCCGCATCTATCTTCTAATTCTTTCTCAAGACTTCCAGCAAGTGCATGAGCTCAGAGCATCTCAGGTTGAAGGAAGAACAGGAAAGGGAAGCCCCATCTGCAAGGAGTGGTGCCTTCACTACTGCATGCCAGTAGGAGACAGAGCGGGAGGTGAGAAAAAGCTCCTCAGGCATGAGAACTCCCCACCATAGGCAGCAACAAACCAGGAAAGATTGGGACAGGGCAGACGAATAGCTGAGAATAAGGGGGTATAGCAGGATTCCACCCAGATGAAGAATTGGTAGCTAACTGGCATTAAGTCAAGCTCTTCATCCATAAATATCACTAAATCCTCTGGGTTCTTAAAGCTAATAATAATTTCTATTTCATATAACTATTATTAGCATATTTTTAGCATAATTATTAACAACTTCCATTAAAAATCCCAACAATAGATTTCTCCAAATTATTACATTAGACCCTGAAGTCGCAGCATATTTTTCCATAGCTATAGTTTCATTTTAGCTTTGTAGTTTTAATTTTATTTCATAACGTTTTACTTTATCTGGAAGTAAAATGGTGAATTTTATATAATAATATGTTATATACAACTTTGCTACAATTTCTTACTAATTTTGTTTTTATTTATTCTTTAGAGGTTTTTATATGAAAACACATATCTTTCTAATATGTACATATTTTTATTCTTTTTTAATTGACAGTAAATTGCATATATATGTTGTACCAGAGGATGTTCCAATACAAGTATAGTGTAATATTCAAATCAAGCCAAGTATGTATATCATTTTTCATTCATTTATAATGAGAACATACAGAATCCCTTTTCAAGATTTTCAAAATGTGCAGTACAGTATTACTTTCCACAGTAATCTTTGTTTACTTGATTAGTTTTATTGCAGTGGTCAAGATCTTTAAGCAACATAGGCAGAAACAGAAATGACTTCTTTTTTTTCACGATCTTGAGAGGAACTACTGTCTTTCATCATGATTGTGATGATATCAACTGTCAGATTTTCAGTATTCTGTATAGCTTGAGGAAATTCTATTCCATTCATCATTGAAAAGATCTGTTATTATATATTGATGCTAATTTTTGTTAATTTTTGTATTTCTATTTAGCTAATTTAAGGATTTACATATATATGTTCATATATACATACACACAAACATACACAGATATGTGTAATAATGATTTTTAATATTTTAGGAACCATTTGGTACTTTTTCCCCCTAATTTGTTAATCATGGTCTGGTTTTGACATAGGTAAAACATTCTCCTCATAAAATGATGTGTGGTATGTATTACTTTTTCTATATTCTTAAAGAGTTTATGTTAAAGTGATGTCATTTTCTTAATATTTGACAGAATTAACAAACATGTCCATCAATGACTACTTTTTTCCACAGAAAAAGTTACATCCATAAATGTACCTAGTTTTAGGATTCCATTTTATTTGATCTGTTAATTTTTAAACAAATTGCTATATATTATTTATTAATTTGTTATGTTGCAATTTAAAATATACATCTTTAACATCACTTTATACCTACAAATAATATGCTGACTCAGTGTATTAAAAAACTTAATATCTTGTTATTTGCCACCTTCTACATATGTGAGGAACATCAAATACAAAGTTAGCATTTCCTCTTTAAAAAAATATCTAAGAAAGACAAAATAAAATCACATACTAATTCTAGCAGATAGTAGAGGAAGAGAAAATATCTTAAAGCATTTTATGTTATTTCCATATTCTTCATACAAAAGTCTTAAAATTGTTTTATTTCTATTCATGAATATAGATATAAAATTATAAGAGAATAATAGCAATTCAATTCTAGTGCTATCACTTGAGTATAGATACACAGACAAAATCCCTCATATATAAAGACATTTGACTATTCATAAAACTCACATTGAATGGTAATGTCTTTTCAATGGATGATGATCGTGTAATTGATCATTTATGAGAAAAAATTCTCATTTTTAAAATGCAGAAATAAAATTGTATATGGATAGTTGTTCAAAATATAAATAATGAAACAATCAAACTTTCTGAAGAAATCATAGAAGAATATCTCCATTGTTAGCATAGAGATTGAACTGACAAACAGCAAGAACTCAAAGTATTTTCACTACAGGAAGAGATTAATAATTGAAGTACTTTAAAATTAAGGCATATATTCATCAAAATATAGGATCAAAAGAGTAAAATATCAAAACAATATAATGGGAGACTGAATAATCATATACATACACATATATAAATATATATGTATATTTATATAAGTAATGCTTTGTATCAGCTACATATGTGCATATCTGTCTCAAATATTGATATACTCAGTGCTTACAAGAATTATTTCAAAATATGAAAAAATGACAGCCATCAAACCAGGGGTGGAGAAACATGGATTCTGGACACTCCATAAAAGAATATGCTGTATCCTATAGACATATACAAATTCCTTAAATGATGAAGATTTAAAAAGAATTTTGTAGTGACACAATTTTATCAGTGTTCACTATAAAATTCATTTTATAGACTTGCAATTTTTTTCATCTTAGTCATTAAACCATTGCATCTATTTATAATTTTATGTTAATTCAAATGTAAACCTTATAAATGAATAGTTTATCTTCTTAAATATCATGTAACACTTTTTATTAGGTCTTTTTGTCACTGAATGAGATTCAAGGAAATCAGCTGAGGAGAGAACAAGACCTCACCTCAGCCCTGGCAGGTTCTGGACTTAAACCATAAAATGGAATTTTAGGGTGTGTCAAAGAGGCCCAAGTAGAGACCTATTTAAGAAAGCAAGGGGATTTTCCAAAGAGAGAAAAGGAAACAATGGAGCACAGTACATTCTCAAGGAGCTCCAGAGTCAGTCCTGCTCAGGGCATCTTAAGCTGCTTCATTTAAGGAAAACTTGTGAATGGTGAACTAACAAAGCATGCATAAGGAGTGGAGTCAGCCTGATGGGCTTGATCCCTTTGATGTGGAGCACAGAGCAGGCCAGACCTGGTTCCTCTCAAACTTAAGGTGGGTAATATGTGGTTAATATATATAGCATTTGGACTATACACATATAATTGGTCTGTATCAGTATTTCTTTCTGGTCGTCTTTCAGTTAATTTAAAAAAAACATTCTGTAAACGAACAAAGTAGAGAGGCTCTAATTAATCAGATTTATAGTACTCTAGGATTCACTGGATCTTTTAAGAATTCAAGCCTGGAGAAGAACAGGCCTGAGGGTAAAGTTGAGGGCATATGGAAGTTTTAGACTTAAAGTTACAGTCCCTTTCTTCTTCGCTGTTTGTCTCCTTTTCACTTATTCTTATTTCTTCTCTCCTGCCCCACTTTCAATATGCAAACATATCTAAAATAAATCTTTAAATTCTAATAAATTTATAGAAATGCAGAACTTTCAATACCCACTTCCCTTACCCTATGTTGTTATTTATTTATTTATTTATCTTTTTAGTTGTTGATAGACCTTTATTTTAGTCATTTATCTATACGTGGTGTTGAGAATCAAACCCAGTGTCTCACACATGCAAGGCAAGCACTCTACCACTGACCCACAACTCCTGCCCCATTATTTTTATGACAACATTCATTACTATCTTAGTGATGTGTCAGCAAACATTCTTATCTTCATCTTTTTTTTCTAGATTGTTTTTATTTGAAGAAAAATTAAAGGGAACATATCAATTTTCTGAGGACCTTAACAATCAGGAGAGTATGATGATATTTTAGACAAATTTTATGTTAATGAATTTTTTTTATTTTTAAGAAAAATTTGAATCAAATCCTTTTGCATAGACAGAAGGCTTTTTGCATTCAGAGAGTTTTGAGAGTTCTTTGTGAATATATTCCACAATTATTGACATTTTAAAAAATATTACAGTAATTGATGGTCAGAAGCATTTAAAATAGGCTTTCATAAAGCATTTTAAAAATGGCTGCAAGAAATATTTAGAATTTAATTTTGAATTTTTGTTGATCATTGGGCCTGTTGATAGATGTACCTAGTGTTTATGAAGTCACATATTAGTCCTCCAATTTGCAAATCCTTGTGTGAGAAGAAAAGACTCATTTTCCTTTTTATTATTGAACAGAAGTCAAAAATCTCAAACAACTGTGCTCATGACATTCTTAAAAGAAGAAGATAAAGGAGGAGAAAGGAGGAAAAAGAAACAAAATAAAAAAACCTCTTGCAAAACAAGGCTCTTGAAGACTGGCAATATCTTTTCAAATCAGTGGTTTACATTAATTATCTTGTTTGTTCTTAAATATTTTGAAATGTGAGAAAAATGATAGTGATAATAAAGTAAAAGCAATGACCCAACACATAGCAGTGAAGCATAATTACCAGTTTGATGATTGTAGGCTAAAATATTTAACTCAATAACCAAGAACTCATCTTTAATTTTTTTCCTATTTACAGACTGTTAGATAGATTTATTTTGCTTTACTGGATATCAGGTTTTAGAGAAACAGATTAATCATAATACTTGGTTCATTACATAGTTGTATCAAAGAATGCATCAGTGTTTTGCATTTTATTTAGTCCAATAATAATCAATAGTAAATACATTACATTTGTGTTGACCAAAAGATGGCCAGAGTTACTGTTCTATATTTATTCTAGAGCTGTTACTAATTATTTGTCTGAATGAGTAGTTAATTGGAATAGGTTTGAATTTTTTCTAAAACAGAGCTGTGGGAGATAAATGTGTATGGACCTCTCAAGATAGGCTTAAGGGTAACTTTTCTTTGTGAATGATTAAGAGTGGTTACCAATACCAGAAGAGGTCATCAACAATCATGTTAATAAAATGTGTAAGTTTGTGGCAGAACCACACTCTGTTTTTATATGTTTGTGCTTACTCAATACACATATTAAAAAATGGTTCTGGAGACAAAAATGCATTGGTTCAAAAGCATGTGTGTCTCCTCAGTAAAGGTAACTGCCATATTTTGATTGACTTCTGGAAATTGGAGAAAAACACTGAACTCCCATTCCCCTTTGCACCAAGATAGTCATGTTGTGTAAAGTTTATTGTATTTTAATTCTTATAATGAAAAATACATGGATTTGCTACATTTAGTAGCTGCAACCTTGGTAATATACCTATGGTATCTTTTTGTTTTTCAAAATATTACTAAATAAGATACTTAGTAAAGATTAATTTATATGAAATTCTCTCTGTTGAAATGTCTGCAGTGTTTTCCTATTCTTGCTGAACTCTGTTCAATATATATGTTGTCTGTCTACCTCTTCTTTAGTTTTTATCATTGTAATCAAGGAGCTTAAAGTTTGTATTTAATCATTGAATTTGAACATACCTGTCTTTTTAGTGGAGTATTTATGCAATTTATAATTTAATTTATTATATTTTAATGTAACATCGTTTTTGAGTAAATTGTAGATAAAAACGTTATAAAAAGATAGATGAACATATTAGATGGTAAGATAATAAATTTTAGGTATCAATTTGACATGGAGGGGCACTAATAATGATTTTAGAGCATTATTTCTGGTGCATCTTTGAGAGTGTTTGTGGAGGTGATTGGCTTTGTAGTTGGCGGACTGAGTATCAAAATTCTGCTCTTGATGTAAATGGGTACCACCGAATCATCTAGGGCTGAAAAGAAGAAAAATACAGAGAAAAAGAGAATAATTTTTCCTTTCTGCCCATTATTTTTATTC
>CM053405.1:17207691-17230390 GCA_028644305.1 Xerus rutilus | reverse complement strand
TAAAAAATATTCTCAGATATGGAAAAAAATCTCAATATACACAAACTAATTTCTCCATAAACTTGAGTGAATAATACTTACTTAAACTTAATTGTTTAAGAGATAATGTATATACATGTATAACATTTTGTTCAGCTTATATAATTTTTATTAATATTAATCTTATATTTAATTTTTCTGTTACTTTTCCATTTTCCATTTCTCAGATCATGTATAAAATTCTAATGATAAGCAAAAAATTGAAGTACTTTTTTCAGGGTTAATTTCTTTATATAATTTTTCATGTCTTTACATATGAATATGTATTTGTCCATTGTGAAAAAGTCTTAAATATAGAGTTGTATACATCTATTCCTCCATCCTTTCATTAACTCAACTTTAGTTTAATATGTGTATAAATATCTATTGTATGTAATTCCCCATCATTCATATATAATTCTCTTACATTCTTTTGTATATACTGTTCACTAATTACTTTTTTAATTTTAGAATTTTTTTAGATTTTGTTTTATTGGTTTTTTTAGTTATATATAACATTAGGATTCATTTTGACATAATTATAAAAAAATGGAAAAATAATTTGCTCTAATTTAGTCCCAAATACTTTCCACTTCCCTCCTCCCCTCTCTCCCCTTCTCTCCTTGCCTCTACTCTACTGAACTAAATTAACTTTTTAATTACTAGTAATAGGAAAAAGCTGTTCAATTCAATATGTTGTGCAACATCATATATCTTCTAGGTAGTATGGAAGATTCAAGTAATTTTTAAGAAAAAAAATTAATGATTTATCTCTCAGATAAATATCTGAAGGGGTATGTATTTTCATATTTATTTGTCTTATGTCTTTAATCAAATAATACATTTGCTTAAAGTTTTCACTTACCATGCTATAAAAAATTTCCAGTAATAAAATACATATACACTTATAAATGGTGTGCTACTTGATATTAATGATTTATACATCATTTAAAGTATCCTGAAGTTTTGATATTATAAATTAAAGAAAAATATAATTTTATAGATTATAAATTGAGTCATTCCCTTTCTATGATATTCCACAGTAATTCATGTATTCATGAAATAATTTCATTGTTAAGGATTTAGCAATAGAATAGTAAATGTCCCAGTGCTCTTAAAGTGACAATTTATAGGTAAATTTAAAATTATCAGATGGTGTTAAGTACCATAAAATGATGACAAGGCATGGGAAAGACAGAGAAAAACAATAATTGGGCTTGTTGGATAATATTTTATATATGATTTTATGTATGATTTTCCAGGAAAATTGTATTGTATTGTCCAATATGTATAAGCACTTAATCAATATAGAGGAGTAAAATATTCTATATCTAAGGAACGAGGTTTCTGATATTATAAGGTGTCCTTGAAAACCTCAGGTGGGAGTACTATTGATACATTTGATGAACAGACAAGTGTACAGGGGAATGGAATATGTTTGGGACATTGTTCTAAAATGACTTCCAGTGATCCCTTACTACTGATGATGATGCCTTCAACTTGTTTGAAGGCTGAGCTTTATAACTTGCTTTTGATAAATATAATGTGGTAAAATAATAGAATATTGCTTTCAAGATGATACAATGGGAAACTCTGATACTATCTCATACTCTCATGTTTGCTCTCATGCTCTCATGTTTGGTCTGATGAAACAAGTTCTCGTGATTTGAGCAAACCTGGAGAAGACAAGGTAGAAAAGTACTGAGCATAGTCTCTGGAGTCTCTACCAGTCAGGAGAAAAATACATCCATTCTTGAATATCCTCAAGGGAGTGAATATGGTGGAAAAGCACACAAATAAACTTGGGAGTGAATCCCTTCTTAATCAAGCCTTAATCCTGAGAATTTAATCCTGGCCCAAACCTTGATTATAGTATTGTGATAGAACATGAATCAGAAGACCCCGCTAAATTGCTTTTGGATTCTAGATCAACAGACTATGATATAATAAATGTGTGATTTTTAAAGCCACTAAATTTGGGGGTACTTCATTAGGCAGCAGTGAATAATAAATAAAACATAAGTAAATGAGAGGAAAAGGTTTAGCAGATATTAAAAAGTTGTTAAAAATATGGAACAGGTATTGATTTGAAGATTTTGATACGTGTAACAAATTTTTCTCTTAATTTGCATTCATTGTAGCATCTGAATAGAAAATTTCCACGAGACCACTGATTTTTTTCTTTTATTTTTTATGTTGAGACAGGGTCTAATTTGATTATGATCTTGCTAAATTATGGAGTGTGGCTTTGGTATTACATGCCTGTAATCCCAGGGACTCAATCTTCTGAGTCCAGCTGAGATGACATAGTTTTAATCACATTATCTCTGAAATATAGTAATTATAGAATATAAATTTTTTTAAACATTGTAGTTGTAGATAGCATGCTTTATTTCATTTGTTTGTTTTGTGTGGTGCTAAGGATTGAACCCAATGCCTCACACATGCTAGGCAAGCACTCTGCCACTGAGCTTCAGCCCCAGGCTTAGAATATAAATTTGAAGCCAAAATATTAATGATGATACTTTTCATTATGCTGCAGCACATGGTGAAAGCAATCACCAGGAGGATGATGGTGTACACAAAAAATTAAGATTCTAGGTGTACTTTGGAGAAGGATCCTTAAAATTTTTACTTAGATTTAGAGGAAAAAAAAGGAGTCAAGGATAACTGCAAATGCAAGTACTTATCAATTAGAAAAAGAGAATAGTCATTCAATGAGACAGGAGGGACAATAAGAAGAGCAGAGTTTGATGGGAATTAAAGTTAACTTTGTGCAAAATAAATTAAAGATTGTTATGTGAAATCTAAGATGGGAATTACATACATCATCTTATTGAAAGAAGAGAGCTGGATTAGGTTGAGTTTATTGAATCTATAATATCAATTTATACCTATGTCATTTAACAAATAAACTTCACAGATTTAGAGGAAAAAGAAGCAATTCTTTCTGTCAGACAGCTGGTAGAATGAGGAGTACAGATAATTAGTTTTGGAGATATGGAAGTCAGTTCTGGTTGAGACAAAAATAACATTTTGTGAATAATAGAATCACCAAGAATTTAATCACAAGTCATGTTGAAACAACATGATTTGAGTGCCTGGTACAGATTTAAAAATTTGTGTTTAGAAGAACATCCTATCATTTTCTATTGAATTAATACAAATACTTTTACATTCAGAAAAATATAAATTTTTCACCTAAAATAGAAAATTTTGTACATAAGCACCATTAAATCTTTGACAATAGATTCTACTTTGGCAATACATTAATTCATTATTTTTGCCTATGACTTAATTCCCACAATTGTTTTAAATTTTATTGAATGCTTATATCTTTTTGTAATGAAGTATTCTATGTTTATGTAAGTTTTGGAAGATAGACATACTCAATCTTTATCAAAGACATATTGACCCATTAAGTCTGAGGTTTTCAATACTGCAAACATAATAAATATTCAAATATTATTTCAAAGTTACCATAGTGATCTATTTGTTATTTAAGTTTCTGTAGGTGTTCAACATCTGTAACAATGAGACAAAATGGGTCAAGAAATTTTCTATAAAAGACAGTCATTTAACATAACTTTAGTTCATTCCACTTAAGCTTCTTGAGTAGTGAGTGTATTTTAAATCAGACGTTTAAAATACTACCTTGAATTGGTTCTTAGGAATGTTTAAGAAATATTTCTCAGATGATATAATCCTGCAGTAATTATAATCCTAGTTTATAGAGTAATTATGGTACAAATTATTGATTTTGGCACATTGATAAAAATGAAAGTGAGCAAATAACTGGCTGTCATGAGTATTGTTTTATTAGTTACCTCCCCCTCACCTTGTTATTGAGTTGTAATCTAAAGTGCTGGAATTTATGAACTATAGATTAATAGAGTGTCTAATAACCTTTGTCTGGGCATTGCATCCACCACTATAATTAGTTTGTCATAGTTAATTTACAGAGCTTTATATAATATTGAAAATTATCTTGTTACCATAACAGCTATACTATCTTGAAATTAAACATGTCAAGAGAGACATTCCTTCTCTAATATAGTGTAAAATTTACTTTAGACATTTTATTGTGTGAAAACTGTGAACACTATAAAGTTTAGATTTATATGTTAGACATAATTGCCCATTAAAATGAGTAGGAAACATATTGTTCATTTTAAGTAATAAAACTCTTTGAATCCAAGGTGTAATCTATTCCATTGCACTTCTTGGATATATGAACTCACACAAACTACCCTATTACCATCATTTTTCCAAGGTTAATAGTCTTTTGACTTGGCTCTCTGAGATTTTTGTTTGTCCAATACTTCAATATATACTATTGATTTATTCAATTAGAGTATAATATATTAGTTTTATTATCTACTTATATATATCAAATTAAATTAAAAGTGTTCATATAAACTAACTTATTAAAACTCAGAATATTTCTTTGAGGTCAGTTTTATTCTTACTTTTAATCCTCCTTTGAACAATTGAGCAAATTGAATCAGAGAACAGTTTATCCAATGTATAACATCTAATTACTTGCACAATAATACTTTTGAAGAGTTTTTTCCAGCTTCAATGCCTGTTTCCTTAATGAATAATCTATAGTTTGAGCTTTATTTTTAATTAAATCAAAGAAATTCACTATTGAGTGACCTTGTCATTTATAGTTGAAGAGACAAATATTCAGAAAGGATTACAGGACTAGTTTCACAATATTCCTTAGACAAAATAGAATATTTAAGTAATATGTCGAAACTAAAAGGTTGAAAAATTACTGTATAATCCTGCAAGATTATTGTGCGATGTAGCCTAAAAGAGATACCATAAATTGATAGTTCTAAATGTAACACCTTTAAATCAGTAGAAGATAGAATTTATCTAACACTATAGCTATCAGTCTCTATTCAACCACAATCTAAATTATACTAAACCATATCAGTTGTGTTAGTCAATCTTTTTTTTACAACTTAGAGGAGGAAGAGTTTATTTGGGGCTCATGGTTTCATGGGTTCAGTACACTGTCAACCAGTTCCATCACTCTAGGCTTAAAGTGAGGTGAAGCATCATATCCCAAAGACTCAGAAGAAGTAAGTTACTCAGATCTTGGTAGCCAAGAAGGAGATGGAGAGACAGGAAGGGGCTGAAGGGAGATAAATATCATGCCTGCACAGTTACCAACCAGTTAGTCCATTTGAACTAGAATAAGCCGATTAGCATAAAGCTCTGTAAATCTAATTATTTTACTTCTGAATATGCATGCATTAACACAGGAGTTTTGGTGGGGACAACTCCTTAAATATCATTACTGGGGTACATAAACTAATGAGGTGGAAGTATTTTGGAAAGTTCAGAGAAGAAAATGGAAACAAATTATATTACTTTTCAACTTAGAACTGAATTTTACATAGTTAATAAATTGCAATGGATAAATAATAGGTTAGTTTTTATGAATCTAAAATTGATTTTGAAGGAAATGAAATATATTTCTTATATACAAATTAACTTCATTTATTAACTCTACTTGTTAAAACGTTTTATTTGAAATTTTATTTTGAAAATGTAATCAATCTTAGTTATAAATGCATTTGAACATCATTTATTTTTATATAGTTAATTAAAATATTTTCCAAATCTAAACTACTACTTGAACATGTCACACTTTCAATAATTGCTTCTTAACTAAAGGAACAGAATAATACTGCATATGAAATTTCATGTCATATTCAAAATTTCATAGTGTAGAATGTATGTAATATTTTATTCCATCTGGACTCATTTTTCAACAATTTATTTTAAAGCAAATTATAATGATTACATTGTATCTTAGCTCTGAAACACCACATTTTTTAAAGTGAGGTCTGAAACTTAAAGTATATTTGATCTTACAGACAAGACATAATAAATAAAATCATTGTAGATTACTGAAAACTTTATATTACAAATAATAATTATAGTAATAACATATTAAGCAAATTATAATAATCTTCAATTTAACAGTCTCCAATTTTGCATGGCAAATACAGTGAAATATGATGAAACTATTTAACTAGATTCAAAACAGCAAAATCAGACATACTGTACCTATGTAGAGACAGAGATTTAAAAAAGAGTCAATAAAAGTGTTTTGTAGAAATTTAAATAATAATAGTGTCCATCCTGAACAACAGCCAAGAAATGTACATTGTCTCATGAGTCATATCATTTCTTCACATGCATTATTTACTCAAAGAAATGAAGATCATTTTGGTTAATTGATATATGTGGAAAATAACAATAATTAGGATTAAGCATTATGGCCTACTGGTTGATTATTTGAGATTATAAACTGGAAGGTTTATTATTAATATTTATATTTTATGTGAATTATTAATACCCTTTTATAGTTACTTAATACTTAGTCATTTTTAATAACTAGGTCCACAAGCCATTTCTTTTAAAAATTAGCCTTATAATTTGAAAGAAGCCTTATTGTACTAGTGCGATCTGTTCTGTAATAATAACCATCTTTAGGAATTTGTTTTTGGTTTTCTGATAGAGAAGCTATACAGAAGTGTGGCCATAGTCTGGAAATGCTTAAGTCCCTGAGTCACATGAAGACGGGTACATTTGAGGTTGAAAACAAGTCCTTTTCTTCTTTTTTCTTCAGTTTCATTCCCCTTTTCTATGAATGAGACTTAAGCCATGTAAAAGAGCTGAGGCTGTTCTAAGGATGCTTATGTAGTTATTACATTTTACACAGGGAATGGTGAAAGTAATGGTGAATGAAGGTAAAATATTCTAAATCAAATGCTAAAAAAAATTGGCCTGAGCAACACTTGTTTATGGAATTGTTTAACATGGAAAGAAAGAAGTTTACATGTGACAGGTTTGTGACAACTGTCTGTGAAAAACATTATACTATCTCTGTCCAGAGATAGAGTTAGTAGATGTGAAAAAAAATAGACTTATTGTAGGAGGAATTTAAGGTGTCAAATCAATTCATTGACTAAAATAATATTTTTAAAAAATGACTAAAGGGGCTGAGATTGTAGCTCAGTGGTAGAGCGCTTGCCTTGCATGCATGAGGCCCTGGGTTCGATCCTCAGCACCACATAAAAGCAATAAAATAAAGACATTGTGTCCATCTACAACTAAAAAATAAAATATTTTAAAAAAATAAAAATAAAAAAAGACTAAAAAGTACATGTTAGAAACTTCAAATCCCCATTCCACCAGTCAAGAATTGAAAAAGATTCTCCAACCATTTTAGTATGTAGGAAAATATACTGCTAATGCTGCTAGTAATGCTCTCACTTTGGGTAAGGATGGAACCACTATAATTACTTCCTTGAGACTGATTTCAAAATACTGCTTTTAAAATAATATCTAAGGAAATATTAGAGCAGTAATTTTAGGTATGATTTATCTGATATAATATAAATGAGAGATATATATGTGTGTTTATATACATATATATGTGTGTGTGTGTGCATGTGTATATAGCTATTAGCCATAAGACAGTATATGTCTTCTCTACTTAGGTAAAAATCTAAAATTTTAAATGGGCTGCACAGCACTGCTAGACCTTTGAAGTTTGTCCCTGTATGTCTGGTAAATATTTGTATCCATGTCATTAACTAAAGGCACACTCATTTATACAGGTTTATACAGTGGTATTCTTCTGTAGAAGTTATGCTAATTCTCACAATTACAGGCCTGAAATAAATATTAGAAAGTGTGAAGATATAACTGGATGTCATTTGTTTCAACAAAATAATTACCCTTTTCCTTGGAACTATAGCTGATTCAAATTATGCCCTAAGCAATACTGTAAACACCTTATAAATAAGTGAAAATATATTTACAAAAATAATTCTAATCTACAGCAATGTTTTCTTTCACATCTATTCATATTTCATTTTTCTCCAAAGAATACATGTGTATTTTCATTTTTTCTTATCTCAATTGGATTAACTATTTATTGCTCTTGTGAGGTATCTAAACAGCATAAAACTGTGTTCATTAAAACTTAGCATCACTTTATATATTAATGATTCCCTTTTTCAAATGTGTGCGTACAAAAACACACAAAAAATTGATGATTTATTATTGAAATACAGTAACCATGGCTGTCCATTTTTAATGGGATATATCAGATATGGATTTTTAGATACTACAGAAAGAATGCCTTTCAAAGTAAGGAGTATTACTATTACAAGCATTGTAATAAACACGAAAATGAGTCATCACATTATTTCCAGTGTTCTTGCTCTCAACTCACTAACAAATACACATCATGAAGTGTGTTTGATCAATATTTACAACTTGTATATATCACAGGTTTTCATTGTGCTATTTCAGTACTGCACACACAGTGAAATGATCCAACCCTGCTGCCCTTTTTCCACCACCCCTGCAACTTCCCACATTCTACTAATTACTTCTCTGTGTTTGGGTCGACTTCTAAAAATATTCTACGTATTATATAAAACATGTAGTACTTGTTTGTTCGTGTCTAGCTTATTTCACTTAAAATTATCTACCAATGTTAGATCATTTCAACAAAGTAGTCTATATAGGGAAAAATGTTAGTTAAATAATGAGTAAGAAGGTATAAATTATTGACAGGAGAATAGACTAGATAATAAATAACATTGGAAAGAAATACAGCCTCGTAAGTAATTAAGTGATAGCCAATAACTGATACTTTAGAATTCAGTAGTATATTTTTAAAAAATTTTTTTTAGTTTTAGATGGACACAATACCTTTATTTTATTTATTTATTTTTATGTCATGCTGAGGATCAACCTTAGTGCATCACACATGCTAGGCAAGTGCTCTACCACTGATCTACAATCCCAGCCTCAGTAGCAGCATATCTTAAATATTTTGTATATATATTTTTGACAAGGGTGAGTAGATGGGGATAATTTCTTGCAGCTTTAATGTGTTCTGACATAAACTTTATTGTTTCTATAAAATTATTTCACACGCAGACCTGCAGTTCATGTGTGGTTCAGCTGATCTTATTAGGCTGAGCTGTGAAATCCAGATTTATTCTGCGTATCACATTTTGGTGTGCGGGCTAAAGGAACAGTATCCATGGGTATCAGTGGTATGTTAATTTCACTGTGGATCCACTCTGTACAAGAACACCAGCTAACATGCTTATCTCTCCATGCACACTAGCAATAGATTGGCCAAAATCAAATCCCACTGACAAGATACCCAGCACCAATGGAACAATAACACTGACTTGAGTTGAAACCACTGAAAAATTTACATCTGAAAGAAATAGTTGTGCTATTACAAAAAAAAGAAAAGAAAAAAAAAACAATCCAGTAATATCTTAATGTAATACCTTAATCCTTGGATTTGTTTAAAGTATAGCTTAAAACCAAGCAATTTCAAATATTTTTATATACAACTTTTAGTTTCAAAATTTATAAACCATATAGTTTTCTTTGTTTTGAAGAAAATACATTTTTACATATATGAAGGTTAGAAATAAAACTAATACATTTTACTTCTAATGTCTTCACTAATTACTCAATCCAGAAATCAACCTATTAGGTCACAATACAATATTTTATTAATTTGCTATAATATTGTGTACAGAGATATCTAAAAAGTCATAGTCATTATTTAGAAAAAATGACTAAAGTATAAATCAAACTCAGAGAAATAATTGTAAACTTACTTTATACAGAATAGAAAAAACGCACAATTACATACCATGTCCACTGTTATTTCCATTTTGGCTCTATGATAACCTTTGTAGATGTGCAGCTGTGACATTTACAACAACTAGAGGAATTATACTGATTTATTTAAATATATATAATGACTGAAATGTTTAAGTGATATCAATATAAATTAAGCACAATAATTAGAAGCTTATATTATTGTAGAAAATTTATTGACCATTTTAAAACATACATTTCTAGTTTCAACACAATTAGATAAAGTAATTGATGGCTTAAAAGTGAAAATGTACACAATTTCCTTAAACAGTTTATTAAGACCACATCATAAATTTGGCATTTATTATATAGCATATATAACTATGTAAAGCATTGAGTGTTATTCTTTCCATTTAAAATACTTTGCTAGACATGAGTAGGGATATTTAAAATTAATCTTTATTCTACCAGTTTAGTAACTGACCATTTCATACGATATTTCTTTAGGAAAATAAAAGCATTGGTCATTTCTACTCACATGAGCTATAATAACCATCATTCGAGTTTCAGTATGAATAAAGATTCCAGTAAAGTATATGCATTTATATTCATATAAATTTGAAAAATGATTTATATCTGGGTAAATCTTATACAGTAATTTTGAGTTGCTAAGAAAACTTAGGCATGGACAGGTGGGTGTTGTCATGGATGAATGTCTTGCTCTGTAGACCGTAAGAACAAATTAAAAGCTACACTTTATAATTTTACTTATCATTTTGATTTTTCAAGCTGGGCAGCTAGTAACACCCAGAGGAATCACACACTATGATTTTCATTTTATTAAAAATAAATAAATGAATAAATACATAAACATATAAATAAATAAATAATGTGTGTCACTTTCAGTAACCTTCATCCCCAATGGCCAAAGTGTAACGAAATTCACAAGCAAATAAAGTGGATTTCTGTGAGTTCTAGGATTTGGGATATAGCCTTTAGAGAAGTTTCAAAAACGTGAAATAATTTGTTTCACAATTCACAAGTAGGCTGACACACTTTGTGCTTGACTGTGGCATTCAAAATTGAATCCATCATGCTTGAAACACATCTATAGTGGTTAGGATTCAAAGTCAATCATTACATGTGTGTGAGTTTGGACCTCAGGTAATACAATTAGTTATCACATAAAACAGGTATGGCAACTTTCCTTCTGTTTCTCTTTTATGACAGAAGTAAATATAATCATACCATAAAATCATGCTATGTGCACATATAAAATAGTTGAAGATGAGGATTATATATATGGAAATGTGTAGAGATTTTAACAACCAAATGTGGCTGGAATATAAAGGTCATTATATAATTGCTATTAAGTTAGTTTGTCTGTTAAAGGATGATTGAGGATTTATCACATACGATGCCCTACTTCAAGTTTCTAAAGGTATTAATCCATTTATTCTTCTTCAAAAGACTCATTGCGTTAGTTAAAATCTAAAGATTAAAAATGAAGAAAATTGCCCAAGCTCACATATTTAAAATTAGCACCAAAATTTAAACTCAGTAATCTATCTCATTTTAATCTTAAAAATGTTATTTCTATACTTTCATTCTTTATTATGGCTGAGTAAAACTCCATTGTGAATACATACTACATTTTCTTAATCCCTTCATCTACTGAGTGGTATCCAGACTATTTCCATAACTTGACTATTGTTAATTATGCTTCTATGAACATTAATGTAGCCGTACCACTACAGCATGTTTATTTTAGTTGCCAGTAAATGGATGGAAATGGAGAACATCATGCTAAATGAAATAAACTAGATTCGGAAAATTGAGTGTGGAATATTCCCTCATACATAGAAGGTAGAGCAAAATGGAAATGAGGAGAGGTCAAATATCATAAAGATAAAAGGAAGTTCAGCGGACTAGAAGAAGGAGATCCAGATGGTGGGAGGAGGGAAATGAAAAGGATGAAATATGAAATGAATTTAGCAAAATATGCTATGTGTATATATAAATATACCATTGCACTTCATATATATATATATAAAATTCCCAGATAAGTCAGGACAATGTGCTTTAGATGTTTTAGGTTAACTTTTTAAGCTTGTAAGATTTTCATTGTAGGTAAGACATTGCATGCAGGTAAGTGAACTTCCACAAACAGGATGTATTGCTGGCAGACACTCATCAATCAGACATGGTGTCTACTTTTCCAAATTTGGAGCTCTGTTATTTAGAATGAAGACTTGTTTAACATTTTGAGAGAATAATATACTATTATTATTTCATATTACAAAGAATTTGTGTTTGTTCTAACTTTTAATTCAGCATGTTGTATTCCATCACTATCATTATTCTTTTTGATGCTCAAATTGTCCCAAATTTGGCCAATGCAAACTTCTCCAGCTGGTGCTGAAATTCTTCTGTCATGTTCCCATCTGGTAGTTTCAGAATAAATTTGAAGTTACACATGGAAAAATTATATTTTCCAACACATTTAATATGGCAAAAAATTTAAAATATCTAAAAAATAATCTTTATACAAAGCAAGATTTAAACACAAATGCCCTAGTTTCTATATATTCCTTATATAAGTGTAATATTTTGAAGAGAACATACTGATTACAGAAATTATAATAACATAACTTCAGAGTTAGTATTGCTGTTATATTTCATTTTTAATCTGAAAATAGCGATTATTATTTCTAGCAAAGAATATCGCAATATTTAAGACACAATATTTTGAAATGATTTATTTACTTTATAAAATCTGTATCATCTGCTTAAAAGTTTCTTCTACAGAAAACACACTTTTGTAGTGTAGTTCATTAAGTAAATAAAATTAATAACAATATTTAAAAATAAATCACCAAGATAGTATATTCTGTAAGAAAAATGTCCATTATTTTTCAAGTTTATTGTTATTAATACTACTTATCATGGCCACCTTATGTAAAATATAGCTTTTCACCGTGTTCTGACTGAAGCAAAATTGAAAAGATTCAATTTTCAATTCAGATATATGTATTAATTTTTACCTATAAAACATATTTGCCATCATAAGTTAAATATTCCCAGTATTTTTCCTATGATTTTAGTTTTAAATCTGTGCCTTGTCTGAGACAGTGTTCTATAGACCTCACTCATACTTATAGCTGCATTTGCCTTCATCTGAACTGGGGGGTCCAATAGGCCCTCATACAGGCGTGTCCTGTTGTAAAAGAGACAAGATGTCATAGGAAAAAGTGTTACATCATCCCATTTGCTTCTCCTATCACTGCACACTTACCCATTTCCTGTACAACTTGTGGCAATATATGCAGTTCTTGCAAAGTATCTGGTTAATTTTCAGTGTTATTTTACAGTCTATTACATTCTATCCTATTGTATTTTGTCTCACTGTGTTCTGTTCTGTTCTAGTATATTCTTTCAAAAATAAGCTTTGGGTTCAATCTGTAAACTTAGATTTCTGTTTTACTAATGTGTATTAAAAATCAGTTTGACAAACATTAATATGAAGTATGCTATTTTGAAAAAAGTCTGTAGGCATGTTGGCTCTACAGAGTCATTTGAGGAAAAAAAACTGAAAGGATATCAAGGAATTGTATATTCACTTAATGTCATTCTGTTTGAAAAAGTTCAAACAAGTTGATATTGGAGGAGATTTTAAAAATCAAAGTCTTCTTATATACTCATTTACTATTCCATTTTATTATGAGAGTTCTGTGTGATGCCTGTATATTATACAGAATCATCCACTGAGATCTAATATATTGATGACTCCCTATTCTTCTTTTGGTAGGGAGCCCAACTATTATTATTGTATTCAAGTTTCTTCTCAATAACTTCTGGAATGAGCAACTGTCACACTATGGAACATTTTATTGCCCCTCTGCTTTCAGACTTCTATATACATATTTCCTGTTTCAACTGATTAATTTATACTGAAATGTAATATTTACATATCTCTATGGAGTACTTTATAATTATACATGTATACAATGTATAAACATCAAATCATCATAAGTATTTCTATCACTTAAAACATAATCATTTTTGTGGGAGGATTTCATATCCTTCTAGTCATTTTCAAACTATACATATTCTACATGATCATGTCATTGCTACCTGAGTAGGTGCTTTGGATCTGAGACTATGATTTCTGATGCTTCCTTGATATTTTGATAGTAACCCTAATGCCTAGTGGTTCGATTTTAAGTGTGAACATTATATATGTATTTTTTAAAAGACAAGATGAGGTGAAAATACAGGTGTTTGCAAATATATTTTGTGATCTTATTTGTCAGCTTACTTAATCTTTGTTGTACATTTTTGTCCCTCATGTATGACTTCCTATTTTAAAAACAATATAACTTTGTAAGAATTTTACTCCACATTAAATAATAGCTGCTCATTTTTTACGTGGAGTCAATACCCAAAGCAGAGAATAGAGGTTCAAAAAATAATATTCATGTGTATTCTATAAGACCTTTGCAGGTATTAAGGGGATTCACCTAGTGAATACTTTGAAATGGCTATGGATATATCATAAAATAAAAAGAAAGTTGTCCATTGCACGAAAGGAACAATTAAACAAGTTTATTTTTCTTTTTGCATTTCATGTCTTGTTGAAACTATAAAGGATAGGAATTGTAAATTTTTCTTAGCAAGAATTTTTTTTAGCCTTTCGTTATCATTTTTTCTATAGAAAATAGCTAGTTCTTAACTCCATCTTGAGTAGAAGAATTAGAATTCTGCCCTCATTTTCCCCTACTTGGTACACATTAGTGTTTTCAAAATTTAAGAATTTTATATTTATATTGCACATTTTATTGGTAGCTAAAGGAAAGGATAGTTTTTTTTAACTCAAATAATGTGAATTGTCCATTCCTATGGTATCTGGAAATGCTTGTAAAACTTTTTGGTTAGTGGGCTTATAAAATTATAGTTACATATTAATTGTAAACTAGTAAGAAAGCAGGTCATGGAAATTTGCAGTTTATCTCTGTGAATAGTACAAGTGTCAGACTTTAATTATTATAATCAGAATTGATTTAGAGTTGAACATTTGCTGTGAAATAATTCATATGGAAATTTTTATCCATAATAAAATAATAAGTTTTTGCTCATTCTTATTACTTTGTTGGTAGCAATCAAAGTACATTTATGTGTGATATATAGTGGGGTTATTTAATTAGTACTTTCAGCATCTCAGAATAAAAGAACTTTATCAGATGATTCAAAAATACAGAAGATAGTCTGAGTTTGAAAACAAAAACCATTTTTAATTTATTACTCTCAGTAGATATCCTTAACAGGGATTATTATTGTTATTCAAAGACTGGACAATCTTGCAATTATACTGTTGATATAATTCCATGTAGTTTGAATAGAAATATGAAATTCAGTAGAAGTACAAGTAAACAAACACATTTGTAGCATATTAATTTAGGCAACTTTTGTGAATTTCCTTAAAATATGACTATATTTGGATACTTATTATTAAAATACCATCTACTTAGAATTGAAAAAGGGGAATATCATGAAAATACATAGGAAGAGTGAAGCAGAGAAAGGGGACAGGGGGAAGGATGAAGGGATGGAAAAGGGGAGATATTACAGAATGAATTTGAAAAAAATTATGCTCTGTGCATGTATGAATATATCACAATGAATTCCACTTTTATGTATAAATATAATACAGCAAATTAGATGTTAAGATAAATAAATAAATAGAAAGATGACCAAAGGTTTAGATAAAGGTGATCAGGGAGTGGGAGGAGAGGAGGAAAAATGGATTTACTATGAATTGAGTTGTGTATATTATATTCATGTATGAATATGTCAAAATGAACCCCATTATTACATGCAACTATGATGCACTAATACAACATTGAACTCTCTATATATTAAATTTAGTCTGCTGACATAAAATATGGAAAGAGACATTTTGATATTTTAAATTAAAAATAGATGAATTAAGAAAACTTAATTACATGCATTTTGCAAAATTTAGTTGAGTCAGAAAAACAAAATATATATTAACAAATGTAATTCTAAACGCTATATTTATACACATGACCATATATTCTGGAATAGGCATGAAATGAGAATCTTAGAGATTTAAATTTTCTTTTCCTCCAGTTTCTTATGTCTATCTGCTCATATACTGTGATAATGTTACCTCCATAAATATGACTTTAAGCATTATATTTCATATAATATGGCTTGTAAATACAATATGGCTATTTCATACAAATTATTTGCTATAAATTCTTGTGCTTGAATCAAAATAGACTGAAATAGACTTTTTGAATTGAAATTTTAGTCTCCTATTTAGAAACAACATATAGAATTTCTAAGAATAATTTTTACTACTGTGACTTTTTGCAACTAAGTACTATATACCACACAATCTATATTCTATTATCTCTTCCAAACATGAAATTTAAAAAGCACAACAGTTAGGATAAAAAGGCAGGATATTTTTGAATATGCCTAGATTTACTAAAAACTGAGTATTACAGTTGTTTGAAAGGTTAACAAATAGGTTATAGACAAAAGTTAAATATGATTAAGTGTATATGTTGGTAAATATAGAATAACAGCAAAAGGCATGACTCTCAGATACATCATTGCCCTAGCTTCATGTATGACTGCATATATGGTGTGATTCTACATCACGTACAACCAGAGAAATGAAATGCATTCTGCTATCATGTATACCTGAGTAGAATAAATAAATTTAAAAAAGAAAACTACTGATAAGGCAAATGATTTGAATAATTAATATTATTCACTTAAAATAGGCTTTGAGTTTGATATGGGTAAAAACTGATACAGCCAAAGGAATCAAACACTTAACAATTTCATAATGAGGAAATGAATAAAAATTTATTAAGAATTTTGAGTTAATATAAGGACACAATTTAGCAAAGAAAATTAGGACTAGACTGTGCAAGAAGTAAGTTTAGATATTACATATTATCCATATTAGAAAACATACTTTATTTTAGCAAAATATGGCCAATTAAAATATAAAAATTTATAAAGAAATATAGTAGTATTCTCAGATCACAATGCAATAACATTTATGATTATCACGTAAGTTTGAGAAGGGAGACAAGAATATATTCATTGACAACTCAATTTATGGAAGGAAAAAGCCCAAATAAGTGTGTTTTTCAAAATGGGTGTTTTCACTTTTGTCATTTGTCCTGGAACCTAGAAATAATCTGTTCTATGAAATTGGCCTTAAAGTACAGCTGATTCAAGTTCAGTACATTTGTGCCTGTATTAAACCCTCTCTCCCTTCCTGTTATTGTTAGTTTTGGCAATCAAAATAGGAAGAAAGAAAAACAAGTAAATTTTATCATGTGTTACAAGGTTTTGAGTGGGAAAGATAAAAGATAAAGAGAGAGGTTTTGGAAAAGGTATTTGATGTGAAAAAGTCCTAATGGTCGGATATTTTAATAGGTGGTGATGGTAGCCCTCACAGAAAATTTGATATGTAGCAAAATCATAAGGCTGATGGAAAGAGTCAAATAGATGTGATGAATGTTATTTAATACTACTGAATTTTAATTATATTTTATGATATTTAATTGTGTACTTACATATGGTTAATATGACAAATATTATATTCACTATATTTTCCTCAATAAAAATGAGCTCTTAAATCACAAAAAATGGATTGATCTCAAATGCATATTGCTAAATAAAGAAGCTACTCTGGAAATGTTGTATAGTCTATGACCTCAATTACATGACATCTTGGGAAAGCAAAGTACAAAGCTGATAAAAATTCATTGGTTTCCATGGGTTTGGGATGGGGAAGGAAAAGGACTGAATAGGTGATTGGAGATTATTATTGTTTTTTAGCATTGTGATATTATTTTATATACTATAATTGCAAATACACAACACTGTGTATTTTCCAAAATCCACAACACAAAAAATGAAACTTAATGTCTACAATTATTTTAACACATTTAGGAATTAGAGAAATTCCCAGGATAGAATGCAGTCTGTGACCAATACTATAAACACATAAACTACCTGAATAAAGTACAACTTTTCTAGAAAAGTTGTTGGTTTAAATATATTTGCACAAAAACCATATGAAAGCTACAAAGTTATATTACAAAGAATATGGTTAAAAATGTTTGGTATTATTATGCATGTACATTGGAACTGAACAATGAAATAAATGAACGGTGGGTGGAGAGGACCATAATTTTGATGATTTGAGTGGCAATTCATTCATATGAGGAAAAGAAGGCTTAAATGATTTAGGTAGTAATAGATTAGAGTTGGAGACATTAGTATGAAATTATGGCTAACAATACAGATACAGATAATCACACATAGAGATGTTAGTACACATGTGCATACCAGAGTTAGCATGCACACATATATTTTGCTTCTCTTAGTTGAGAGGGCTTGGAACAAAAGCAGCCCTGTAGCAATGAGTACACTTGGTGGCCATGTCTTTTTTTGAGATATCATTCACCAATAGACGGAACCAGGACTCCTTAGAAAAATAATGGCTTCTATATGTACAATAGGGAATACATACACAATGAGTGTGGAAAATCTCAGACTCATTTTAGTTTCAAAAAGGAAAAAATAAGCTGCTCAACAACAATCAAATTGTTTATAATACTATATCAAAGCAATACAAGAGGCAACTGAAAGACCTCTCAAAGTCTAAAATTATTACAATTTTAAAAACAAGTTAGTGCTGATTTAAGGATCAAAATATAAAATAAATATCTATAAGCCCCAAATGATATAAATATGTGATTGAATATGCAAGACACAATTCCCCATATTTAAGAGTTCCAAACACCTTTTGTACATTTTGTGTCCTTATAGAGGTGCAGGGTAAATCCTACTCCTTAAATGTGGTTTGTAGATACTGCTTCCTGAGGACAGTATAGAATGGGAGAGAGCAGAAGAATGTAGCAACGGGAAAAGCATGCCATGCTCTGTCTCATGGAGATGGTCAAGTTCAGTGTCAAGAGTGGTAACTCACACTGCTAGTGTGTGCCTTGGTAGATGTGTCAATACCACTTTACTTCTGTTTTATTTTTGACAGGAACATATAACGTCCCTTTAATCATGATAAAAGGCACTATTTATGTTGAAAATCAGAGACATTCTATAAAATGCTTGGCTTGTGTTCCTAAAAACTGTGAAGATCAATGAAACCTAGGTAAGTCTAAGAAACTCTCACAGCAAAGAGCACCCTAATGAAGCATGATTACCAAATTGGAGTGGTGACCTAGAGATTTTGGAACACAAGAGGGATATTACCGGGGGTGGGGATGATGAATGAATTTGATAGGTCTGTACTTTAATAAAAGGCAATCTGTCAATGTTGATATATTCATCATATCAGTTGTACTTTATTATAGGATATTAATAATAGGATAAACTGAGTGGCAAGTTTTCTGAAAAATCTCTATATTATCTTCACAATATCTCTACAAATGAAAATCAATCAAAATGTTTATTATATAAAAACTTTTAAAATGTGACAGTATATACATTTAACAAGGAAAAATCAAACAGATTTTTAATATTTGCCAATAAATAAACTTATGAAAATTCAAATATATAATTTTTGTCAGGATACATAATTACACAAGACCTAATAATGAAAAGGTAGAACAGAAAGAATACAGAGATATGTAAAACATAAAATAAGATCTGACAAAGACATATTTAATTTGTTGCTGTGCTTAAAATAATATTTAATTTCATTTTTATTCCATGAGTTGGTCTAATTGCATTATCTTATTTGGCAGAGTAAGAATTTTATAGTTACCGTATATTTTTTTCTTGTCTTACAATTAAAATAGAGAATATTTTGAGCACAGCTCTTGCATGATATTGGTAAATATTCCATGTTACTTTATTGTGGGCTATTTAACATATATTTAATATATATTTACTGTTTACTATCAAACATTTCTTTAACATATATTTCATTTTAACATACAGGTTAATTTTATTGTTTTGTTCCCATATTTCATGTTTTTACTGAATTTTGTCTGCCTGTTTTATTAGTTATTAAGTGGCTACACTATTATAGTTTTGTTGACTATTACATGACATTTTTATGATAGTACAAATACATCTTTTATTGTCTTCCATCACTTATAATCTTTTATTGATTTTTTTAAGTTACTAAAACATTAGATTACATTTTGACATAACTTTTCCTCTCCCTTTTGTCCTCAATCCCCTTTGTCTACTCTAATCATCTTCCCTCTATTTGGATGAAATTCCCTCTCCTTTTTTCCTTTCTCTCTCTTTCTCCCCTTTCCCCATTTTGGATTAACTTCTACATATCAGAGAAAACATTTGACTTTTAACTCTCTAGGTCTGGCTTATTTCACTGAGCATGATAATCTCCAGTCCCATTTATTTACTGCAAATATCATAATTTCATTCTTCTTTATGGCTCAGTAATACTCCATTGTGAATATATACCACATTTTCTGTACCCATTCATCTGTTGAAGGGAATGTAGGTTGGTTTCATAGATTGATTGGTAATTGTGAATTGTGTTGCTATAAACATCAATGTGGTTATATCACTGCAGCATGCTGCTTTCAAATCTTTTGAATATATACTGAGGAGTGGGACAGCTGGGTAATATGGTGGGTCCTTTCCCAGGTTTTTGAGGAATCCCCATATTGCTTTCCAGAGTAGTTGCACTAATTTGCAGTCCCACAAGCAATGTATGAATGTATCTTTTTTATCACATTCTTGCAAACATTTAATTTTATTTCTATTCTTGATAATTGCTATCATAATTGGAGATGAAATTATAATGTAGTTTTTATCTTAATATAGTTTTGTTAGAGATGTAAAAACATTTTTTCATACATTTGTTGACTGTATGCATTTTTTCTTTTGAGAATTGTCTGGTTTAGTTTTTGCCCAATTATTGAAGGGATTCTGTTTTCTTGGTGTTGGAGAAAGGATAGCCTTTTCAACAAATGATTCTGGGAAAACTGGAAATTCATATGTTGAGAAATAAAATTGGACCCCTATCTCTCACCCTGCACAAAAGTCAACCCAAAGTGGATCAAAGACCTAGGATTTAGACAAGAAACTCTGAAACTGCTAGAAGAAAAGATAGATCCAAAACTCAAACATGTCAGCAAAGGAATTGACTTTCTTAATAAGACTTTGAAAGAATAAAAAATAAAATAAAAACATCAATAAGTGGGATGGAATTAATTTAAAAGCTTTTTCACAGCAAAGGTAGCAAGGACATGAAGTGAGAGCCTACAAAATGGAAGAAAACCTTTGTCACCTGCACCTCAGTTAGGGCATTATTATCCAGAATATACAAAGAACTCAAAAAACTTACCACCAAACCAACAACTTATGCTATGGAGGCTAGAAATCATCATACACCTTAATAAATAAATAAATGTATTGAATAATAATTGGTGTGATCTCAGAATATTTGATTTAGCCATTGGAAGTCTTGAAACATATTACATGAAATTATTTTTCAGATGTTGAGAAGTATGTACAAATATGATTATTGCAATTATTATTCAATTATTAATTATTATTCAATTATTTCATATTTGAACTGAAAATGTAAACAACTATAACTGAAACACAATTATATTAAATAGCTAAGTTTGAAATTTTGTTATATTTCTATCAAAATATTGTGTTTGAAGGAAGATCTTAAATTGTGACCTTAATTAAGGATAAGAATAAAGCTGATAGATAAACTAAATAGGAGATACATTGGTAGGCTCTTGGAGGAATTCTGTGATGATAGTAATGCTCTGATTTCTTTTTTATTAGCATCTTAGTTACATGAATGTGCTATGCTTTGGAAATTCATAAAGGTATGAACTTTTATTTTTTATTTTTCTTTATGGATATCATATGTTAATAAATGTTCAATAATTGATAAAATATAGATGTATATATAGTAGAATAAAGGCACATATATAGCTATTTTTATATCTGGGCTTATTATTTGTATCTAATATGTAGTAAATTGTACAAAATTAGATTTCTGGGCAGAGGTAAGTTTTACAGCATATGCTGCAAAACTGTATAATTTTTCCCCCATACTTTGGAGAAAATGAATGAAAAACTTTACTATACTGCATAGCAATTTTAATTTTGAAAATTTTTATGTCTTTAAATCAGGAAATATTATTAATATTTATAAAATTATTTTTCCAAAACAGAAACAATTATTTGTTTTATTTTCATTCTTCTTCAATTCTCACATGTTATTTAAAAGAATAAGAAACAGGGGGCTCAGAAAGTGGCTCAGTGATAGAGCATTAAGTTAGCATGTATAAGGTCCTGGGTTCAATCTTCATAAAACAAAGTAACCAAAAATGCAATACCTATTTAAAAAGAGTAAGAAAGATGAAAGAAAGGAATGAAGTTAAAAAGAAAGAGTGGATTAAGAGAATAAAGAGACTTAAGTTGCAAAAAAGAAATACTAACAAGAGGGAGTAGGTAAATATTAATTATATCATTATAAGTGCATGTATTAGTTTAAATTAGATAGTTTATATTAGTTTAAATTAGATGGAAAATATTGTAGAGAGATTGTGAACAGGTAAATTTTCTAATCTAGAGTGCATGAACTAAAAACCTACTATATGATCAATGTTGTAGGAATTTATGTATAAAACAGCCTAAAAGTTCCTACTTATTCCCAAATATGTATTCTATAAATTCCATTTTTTGGTCATCTCATAAAGAACTGGGATGTTTTCTTTTTTGCTACATAAATATTTAAAATTTGGAAAATGAGAATTCTGATACTAAATATAGGGAAATGAGTATAGTGTAGCATAAGCTAAATTACTAGAACTAACATTTAACCAAAAAGCAATAAATAGTGACATAAGATTTCCACTCTTATTTGTTTTTGATACACTTTTTTTAGTTGTCAACAGATCTTTATTTTATATGTGATGCTGATAATTGAACCTAGTGC
>CM053405.1:17190548-17207191 GCA_028644305.1 Xerus rutilus | reverse complement strand
ATTCTCCTGTCTCAGCCTCCCTAAGTGCTGGGATTACAGGCTTGAGCCACCGCGCCCGGCCATTATTCTTAAAATACAATCCTAAGTGTCAAAAATGTGCACTTCAGGAAAGATAACATTTTTATCGAATGATGCTGGGGAAACTGGATATTAATATGTAGAAGAATGAAACTTGACTTCTAATTTTTACCCTGGAAAAAAGTAAACTCAAAATGAAACAAAGATCTGGGAATTAGACCAGAAACTCTGCAATTGATAGAAGGGAACAGGCCCAACACTCCAACATATTAGCACAGACATTGACTTCTTTTATAATATTCCGAAAGCTCAGCATATAAAACCAAGAATCAGTAAGTGGGATGACATCAAACTAACAAAGTTGCTGCACAACAAAGGAAACATTTAAGGGTGTGAAGAAAGGGCCTCCAGAATAGGAGAAAATCTTTGCTTACTACTCCTCTAATGGGCATTAATATCCTAAATACATAATAAACTCAAAAATCTTAACACCAAAAACTAAATAATGAAATCAATAAATGAGCAAAAGAATTACAGAGATATTTCTCAAAAGACGAAATACAGTTGGCAACAAATGTATGAAGACATATTCAACATCCCTAGCAATCAGAGAAATGTAAATCAAAATTACATTAAGATTTCATCTCACTACAGTTAGAATAACAATCATCAAGAATACATATAATAATAAATGTTGGCAAGAATGTGTGGGGAAATAAATATAATAATAAATGTTGGCAAGAATGTGTGGGGAAAGGTACACTCATACATTCTTGGTAGGATTGTGTCAAATTAGCACAACCACTTTGGAAAGCCGTGTAAAGATTCCTCAATAGACTGAGAAGAAAATGACATATGACCCAAGTATCCCACTCCTCAATATTTACCCAAAAGAATTAAAATCAACATATGATACAAGCACATCAACGTTTATAGCAGCACATTCACAATGGTCAAATTATGAAACAGCTCAAGTACCCATAGACAGATAAATTAGTTAAAAAATTGACATATACACATAATGGAGTTTTACTCAGCCATAAAGAATGAAATTGTGTCATTTGCTAGTAGATAGAACTGGAGAACACCATGCTAGTGAAATAAGCCAGGTTCAGAATGCCAAGGGTTTCATACGCAGAAACTAGAACAAAATAAGGGGTGGGGGCCGGGAGGGGGGGAGATCTGTGTAACAGAAGAAGGTTATTGTGGGGAAGGAGGAGTGACCAGAAAGGGGAGGAACCAGGAAATGAAATTATACTACATATATACATAAACATACCATAGTGAATTTCACCATTTTGTATATCTATAAAACATCAATTTAAAAATAAATAAATAAGCCGGGCGCGGTGGCTCACGCTTGTAATCCCAGCACTTAGGGAGGCTGAGACAGGAGAATAGCGAGTTCAAAGTCAGCCTTAGCAACGGCGAGGCGCTAAGCAACTCAGTGAGACCCTGTCTCTACATAAAAACACAAAATAGGGCTGGGGATGTGGCTCAGTGGTCGAGTGCCCCTGAGTTCAATCCCTAGTACCAAAAATAAATAAATAAATAAATAAATAAATAGAAGGAAGTTCAGTGAAATAGAGGAAAGGGAATATATGAGAAGGAGAAAGAAAGAGAAATAGGAAGTACCGGGGACTGAAATGGAACAAATTATACTCCATAAATGAGTGATTGTTTAAAAATGAACCCCAAGATTATATATAACTATAGTGCACTAATAAAAATATTAAAAAGTATCCCCTTAATATTTTATGTATGTGTTTTGCTCACTCAGTTGTCTAATAGTAAAATGTTGTCTGATAGTAAAATTCAAACTATTCATTTTAAATGGATTATTACAGAAATTCTACTTTTATTTGCAATATGTAAAGAATTTTGAAGATTTTATCACCAACTATTCAATAGGAAAATCTGAACTAACTGAAAAGAACATTGTTAGAGAAGTAATATATGAAAGCAAAATGAAACTTATTTAAAAGTATTAAATTTATCCAAATGAAAATTTTTTTTAAAGCTATGGTGGTAACAATGTACTGTGTAAATGTACCATGTGGAGAAGAAACAGAAATGACAGAAATATCAGCAGAGATGGGAGGTAGGGATTATGGATGCTGGGTTTTGGAGACCCTGCACTATATCCAATGTGGTAGAGAGTTTTTTGAAAGCAGACATTGATTGATCAAAAAATATAAACTTAATTTTTAGTATAATTACTAACAATGAAAAAGATAAAGATATACCTCCTTAATGGTGGAGTGTTATCTCCAAGAAGGAAATTATATCAAGAAAGAAGAAAAAATGGAGTCATACAAAATCCTTAAAATCAGTGAAGTAAGAAAAAGAGTAAAAACAAAGCATAAGTGCAACAAATATGAACAAATACAATTTCTTACATAAAGACATTGTGTGAATGATCTAAATGCACTATTTAAAAGACAATGATTGTAAGAGTGCATCAAAAAAAAGAGAGAAAGAAATAAACAATTACGTTTTGTTGACCCAAAACTCACTTTAATTATAGATTCTTACAGGTGAAAGATAAAGGCTTGACCCAAGTACCACAAAGCACACATAGGATCCATATTTTTTGTTTCTTAATTCGTTCTATGATAAAAAGATACAGAGATCTTTGATTAAACAATTGATTCTATCATCAGATTAGTAAATACACAAGATAAACATAGACCATCATGTACTGTCAATAATGACAGTGATGGAGAAAAATAAAAGATTGTGATATCATAAACAAATAAAGAGGCCCCAATGGCTCAATGTAGAACATTTGGAGAAGGAAAAATAGCTTGGTCTGTCTCCTTAGAGGGTAAAATGAATATTCACAATGTCTTAGCAATATTAAGAAATAATAAGGTTTTGGGGGAGAAGATTAAAATATCCCTTGTAAAACTTACATAATTTATAAAATCACCCAAAATTAAGCAGGTGAAGAATAATTCTCACTGATTAAGTTTGTGCTTTGTACAGTACTTTTCTTCAAGGAATGTACTCTGAGAAGAAAAAAAAAACTAATTTTACTTTGAAGAAAAGTGAAAAAATCTACCTCCAGTCAAATTTTCAAAGTTCATGCCAGAATAATGCCCTATCTATAGTATCAGTCTTGTTATGATGTGTTGACATGCTATTTTATCTCTGTGATCCTCCTCTAAAAGCACTTCACCATAGACCAAATTGCCATAGACCAGGAGGTTTAATGCAAGAGAAATAAATTTTCTTATAGCTTGGGGAGCAATTGTTTAAGTCAGTTTTTCTAGGTTGAATTCTAGGTGTCAGTAGAGCAGCAGTTCCTACAGAGGCTCGAGTGTGATCTCTTTTCTCCTCATTCACCTTTGGTTTACTCAGAGCTACACTACTTCATTTTCTGCTTCTGAGTTTATGTTACCTCTTCATCTGTGTATATAACATCTCCCTTTTATTTCTCTTAAAATAAAATTGTGAAAAGATTTAAGGCTTAAACAGATAATCCAGAATAATATCCCCATTTTAGGATTCTTAGCTAATTCATTTTTGCAAAAAACACTTTGTAGGGTAGTATTTCAGCTTCCACATATCTTTGAGTGGTCGTTATTAAACCCACTAAACAAAATGTGGTCATGAATAAAACAGAAAATTCCAACTCAATCATGTTCTACCAGTGATTCATCTGTCATCAAGGACATCAAAATTAAAAGAAATCAAGAAACTTATGCAACCATGAAGAGACTACAGACAAATGATTTCTAGATACTGTAGTAATGACTACTACTATAGTATAGTATCCTTAACATGGCCCTAGAGCAAAAAAAGAGAGTCAGAAAGAAAGAATTTGAGAAAATTTGAGTAAAATATGGATGAGCTTTAATGATAATAATTTCACAATACAATTATTGGTTCATTTAATGAGGCAAATTTACCATAAAATTTAACTGATTATAAAACCAAGTACATTTTATAATTGGGAAAACCAAATTAATACTTAATTATTTTACTTAATATAATAAACATTCTAAGTAAGATTTTATCAAAATTTATGAAAGAATTCAAGTGGGTTTTTTTGTCCCTTCAAAAAAGCAAGTTAGCTGTAGAAAATATCAAGGATGCTGACAGATGACACAGGTTAGAAATATAGATGAGGGTTAGAAATAAATAAATTCATTATTTTTTGTAGAGGCAGTAGCCATAATATCAGGACTTCTGCCAGTTCCCCAAGATTTAATTCTGTCAGAGTGGTAGGAAAAGAACAAAATGATACTGTATATATATATACACACACATATACATATGTATGTATATGCATATATATCTATGTGTCTATATATATCATACATAGACATATATAAATGAATATCTATATATCTATATATACATATTTATACATATATGTGTGCATATGCATATATGTGTATATATATATCATTATTTTCTATATAAATAAATATATATGTCTAGTCCTATGTATCTTAGGATGGGGATACATTCCAAGGTACATATGTTGGCTGATAATCTCATCATTTTTATGAACATGGTAAATTGTACTTGCATAAACCACAAACCTATATGTTATAGTCTTCTGTACAACTTAGCTATGTGCTCTAGCCTATTACTCTAATTTACAAACATATACAGAATGTTATTCTAGTAAATACTGTAGGCAACTGTAATATAATGGTAAATATTTTTAAACCAACCATGGCTAAATCTAGGAAAGGCACAGTAAAATATGGTATAAAATATAAAAATGCTACAACCACATAGGGCACTTACCATGAATGGAAACTGCAGGACTGGAAGTTGCTTTAGGAGAGTCAATGAGTTAATGGGGAATGAATGTGAAGGCCAATAATATTATTTTAGACTACCTCAGATTTTGTAAATGCAAGTAAATTTAAATATAACAATATTAAATAGTTTAAAATTATAGGTGATATTTCAATCTTTCCTAAACTGTGACTTCACAGGTATCAAAACCAAAAATGTCCTGCAATGTGAATTTGATAATACATCTTATAATAGATGTTCAGAAACAGTAGAAAAATTTGGAGACCTTAAAGGTAAATTCTTCAATACTTTTAATTTAGGCATTATTACTCCGAAGTTTAACAGCTTATTGTTTTTACTCTTGATGTAACTTGCAGAAATGAACATATTTACCCACATCAAATTTCATGACCTAATTTGTGCAATATATGGTGTCAGCGAAACATGAACAACAATTGTGTGACATTAACTGGATGCGGTCTCTGTTGAAGCTGTGTGAAATAAAGAAGATGAAGCATTTTAACAGCAAGCTTTGGAAACATTTTACCTAAAGTTGGGTTCCAAACTTAAGTCTGCAATGTCCTAATAAATCATTTCTTTATAGCCTTGTGGTATACTCACATTCATGCATGGAATCACTGGCAAGTTTTAAGAGTTTTTCAACTTACGTTACTTGTATATATAGTTTCAAGCATTTTACAAAATCTTTCCCAAATACATCATTTTGTAATTTTAGTCTGTTCATGTTAAACTCTAAAAGTAATCTATTGCAGAGATTATGTATTTATTTTTTTACTTAAATATCTCAAGACTAGATTTGGAGGCAAAAGATCCTCAATTAATTTTTAGTAAACAACTCTTAATAGTCTCTTGTAGTTCTGTTTGTGATTTCAAACAGTGACGATCTTTGGTCTGGACTGTTATTTCAAAGATATGTTCATCATGAACTGTTTTGAAAATTAAAAGTGGTATTTCACTAGAGTGAATAGTAGGTTTATTTATTGTCACATGAAATAAAATTAATTGTCTCCTTTGAGACCATGTTCAAGCTGCTGACAGTCTGGTATGATTGTTTTTATATGTCAACTGGACTATGACATGAGGGGTCCAGATATTTGATCTAACATTGTCCTGGGCACACACAAGAATAGTTTTGGTTGAATTTAACATAGAATTCAGTAGACTGAGTAAAGTATATTGCTCCATCCCTAATGTACTTTATACCATCAGCAGAAGTAATGAATAAAACAAAAAGGCTAAGAGAAAACTCCTTGACCTAACTTGAAACTGGGAACATAGTTTTTTCCCTTGCCTTTGGGCTTGAACTAAATCATTGGCTTTGCATGAGTCGCAAGTCAGTCAGCTTTTGATCTAGAACTAACCCTGTGGCTACTCCTGGGTCTCTAGTTCCAACTCATCCTACAGATCCTGAAATATTGCACTTTCCATAATTACATGAACAAATTCCTTCTGAATTTGTGTTTCTACACACACACATGGACACACACAGACACACACACAAACACACCTATATAAACATACACACAGAGTCATATGTTACATAATGTTTCAGTACAGATGGGCTGCATATATGATTGTATTTTTTCTTAAGATTATATTGGAGTTGACATATTCCTATGACCTACTGATGTCATGGCTAGTATAAAGACATAGAAATACAATATTCATTTGTTTGTAATGACTGGCAAAAACAACCATATTTCATTGCCATATATACTAAGGTTTTACATATGGAATTATATACATTATACGATATTTTCACATAATAAATGATTATTTGACTGGTTTATGGATTTTATATACTAACCCTTTTATTGTTAGTTTAGAGTGCACTCCTATTTAAACAACAACAGCATGGTAAAGCAGCCTCAGGCAGGTCTCAGGAGGTATTCCAGAAGGAATTGGTATCAAAAAGATGGCAGCCCTAAGTACATTATTGTCCCTGAAGACCTACCAGAGGGACACGATACATGGGTAGAAGGCAGTGCCATTTGTGATCCTGATCCTGTGTAAAAATTAAAAATATTTAAAGTAGAAAAAAAATTATCAAAGGGTTGTTTGAGATTATAGAGGCAAACAACAGAGATAGAAAAAAATATAGATTCTGCAAGTTAAACAATGAAGTAATTCCAAATGAAGAAGAGGAGAGTTTGTCAACAAACAAAATAGTCAGTGAGATGGGAAGAGAAACGAGTGTGTACTGAATGGCAAGTGACCACAGCTATTTCCAGGAAAACAATAAGTGAACAAAAGTAATAAAGTCTACTGCTACATGGCGAGGACATGAACTGAGAAACAGTGACTGCTCTATGTAACGCGCAGATCAGTATTACATATGGAGTTGCCTCACCCAAAATTCTTACAAACTGATCTTGGCCAATGTGATTTTAAAAATTCTTTGTTTTGGTTATAGCATTCATTATAAGTGAGTTTGGTTATTCATAACTTTGTGACATACTTCCTCGTTTGAGTATTTGTTCATATCTTTTCTTTTCCAGCTATTGATTTGCTGGAATTGTATGCTGATTTGATGATATTGGGTGACTTGTGGCAAAGAAAAATATTATATAAAACATACAAATTTTCTATGATGACTTTGGTGAACAGAAACCTTGAATTTTGATGTAATCTGATATGCCAATCATGCCATATGTATTATATTGTTGGGATCTAATTTTAAATCTGAAATTACAGGACCAGATGATTTATTTTATCAGTGATATTCATATTTTTATTATTTGAGTAGTCAAAATTTAATATGAAGTGCAAGATCCAGCTTTTTTGTTTCTATAGTGGGAGACATTTTCAATGTTATTGACTAAATAATCTACTCTTTAATTATTAATTTGTGCAAGTACTTTTTATTTTATATTAGAGTTCCACATATGCATAATTTCTTTTGGTATTCTCTAGTCTGTTCTATTGATCTATTTATCTATGCTTGGTCCAATGCCATATTATTTTTCATTTAACTCTCAATATCTCATATACAGGGACCCAATTTTTTGCTCACTATTTCAAATTTTATTTGTCCCTAGACACTTATGCAAATTTCAGAATAAATTCCCAGGTTTAATTTTGGTGACAACTATTTTTTATGGATCGATATGAAGGAATTTAATATATCTAAAATTCTGTCATTATATCTATGTATTTTCTCCTGGATTATTCATATGTTCTCATAACTTTTAATAGGTAATTAAATTATTGTAGAAGATCTATAAATTATTTATTAGTTAATTTTCAGATTATAGGTTTTTTCAGTTGTATATTAATATTAGTTTACAATACATTTTCTATTAGGTTGTTGCTGAGATACAAAATAACTATTGATTTTTGTCAATCAATTTTTATTTGGAAAAACTGATGAGCTTTTCTTTTATCTCAATAATTTGTAAGGTGTGTTGGGATTTCTGAGTAGATGGGTGTATCATTATATCCTTAACCATCTCTCCTCTTGCACTTCTTACGGTGTCCACGACAATGCCCAGTACACTGGGCATCATGTACACTTTATATTTTCTCTTTCTTTAAACTACTCAACATTTATTTAGTTCTTGGTTTTAGTTTGTATTTCTATGGTATATGCTAGTTTTTTATGTTAACACTTTTATCTAATATTAGATGATATAGCCTGTGTGACTTTCATTTATATTTATTTTCCTTTTGGAGACCTCCATTATTTGTGTATATTTCCTCTCTGGTAACAAAGGTCTTCCTCTTACTGTTTCTTGGAGTAAAAAATTATATCTATACTTTGGGTTGAAACTATACTTCTTGAAAAATTTATAACTTTGATTATTTTTAAATTGATCTATAATCATTGAGAGAGTTTGTTAAAATCTCCATTTAGACTGCTGTTAGACCATGCTTCCTGTAATTCTTTTTGTTGTTTTATATGTTAGATTATATTATGTAATCATAACCATTATGTCTTCTCTAACTATTGTCATTTTATAATGCCCATTATATTAGTTATGGTTTTGTATGTTACCTCTCTATATTCTGACTTGAATTTGCTACTCTGATTTTAATTTGCCTCATATATTTCCAGAACATATTTTTCTATTATTGTATTATCTCTTTTTTTTTTGGATCAGTTTCCTTTACATTTGTACATTTAGACAATATATTGCTATATCTTGTGTTCTACCAGGTCTGGTTTTCCAACTATTATTAGTGAGCTTTTTATACACATATATATGTATTGAGGCTCAAATCTTCATTCTCATATTTTATTTCAACCTGAAAGAATTTTATTGGGTGAACTGAATATGTTTATCTTCTACAGTTTTTGAAATGCATATTTTAATTTTTCAAAATGTTATTTATGCTAATAATTATTAAGTATTTGCTCTGTGCTGGATACTCTTCAAAATATGTAAAATTGTTTCTCTAATTTTTATAATAACATTTTAGGAAACTCTTATTAGCTTTATTTTATAAACATGGATGGTTGTGATATTAAAGAAATTTAAAAATTGTCAAATATGACTACAAAGTTACAGATCCAAGTTTCCAAAAATGAGATGTGCTGCTTATTTCCTCTAAAGTCCTCTGTAGCCACCTTCCTTCTGTCTGGTGAGGCCAAGATCACTACTCACTTAATTTGCCATGGAGTTTTCCAAAACAGGTGTGGGTGTCTGTGCATGTGTGCACACACAGGTACTCTTCCTCAGATGATTCTCTTTGCTTTCCACTGGGGTTGTTCAGCTGCTTAGCTTTTTATTGTTGTTTTTCTGAATCATTTTACGTAATACTCTGTGACTATTTGATAATATGAAGCCCTTTTTAACCTACTTATATCTAATATAAAGTTGTATGAAAACATAAAGAGTAATTGAATATATTCATATAGTCCAAATTTAAAATAGAAACTTATATTTTACATTGGAATATGACAAGTTACAAAGTAGAAAAATCTTCAATGCCCTTTTCCTCCAGGTAATATAGTGATTTTGTTACCTTAATATGAGATAATAGGTTTAAAATTATGCTACATTTTAAAGGCATCTACATAATTTTATAGATTTTACAAAGGAAGCATAACTTCTGTACTTACCTCGAAAAGGTTAAAGTCAGGAATAACTTCCTCATCTTGAAAACTTACTGCATTTCATTAATGATACTGTCACCACACTGATCAACAATTCAAATTAGAGACAAAGACAAAGGTGTGTTGGCAGGATATTAAAAGGTAATCCTAGAAAAGAGAGAAAAGAGGTAAGGTGAAAATCCATGTTAATTGCTCAACATCAAGGTCACTGCTGTAGACTCCAGGCTTCCATTCTGCTGCAAGCCCAGAGGCTCACGCTGAAGTCTCCCATATTTGTCCAAAGGTCAGGAGACAAGGGCACTTGCCTACTTGTTACTGGCATCTGCTGATTGAGGATTGCCTTTGAAGGAATTAAGACCTACATAGTTCCAACCCACATTTGGGTAGGCTCTCATGGTTTCAAGAGTAGCCCTGTGAAAAACCACGACACATGGAGTATGTTTGAGGTAACATCAGTATGAGAGTAAAAATTGCACAGAACTGACCCCTGGGGTTATGGCTAGAATCAGGTTAAGCAAAATGAATGTGATTGTACTGTACCAAAGAAACAGGTGAAATCCACTGCCAACACAGAATTTACCCCATTTTGACTTCATTTTATTATTGATGTTCAAGAAAATTGTTAGTTGATATCTATAAAAATAACTTCATAAAGGAAAAGTATCATAGCAAGGTTTTTGTTCTCATGAAATATAGTTATGTGGCAAGAAATAATCAGATAGCTTTACATGCAACAGGTCAATCAGGTAGAAGATCAGAATAAGAACTGTGATGAATATGCTTCAAATAGAAGGATAGAAATATTGGCGCCATTGTGAATGGTGGTCATTTTTTGTAATTGCAGTCCCAGGAATAGACAGACCTACTTGTTGCAATGCTTAACCTAATACTCAGTCTCTGTGTCTAGAATATTTTTAATAGAATCCTCAATAACTGTAAACTCTAAAAATTTAGGCTATAATAAAACTTTTGGATTATGTTATCGGTACATTTGAAGGAGCCTACTTATCCAATGCAAATACATAGTGACATTTTATTTTTATCTTAGAAAATTTTACATATGAATGTTTTCTGAAAGAAAAGAAGTGGAATATTCACTATGATATCTACCCTTCATCATCTGATAGCATAGCTGCAAAACATGTAAATAGAATGACTTGGTTGCATGTATTAGTATTCAATCTCTTATGATTTCATTTTCATTTCATCATAAAACAGAGAAACTTTTGAGAATTGAAGGATCTCAGCTTGTTTTGGTTACATACTCACATCATTGATGAGGCACTTAGTATTACAAAGCACTGGCATAATTCTAAAATGTGTTGCTTCACTGTTTGAAATAGATTTTAACAATGTGTGGATGTGTTCATGGCCACAGAGAAGATAGAATAAAGAAAAAGAGAACAATGCAATGAATTCTTATAAATGATCTCTTAGCAGAATATCACACAGATGAGCGCATACATTTTGTCATTATCTACAAGAGCATCTAGAAACTATAGAGCAATGGTTACCAGTTTATTTAATACCTGCAATATTTACAAGAGCACTTTGAAACGATACTGTTGTCAGGAAACAAGAATGCTGCTATCATCTAAATAACTTTAGCAAAATAATGTTTTTTTACTACATATGTAAATCTCCCTATTTCAGGGAGTATTTTTAACATAACTGTAGTATTGTCACACATTAAAAGAAATGGAGGAATTTTCTATGCAATCCATTTCATAAGGAAAAAAAACACGTGAAGTAAATAATAATTTACTTATTAGTGACTAATAAGGAATGGGCATTTTAGGTTTGTCTCAGTGCAAAATTGAAAGCAAAAAATAGCAATGAAATTGAAGCCTAGGAAGTACTCCAGGCCCAATGGCAGAAATACCATCACATCTAAAGGTGGAATGAGTCTACACACAGGTGTTATGAATATGCACAGGTGTTAGCCCTTCGGCCCACGGATATTGTTGTTCATATTTCTGGATAATAGAAGTAGGAATAATGATGATTTGCCAAGTCCCTTGCAGAAAGCCACATATAAGGAAGAACAGAAGAATGAAGAATACCTAAAAGAAAGAGGGCCTTGTGAATCTCCCTCAGAATTTACTTATCTGGCTTCCTCCAATCTAAACAACCTGGCTTTTCCCCTATATTTTCTTCTAGGAGTATACATTCCAAGTATTAGAATCAGATACTCCATCCATTCTGAGTTGATTTTTTGTAAGGCTAATACAAGTTTCCAGTTTTATTCTGCTGCCTATAAATATGCAAGTTTTCCCAACATGAGAAATTGAGAAGAATGTTCTCTCCCCATTGCTTTTGATTGGTGCCCTTGTAAGATTAGTTCCCACTAAACATCTGGGCTTACTTTTAGGCTTGCTTTCCGTTCTTTTGGTCTATGTCAGTTTTAATACTAGTCCCATACTCTTTTGATTATTATAGCTTTGTAAGATAATGTGAAAAAAGGAATAATGATTGTTCCAAATTTCTTTGTCTTTCTCAAGATTGGGATATTTAGTATCTTTTTATGCCTCTATATAAATTTTAGAAGTTTTTTCCTATTTCTGTGAAAAAGTGTCATTGGCATCTTAATATAAATTGCCCTGGGTAGTACGAACATTTTAACAATATCATTTTTTTCAACCCAAGAACATAGGATATATTTCCATTTCTTTCTGTCTCCTTCAATTACTTTAGTTAGTGCTTTGCAGCAAAAAGCAAATAAAAAGGAATAAAAAAGTAAAAATATGCAAAACATCTTGAGATAAGAGAAAGAAATAAGTAGGTAGAAAGGCAACATAAACAAAGGACAAGGTGCCAGGCACAGTATTGCATGCCTGTAATCCCAGCACTTTGGGAAGCTAAGACAGGAGGGTCATGAGTTCAAAGCCAGCCTCAGCAATGACAAGATGCTAAGCTACTCAGAGAGACTCTGTCTCTAAATAAAATACGAAATAGGGCTGAGGATGTGGCTCAGTTGTCAAGTGCTCCTGAGTTCAATCACCGGAACTTCTCCCCCCCAGTACTAAGGACAAGGAAATCAAATTTTAATTTAAAATTTTGTATAGTTTTTCAGGCCTACAACACACCTCTCATTTGGTCTATTTCCTTAGGGCAGTTATCCAGAGATTCCTGGGGAATCTGTAAATCTGTGCATTGTTAATAACCTCCCTACTAATACAATAAACAGATTAAGCAAAGAGAGAAAAAAACATCTTGAGTATCCTAAAATTCAGGAGAATTTATATTGATCAGATAATAAAGACCACTTCAGCCAAAGAATGCTGAGATTGATCAGACCACCAAAATCTGTCTTGAGATCACTGGACTGATATCCTTCCTACATAACTTTCCATGTCCGTCCTCACCAAGTTTCCTTTAAAAGAAGAGTTGAGAATGCTAGAATTGCGTCTCTCACTCTTGAGATGGCCTGCAGTCTCTCTTGGATGCATAGTCCTTGTTTTACCCTAAGACATCTCTCTCTTGAGATTGCTCATGTTCTCTCTTGAATGTGTACTACTTTCCTAAATAAAACTCTATATTTCTGAAATGTGCTGAAATTCTTTTCTGTCATGCATGCCAAGAACATCACTGGTCCTGAATCTGTCTAATTCCCTCTTCTTTCCAGGAACTCCTTGCACCCCTCTTCAGAGACATCTTTTCTTTGGTGACAACTTGAGTAGACATTTTTCCAAAGAAGACAGAAAATTGCCAGCATATACACAAAAAACGTATTTGGCATCCCTAATCACTAGGGAAGTGCAACCAGAACCACAATAAGATATTACCTCATATCTGTCTTGATTACTGTCTTATTAAATTTGTGATACATTCCTGTAGGCTTTGTCTTCTACATATTTCTTTAATACATTCCTTTCTCTCCATACCCACTATTGCTGACTTTACTCTGGGATATGTCTCTTTATATCTTTTAAAAATTAGTTCTGTATCTGTTATTTGAAATCTATCATTACATAAACATTTCTCCTATTTTAATAATGCAATTAAATTATTCTATACATAGGTTTAAAAACTATCAGTAATTTCCCATAACAGGGAGAGTTCTAACTTTATTAAGTCAGACAAAAAAAAATTACTACTACTGTCACATCAGTTATGGATTGAATATCTTTGTCACCTCTAAAGTTCTATGTTAAAATTTCTTATCCTCAGTGTGCTGATATCAGGATGTGGGATTTTGGCAGGTTATTCAGTCATGAGTATTGAGACCTTATGAGTTAGATGAGTGTTCCTTTAAAGAAATATGAGAGCTTTTCTCCCCTGCCCACAGTACCAAGTGAAGACACATTGAGACTTTGGCCACCCAGAAGTGGGTCCTCATCATAATGCAGCCATGCAGGTCCATAGTCACAGAGTTTCAGCTTCCAGACTGTCAGAGATAAATTTTTATCATTTATGAACTGCCAGACTAAGTTACTTTGTTATGGTAGTCTGAACTGAGACAACAATTAAAAACATTACTATCATTTATGGCAATATCTAAATTATTTACAATAACATACCAGACATTTTATAACCTTTTCTTAGTTTTCATTATCCTATCTCACATGTACAAACTCTACCTTTTGAGCTGTTTCATCAAACCAGAGAGCACAGTCGTGATATTTTCACCTTACCAAGTTCATTGACAACTTCAGACCTTTATCTGCCATCTTTTTTCAGGATAAAAGGAGATTTCATACTCCTGAATGCCTGTCTTCAACTTGGTGAACTTTATTCAGTCCGTCTTCACTTACCTCTCCTTTCATCAAGAATGCTACCTGTCTACCTGTGTAGTGTCCACCCAGTTTATCAGACTATCAAGTAATCAAAACTAAAAGGAAAGTGACTCTCTCTTAGTATGTCATTACCACCTAGCTTGTGTGGGAGATATTTAAGTTATATTTGGAAAAGTCCAAAATGAGTAAATGAACTTGCTACTCTCTCTATTAATCAAATGAGCAATTGTAGAGAGCTAGCTCTATGCTACGCACTTATGACTATCCATTGTGTGTAAATGGGAAAGGCACAAAGGAAGGAGGAACTATGTGATTGGTTTACTGTCGGTTCCGCAAATGTGCAGATCGTGGACAGAATTCAGGGGGCTTACGTGCCTCGCCACATGGACAGCTGTTGCCTACGTACATTGTCTCTGATTGGCCAAACGGCCCTGTAAATTGAATGCTTGTTCCGCAAATAAATGGGTGCCTGCTCTGACTGTACTGATTGTCCTGCGGAGGCTGAGGGCTGAGAACGGGCGCGGCTAGTAGGCTCCAACTCTTCCCAACTTCCACAGCTAGGTTAATGTGGGGGTGCCCCTTCGACCCCCTGGCTCCAGACGGACTGCAATCCCCGCAAGCAATGTTCTAATAAATTAATCAATGTAATAATCAATATTTGGAAATATCCCCCTACATTTAGCAAAAATTCTCTCTCTTTCTCTCCCTCTCTCTCTCTCTCTTTTTCTCCCTCCCTCTCTCTCTCTCTCTCTCTCAGCTTTTGGAGCTTAAGCTTAATCTTTCAAACTTTAAGGGATTTGGATACTTTCAGCATAAAAGCACACCTTCAGACAGGGAGATATTAAATCAATTGCCTAAGGCAATAAAAACTAGTTAAAAGAAAATTGTATCATGATTTTCCAGAGAGTTTCTCTGTTGCAAGATATTGGCACATTAGTTTCAGCATTATTGTCATATTGCCATATTCCAAATCACCATAAATGTAGTTTCTTAAATCAGCATATATTTATTATGGAACTAGTTCCAGGCTCTCACAGGGCTATATTCGCGGTGTCAGCTGGAGCTGGGATATCATCTGTGGCTCAGGGTCTTTTTTCAAGATCACAAGGCTGTTATTGGCAGAATTCAGGTCCTTGCAGTTCTAGAAATCACTTTCTTTAAGAGATCAGGAGATAACAGGGTGCCGTGGCTTGGGAAACTGAGACAGGAGGATCAGAGTTCAAAAGCTAGCCTCAGCAAAAGTGAAGCACTAAGCAATTCATGAGACCCTGTCTCTAAATAAAATACAAAATAGAACTGGGGATGTGTCTCAGTGGTCAAGTGCCCTTGAGTTCAAACCTCAGTTAAAAAAAAAAAAAAAAAAAAAAAAAAACGAGAGAAAAGGAGATCATTTCTGTTGCTTCCAGGCTCTTATTTTGATTTGTTCAATTGATTGGGTCAGAACTACTCAGCAGGCCATCTTTTTAGTTAACTTACACTAATGAGGGCTCTTAATTCCATTTGTAGAATCCCACTGCTATATAAAACAATATAACCATAGGAGTATAGGAGTGATATCCCATGATATTCTTAGGCCCCACCACACTCTAAAAGAGGGCATTACACCAGAGAATGTGTCTTTAGGGTCATTTAAAATTCTATTTACCATAGAGATAATAAAGTTTTATTTTGCATATTTTGTTATTTTCATTAATTTTTTAAAGGAATGAAATCTTGCTGATAAAGTTGACAAAGTTCTTGACAATCTTCCCAATAGTACTTGACTCCATTCACACTGAGACAACCACTATCATAAACTGGATAAGAATTCACAACTTATGGGCTGGGATTGTGGCTCAGTGGCAGAGTGCTTGCCTCGCATGTGTGAGGCACTGGGTTCGATCTCAGCACCACATAAAAATAAGTAAACAAAATAAAGACACGGTGTCCATGTATATTTAAAAAATATTAAAAAAAAGAATTCACAACTTAATATATTAGCAAACTATAAGCAATAATATTTTGCATAATTAACTTAAATTACACAAAATAATGTTGCATTAGGGTATTTACTT
>CM053405.1:17142291-17181760 GCA_028644305.1 Xerus rutilus | reverse complement strand
ATCACTATGTCTATAAGAAACAAATCTGCTTCGTATAACTTGTTGTGCATAAGCATCTTCTGCATGACCAGACAAATGCAATTGCTAAGACTTCAGCCCTGGATTTTATGGATGAAAATATTCAGACTTCTCTTAGTGGTTGGCATAGTGATGATTTTTTCTGTCCTCCATGCAGTGAGAGTCTTCTATTGGGATTGATTATGGGTAAACCTGCTTCTCACCATTGTATGAGTCTTTATGATCTCATTTTAAGTTCATTACATCTGGAAAATCTCTTGTTTTTAAACATGGTACAATTCTGAGGTACTGGGGATTAATATTTCAACGTATCTTTGGAGTGATTCAATTCATCCTGTAATAATGTGTCTCCCTACTGAAGTTATGTGTCCCCCCACTCTGTCTGATGGGTAGATTTGTAAGTAGAGAGTGAAAAGTTCTATTGTCACTGGTTGTTCTTCTTCCCTTCAATAGGGTGGAAGATCATGATTCGTGTCTCTTGTTCCTCTCCTCATATAAATATGAAAGATTAAAACGAGAGAAATATTAATGTCTGATTAATAATATTTCTAAATATAGATGACTTTTCCAATCCAGAAGTCTCTTTCCTATTTGTCCACTTAGAAATTACTTTGATCTTGCCCCATCATTAACCATGGAACCAAAAAACCAATTCCAATAGAATTATTAAAAAAAAAAAGACCACGACCTAATATCTTTACTTCTCTGAGCCTGGAAAACATAGCCATGCTCAGTGCCTTAGGGGTTTAGCTACAAAAATCTTATTACTATTTTTTTTCTTTTTGTCAAAGAAGAGGAATTGTTTCTGACAGAACCTAGCTTTTAAGGATTTTTCTCTCTTAATCCAGAGGTTCCAGGCTAGGAATTGTGAATTACTTGCAGATATACATATCTAGAAATCATTAGAGTATCTAACAAAGTTAACTTTGCTTAGCAATTGTTTTTCTAAATACTTTAATTCTTTTCTATGTAAAAAAGTGCAGAAATTGGTCTTTGGTTGCAGGTCTTGGATAGCTTTCAAGACATCCAGTCATACGTGGGATTGACAATAGCCAAAAAATTATAAAATATGTTTTAAAGAATTCAGTGAAATAAAGTTAAACCATCTCATAATAAATATTTATCCAAGTCATAAAATATCTTAAATATATGATTAAATATAAAACAAATTTCAGAAATGTTAATATTTTAAATTTTTAGTTTTTTTATGTGAATGAAATGCATGTGAGATAATTCAGTCTCCTGTTTTAGTTAAAACCATACATGTAAAACTTCTCAATTTCCTATGTAAATATCCTAGTATCTGAGATGCTCCTTGTGTTTTGAATGGGTGTTCAGAAGACCAATGTCCATGACATTTTAGGACCTTTCTTTGAAAACTCCCTCTGCAGAAGAATGTTACTGCCAGGAATATGCTGCCGAATACTATATTTGCTAGAATCTGAATAAGTAAAGCCTGGAAATTTTGTATTATATTATCTGTTGTTCTTTAATCATATGTAACATTGCAGTAGTTCTTGTTAGGATTCCATTTGTGTTCATCTACTTAATCCTCCAATTTTATAGAAGTCAACTGAAATGAATATGTGTACTTTTTCTCTTCAAGAGCATTGTGAAATACAAAAAGTCACATGGAGGAGAGAGAAATTTTCATCTACTTAAAGGGTGCAGACTTAACAGATTAAAGCACCACCCTTATGACCTTATTAAATCTTAATTACTTCCCCAAACCTGATTCCCAATCAGTCTCAGTGGTGCTATGTCTTCAACATATAAATATGCAGAAGACACAATGCAGGGTACAGCAAATATTGTTCAGGTATTTTGTTTAATGTTCATTAATTGAGATTTGCTTGGTGTTTGCCTTATTATTAGTTTAGGGTTATAGAGTTTGAGGAGGAAAAACACAATGATATAGTATGAACACCTGGAATAATATAATTGAGAGTACATACTATGAACCTGACTTAGTGATTTTGCTATTAACCTTTGCTATTAACCTATCAGTTGGATGAGGCAGTATTTGTCAAATTTCTCCATTGAAAACATACTAATTTTTGAAATTTTCATACTCTATTCATTGGAACTTACTATATTCAGCCCAGGACTAAGAAGTTATGTTCCATCTGTTTGAGGGTAAAGTATATACAATAATTATTTTTGAACTTCTAGATTTAAAAATAGTTGGTATTTATTTATTCATTCTTTCAATTATTTATTTTAGTATGTATTTATGAATAATTATTTTATAAGTTGAGCTATGATTCAATACTTTTACTGTTACTAAATTTTTCTCCCATTTTGTTCATTGGAAGATTTTTTATTTTGGTCCTGTGTCACATGACAAATTTCCATTACTATGTCTGTGTGTATGTTATGTGTATTTGTATATATGTGTATTTAGCACTTTCCTAATTTTTTGTGTTGCAAGACACTGTAGGCTCATTTTTTATACTTTTGTCCAAATTTTGAAACTCACTCTTTAAGAAGATCTAAGTCTTTTCAGAGAACATTATATAAAAATTAAGATTTGGATGTGAGTTGGTTCTTTTAATGTAAATTTCACAAATTATAAATGAGTTAGTTCAGTTGATCATTTCATGTTTTGAAATAATTTTAAAAACACATTTGAGGGCCTAGGGTTGTGGCTTATTGGTAGAGTGCTTCCCTTGCATGCGTGAGACACTGGATTTGATTCTCAGCCCCACATAAAAATAAATGAATAAAATAAAGGTATCATGTCCATTTACAACTAAAAAAATTTTTTTAAAAACCACACTTGATTTAAGTACTGCAATTGTCTAAATGTGCCTCTTTGTAAACAATGTTTTGAAAATCAATATATAAAATTTAAAGCATTAGGAAAAGATCACTTAGAACATTCAGTTTCAGCTGCAAAATATAAACAATTATAAATCATCACTTCTGTTCATACAATAAGAAAAAGCTGAGGCAGGCACTTTAAAATTAAAGCCTTTCTTTGGGAATTGAAACTATAGGTAAAACTGCCACCTCAATATTCAGAGGCACTGGAGCAGGAAGTCACACGAAAGTTTGCTTTTCTAAAGCACAAGTCAATGGAGGCAGAAATGGGCATAAATAGGTAAATGGAGATTTTGGCAAGTAACTAATGGATCTTGATTATTTGCAGGAGGCTAAGGGTAGACCATCATGAAAGTGAGAAACTTGGGAGCCCCAGACCTGTCCTTTAGCAAGGATACCAGTTGTTTCAGTTAAAAAGCAGATTCCTAACTACTCATTTTGTGGTTTCCACTGGGGATTGAGGGAATGGATGGGTTTGGGGTGAAGGAGAATAATCATTTTGAAATACACCTAACGCCTTTTATATAATGTAATGAAAACACACACTTCAGAAAAAAGGACTTTCTAAGAACCATAGTCCCACTGGGGAGGAAAGGCATTTTTCCCCTTCTACCTCTCTCTATTCTTCTAATCTCACCCACAGAGAGGAAAATGTACACAGGAGTCCAGGCTTCAAGGAAACAATTTAGGAATGCTGCACTCAGAAATGGATTAGGAAACAGGAAAAAATAAAACAAAGCAAGACTATACCACTATATAAGCACTTGTGAGGGTCACAGCTTCAAGACACAGGCCTACTAAAAATCCAAATTTAATCAGATCGTAATGTGTTTGTCTCTTCTATATCCTACCACTGTATCGACAGGTCCCCTATAGAAATCTGGAAATCATTAAAAAATGTACAAGAGACAGGTGCATTCTGAAGGTTACACAAAGGAAACACTAAAACTAAAGAAAAGATAAAACAAAGATTTACAGGAATTTTCATCTCTGATGTCTATATCTCCACCAAATATTAAACACAGTCCATCTCCAATCATATGTGTAAATCTTTACATTATTTATTTCCATTTCTTTTATCCAGTATAATCTATTTAGTTTTCCAAGACAAAAATACAAGCCATGACAAAGGACAAAAAAAGTACTTCTAAGGATGTGATCATCAGAATCAGTTCAGGAATGACAACGATGTTGGTAGAAAAAGCAACTGAGATTAATACATTATACTAATAAAACTGGACGACGTGAAAGAATAAATGGTAGCATAGTTAAAAGTCAGAGAAACTCTAATAAAGAAAATTTAGAAATGAAAAACTTTGTAACAGAAATAAACACTGCCTTTGATCTACTCAAAAAAGTAGATTTGACACAGTTGAGAAACAATGAACTTAATAATAGTTCTATAGCAACCTCTCCAAGTCCAAAACAAAGAGGGATGAGTGTTTATTATGGTGAGACTTTTACTTTTGAATGTTTTCTGAGTACCTATTTAAATGCTTTTTCCAAAATCCTGGAAAAAAAAGCAACAGATGTGATTTTAACTAATTTTTAATTCTTTTATACTTACTAAAAAATGAATAGACTGTACAATTGTCATACTATTTTAATTTTCCACAAAATTCTGAATCCATGAGTAGTATGATGGTAACTAAACAAAACAGTCTGCTACTTAGTGTCAATCAGTTTAAGTAAAGTTGACCAAAAAAACTAAATTTATCTTCTCTTCCTTTCTCTCCTTCTCTCTCTTCCTCCCTCCCCTCTTTCTCTCTCTCTCCCGCTCCCCCGCACTCTCTCCCTCCTTCCATCCCTCCTTTTTTTTCCAGCGCTGGAGTTTGAATCCAGAATCAAGCACTTGTCTCATGTTAGACAAATGCTCTAAGACACATCCTTGATCTCTCTCTTTTTTTAACCAGAAGCATATATTTAAAAATTATAAAATAAACATGATGTAAAATGATTCCTATCCCTTAGATAATGCAAAATGAAGGGCATAGACCTATACATGACTATAGAAATTTTAATGCATGATATATAACATGAATGATATAGTCATCAAAACCGAAGTGCTGGAGTTATATCAGTAGTGATGACAGTACTCAGAAGACACACTATCATTTTCAGTTTGCCCTTCACTTTGTATGAGAGTTTTATTTACAAGATATTTTATCTGGACATTAGAATTATTTAGTCAATGACATATAATATGTCAGGTAGAATAACACTTTCTGTTTGTTCAGAATCTTCGGGACACACCAGGACTAATTTCCTGGCACAGGATTCTCAAGCTTTGATGATAAGTTACGTAGTCAACCTGATGTCACTTTCTTTGTACTTGTTCATCTAATGCTTCAACATCATAGTTTATGTAAGAGCATTAGTTTCTTCCTTTATCAGTAATGTATGTGCCATTGAAAGTGCCCATTCTACCCTCACTTGTATCATATTTAACACATAGATATTCTCATCAGCATCTGGTTAGTTTCCTTTTTCCAAAACACTTTCTTGTTACTGAACACTACTCATAACTTTTTTGTTTTGTTTTGTTGTTTTGTTTTGCAGCACTGGACTGAACTCAAGGCCTGTGCACACTAGACAAGTGCTCTAACACTGACTCACATCATCAACCCTTTTGATTTTATTTTGAGATAGGGTCTCTCTGTGTTGCCCAGGCTAACCACAAATTTATGATCCTCTTCTATCAGTCTCCTGAGTAGCTGGAATTACAGGCACATGCTTCCATTTCTAACCTACTCATCTCTTCATACCAATACTTATTTAGGGAAGATAGTTGCATCTCCATTAGTCATTCTTTTCACCCTGATTCTCTTACAATTTCTAACATAAAATCCCATTATTTTCCAGTTCTTCAATGCATGATTACTGCTTGATTCAAAAAAATAACAACTCAAAAAGCGTGCATGGGAACACTACATTCTTTAACAACAAATCCTTACTTTTAGTTCTGGCATTATCAAATTTTTAGTAACTCAGCAATTGCCCAATGGAGACAACAGCTCCCTTTGTCTTTGATGTTATTCATCTTTATCTTAGTAGAATTAAATTGGAATGCAATATTTAAAAATAAATGCTTGGGGCTGGGATTGTAGCTCAGTGGTAGAGCGCTTGCCTTGCATGCGTGAGGCCCTGGGTTCGATCCTCAGCACCACATAAAAATAAATAAAATAAAGATATTGTGTCCATCTACAATTAAAAAAATATTTATAAAAAAATAAAATAAAAATAAATGCTTATGAAAAATATACAGAATAACACACATGAAATAGAACAAACTAATGTCTCCAGATCTCTTGGATTTCTCATTCACAAACACAGAAAGAGATCCACTTCATACTATCTACTCATTTGTTTTCTCTCTAGCAAGTGACTTGTGCTCTTTGAATTCCCTTAGAAATGTTTAGTGTATATGTTTCAAAAGTTTAAAACACAGACATATATACAATATGTCTAGATTTGACATCAATAATTGTGGCTAACAACCACCGAATTACAGTGCTACTAAATGACAAACATGCATTCCTTGTTCTCATTCTTTCCTCTGCAATTAGACAACAATGCTAGAATGCAGATTACTGAGGCCATTTGGAGGGACTCTGCTCCATATATCTCATTACAGTATCCAGTGTGAAGACAGAGTTCCTTTCCAAAAAATGCTCTGCAAATTGATGACAGAAATATAAGAAAGAAAACCCAACCACATGAACATATTAAAGACTCTTCTGGTATTCATTCTACAAACTTCTAACTAAAGAATGTGACAGGATCATGCCCGAATCGTGGTCAAGTAACCATTCAAAGTTTGGAAAAAAGGAACGAGACCAGTGAGCTTTAATCTATTATGGTGTAGAGGACAGTATTTTGATCATCAATATTCATGACCTTCACACTATAAAAATATAGTAATGTTCATTCCAAGACCCATTAAAGTCTTAATCATAGTAACAAGCTACAATGTACAGATCTTATCCCTTTTGTCAGTTCTGTATAATGACTCCTTTTCATAGGCTCATTGTTATTGGTTGGATCCTTCCCCCTCCAAAATATATATATTGAAGTTCTATCTACTCATACCTATAAATATGACCTAGTTTGTAAATAAGATCTTTATAGATCCAACAATCTTAAGAAAAGCTCATATCAAGTTAGAGTAATTCCTAATCCCAAGTGACCAGTGCTCATATAAGAGTACATCAGATTGACAGACAGAAAAATGATGTCACATGGTGAAGGAAGCAGAGATCATAGTGACACATCTGCAGGCCCAGGAATGCCAAGAATTGTCAGCATCTGATAGAAGGAGAAAAACATTTTACCATGTCTCAAGAAGGAATTAAACCTTCCAATAATCTGATTTCAGACTTCTGGTTTCCAAAACCATGACACAATGTTTCTGCTATTTTAAGCCACCTAGTTTTTGGTACATTGCTGTGGAAGCCCAAGCAAACCAATATGATTAACACTCTAAAAATAAAACAAAAAAAAATCCATTAAACTCTTAGAAAAATTTTAAAGAACAGAATATACTTTAGTATGGATTTTAGAAGTTGAAAATCCTCTAAAGGCTCATGTGTTTGAAGACTAGGTCCACAGACTGGTGTTATTGGGGGTGATGAAATCTTAGGAGGTGGGTTCACATAATAAGTCTCAAGGTAATTGGGGTATGCCCTTGAAGGAGATTGTGAAATTCTGGCCCCTTCATAGTCTTCTCCTTCTTACTGGCTCATGAACCAAACAGTTTACTCTGTCATGCTTTCCTTGCCTTCAACACCTGACATGTCCACTAAAGATCTAAAGCAAAGGGTCTACCCAACCTTGCACTAGAATATCCACAACTGGAAGTCAAAATAACTATTCTTCTCCCATAATTTTATTATTTCAGGTATTGTGTTATAGTGACAGAAAACTGACACAGAAAAATTGTACCAAGAAGTATGGCCTATTACGTAGCTCTTCTTAAAATTGTGGAGAAGCCAACAGAAATGGCTTAGGGGTCATATTTTGAAGAGTTTAGAGGAACATGCCAGGAGAAACAGAGAATGTTGTAACAGCAGAACTTAATAGGTGATTCTATTAAGACCAGAATACTAATAAGAATGAGGATAATAAAGGGCAGACTGAGGAGGATATAGATGGAAATGAAGGGTCAATTTGGTATTGGACTAGAGACTTTTTACACTGTAACAAAGAATTTGAATACATTTTGTCTGTGCATTGATATTTTTGTGCAAATGCTTAGTTAAGGATGATGGACTAGATTACTTGGAAGGAAATTTCAAGGCAGTGAAGTATTCAGGCTGTGGTCTGAGTATTATGAAATGCTTTTAACCAAACTTAGAGTAAAACACAGAAGCCAAAATAAACAGATTGAAAAGATCTGGAAAAATTGCAGCTTGGCAGGAAAAAGAGAAAAAGTATAGGTGTAGCAAGGAGGGTGCAGTTGCTAAGAAAATTAGTACTGATAAAAAAAGAAGTCTAGTGCTTGGCACAGAGTCAAGAGGAAAGAAGCCCTCAGGGAATTCCAGAAATTTTCAAGGTTGCACATTCATCATAGACTCAAGGGTGCAGAAAGGAAAATTGGTTTCAAAAACTTTCCAGGGTAAAATCATTTAAGAACATAGCCTAAGGGTTTCCTGGAACAACTTGGGAATTCATTTCCTCCTGGTTATCCAACAGAACGTTCAGAGGCTGTAGCTTTGGTTTGATTGGGTTTATGTACAGCATATGCCGGTGACAGACCTTGGCATTGCCCATGTGATGCTTATTTTGCAGGCATGAAGAATGCAAGCATTATGGAGTCAGAGTAGCTTCCATTGAGACTTCAAAGTAAAGTCTCAGAAGGTACACATGTGCTTTAGAGTCACAGTCTATGTAAACAGCCCCAATGGGGCTATATGTAGCTATAGGGGTGAAACCAAACTGGGAGGGACATTCCAAGAATTCAGAGATGTCAGTGACATAGAACACCTGTTGAGAGAAGCTGCAAGAAACATGCAAAACCCAGTCAATAAACATCCCACCTGGGCTGAAATGGATTAAGACTGTAGGAGAGGGCCATCAAGATCCCACTATCTGACAATATATTCCTGAAACCAGATATGGAGACTTAGTAATTAATGTTTGCATTTCTGGGTTTCCCTATTGCTTTGGATTAATCCCTCTTCACTATTTTCCTATTCCTTCATGTTGAAATGAGACTATTTACCTTGTTTTCATCTCATCATTGTATATTAGATGTGTATATCTATACTTAAAAATTTTATTGGAACTCACAGCTGAGTCTTCCTTGAGACTCAGGATGCTATAGACATGGATTTTTGAGCAATCATAGAATAGTATTGTTCTTAGGGACTCTTACAAACAAAGCATCAGACTTTTGCATGGTGAGATGCAAATGACACTTTGGGGGCAAGGGGCACAGAGATATAGATTGGATATTGAGTTTTCCCCAAAGACAAATGTGTTAAAATTTTGATCCCTCAGGTTCTCCTATTGGAAGGAAGTAGAATGTTTAGGAAAAGGGGTATTTTGGGAATGGAACATCCTTAGGTCGTTAGTGGTATGCTTTTGAAGAAAATTGTAGAACCCTTGCCTCTTCCTTACTCTCTTTTCCTGCATTGTGAGGTAAGCAGTTTGCTCTGCCACACACCCACTGACATTGCTACCTGGCATGCGCACCACAGGCCCAAAGTAAAGCATCTACCATATTTTGGACAACAACCTCTCAAACACCATAACTGAGACAAATCCCTGAAGTAGATTCCAATTTTATTCCATGGAGTAACTTTGAAGGCCTGTTGATTGGTTAAAAACCACTCCATTACTTCTTTAAAAATTCCATTATTTTTATATTTATGAACAAGTACTCTCCTAAGAGTTCACAAATGTCATCTTTTTGAAACCATGTTTTTCTGCCTTAAAAAGTATGTAGAATATTTCCTGTATACTTGATAAGACATGAAAAATTCTGTTAGAGTCACAGCCCTTGATTTTTTACTTGCCTTAAGGTAGTGCCTTTCTTAGGGCCCTCTGAGTTTGATCATTTTTCTTCCAGAAGTCTATTGTAAGTTCTATACATTTTACTGTTTTTATAATAGCAAAATTTCTATATTCGCTTTTGTACCTCTACATCTGATTTGCTAATTGACAAGCATATTTTTATATAATTTGCTGAAAGCAAACAGCACATTGTTTTCAAAATTCCTCCCTAATCATGACCTGTATATGTCATGTATTTTCTTTTTTAAAATAATTTATTGTTGTAGATGGACACAGTAGCTTCATTTAATTAATTTATTTATTTTTATGTGGTCCTGAGGATCGAGCCCAGTGCCTCATATGTGCTAGGCAAGTGCTCTACCAACTGTGCTACAATGCTAGGCCACTTCATGTATTTTCTTTTTTTTTTTTTATTTGTAGATGGACACAATATCTTTTGTTTTTTTTATTTATTTTTATGTGGTGCTGAGGATCGAACCCAGTGCTTCACACACATGAGGCAAGCGCTCTACCACTGAGCCACAATCTCAGCCCCACTTCATGTATTTTCTATCTCCCAATTTACTGCATAGAACACTTTAACATTTTATGTCATGGTTCAACATTTTTCTACCTCTTTAACATTTCATAATTTCTCTTTCATTTGTCTGCAGATCAGCTGAGGTGATTGTGACTCAGATTATGGACCTGTTATTCTTGATAACTCTGATGTATGCTGAAAATCTGCAGGCTGATGAGGTGGTTTTGCTCCATGTCTATCATTTTGCAACTGTGATCCATGGCCAATTGTCATATGATCTTTCATGCATATGCAAAAACAAAAATGACAAGCACCACTGTATATGCATAGATTAGTACTTTGTATACTTACATATAATAACATTCCATTGTCCTAAGCAATCACGTGGTTGGAAAAGATAAGTCTAGATCATTCCAATTCTGTGAATGTTAAATGCTAGTATTTTACAATGAAAAATTGGAATAACATTGCAACCTACCAAAATAGGTGTATGCACATATGTATACAGGAATGAGCCACACTACAGAGTTAACTGATTCTATCACTGCAGTACAAATTAGAAGGGAAAGTAAGACATAATATTCCCTTTACAATCAAATTCATCTTTAGTTCCTTTCTTTTGCAATTGAAACTGTTCTTTCCAAATATAATTAGTTCAGTTTTTTATTATTCAAATTAGTCCTTTGAACTGGGCACAGTGGCTCACGCTTGTAATCCCAGCACTTAGGGAGACTGAGACAGGAGAATCGTGAGTTCAAAGCCAGCCTCAGCAATGGCGAGGCACTAAGCAACTCAGTGAGACCCTGTCTCTACATAAAACACAAAATAGGGCTGGGGATGTGGCTCAGTGGTTGAGTGCCCCTGAGTTCAATCCCCAGTACCAAAAAAAAAAAAAAAAAAAATCAAATTAGTCTTTTTAATCTTTTTTGTACTATTAATTGTATTGTGTTCATCAACATATCTGCAGACTTTCACACAATCTTCCCAACATTTTCCCTTGAAACCATCAGTTTTATAAACTCTTTTCATAAGAGAGTCTTCTCTTTTTCCTACCACTATTCTCATTTATCTCTCTTGCTTGTCTTATTCTTTTATCTGATGTTTAAATCTACGCATACTTTGGGTTTCTACCCTAGTGTAATATTTTTCTTCTGTCTCTTTTTCTCTCTGGATTATGTAATTTGTTCTATGCTGCTGATGGTACTTTACATAAAATTAGCTGATGATTACATACCAAGTTCAGACCTCACTTATCATCTCTAACCATCTTTATATTTCCAGTTTTACTACCTGTAACTCTTTTGCTCAGGGAAGTTGCACACATACTGGCCTTGAAAATATCAAGTTGTTCCTACTAACATCCTTGTGTATTTACTGTTTTCTTTACTCAGTGTGTCTTCATTTACAGCATTTTCCCAAGCAAACAAATTTATTGAATTTAATTTTGAAAACAAAACTAAAAGGAGAGATAGAGAACTCTTAGTATGTATTCTTTTAAAGATAACATATTAGGAACATTGATATTTGAGAAAAATATATATCACTTGGAAAAATTAATTTTGCTCTTAATTACATTTTGTGAATTCAAACTTTTGAATTTTCAAAACAAAATTGACATATTAAAGTATTAATTGAACTATAAATATTCCTCAATATTTAAGTTTAAATAACTTTTTTCTATAGCTGCATATTTTGTATATGCCTTTTTATTGGTTATTTTTAGTTATACATAACAATAGGCTTCATTCTGACATAATTGTAAACATATGGAATATAATTTGTTCTAATTCAGTTACAGTACTGCCTCTTTCCTTTCCTTATTCCTCCCCGTTTCCTTCCCTCTACTCTCCTGACCTTTTTGCTATTTCTTTTTAATTGTGTGTCTTTTTTTAAATTAATGTGTTGTGGATGTACATGACGGTGAGGTTCACTGTGGCATATTCTTATATGTACATAGGAAATTTAATTACAGTCTTCACATGTCTATCTTGCTCTTATTGTACAGTCTCTGTTAAATTTCAACTTCTGAAATAGCACTTCTGTCACTAGCAAATTAAAAGTGACATTCCAGATAGGAAAGTGTTGCACATCTATAACCTTCAGCAACCCAGGAGGTAGAAGCAGAAGGATCACAAATTCAAGACCATCCTCAGCAACTTAGTGATACCCTATTTCTACATTTAAAAAATAAAGAATAAAAAGGGCCATGGATGTAGCTCAGTGGCAGAGCAACCCTGAGTTAAATCTCTAGTGTCTCTCTCTCTCTCTCTCTCTCTCTCATACACCTCGCCCCTCCACACACACAAAGTGACATTTTGTTACCCTTCCAGCATGAGTATTGCTTTTTTAAATATTCTATTCATTTGGTTTCTTGGCCTTCTTCCCACATTGAAATCATACATTTGTTCATTTATTTATAATCTTTTTCTTCCAGTTCCTAAAAGCTACATGAAATTACTGTCCTCATGGAGGACATAAGTGATTGCTGTATCACTTCATGCATTATAATTAGTAGACCACTTAAATCTTATTGAACTATGAACATTTTTTTCATGTTACTTCTCTTTCTTAGAAACACAAGATCTAAAAGCATTAGGAGTCTTTATTGTCTTGTGCAGAACTTCATTTCAAGCACTGACAACATAGCTTGGTATATAAAAATATTCAATAAATGTTGGTTGAATAAATGGATGGAAATTTTTATCATGTATTCCTCTATGACTTTTATGTATTTCCTTTTTAAATTTTTAAATTTTTAGATATACGTGACAGTAGATTATATTTGACGTATTATTCCTGGCAATTATTAAGAAAAGGCACACTTTTACATTGCTGGTAGGACTGCAAATTTGGGCAACCAATCTGGAAAGCAGTATTGAGATTCCTTAGAAAACTTGGAATGGAACCACCATTTGACCCAGCTACCCACTCCTGGGTCTATACCCAGAAGACTTAAAAACAGCATACTACATTGACGCAGACACATCAATGTTTATAGCAGCTCAATTCACGAGAGCTAAACTGTGGAACCAACCTAGATGCCCTTTGATAGATGAATGGATAAAGAAACTGTGGTATATATACAAAATTGAATAGTACTCAGCAATAAAAGAGAATAAAATTATGGCCTTTTAAGGTAAATAGATGGAGTTGGAGAATGCTAAGTGAATTAAGACAATCCCAAAAAACCAAAGGCTGAATGTTTCATCGGATTAGTGAATACTGATCCATAATGGGTGTTGGGCGGAAGCATGGGAGAAATGGAGAAACTTTGATAGGGCAAAGGAGGAGAGGAAGGGAGGGAGCATGGGGGCAGGAAAAATGATGGAGTGAGATGGACATCATTACCCTAGGTACATATATGAAGACATGAATGGTGTGACTCTACTTTGTGTACAACCAGAGAAATGAAAAACTGCTCCATATGTGTACTATGAATTGAAATGCATTCTGCCATTAAAAAAATAATAAAAATAATAAAAATATTATACAAACATGGAGTATATCTTATTCTAATTAGGATTCCAGTCTTGTGGCTGTATATGATGTGGAATCAACATTTTTTTAATATATTGAATAGTCTTGTGCAATCACCAATATTTAAAATGTTGAAGTAAAATATCATAAATTAAAAATAAGGTGATTTCCAGGCTCAGTGAGGTGCTAAACAACTTAGTGAGACCCTGTCTCTATATAAAACACAAAATAGAGCTGGAGATGTGGCTCAGTGGTCAAATACCCCTGAGTTCAATCCCTGGTACCAAAAAGAAAATATATATATATATATGTATATGTAAATATATATGTATGTATATGTGTATATATATATATGTATGTATATGTATATATATGTATATGCATATATACATATATATGGCAATTTAAAAAAATTGAAATCACTTCGACAGAGGATTTACAAATATTGAAGAAAGCATCAATGAAGCAAATCATTTGTTTTATACCTCTAATGAGCACAGTTATTTAAATGATCCAAGCAAAAATTATTTCCTCATTTAATAATAAACTAGAAGTTTAGTTACTTTTATAAAATATTTGTAAAATATTGTCTTTGATGTAAGAAATGAATAAAACATAAAACATAAGGAACATTTATGATACCCAAATTATTCAGAACAATATTTATTTGACTAATTTTCTCTGTGCTATGCACAAAAGTTTAGTAGTGTCAGAACTGTGGCTGTCAAAACATTCTGAGCTATGTTTAAATACGAGCACTACCACTACCACATAAACATGAACAAATAACACAATGATTTTTATTTTTGTTTGTCAAAACTCTAATAAATAAAGATAATATACTGAATGTGGTGGTGCATGCCTCTAAGCCCAGCTACCTGGGAGGCTGTGGCAGGAAAATCTCAAGTTCAAATCTAGCCTGAGTAACCTAGTGAGATCTTGTCTCAAAATAATAATAATAATAATAATAATAATAATAATAATAATAATAAAAAGAGCTGGAGAAATGGGAATGTAGTCAGTGGTAGATGGTCCCTGGATTCAATAATATTTTACTTAAAAAAAGCAAAAAGATGATAAAATATTAAAATACCACACACAGAGAAGATATGTAGTACTACAGCTACATTCCTTGACAAAGATAAAGCTCAACGTTCATTCTCTGTATTTTGATTTTTTAAAAATATTGTACTTTTTAATTTCTGTGAATATTACCCTACCCATTTTCACTTCTAAAGAATTGATTTTTTAAGTAGTTTAATCTTTAAGCAAATAAGAAAGAAAACATTCAATTTTAAATTTTCAATATATCAGATAATTTTTATTATCTTCATATAATCTATGAGGTTAAGAACAAGATTCCCACAAAATATGGTGGTTTTCAAAATGCTGAGAAAATTTAAAAGCTTTAAAATCAGGCCCAAATTTCAGTTCCCTATGATCTTTCTTTGTTTCTTTCCCGGTAAGTGCATGGAGAAGATGTCTGCAATATTTCCATGTTTGCTTAAAGTCTAAAACCCAAGGAAAACTCAGTCCCTTGCCTGAGTTTCCAGGAAACTAGAACTCATAAACAGAAAGGGAACTCGATCCTTGCCACCATATCTGGATAGTTGTGCCACACACCATTATCCTCTAATGCCATACCATGGAGAATCACTTACAACCCATTATCTATTCGACAGGTCACAGACATTGGCCCAGGCAAGTTTTTGTTCTCCAAGCTCATCGTGTTAACTTAATAATAATTTACTATTACTATGATGTCTTCTATTCCCCTCTCCCCTGTTGGAAGGGGATATATAAGTTTTTGCATCATTTTGAGCTACTGGGTAACCACTTTCATGATTTTTCCCATACTGTGATTTTTCTTCTTTTGCCCTTTTCAAATTTGCACATTTCTTCTATTTAATCTATCTTTGTCAGTTTATTCCAGTAAATCTCAGAGAGCTAAGGGGAAATTTCCCTTTGCCTCTGCACATGTAATCCATAATAAAAATTAGAAAGGTAAGACATCTTGCCTAAAGTCTTAGAATAAATACAGAATAAAAGTACAAATAATACATGCAGGAAAATAGTAAATTGAATGGTAATATATATGCATTGACTTAAGTAGCATGTATACAAGTTAATCCCAACTAATAGGACACAGAAGACTGTCTACTTTGAGGGAAACTTAATTTATATAAATCTCCATGATGATGTTAATGATTCCTCCTATCCAGAAACCCTAAAGTCATTTCTTGCTTTTTGGAACTGCAACTATAATAGAATTATGTATGTTATGTGTGTGTGTAAATAATTAGCTTAATATCCTAGGTTAGGACTGAGAGACTAAATAAATAATTTATATTTGACTTGTACATAATGTGGCACTAATTTGGAGCTTCTCTGCCTATAATTTGATTAGTAATAATTCTACTATATAACTATATAGTAGTAAATGTATATATGAGGTTTGGAAATTTGTTAAAGCTCACCAAATAAGCTTCCTTGGGATTTTATAAACCTACAACTTGTCATATTCATAAAATTGAATTCGAGGAAAAAGCACAAATTGTTGTAGATAGTCTATTATCTTGGGAAAAGAGCACAGAACAGTTCTCATAAATTGGAATCAGATTGAAAAAGAAAAAGAAGAAAGAAACAAAGAAGAATATATGCTTAGGGAACTTATCTTGACTTATTCATCGAATATTTGTGCAAGAACAGATTCAAAATTCCTTTTAATTTTCATATTCACTTAGTCAACAAATATAATATTTTCTCTTGTTTATTTGTACTGGTGATCAAACATTGCCTAGATATCCCAGAATTTTAGGGAGTGATAATTTTGATATTCATTAAGAGACCTGCTTTATAAGAGAATATTTTACATGCTTGGCCCAAATAGCATGGATTTATGAATAAAAATTCTTGTTTAAACAAGAAAATATAGTTTTTTAAGAAAAATATAGTACATTTCCATCCATAAATTTAAACATAAAATATTTCTCAAACTACCTTTTTTTGGTATTATTTTTAATACTTATGGTAACTATTTTCCATATTTCAGATATCTGCAGAGGAATTGATTTTCCTCAGTTATTTGGATTTATCTATTTCTCCAACTCAAAACACTGTGCAAGTCTATGTACTCTGAAATAATTTTAAAAATATATTCAAAGATTCCAATGATTTTTACATAAGTTTATTGCAACATTTAAATTTTTAAATTTTTATGCTTATAACTTAGACATTTCTTTGGTTCAAAGCATGAATATTATTATTTTTAAAAATGAAAGAAGTATTTGAAAATTATACCTCCATACTTGTAATATTAGTTGGTTTTAAATATTAGAAGAATAAAATCTCTCCAACAATGACTTTAAGAATAAATACTTTAATACATAATCAATACATAATTGGATTATGTTAGCCAGACCACTTTTAAAAGAAATTAAAATATATTAACAAAATTTGAAGAAAAAATGAAGTTGAAATACTTGTGTTGGTCATAATAAAGATTAATCTATTTTATTTGTGATAATAGAAAAAATAATCATATTTTAGGTAGATTTCATTGATGATAAAATAATATTTAAGGATATAAAAATAAAAATGTTCAAATTTTAATTGAATAGTGACTTCTATGAATTATTTCAATGCCAATCTTCAAATCAATTAGTAGCCCCTAGAAGTGCTTTCTTATAATTAAAACATTTTGACTATGATAGTAATCATTTTTGGTAAAAAATACGTGAAAACCTGAAAAATATCTGAGAAGTAAACAATGGTTAAATTTTTTTAAACTTTAAAAATGCATATAAAATAAATCATTTTGCAGTCCTTTAGAATTAATAAACTGTCAGTTTTTGTTTCATTTTTATATTGTTGTTGTTATTGAAGAACAAGATAGTGGGCTTTATTACAAACTGAATATATAAAAGTGCCTCAGTTCTCCATATTGTTAGCCTGTCTCTGAATTTGTAACAACTTCAATTGTTTGGAATATTACTCACAATATTACTCACAAAATTGTTCCATCAGATAAAATAAAATAAAATAGTTTTATGCTATTGGTTTTAGATTTGTAATTATGGAGCATCCTCCTCAAAAGCATAGGAATGTGACTGTTATGGAACTGAGGCCTTCTGGGAAACTGAAGGAGCACAGAATCTCCCCTTCAAAGTCTAATTCCTGAAATAAGATCAGAGAGTTTGCAGATATATCACTCAGAGTAACATGCATGAGTTTATTAGAAGGGATAGGAAAGAGAAAATGTGGACACTCTTAACAGAGAGTGATTCCTCTCTAGGAGGAGAGGGATGGGATGTGCCTCCTGACCTTCAATTTCATTAGGGAATCCCAGAGAAGTTTCCAGAGAGTCCCACCCAGGTTCACCTCCTGACTTTTGACTGACATCTGGATGACATCAGACTTTCAAGTCTTCATTGCTCATGACAACTCCAGGTCACTTTGGCCCATATTGACCAGTTCTAATTTTAGAATCTATTCTTGCAGATTTTATGTTTAGAGGAAATTATTGTTACCTCTCTCAATTCTGGGATATGATGTAAGAATCACAAGGTTTCCCCAAAAGTTGTGGTCTTCTTATCAGCATTTCAGGGCATACATTTCTGCTGAAAATAAAAGGTAGTTTTCTGAGGAATGTAATATATCTTGTACATTTAATCCAGGCAAATTGCTTTTAAAAAAAAGCAAGTGTGTGGAGATCAGCACAATGAGCCCTTCATTCTAGAAATGGTCTCTTAACCTTATGTTCCTACCACTCACATAGTTTCTCTATCAGAGTCATCATATGACCCTATTATACCACTCCTTGGTATATCCTAAATACCCCTTGGTATTTACCCTAAAGAATTAGAGTAAGCATACTATAGTAATAAATACATACCCATGTTTATAGCAGCGCAATTCACAATAGCAAACTATGAAACTATCCTGATTGTCCACCAATGGAAGAATGCATAAAGAAAATTTGATATATATATACACAATGGATTTTATTCAGGCATTTAAAGAGAATGAAATTGTGTCATTTGCAAGAAAACTGATGGAACTTGAGAACATGATGCTAAGTGAAACAAGCCAAACTCAGAAAATGAAGGGTCATAATTTTTCTTTTGTATGTGAAAGCTAGAAAGAAAATAGGAAAAGAAAGCTGTGTGTGAGGTATCTCAAAATAAGCAAAAACAGAGCAATATAATAGAGGAAAGGAAACACAGGAAGGGAGTGGAAGGAAATAGAAAATACTGAAGAATGATATTGAGGAAATTATATTCTTACATTGTATGCATGTACAAATATATGACAATGAATCCCCACATAATGTACATCTATGATGCACCAATAAAAACATGAAAAAAAGAATTAGAATCTGAGGTCCAATCAATAAGCTTTACTAAATCCATTTCTTTTCTTAATGACTACATATGATATATCTAATAAAATAGGTAGTTTAAATAACTTTAAATAAATAAATGGAGGAATCTCAATTTTGCTATGAATGAAATTATTTAACCACATTATTCTTATTTTTAATTTTATAAACTATTTTAAATTAAAAAACTAAGCTTTTTTATTATGTATGAAAAATATCACTGGCTCCTAAAATTGTCACAATAAAGAAAATATAATTATTCCCCGTGGCTCGGGAGGCTGAGGCAGGAGGATTGCAAGTTCAAAGCCAGCCTCAGCAAAAGTGAGTTGCTAAGCTACTCAGTGAGACTCTGTCTCTAAATAAAAAACAAAAAGGGCTGGAGATGTAGCTCAGTGGTTGAGTGTCCTTGAGTTAAATCCCTCGTACTGCCTGTCCAAATAATGATAATAATATAAAATTACAATCAAAATAAAGGTGAACTGTAGAAGACTATAAATACAGGTATTGTAGAGAGTCTGTTAGGATTAATAATCTGTATTTTTTCTGAATAACTATAGATGATTCACATAATATAAAATTTCCTAGTGCTAAGCCCATTTTCTTTCCTTATACCAATGACTTCAAAACAAGACCATGTATGTTACTGCATTCTGTTTCATTTTCATTGTGAAGTATCTTCTTTAGTCAACTTAATATGCTTTTAGTACTGAAGAGTATTTAAGCATGTCTTTTACCCCTATTTAATGTAAATTAATCAATAACTAAAGATCTTATGGATTTTATATTCAGACTTAGAGAGTTCTTTATATTATTTATTTCTGAAACCAGTTGATACCACATGTGTATCAAACACTTAAAACTTAACAGAAGAATATTCTTTTTTATTCATTTTCAAATATATAAAAATATTGATTTTAGAATAAATAAAATAATAGGATATTGATTAATTTTTCCAGAAGAATGCTGTTGAAAATATTTTTCCATTTCTGTATATATTTTACTCAAACAGGAAAGTATATATAGATCAATAGCTCTTTCTATGTTTAAGGACATATCAAAAACACAACACCAAAGTTTACAATTTGGAAGGACGCTCCACCTGACTGAGTGAGGGCATTAGTAAAATTTCCACCTTTGTTTAGGAATTCTAGTTTTAATTTTAGAACTGAAGCAAAGTTAGTGGTTCTTAAGTCTTCCATCTGCAAAATTTATATTTTAACTTTTTAATTTATTTTTCATTTCAGAGCTTTTGAACTAACAGTTGAGCTCAGATATATATATTTAAGTTGCAAGCTTTAGGCTTCCAGCTAAGCCAGATCTATTTACGCTAACGATCTCCAACAGCTGCACTCTGCATTATCTGAGGCTTCTGGGAGGTGTTCCAAGGGAACTTCAAATAGAGCATATTGCAGTGATCTAGTATGGAGTGCTGGAAATAATGTCCCACCTGCAATGATTTCTGTGCCACAGGAAACTCACTATGGCTACACAGTATCTTTTTAGGAAGAGAGAAAGACAGAAACAGAGAGACAGGGACTAGAAACCCACCTCTACTGTTTCCAAAAGTTTATTCATCCTCTCTTTGTCTATCTTTGGCTTATTAAGAAAAATGAACTGTTATCTCAATCATCCCCATGCACCAGGGGTCCATTCTCTTTCCATATTCTACCTCCTGCCTTTTATTGTTTCCTGTGATGTGAGCAGCAGCCCATAGAAAGAATAGGAGCGAACCATATAACATCATTGCTATTAATGAGCTTAAAAAGCATAGTCCGTGAAAATACACTAGTTTTGCAGAAAAAAAAAGAATGGAGATTTTACCACCCATCATTCAAATGATGAATGAACATCCTGGGCTATTTCTGCGAGACAGATGAACAGTCAGAGATGAAGAAGGTTGTTCAGAGGGATGGCGTCAAAAAAGGCACCACTCATGAAAAATGACTGCAATGTGTGCTTTATTGGCATTAATAGTGCTTAAAATGCTTCCTTGAGCATACACATGCTTACACTAGTGCAGAGACACAAAAGCACTCTCTTTTTTGAACCAACAGATTAGTAGAAATGACTTCTGTAGTTCAGCTTCATAACTTTTCTAATAAAAATTGAAAAGATTTTGTTATAGTTTGATAAATGATTCAATCTCCAGAAATCCCTTGGAACCGTAACCATTTTTTACATGAAGATATGACAAAATATTTGAAAGTAAGTTAGAGAATAGACTATACTACTTGATGGTTTAAGAAATCGTCTTTAAACATTTGCCTCTCTTCCTTCCATTTGAATATATGTATCCAGGAAATTACCGTGGGATGCCATAGAAACCCATCTGAAGCATTTATGTAAAAGCAAAACAAAAAAATTATTGAGATTTGTCCACTGCATGATCCAAAGAACGAATGTTATTTAGACAACATTTCCAAAATTAAATGTTTCTTATGAGAACTTCTCAGGTTTGAGTTAATTTTTAGTATATTTTGGATCAATATTAAAAAAGCTTACTCATTTCATTTATTACAAAAAGAAAGGCAGTAGACCAACATTTCTGTGGTTTACATGAGTAAATAACAACCTATAAAGAAAATAAAGTGTGTAAAATTTTATTATATACTATAAAATTATGCCTTAATATTAATTCTTAATTTGACTTAAAAAATGATCTTCAGTTCACATCCTGGTTTGCTTTTAGCTTATTTAACAATTATTCATATTCATTTTTATTTATTAGTATTTATTCATTGCTGATATTACCAAAAGAGATAAATTCTCTGAACTACATAAAATCCCTTGACTTGTTACAATACAAACCTAGAAAAGAATGGCATAGAGTTCATATGCCAATGTAAGCCCAACACCAAGATTTCAAGCACCTGACTCAGGAACACAACTTTCCTGCTTCATTAAGTTTATACCATTTGGGAGAGACAAGGAAAAGTCTGTGAAAATATGCAGTGGAAATATGTAGAGCGGTTTAGTCCTTACAATTGGACTTTAAGTTTTGACAGTTCCACTCTGAACAGCCAAGGATGTGTTAATAATAATCAAACATTCCACAAAATGCTTCTGGACATAAGCATCAAGGAGAATAAATGTTTTAAATACTAACTCATGCCTTTATGGTATTAGTTACAATCATTAAAAGCATTTTACATCTGACTTTTATACTGTCAATTCTGCCTGCCAGTCTTGCTTTTTCAAAGGTCACATTTAATGCCTGAATTGCCAGATCCGTGGACTTTTTAATTTTTTTTTTTTACTCTTCCTGATAATTACCTTCCTATTTCACTTATCCATAACCTTCCTAGATGTGTTTACACCTAATGTATTTCTCTGTATTAACCAATTCTGAGTCTCCTTTTATCAGCGCCGTTACTTTTGTTTGGCTCATGTTATTTTCTACTTCCTGATACAGGACTGAATTTTTCTCTGATACTTTCTGATTGAGCATTTACATTGACTCTCAGAGCTTCAACTAGAGCCTATAAGATGAGATTCCAGAGAAGATATTCCTCTTTGGGTCCAGATTCATCATTTCCAGTTGTGAACATCTCATGTAATTGGTATCTTTCAACAGATGAAGGGATACATTCAACAAAAAAATTCTCTTTATTTCACAAATACAATGTGCTGTATTTATTAAATGGTCATTTATATACATATTTCCATGCATAGTTTCTGTCTCTATGAACTGATGATAAATCCTATGAGGCCAGTGACTTTGTGTCTTGCTGACCATACATTTTTTTTTCAATTTATGAGCACCATTTGGGAGGGTCCTCTCTTCTTTACTAAGCCACAACTCTATGGGACACTCATCTCAATTCTTCAAGTTATACAGTCATCTCAAAAGTAACTGCTTCCATTGAAAACAGTTCTGAATCCTTTCCTATAAGTTTGTAAGTTTTAAAGCCTATTAACTTCTAGCAACTGCACTGATATTCCAGCTCACTCCAGTCAGAATGACAGTTATAAAGAATACAAATAATAATAAAAATACACAACTGGGGTAATTTTGCATCATGTACAACCACAAAAATGGAATTCTAAATAGAATAATTTATACTCTATGTATGTATAATTTGCCAAAATATATTCAAATGCCCTGTATAACTAAAAAGAACAAATAAAAAAATGCAACAAACCTTAACCTCCCCCATTGATACCCCAGCCACAGGGGTAGCTGATGCTTTCTGTAATCACCATAACACTTGTAACCAAATTCTGTACATTAAATTTCTTCTTCAAAAAATCTTTGTTTCCCGTTTCCCGATTTGACCTTGAGTAGATGAAAATGTATTAACAATATAATTTCTCATTTTGTGTCTATTATATTATTTTAATAGATACTTTGACATATGAAAGTGTTACTTGAAATTTAGACAATTTATTCAGATTTTCAATAATAGTAGGGCTTTTTATCACATATAAGAAATCTTTTATTATTCAAAAGTTGGATACGTATTCTCCTATATTAATTATAGAAGATTTACTTACTTAGACATTTCATTGGCTTTTTAGATTTTGTTTCGTATAGGATTTGAAAAAGAATAGTATCCTTCTCTTTCTATTACATATGTAGGTATGTGTGGGTAGAGTTATACATATGTATACATACATATGTATTTGCGTGTGTGTGTTTGTATGCATAACAGAGTGACAGAATTGTTCAGAATGAGTAATGATTTTTTTGGAAATATTATTTTTCCCTATTATTCTTTCATAAAATTCTGTCCCTCTGTCATAAGCCCAACCTGTCCACCTGTATGGTTTTTCTGTGACATTGGTTTCTGTTTGTGTCCTGTGCCTTAGTCTCACCATCTCAGTAGGTATAACTATGTCCAGTAACATGTTTCTATCTTTGTTTCAGAAAATAGTGACAAACCATGATGTTTCATAAGTATGAAAGTAATTTAATTTAAAAAATGGTGCTAGGTTTACATTGACATTATTGATCTATTTGGAAAGAACTGACATATTTATGATGTACGTAAACACAATTGAATGTGATATTTTCAAAAAGAAAGCTTTGTGTTGTTTTTGTTTATATTCCCTTTGTATATTCCTATTTTCAATGTGATTGATTTTTAATTTTTAAATTATTATTTTTTATTTAAGCTTAAGTTATTCTTCCACCTCTAGTTTATACGAGTGAGGCTTATATTATTCCTTACATATTATTTTAGTTTTCTAATATATGCATTTAATAGCATAAAATTTCCTCTAAACACTTTTTCCCCAATCGTCCAAATTTTGATAAGGGGTTTTACTTTAATTGGCATGTATTTTAACATTCTTTAAATAAATTCTTTACTTATGGGTTAATTAGAGGTATTTTATAATTTTAAATATTTTCAAACTTTATAGTTATCTCAGTATCTGTTCTATATCTGAGAACTTAACCTTATTACAGATTAAATTGTGTTTTTAAAAAAAATTATTCTGAGTACCTAAATTCCAGTGTCTCAGAATGGAACCTCACTGAGAAATGGAGTACTTACAAGTGTATTGATCTAAAATGAAAGGCCATCATGCTGAAGTATGGTGTGGACCTGATACAATATAACTAATGTCCTTATATGAACTTGACCATGTGCAGAACAACCATGTGATATTGAAGGCATAGACTGAATTCATGCAGCTGCAATTCAAGAGGTGCCAAAAATTATCAGCAAACTACCAACTGCAAGAAGAGGTAAGTAAGAATTTGCTTACAGAAGCAATTTCAGAAGGAAAATGATTCTGCCAATACCTTGATTTTGGACTTTTAATTTTCAGAACTCTAAGATACTAAATTGTTGTTGTTTAAGCCAGCAATTTATAGTAAGAAGTTATAGGAAATTTATAGCACTCCTTAATATATTATTCATAGTTTAAAAAATATTCTTTACTTAATAATTTTCACATCTGTCTCATATCTGCATCTATGTCTGATGTATCCTTTGTCTTTTTAGAATTCGTTTTTTCCCCTGAATTTTCTATGCTTTAATTAATTAATTAATTAATTAAGTTTTGCTAAAAAATAGTAATTATAATTAGTAAAAAGGGATAAGGTATTTGGGTCATTAGTGTGAGGAATTGTGTTACTCTGAGTTAGAAATAGTTCATGGTTAACATTGTAGTTATAGATAATAGTGGCTAAATATCCCTGTACTAATCATGTTTTTGTCTCCTCTCTGGATTTTGGGAGATTCTGTGTATTCCATCTTGTAAGAATCTACATCTTGCATCTCTTATAAGCTGTAATACACTGGTATTGTACAACAGGGATACATGTTGTGATAATGAGTAATGAGAGAGGGAAAGCATTCTATACCATTCCAACGACTTTCACTCACAATCATATTTTGTGTACTACAGTTCATTTTTCCTGGTACTTTATTCTTTTCTCAGAATACATCATGATTTTCTTGAAGTCCTAACCTCTATTGGCTACACATCTTTTCTTGCACTTTACATGAGATAGTTTGGATGGGAAGGAATATCATATATGAAATTGAATTCCCCAGAATAAAATTTGGCTTCTATTTTTAATTTCACATTTCAATAGTCTCTTTAAAACTATAAGTATTATACAATTTTTATTAGTTCTAGTCAGTTATAAATGATAGCAGAAAGATTTTTGATTCATTTTACACAAATGGAGTAAAGATTTTCACATCTCTGGTTGTACATGAAGTAGAGTCACACCATTTATTCAATCATACATATACCTAGGATAATGATGTCCATCTTATTCCACCATTTTTCTTACCCACATGCTCCCTTACCCCCCCTTGCCTCATCAAAAGCTTCTCCACTAATCACATGCCCCCCATTATAGATTATCATTCACTTATTAGAGAAAACATTTGGCCCTTGTTTTGGGGGATTGGTTTATTTTGCTCAGCATAATATTCTCTAACTCCACCCATTTATCGGCAAATGCCATAATTTTATTCTCTTTTAATACTGAGTAATATTTCATTGTGTATATATACCACCATTTCTTTATCCATTCATCTATTGAAGAGCATCTAGTTTGGTTCCACAGTTTAGCTATTTTGAATTATGCAGCTATAAATTGAAGTGACTGTGTCACTGTAGTATGCTATATTTAAGTCCTTTGGATATAGACTGAGGAGTAGGATAGCTGGGTCAAATGGTGGTTCCATTCCAAGTTTTCTAAGAAATCTTCATACTGCTTTCCAGATTGGTTGCACCAATTTGAAGTCCCACCAACAATATATAAGTGTACCTTCCCCTACATCCTCACCAACACTTATTGTTGCTTGCATTTTTGATAACAGGCAATATGACTGGAATGAGATAAAATCTTAGTTTTGGTTTGCATTTCTCTAATTACTAGAGAGGCTGAACATTTTTTTCAAGTATTTGTTAATTGAGTGTATATCTTGTCCTGACAAGTATCTGTTCAGTTCCTGAGACCATTTATTGATTGGATGGTTTGTTTTTTGGTGTTTTTTAAGTTCTTTATATATCCTGAAGATTAATGCTCCATCTGACATGTGTGTGGCAAAAATTAGCTTCCAAAATGTAGGCTTTGTCTTCACCTCATTGATTGTTTCTTTTGCTAAGAAGAAGCTTCTTAATTTGAATCCATCCCATTTATTGATTCTTGACCTTATGTCTTGCACTTTAGGAGTCTTGTTAAGAAAGATGGGGCCTAGTCCAACCTGATGAAGATTTGTGCCTACTTTTTCTTCTATTAGGTGCAGTCCCTGATCTAATTCCTAGGTTTTGATCCACTTTGAGTTTTCTACATATTGAGAGATAGGGGTTTAGTTTCAATTTGTCACATATGGACTTCCAGTTTTCCCAGTACCATTTGCTGAAGAGGCTATCTTTTCTCCAAAGTATGTTTTTGGTGCTCTTGTCTAGTATGAGATAACTGTATTTATGTAGATTTGTCTCTGTGTCTATTTTGGTGAAGATGCCATGTTGTTTTTGTTAGTATTGCTCTGTAGTATACTTTAAAGACTGTTATTGGGAGGCCTCCTGCATTACTCTTCTTGCTAAAGATTTCTTTGGCTATTCTGGGTCTCTTATTTTTCCAAATGAATTTTATGATTGCTTTTTCCCTTTCTATAAGGAAAGATGTTGAGATTTTAATTGAATCTGTATAGTGCTTTGGGTAGTATGGCCATTTTGACAATATTAATTCTGCCTACTCATGAGCATGGGAGATCTTTCCATCATCTAAAGTCTTCTTCAATTTCTTCTTTCATGTCCTGTAGTTTTCATTGTAAAGGTCTTTCACCTCTTTTTTAAAATTGATTCTCAGGTATTTTATTTCTTTGAAGCAATTGTGAATGAGGTAGTTTTCCTGATTTCTCTTTCAGAGGATTCATCACTGATGCATAGAAATGCATTTAATTTATAGATGTTAATTTTATATCCTGCTACTTTGCTGAATTTATTAATTCTAGAACTTTCCTGGTAGAACTTTTTGGATCTGCTTAGTATCATGTAATCAGCAAATAATGGTAGTTTGAGTTCTTCTTTTCCTATTTGTATCCCTTTAATTTCTTTCATTTGTCTAATTGTTCTGGCTAGAGTTTCAAGACTATGTTGAATAGAAGTGGTAAAAGAGGGCATCCCTGACTTGTTCCAGTTTTTAGAGGGAATGCTTCCAATTTTTCTTCATTTAGAATGATGTTGGCCTTGGATTTAGCAAAGATTGCTTTTACAAAGTTGAGGTATGTTCTTACTATTCCTAGTTTTCCTAATGTTTTGAACATGAAAAGGTGCTGTGTTTTGTCCAGTGCTTTCTCTGCATTACTTGATAGTACTGGGAATTGAACTCAGGGGTACTCAAACCACTGAGCCACATCCGCATACTTATTTTGTGTTTTATGTAGAAACAGGGTCTCACTGAGTTGCTTAGCACCTTGTGGATGCTGAGGCTGGCCTTGAACTTGCAATTCTCCAGTCTCAGCTTCTCAAAGTGATGGGATTACAGGTGTGTGCTACCGTGCCCAGTTCATATGTTTCTTAGCTTTAAGTCTATTGATGTAATGAATTACATTTATTGATTTCTGTATGTTGACCCAAACTTACATCCCTGGAATGTACCCCACTTCATCATGGTGCACTACTTTTAAATATGTTTTGTATATAATTTTCTAGAATTGTATTGAGATTTTTTACATCTATGTTTATCAGGGATATTGTTCTGATATTTTCTTTCCTTGATCTGTCTTTGCCTGGTTTTGGTATCAGGACGATACTAGCCTCATTGAAAGAGTTTGAAGGGTTTCCTCCTTTTTCATTTCATGGAGTAATTTGAGGAGTGTTGGAGTTAGTTCTTCTTTGTAGGTCATGTAGAACTTGGCTGTGAATCCATCTGGTCCCAGTCTTTTCTTGGTTGGTAGGCTTTTGATGTCATCTTCTATTTCCTTGCTTGAAATTGATCTGTTTAAATTGTGTATGTCCTTCTAACCCAGTTTGGGTTGATCATATGCCTCTTGAAATTTGTCAGTATCTTTGAGGTTTTCTATTTTACTGGAGTATAAATTTTTCAAAATAGTTTCTAATTATCTTTTATATTAAAATAGTGTCATGATATTTTCTTTTTTATCACAAATTTTAGTAATTTGAGTTTTCTCTCTCATTTTTATTAGGTTGGCTAAGTGTTTATAAATTTTATCATAGAATAAAGGTTTTTTTTTTTTTTTCAATTACGGTCAAATTAGTGAAAAAGTAGTAAATGCAGTGCAAGCTTTGCTTCATAAATCCTGAAGCTAAATAAATATCCTTGATTGTTCCTTGGTTCAATGCTGGGTAGTGTAGGTGGAAAACTTAGATCTGGGAAAACTATGAAGTTGAAAAATAAAGTTAAACAACTTGTGTGTTAGAAGAAAATTAAAGTTAAGCAGAGTGATTGCTTTTGGAAAATGGTGCTAAGAAGTTAAACAATAAAGTCAAGAAAATCAAGTGATTCTCAAGGAGCTGTATAAATGTGGCAAAAGAAGATACTAAAAATGAATAAGGATCACCCATTATAGGAAATCTAAGATCATACATATATTAAAAATGTCGTCCAAAGTTACATGTGAGGATTCAATATTGAGGTCAATTAAGAAATCTAGCAAACACATACCTTATTAATACAAAGAGTAAGCACAAGTGATTACAAAATAATATTGTATCAAATTGAGAAGAAAGACTTACAAAATCCAAGATATTATAATTTAAATCTCTTTTAATGTCAAAGTGTCATCATAATTGTAAATTGAATAAGGGAATAGAATGTCCTAGGAGTAAGAAGGATGAGATATTTCATCAAGAAGGTAAGCATACTACATATGAGCCAGTTATGGTACTAGTAAACTAAGTGTAGTCTGGATGTTAAGAATTGTAATTAGAAGTCAGATATAGTGTGCACACCTGTAATTTCAGCAGCTGTGGAGGCTGAAGCAGGAGAATTGCAAGCTCAAAGCCAGCCTCAGCAACGTGGTGAGGTCCTAAGGAACTCAGTAAGATCCTATCTCTAAATAAAGTATAAAGAAGTGCTGGGATATGGCTCAGTGGTTAAGCACTCCTGGTTTCAATCCCTGATATCAACATCAATAAAAAAAATAAAATAAGAGACTATCATATTTCATAGCCTCATAAAACTAATAGATTATTAAAGAAGCATATTTTTTCACATGAAAAATCTTTTTTATATATCCATTAACTATTGTGGTAAGAAATGCCAAAAAAATGGTTCTAAGATGGTGTGAAAAGAAGTGCTGGTAAAAGATGAAACACATATTCTAGCTGAAGTTGGAACACTAGATAGGATTTAACTGTCCTAGAAATACATATGGTTTTGTCCTCGCTGTGGTCTGTGTGTGTGTGTGTGTGTGTGTGTGTGTGTGACACAGAGATAGAGAGAGAGAAATATTTCTTGGCGTGCATAGAAGAGAATGCATTATATTTAGAAGTAACCTCAAATAAAGAGACCTTAAGGTATAATGATAATTGATGACCTTGACAAAATTAACACTACTGTGACTGGATCATGGTGAGTGGCCAGAGACTATCAGTCTGTCCTTGGAGAAGTGGACAGAGAGATAACCAGGTGATTAAAACAGTGTGTTTAAAACCTTAAAGAAACTGAAATCAAGAGTTCATGTGACCAGATTTGCATTTTTAAATAATCACTAATGCTAACAGAATTTATCCCAGTTGAATTTATGCTATATATGACATTGAAAATGGCAGAATTTGCTAGAACAATGGAATTTTTAAAAGCAAATCCAATATTTGTTGACCTATGTCTCACAAATCTCCAAAGCATATAAAATTTTTAAAATGTGATGGGAACAAAAAGAAAGTAGAAAGAAGGAAGAAAAAATTCAATATTAGGGCTATGCCATAGACTGGCATTTTTAAGAAGATGAAGAATAATAATGCAAACATTTGTGACATTTAAAAACTTTCATAGACCTACAATAAGTAGACAAACATCAAATGGAACTTCAAAATCTGAGCCCATACTTTGAATTGATGCAGTAAAAACCATTGTTTCTGAGGTCCCTAAAAGATGGAGAATTGCTTAAGGATCAGAAGATCTAAGGCCAAGGCTGTTTGTCCTTCTAGCCCCTGAAGACTTGAATTTGAAAGCAAAATTAAAGACTGATCAAATTCATAAGTTGATTAAAAGATTCCCACTCTTGAGGAGGAATTAGATGCAATTGCAATAGCAAAATACAAAATATCTTGTAATCCTGAAAGGGATGCAAAAAAAATATAGATGAACATGTTGAAGATTGATACTGTGGGTAGTAGATACTATGGACTTTGCTTGGAGAATTTGCTCTTACAAAGAGAAAGTTTGTGGTTTGTAAATATAGAGAAGACAGAGGTTGTCCTTCAGCAGCCCAATCATAATTAAATGTGGAGTATCTAGAAAGGTAACTACACAAGAAAATTACACATCAAGACTCAATATTACAGATGAACAACAAGTATTTACCAACTTTATATTTTTATTTTCTATAGCTAAGTATTACCATTCAGAAAATGTTACCCAGATGAGAAACAAATGTTCCCCAGCATTTTGTGATATCAAGAGGGGATCATATGAGTATAACCGAAGTGTATCCCTTGGTGCCAAGAGAGTTTAAAAAGTGAGTTTTTCTATAATATCACATCTTCTTTGTTGCTGATTCTTGAGGAGCCATGGGATGGTGGATCAACTAGTTGCAACAAAGTGTTTTAGATCTCCTTAATCACAAAGTACAAAAAAATCACGTTATGAATTAGAAATCACCACTTTAGTATATAGTATTATAAAAAATGATGTATTACTTTATTAATCAGTTGCAATTTGAGGTTGGTTACAATTGGATCTGCCCTAACTAGTTGAAAATTTTCTCATACTTATTTTATAAAATTCTTTTTTCTTTAGGATTTGAAAAAGCACAGCTTAAGAAAGATTGGCCTGCATCCTCACAACATTGAAACAAAGACACTTTGGGGATTGTCATTGTCTGTATTTTTGTTTCTTGTAATAATTGTTTTGCTTTTTTTATCTATTCTTTTTTTTTTTTTTTGGAAAAATGCTGTTTATATGCACCCATGAAAGTGAAGCAAAAGCAAAGTATGTCTAGGTTATTCCATGAATAACTGTGGGGATGCTGCTTTGTCTTGTGATAAGATATTAAGAGCATTATAGTCTTGGTTTTAAACTGCTACAGTGTTTCTGGGATATTTTTTAATGTTGCGGCTATAAAGCTCATCTATGGTTTTCATCTTACCAACATTCTAAATACTTGGAAAAAATAAGACACATGAGGTATTTGAGTTAAAATATATGGATTGTGATGGTAAGAATGAAATTCATCAGTTCCAGAGAAGAATTAAATAATTATTTTTCCTTTTTCCACCCCTAAATTTTTATCTTTAATATTTCTGAAACTTAATGGCAATTTCAGGCTATGCTTTGCTTTGTTTTTCTTTCAGATAAAGAAAGTTTTCACTACAGATATTTTGAAAATCCCTTGTTGATATTTTAATTTTCCTCCACAAACAAAATATTGACAAAGAGATAGGATTTATATTGTTAAACTTCAAATTATTAGAAATTTGACTATTCCTAAATTGTGGTATTCTCATTAAAGTGTTTTGTAAGACCATGACTACAAGTGTGGTTAGGCATCAGTGTTAAGCTAACCTTCATTTAGGAAGTAAAATGAGATCAGAAAGGGTGTTGCACATTGCTGTGAGCAACTTAAAACAATAAGCTTTTTATGTCAATCTTTAAAGGGTATGAATCTTGGAGCTAATCATGTAGGAGTTGGTTCTTGGCTTAGCTCTTTGTTGAGACCTATTTTCAAAGTGACCATCAGGCAAGTGTGTGAGGCAAGTGAGTCAATAACTAGAAGACAGTTAAAATTTGGGGCTACTGTTATCCTTCCACCATCTTCATTTAAGTGATTTGTGCCTTCCCTGAATGTAAAATGCATTCAACGTCTCCAAAAATACCCAGAAGTCTTATATAAAAATACCCATATATTATATCTGCTCCAAATCTAGAATCTAAATCTCCTCATCAAACTAGGTACAGATGTGAATCGGGCTCCTTGGTTTTCATTTTTTAAATGTAATCTCTAAAGGAAGCAAAAGAAGGGAAGGGCCAGGGGCAAAATAAACCCTTCAAAGGTATGTCTTCAGTGATTCACTTCTTCCAATTGAGCCTCGTCTCCTAAAGTTTCCACTGACTCTCAATAGCACCACCGGCTAAGAACCAAACCTTCAACACATGAGACTTTGGGCACAATTCTAGATTCAAACTATACTGTTATGACCCTGGCCCCCAAAGGCTCATTTACTTCCCACAATGCCAAATGCATTTAGTCCAGCTTTAAGTATCTCAAAAGTCTTTGACAGTTCTGGCATTGCTCAAAGTCCAATCCTAAGGTTTCCTCTGAGGTTCAAGTCAAACTCCTATTTGTGAGCCCTTATAAAAATAAACAAATAAATATAAATAAAAGAAACAAAGTAATAGTTATACTCTATCACAAGGTAAACCTTTCCATTCCCAGAGTCCTGGCATAGAAAAGAGGCAAGGGACCAAAGAAAACTAAAACCCACTAAGGCAAACATTAAATCATGTAGTTACACATCCCGCATCTGTGGCATGCAATGGCATAATGTGAGCTCTAAAAGACTTGGGAAGTCCTACCCCTATGGTCTCGACAGCCCTACTTCACTCTCTGGGACTGCATCTTTTTGCTACCTGTAGTTTTCCTTGGCAGGCAGTCCACATTTGGATGCTTGCAAAAGCAGCGTAAGGGATATGATGCCAAGATCTGCCTTGGGCTCCAGCAGTAGCTAGGCTCCCTTAGACCACAATTTTATTGTTCTCTGACTGCTTGGTTGACTGAGTTCCGTGAAAGGAATCCTGGAGAAACAATTTCCTCGGTGGAGCTGTACAAGTAGGTACCACTGGTACTCTCTTCTCAAAATAGCATTTTGAATAAAATTAAAATTTGTACTCTTGAAGCTATGATGTCTGAAATGCTCAATGGCATATTTCTTATTTTTCCCACTACACCCTCCTCCTAGGACTCAACTTTTAAAAGTGTCTTTTTTTTTCTTCTTGCCAAATTACAATTTTTTTAAAAAAATATTTCTGCTCTGCTATATGCTCTTAATTTTCATACTATTTTTGGCTAAAAAAAGCATGCCACTACCTGAATTTTGTGTTCCCTTGGAAATTCCTCCTGAAGATTAATTAATTGCCTTTAAACTCAGCTTCACAAATCCCAAGGCATGGAAAAAAGGTAGAAAATCAATTTACCAGAATATAACACGAAGAGCGTCTACCTCAAGTCCCAACAGAGTCTGCATTTTCATCTGAAACCTCATAAGCCTAGTACTTACTCTCCACTTTCTTTTTTTTTAGTTATAGATGGACACAATGTCTTTATTTCACTGCTTTGTATGTGGTGCCGAGAATCGAACCCAGGGCCTCACGCATGTAAAGAAAGCGCTCTACAGCTGAGCTACAATCCCAGCCCCTACACTCCACTTTCATATCAGCATTCTGTTCTTCTAAGTTTACGTCATCCATTAAGCTCTGCTTACAAAACTACAGGGCTTGCGCTGGGGTTATGGCGCAGTGGTATCGTGCTTGCCTAGCACGCGAGAGGCACTGGGTTCGATCCTCAGCACCACAAAAAAATAAAATAAAGATATTCTGTCCACCTACAACTAAAAAATAAGTATTTTAAAAAAAAACAAGACAACAACTCCAGGGCTTCCCTAACTTGCATCTCCAAACTTTTCCAATCTCTCCCAAAAACCATTTCCAAAGGCTTCTAAACTATACTGTTAGGCATATTGACTACAAAGATCTCATTCTTAGGTACAAATTGTCAGTGTTAGCTTTAGCACTCAAGGAAATATTTTGGTTTATACATTTAAGTTTATTGGTTCCTGTTGTTTGTCATTTTTTTGTTTTTATTTAATTATTTTTTATTAAATGATTAACTTTATTCTGAAATTACTGTCTTTATGGATGTATATTTGAAAGATGTTTTACATTTTTCTACAGATAAAATCAAACAAATTTACTTCTCCTAGTTATGGCTTACACTTAATACCTTCTTGATTTTACATAAAACCTATATAATCATGACCCTTAGAGGTGACTCTTTGATCAGAATTCTTGGGAGTGAAACCTCTAAACATGTTGCCTTGTTAACACATGGAGATATCCATGGAGTCTTCTTACTATCTTTCTAAGAGTGTTGCTTTCTATGAAGATTTTGAATATTAAATGTTTCCATTAACTGGCAAAAGAATTGTTTCATTATCTTGTTTTTTTGTATTACTTAGTTTTGCATTGATTCTGAAATACCATTCCTACTGGGCATTTTTCACAAGACACTTTTGCAGTCCTCCTTACACCTGTAGTTTTTCTCTTCCATTGTTAAATGTCTTCCTATTGCCCAACGAATGATGAAATTCCAAAGGATCCCTTTTATGTTCTTCCACGTTACCAGTTTGTGTGTGTGTTCATGTGTTTTCTCTTAAGTTGTCTTCATCTCAGCTTCATTTTACCTTTAAAAAGAATCTTAACAATCTTAATATAACTCACTTTCACCACCCACTCTGTTCTTGAGCTCCAGGAATGTGCATTCAACTACCTATATATTATTTGATGTAGTGTTTCAAAGTACAGTGATCCAAAATATTAGAACTTAATGATGTAGCTAGATTTGTATGTTAGAATGGTTATTTAATGGACAGCAATACATTTACATAGTGTTAACTGTGTAGCAAGTACATAAGTTATTCTTTCTATATGTTAGACATCTCACTTTATGAGACATCCAACTAAATTTCAGAAAGTAGCCATACCCTGCAACCTGAATCAGTATATTGTAGTGAATAATTTACACTTCTTCTAAAGTACCTTGGGAGTAAATGTAAATAAAAGCATTATAGAAAAGTATTCAAGATATTTCATCTTTCATGGCTTAGCATTAATAAAGAGCATGGCAAACCAAGAGCAAAATAAACATGGACAAAAACTATAAATAATAAGTAGGGTGAAGGAATATTCTTAATATATAGTGTACTTTAAAACAGGAAATGCTATACCAGATATTAGATTGCATATGGGATTATTTGATCTCAGATTAAATTTTATTATAGCATAATTCAGTGGCCACTATCATTGATATTAGTTAGAGTTAAGTGATTAAAAAATAACATAAAAGCTAAAATGATAATACCAATTAATTGTTCAATTTATTATGTAAAATATCTAGGAAGACTGGTAACACAAACTTTGTGAAATTTATTTATATTATCAGATACATCAAGAGAAAATGCAATGAACTAGGTGGAGGACCTTACATAAGGTAGAAAATGTATAAATGAGAAGAAACTGCTTACTTATATAAAAGCCTACCACTATTTCAGAACATCTGACATATTATTCTAAAAGAGTATTATCATATACTTTGACATTATCTTGATTTGTTTCATAAAAATGATGATCTGCAAAGTTTTAAATAAATACTGCTGAGAGGAAATAAAATTTGATATTAAGTATTAATTTTATTTTCTAAAACTATTCTAATATAAAAATAAAAATTTTAGAGAAATAATCTTTCTCTTAATTTAGTTGTTATTACAAATTATTGTTTTAGCTATGTAAGAATAACAATAAGGAAAGGATTTTAAAACATATTTAATATGGTTTCTGCTAAAAATAGACATCAATAACAATGTTTAATATATGTATGTATATATTTATGCATCTATATACTTATAAATATATACACATATTTGACTAATTGGCTCAATCAGAGCTTAATTAAGCATTAAAAGATATAAACTGATAGACTATACTGATTTTACTGATTCACACTGATTTAGATTTTTTTGATAAATTTCATTGAATGAGTAATTGCATATACTCTATACATACAAAAACAGTATGTTAAATATAACCTTGAGTGTCTTTCTGACATTTTGATTCTCATTCCTATGAAGTATGAAAAGATAAAGCATTCTTTTTTGTTTTTGTAATATCAAAGACATATTTCTACATGCCATGGGGCTTTTAAAAATTAAGTGCATAAGTATATATTTTTTCTTATGGGTTTATGTTATTGTTCTAAGCCTAACTAACTTGAAAGTTATCCATACACAACATTGTCAAATCACATTATTTTATCACTTTGAATGTGAGCAATGAATAATGAACACAAGAGTACTTGTTCTGGTCAAAGGAAATAAATTAAGTATTCCATTACATACCTGGGAGGTACATATTTCCTTTGAATTTAGTTTGACTTGGGCAGGTGGGTAAAGAGACTAATGTTTTTCTCTTAGTGTGCCATTCATCAACCACCACAGTGGCTCAAAGCAATTTTGTTCTCTCTTCATGTCCCAGGGGTCCCAATATAGATTTTCATTTTGCCAGCTAAAATGAGCCTGAAAACACTACCTGATGCTTGGACTTGATCAGCTGCTGGTCTTCATTGACTGAGCAATTAATCATTTTAGTGCCATTAATGTGGAGAAATGACCTAGTCTATAAGTGATCCTGTAATTCATTTACTTTGTTTTTTTTTTTTTATTATATAAAGCTATCCTGTTGAAGGACAACTGAAGTTGCCTAGGCTATGTAAAGAAATATCTGGGTGGTGGGTCAAAGTTTCAAATGAAATCATTAATTTATATATACTATATAAGCCATATACTGAACTTCTTAGCAGAATTGTACAAAAAACCACACATGCACACACAACTAACATTCTTCAGAATTCTTAAGAAAAGCCCCATGTATTTTTTATTCTCATCCCCAAGCTGTATTTTTCATTTGAAATTATGGCCAGTGGTACAAACTTTCCTTTAGTTCAACCATCAGCTTCTATAGTCTCTAAACAGTATAACTTAGTGCAACATAAAATACAAATGGATTAATAAATTGCAAGGTCACTCTTATAATAGATCGTCTTTTTAATTTAGTGCAGTGTGAACTTGTGTGTGTTTGTAGTCACCAGAATTCTGTTTGGGAGAAACACTGAATGTATTTATTGGTCATCATCAGAGAACATAATTATGTATGTGCTGATTGTTTACTTGATTATTTGTTTTAAGAATCATTTTACTGCTTATTAATGGTGGTAATACTTCCTCACAATTTCTTGATTGACATAAATCCCCTTTGGTAAACTGCCTCCAACATTTTACGTGCAAATATTTTCAAATTACTTTATCAAAGAACCACATTTTTGGCTTTGTTTTGTGCGTATTAATATGTTAAATACTGGGAATGCCAAAATGAATACACACCATATTTATTTGGAAAACAAAATACATTATTTTATGAAGAACACCGAAAACACAGATGTGCTAAGCAATAGAAAGAAATCAAGATAATCTTGTTTTTTACTTGTTTTAATTAAAATAATTGATATCAAAACTCCTGTCAAAAATGTAAAATCTCTCTTGAAATATGTTTCAATTTATATAATGCTTTTTAAAAAACATACTGGTTTCAGTTACAAATCATTGCATAGCAAACCATCGTACAATTCAATGGCTTGGAAAAATAGCCATTGAAATGTGCTTGTGGATTCTGACAGAATTTAGATGGAACACAGAGAATATGGCTTGGTTGTGTTCCATGATGGCCGAGAGTTAAAATGGGAATATATATATAAACACCTATGACCGGCCAAGCTAGAGCTGAAGAATCCATTTCCATCTTGATTTTTACTTTCATGTTAGGATCTAGGGCTCAGCACATCTGTCTGTATCTCCCCAGAGCACCTAAATGTGTGTTCATCATATGGTAAGGTCTTTTCTACTGTATTTAAGAGGGAAAAAAAAGAGAATGATATTACTAATCAGGACCTTCCAGAGACTGAGTCTGAAGCATCTTGGGCTTTTGGGGTCATGGACTCAAGAAGGCACTTGGCTTCATGTAGGCCATATTTTATTAATGAGGCATTGTCTTAGTCCATTTCAATTCATATTTTTAAAAATACCTTTCATTATAAAACTCACAAAGGGGACAAATGTAAATTACAGAGTTCTGGAGGCTGGAAATTCCAAGATAAGGAGCTGGCAGTTCCTTTGTTGGCAAAGACTTGCTTTCTCATTTCTACAAGGCAGTTTCTCTCTCTCTGTCTTCAAAGAATGGAAGTGACACAGCAGTTTCTGTGTCTTTTTTTATGAGGTACCAACCCTTTCCATAAGGGCAAAACTTTTGTGACCTAATCATCTCCCATAGGTCTCACCTCCTAACACCATCACTTGGAGATTCTCCATATGAATTTGGGTCTCTCTCAGACTAGAAAGAGAAACATATGCCTTTTATTCCCAATGGGATAGATATTAAAGAAGTTGGTGCCAAATTTAAAACTCACACAATACCTATATAAAGAAACTAATTTAGATATTAGAACAAATTTAGATATTGTGTGAGTTTCAAATTTGGCAGCAACTCAGTAGAACTTCATTTTATTTATGTATTTATTTTGTAAACTTCTCTTCCAATTTAAATGATTTATATCCATGTTTATTTTGAATCTTAATGATACATTGCTAGTGGATAAAGCAAAAGAGAATATATATTACCCAAGCTATTGAAATAAAACATTTTATAAACCATACAGAATTATAACATATTAAATCATGATTAACTTTGGGAACCATAAAAGATATTCAATAGTAATTATTTTATAGTAAAAGACTATTTCATTTAATGCTTAACATAC
>CM053405.1:17121482-17142191 GCA_028644305.1 Xerus rutilus | reverse complement strand
AGGTTAGCACATCAAAAGAAGACCGCTACTGCTTATCTGCCCCTAATCTTAAAGTGACCAATCCCTAGCTCACCACGCGGTTTTGTAGTGGGCTCTATAAAATCCCTCCCGCGCATCCCCTCTCTCTCTCTTTTCCTCTTTCCTTCGCCCGGGCGCCCACTCCCCTGAATAAAGGATTTTCCTGGCTGTACAGAGGTGTTCGTGTCTGGCTGGCCGCTACCCTAACACATACAATTTAGAAAATAAAGCTTCCAATTTTTAATGTCATAAATGATATAACAAAGGGAGCTCCGCAGGAGCCCAGCCAAGGTCAGGCCCAAGACTGTTGTTACCCACCAATCCGCCAACCCATGCAAGAACCCAGACACAGGCCCAGGACTGCCTTCAGAGACCCCTGAAGGAGCCTGGGCCTAAGTGAGGCCCAGGACTCCCCTCATTTAGCGTAAGAGCCCCTACTGACCTATGGAGCACAAGCCAAGGCCCAGGACCGCCTCCAGGGACCTCCACAGGAGCCCAGCCAACGTCAGTTCTAAACTGCCACCTGCTGACCCACCAACCCATGTGGGAACCCAGACCTAGGCCCAGGCTCACCACCTAGGACCCCTGTGGGAGCCCAGGCCAAGGTCAGGACTAGAACTACTCTTGCAGGCCTGTGGGAAAGCCCAGATCCAAGATTGCCCCTGTGAAAAATTGAGGTCCACACTGTTTCTCCTTTCCTGCATCCATCTCTTGGGACACTGTAGCCATCACCATAGATCTTCCCATGTAGTAGCCTCCACCTTGGGACCATAGACAGGGCCTGAGGCAGAGGCTCACCACAGCTCAGCATGCCACAATGTTGTATCTCTGATCAATCAACCCAAAGGAATTGTAAGTCCTACCCTTTCAGCCCCATCTCTGAAAGTCTTTACATCCATTTTGGGCCACCTGCACTGCCATCTTGAGTCACCTCCACTACTGTCACCACCATCATTAGGGCAGTAGCATCCATCTGGAGACACCTGCTGGGAATTGGAAGTGAACTCTAAGGTGAGGTATAGATAATCTGTAGGGTCACTACAAGATTATAGGATAACATCCATAATACCTCAGATCGGCACTGCCAGAAATGAAGACATATAATTGACATAAAAATGAGAACAAAATGCACTGAACAAACCAAGACACTACAATAATGGAATCCATTGACAGTACAGTTGATAAAATGTCAGAGAAAGAATTCAGAATGTATGTAACTAAAATGATCTGCAAATTTAAAAAATGGCTTAAGTGAGCAAATACAGGCAAAACTTGATCACTCCAACAAATAAGAGAGAAATAAGAAATAAGAGAGCAAATAAAGGCAACCATTGATCACTCCAACAAAGAGATAAGAGAGCAGATAAAGGGAATGATTGATTACACCAACAAAGAGATAAGGGAGCTAATACAGGTAGCAAAAGATTACTTCAAGAAAGAGCTAGAGATTGTGGAAAAAAACTCTGAAATTCTTGAAATGAAGGAAATAATAAACCAAATAAAAAACTTGATAGAAAGTATGATGACCAAACTAGATCATGTAGAAGACAGAATCTCAGATAATAAAGACAAAATATAAAATATTAAAAATAAAGTTGACTGCACAGTGAAGATGGTAAGAAACTATGAACAGAACATACAAGAATTATGGAATAAACTCAAAAGATCAAATCTAAGATTTATCAGGATAGAAGAAGACACAGAGATTCAAACTATAGGAATTCACAATATCTTCAATGAAATAATATCAGAAAATTTCCCAAACATGAAGAGTGAATTGGAATATCAAATACAAGAGGCTTACAAGACACAAGTGTACAAAATTACAACAGATCTACACCAAGACACATTATAAAGAAAGTGCCTAGCATATAAAATAAGGACAGAATTTTAAAGGCAGCAAGAGAGAGAAATCAGATTACATATAGAGGGAGATCAATTCAGATCTCAGTAGATTTTTGAATCCTGACCCTAAAAGTCAGAAGATTATGGAACAACATATACCAACCTCTGAAAGAAAATGGATGCCAACCAAGAATCTTATATCCAGAAAAATTAAGCTTCAGATTTGGTGATGAAATAAAAACCTTCCATGATAAACAAAAATTAAAACAATTTACAAAGAGAAAACCTAAACTACACAGCATTCTTGGTAAAATATTTCATGAGGAGGAAATGATAACCAACAATGAAAATCTGCAAGGAAAGGAAATACACTAAAAGAAAGGCCAAACAAAGGAGAAACCAAGTTAAGGCAAAAACTAAAAATAAACCAAAATGACTGGGATTAAAAATCATACTTCAATAATAACACTGAATGTGAATGGCCTAAACTCATCAATTAAAAGACATAGACTGACAGACTGGATTAAAAAAAATGACCCCATGATATGCTACCTTCAAGAGACTCATCTCACAGAAAAAGACATCCACAGACTAAAAGTGATAGGGTGGAAAAAAAATGTACCCCTCACATGGAGCATGAGAAAAAGGAAGGTTCTCCATCATCATATCAGATAAAGTGGACTTCCAACCAAGTTAGTGAAAAGGGAAAGAGAAGAACATTTCATACTGCTTAAGGGAATCATATATCAATAAGACATAAAAATTATAAATATCTATGCATCAAACAATGGGGCACCTATATATCAAACATACCCTTCTCAACTACAGGAATTACATAGACCACAATACAACAATACTGAGTGACTTTAACACACATCTCTCTCTTCCGGATAGAACTTCCATGAAAAAACTAAACAAAGAAATCATAGAACTTAATAAAACAATCAATAATTTAGACTTAACAGACATATATAGAGTATTCCATCCATCAATGAGTGAATACATTTTTATCTCAGCAGCACATGGATCCTTCTCCAAAGTAGATCATATGTTATGCCACAAAGCAAATCTTAGCAAATACAAAATAATAGAGATACTACCCTGCATTTTATCTGACCATAATGGAATGAAATTAGAAATCAATGACAGATTAAAAAAACAGGAACTACTCCAACACCTGGAGACTCAATAATATGCTATTAAGTGATGTATGGATAACAGAAAATATCAGGGAAGAGATAAAAAAAATTCTTACAGGTAAATGGGAACTTTGATACAACATATTAAAATCTCTGAGACACTATGAAGGCAGTGATAAGAGGGAAGTTCATTGCATTAAACTCATTCATTAAAAGAAGAAAAAGTCAATAAATGACCTGACACTATATCTCAAAGGCCTAGAAAAAGAGGGACAAACCAACACCAAAAGAAGTAGAAGATAGGAAATAATTAAAATCAGAGATGAAAGCAATGAAATCAAAAAGAAGAAACAATCCAAAAAATTGACAAAACAAAAGGCTAGTTCTTTGAAAAAATAAGTAAAATTGACAAACCCTTAGCCACTCAAAGAAAAAGAGAGAGAAAATTCAAATTACTAAAATTTGTGATGAAAAAGGAAATATCACGACAGACACTATTGAAATACAGAGGATAATCAGAAACTGTTCTGAAAATGTATGCTCCAGTAAAATTGAAAACCCAGAAGAAACCAATAAATTTCTAGAGGCATATGACCTTCCCATACTGAACCAGTAGGAAATATACAACTTAAACAGATCAATTTCAAGTGAGGAAACAGAGGATGCCATCAAAAGCCTACCAACCAAGAAAAGCCCAGGACCAGACAGATTCACAGCCAAGTTCTATAAGACCTACAAAGAAGAATTAATACTAATACTCCTTCAAACTTTTCTATTCATGAAATAGAAAAGGAGAGAACCCATCCAATCACATTCTATGAGGCTAGTATCACCCTGATACTTAAAACCAGACAGAGACACATCAAAGAAAGACAATTTCAAATCAACATCCCTGATGAACATAGATGCAAAAATTTCCAATAAAATTTTGGCAAATCACATGCAAAAACATATTAAAAAAATAGTGCACCATGATCAAGTGGGTTTCATTCCAGGGATACAAATTTGGTTCAACATACAGAAATGTAACGTAAAACATCACATCAATAAACTTAAAGATAAGAATCACATGATTTTACCAATTGATGCAGAGGAAGCATTTGAAAAAATACAGCACCCTTTCATGTTCAAAAGACTAGAAAAACTAGGTGTAGTTGGAACATACCTCAACATTGTAAAAGCAATCTTTGCTAAACCCAAGGCCAACATCATTTTAAATGGAGAAAAATTGGAAGCATTCCCTCTGAAAACAGGCACAAAACAGGGATGTCCTCTTTCACCACTGCTATTCAAAATAGTCCTTGAAACACTAGCCAGAGCAATTAAACAGAAAAAAGAAATTAAAGGAATACAAATAGGAAAAGAAGAACACAAACTATCATTATTTGTCAACAACATGATTCCATACTTAAAGGATCCAAAAAATTCCACCAGAAAACTTCTAGAATTAATAATAAAACTCCACCAATTAATAATAAAATTCCACCAGAAAACTTCTAGAATTAATAAATAAATTCAGCATAGTTAGCAGGATATAAAATCAATACCCATAAAACAAATACATTTTATACATCAGTGATGAAACCTCTAAAAATGAAATTAGGAAAACTAGCCCATTCACAATAGTGTTAAAAATAAATAAATAAAATACTTGAGAATCAATTTAACAAAAAAGGTGAAAGACCTATACAATGACAACTACAGAACACTAAATAAAGAAATTGAAGAAGATCTTAGAAGATGGAAAGATCTCCCGTGCTCTTCAATAGGCAGAATCAATATTGTCAAAATGGTCATACTACTCAAAGCACTATACAGATTCAAGGCAATTCCAAAAAAAATACTATCATCATTCCTTATAGAGATAGAAAAAGCAATCATGAAATTCATTTGGAAGAATAAGAGACCCAGAATAGACAAAGTAATCCTTAGCAAGGGAGTGAAGCAAGAGACATTACAATACTGGACCTCAAACTATACTACAAACTATAGTAACAAAAATGGCATGATACTGGCACCAAAATGGACATGTAGACCAATGGTGCAGAGTAGAAGACACAGAGACATAAATACAGTTATCTTATAGTTGACAAAGGTGCCAAAAACGTACATTGGAGAAAAGATAACCTCTTCATTAAATGGTGCTGGGAAAACTGGAAGTCCATAAGCAGCAAAATGGAATGAAACCCCTATGTCTCACCATGCACAAAACTCAACTCAAAGTGCATCATGGATCTAGGAATTAGACCAAAGACCCTGTGCATAATAAAAGAAAAATAGGCCCAACCTTTCATCATGTCAGATTAGGCCTTGACTTCCTTAACAAGACTCCTAAAGTGCAAGAAATAAAAGCAAGAATCAATAAATGAGATGGATTCAAACTAAAAGCTTCTTCTCAGTAAAAGCAATAATCAATGAAGTGAACAGAGCGCCTACATTCTGGGAGCAAATTTTTGCCACATGCACATCAGATAGAGCACTAATCTCCAGGATATATAAAGAACTCAAAAAACTTAACACCAAAAAGCAAACAACCCAATGAAAAAATGGACAAAGGAGCTGAACAGGCATTTCTCAGAAGAAGATGTACAATTGATCAACAAATACGGGAAAAAATGTTCAACATCTCTAGCAATTAGAGAAATGCAAATCAAAACTACTTCAATCTCATGCCAGTCAGAATGGCAGTGATCAAGAATACAAATAAGTGTTGGTGAGGATGTGGGGGAAGAGGCACACCTATACATTGTTGGTGGGACTGCATAATCTGGAAAGCAGTATGGATATTCCTTGGAATAGAAACACCAGTTGACCCAGCTATTCCACTCCTCGGTCTATACCCAAAAGACTTAAAAACAGCATACTACAGTGATACAGTCCCTTCAATATCTATAGCAGCTCAATTACTATACTGTGGAAACAATAGATGCCCTTCCATACATGAATGGATAAAGAAAAACTGTGATATATATATACACAATGGAATATTACTCAGCCATAAAAGAGAATAAAATTACGGCATTTTCAGGTAAATATATGGAGTTGGAGAATATCATGCTAAGTAAAGTAAGCCAATCTCAAAAAACAAAAGACCAAGTTTTCACTCTGATAAATGGATACTGATCTATAATGGGAGAGGGAGCATGGGAAGAATGGAGAAACTCTGGTCAAAGGGGAGGGAGGAAAGGAAAGGGGACATGAGGGTAGAAAAGATGGTGGAATGAGATGGACAACATTGCCCTAGGTTCATGTGTGACTGCACATATGGTGTGATTCTACATTATGTACAACCAGAGAAATGAAAATTGTGCTCCATCTGTGTACAATGAATCAAAATGCATTCTGCTGTCATGTATATCTAAGTAAAATAAAGAAAAATGATATAACAAATAAATCCTCAAACTTTTCATCTAAATATAATGCATACTGAATCAAATAGCTATACATATTAAAATATCAAAAATTGCCTTTGAAAATATTTAGGCAGAAAATGGCAGGAAAATTGGCCAATATTGAAGAAGAAAAACATTTAAAATGCTTTTGTTTGTTTCATTTAATAGCAATTGTGGAGATAGTCTAGTAGATTCTGTTAACAGTTGCAAGATATTTTCTGAGTTGTTGCTTGGTGTGATTTATGTACATGTAGCTTGACTGTTCAACTTAAATAATTTTAAAAAATAAAAATGAATAACAAATGTGGAAATATGTACTTATTGACATCCATTCAGACTGCACAAGATCAGGGTACTTTGGCTGTGTCTGAGTTTCTTAAATTCCTTTGAATTAAAAACATGTTCACATCAGCTGAAAATGCTTTGACATTCCTCTTATTTATCTTGCAGTAAAAATAATGACATTATGATGATGCTAGGGAGAAAATAATCCTTTTTAGACACATGTCTTGTATCCTCTGTATGTACAAAGTGTGACTTGTGCTGTCATCTTTATGATCAAAAATTTGACAAGTGAGTATTTAGCATTTCTGACCTATGTAATGGGAGAAAGGTAAGTAACAATGTGTTCACATTAGAGATAATTCAACAATATGGAATTGTGATAGCAGAATGATGAACCTTTTCCCCTCCCCTCATGATGTCTGTATCCCAGTCCCAAAACCTTGGATTATGTTAATTTACATGGCAAAGAACATTATAGACATGATAATTGAGGATTTTGAGGTGAAAGTTTAACTTTGATGTTCTGGGTGTCCCAATGCATCATCACTTGGTGTCTTGTAAGTTAATTAGTAAGACAAGAAAGCTTCTACCAGAGTCCTATCAGTTAAGAAAGACTTGACTGGACAACATTGGTTTGAAGATGAAGGAGCAGACCAGAAACAAAGAAATACAGAATGTGAATAGAAAAGGAAAAGAAAAGAGAGTAGATCCTTCCTGGGACGAAAATACAAAATGTAGCATGCTGACAATTTCAGTTAAGTAAAACTTATTTTGGACTTCAGTACTGTTAAATAATGAATTGGTCTTGTTTCAAGGCACTAAGTTTGTGTTAAATTGTTATAGCAATGATAGGAATCTAACAGTATTTCTACATTGAAGAAACTATTTCTATCCTGTGGTTTTCAAAGTTATTTTATGTTATTTTATTTTATGAACATGTTTTGTACCTAAACTTATTCAGTTATTTTTACATACCTTTTCTATCTGTCCAATATAGGTTTAATGAAATTAGTGATGATAAATTGTGATAATTTGGAAATAATACCCCATTCATGTCTAAATATTGCTCTTTGTCATAGTTTCAGACATTTATATGGAAGAATGATTTGCAAAAAAGTTATTTAACATTTTCTAGATTGAGATAAACTTAGAATAAGTATTAAAAATTGGAAAATAAGATATATAAAATAGTATAATGATCCTTACAAAGTTTGAACATAATCATTGCCACAATATTATATCCATTAAATATGTTTTGAATTATGTTAAAAGATGATGTACAATAATATTTCAAAGGGACAATATATACTGACTCATTCATCTCCCGTGTTTGCAAAAGCTAAGAAATAGGCAAATAAATAAATCAAATCAAGTAGTTAGTTTTATTATGATAAAATTTGATTGAAGGAAGTGGCCTGGATATGAAACTATGGTGACCTTTATTATACTCCCTTCAATATTAAATGTACATGCTCAGTCACATAAAGGGGGAATCATAGCTCATGTCAGTGCAGCATAGTTAAAAGTGGTGGTGAGCAAAAGGAAAGGCCTCTTCTGTTGGCCAGGAGAACCACAGAAGGACCAGGGACTTTCTTCCAAAGGGCTCAGTGCTCTCTTCACAATGCAGACATAATTAAAACTCATACATTAAAAAGCCTAGGATTTAGAAGTAGTTCTATCATAAAGACAAGGAATAAAGGAAAACAATGTCCTCCAGTTCTGTGATATATAATGAAAAAAATCAGTTTTTTTTTTATGTTACAAACATTTGTAAGACTAATGCGATGTTAATCTAAAATAAAAGATATGTGAAATCTGTGGTTTTTTCTATGGATACTTTATGGAAACAGGAGTAACTATACTATATTGAGATTGAGCAAATTATTTGATCACACTGCAAGTCTAAAGTTTGAGAATATATTAATTTCTGTAGTTGTCTTTAAATAAAATGATACCATTCATACATTTAATGGTTACTATTACTTGAGTACCAAATCATATTATAAAAGCTATACCAAATGAAGGCAGATGGGAGAAAAAGTAGAGGAAAGCTATACATAAAATCATAAGGAACAAAGAAAAGAAGAAAGGCCAAAAGTAAATCTGAAAGTAAAGCGGTGTTTAGACATTTATAGTGAAATTAAATGTTAATGGTGCGAGTTTAACCCAAGAGAGGAATGCTCTATTTAAAACCTGATGCAAATCAAAACCACATGAGATATCACTTCAAACCATAAAAATGCTTATTAACAAAAAACACTATAGATAACAAGTACCAGTAAGGATATGGAAAAGAGAGAACATTGACACACTATTGATAGAAATATCAATTAGTACAACCAGTATAAAAATAGTCTGGAGTTTCCTCAGAAAATTAAAAATGAACTACCATATTATCCAGCAATCACACTATTGGGTATATATTCAAAGGAAATGAAATTTGTTGTATCCAATGGATCTCTTCACTACCATGTTTACAATAGCAAAGAAATTGAAACTAGCTGAGTGTTCTGAGTGTTCAGCAGCTGATGAGAGAATAAATAATATGTGGTTCATAAACATAATGGAACATTACTCAGCCATAAAAGAGAGTGAATCCTGTCATTTGTGACTTCTTGGATAAAACTGGAGATAATAATATCAAGTGAGATAAACCAGGCACAGAAAGGAAAGTGATGCAGGATGTCAGTCATGTTTGGAGTCAAAAAATTTGATCTCACAGAAATTGAGAGGAGAATGGTAGAGAGTATTGGAAGGGAAGTTTGGAAAGTTGCTCAGTGTGTGCCAAGTTATAACTGGAGCAAGAAGTTCTGGTGTGCTATTGTCAGTATGTGACTATAAATAACAATAATATACTGGACATTTCAAAAGCTAAAAGAAAGGATATTGAATGTTTTCAACATTAAGAAATAGTGTTTGAGGTGACACGTAGGTTTACCTGATTTGAACATTGTGCAATGTATACATGCATCAAAACATCACATTGCCTTATTAATATGTCAAATTTTATACTTTTATATAGAATTTATGAAATAAATATAATTGAAAAAAAGAAAGAAATATACAAAACAAGCTGCTTGACTTTTACTACCTAACATTTGAAAGATGTTATTTTTCTGTGCTGTTCATTAGAAACTTTCAGTTCTTCATTTACATATTTGAAGTTAATATAGGCATTAGAAGCAAAGCACTAATGAATGTAAAGTAAGAAAATTTTGGACAAATACTAGAATAAATACTAGATATCTCCAATAGAATGTTCCTCGTATTTATTTTGACAAAGAAATCTATGAAAAGGTACTTAACACATAATAAAGAAAATATGTATGGTAGCCAAAATACCTACATACCATTGTTTACTTAGTAGAATTAACCAAGGGGGGGAAAAACACTTTGTGCCAATTTGGTAAAGATGAACATTTGGTAAAAGAGGAAATTCTAGTAACAATCAACTGTTCAAAACTTGACTATTAAAATTCAACATATGTGCATTAGAGTTCTCTAGAGGAACAAAGCCAATAAAATCATATTTAACAACATTTATTCATATCTATATATCTATCTACATGTGCTTACAGAAGATTTATTAAGAGGTTTATAGGATCAGTGGCTGGATAGTCCCACAATGGTCCTCTACACACTGAAGAACCAGGGGAGGCAGTAGCTGTTCAATTCAAGAAGTAGGAAGCCTCAGAACAATGGCAATCGAAGATTGAGCCTCAGTCTCAAGATAAAGCCCTGGAAGCTCCCAGGAGAGTCACTGGTGTGAATCTGTATTCAAAGGATGAAAAATCTAGAATCTGATGTCCCGGGATAAGGGAAACACATAAAATGTACCTGCTCGGGAATTGAGCTTGTATGCACTTGGTTGTTTCCTCCTTCCTTCCCCATTCGATGGTGTTCAAATGCAGGATTATTCATCCTCAATTCACTGACCACAGGCCAATCATCTCTGGAAATGCCCTCATAAACACACCTTAGAATATGTTTTACTAATTTTCTAGGTGTCTCTCAATCCAATCAAGACTAACCATCACAGCATTTATATCTAATGATCCAGTAATTTTGTCTTAGATAATTTTCCATATACATATACACATATACATACAATACATACAATATAAATACATATATGCATACATATATACAATATACACAGATAGACATACATACGTATATACACATACATATATATGCATTCAATATACATACATGTACAATATACATACATATGTGTACATGTCATGTATAATACATATGAAATTATAATATATACATAAGATTTATATATATTTATGTCACAGAGATATGCACATAAATGTTCATAGTATATTTATTTATAATTGTCAAAATTGAAACCAATATATTTCTTTCAAGCATTAAAATGAATATTTAGATACATAAAATAAAAATTCTATGTAACAATGAAAATGAATTTATTATAGCTATACACAACATGAATGATTCACAAATACATAGTGACATGAAATAAGCTTTTTTAATAGACTAAATTACAAATGTAATGTGCTTGACTCTTATGAAGTGGTTATTATTGTTCCATTTCATAGGTGAATAATATGAGTGTTAATAGGAGTCATTAGTCACATTTTTTTTTTTTTGGTACTAAGGATGGAATTCAAGGGTGCTATATTACTAAGGCACATACCCAGCACAATTTTTTTATGTTTTATTTTGAGACAGGGTCTCACAAAGTTCCTTAGGGCCTTGCTAAACTGCTGAGTCTGGCCTTGAATGTTGAATCTTCCTGCCTCAGCCTCCTGAGTTACTGGGATTAGAGGATTGCACCACCACACTGGGCTAAAAGTCACATTTTTTGATAACTGTAGTGAAAACAAAAAGAATCAGGAGTTACATTATTTTGGCCAGATTTTTGGAAATACATAAAAAATTGTGTTGCATTATGAACAATACACTACTGCATATAAAATGACAGAAAGGTATTTGTTTACGCAAAAATGTAGACTTTTTACTAATCTCATAATACGTAGTTTAAAAGTTATAAAATTGAGGTTTAAATTTATATTTCTTACTTTCTCAATTCTATACACATAGTACAGCAAAATTTCAAAGAATATACATAAGTAAATTCATAATCATGCAATAAATTATAGTAAAACTACCTGAAAATAAATTTTAAAAAATTAAAACTTTTACTGCAATATTATTGAAAGGAAAAATTAAAAACACAATTATAGTCAGTAAAACACAACTTAGTGAAAAAGCTGACACTTTTTGCCCCTTTCAAAATGCTTTCTGAAGCATTTTCCATTAGTGATAGTTAATTTGTGAATGACTACTTGCTTTATTCTTTATGTTGTGTCAGTATTTTTAGCTATAAGTAATTCTGTTTTACACACTTAATGATGATAAATCATTTTCCTTTGGGGTTTAGGTAGGACTTTCTAATCAGTTTTGGAAGAAGTGAGTGGGATTGAGCTCAGTTTTCACGTCTCATTCACATGTTACATACCTCTTTAGACATGAAAAGAGCTGTAGATCACCTCTGAGAAGCATTGCTCATGTGAAGATGATTGTCTCTTTGTTTATAGCCAAATTTTTCCAAGATTATGTGTTTTGTTGAATAAATGCTGTTTGCACACTGTGGGTCTCTGCCTCAATAGTCTTTGCACTTGCTAGCACCTTGAATTGAGAATAGAATAATTTGAGAATAGAGAACGGGATTTTTCATACAGGTTTTCATATCTAGTTTGTGAATTATTTTCCAGGTAATTATGGTCAATTTGCTGAAGTTTTGCTGTGAGTCCTGCACATAATAAATGCAAACTTTTTTCTTTTTCATTATAATTAAACAATAATGTGACTTATAACAATAAAACAATAACATTCCCAGTGACTTTATTATATTGCAAAAATAATCACATAATAAGGACCATTTACTGCTACAAGGTAGACAGGCTTTATTTCTATATCAAAGAAAATTTATGCCTTTTTATCTCTTTCCAATATTTAGTACCCTACAGAATTTATAAAACAGAAAATCTTTCTTACTTTCCTGCTGCTTCTCTTGGGTGATTGGAATGTTTATTTTAATAGCATTCTTTTTTTTCCAGGCAGGTTATCATTCATCAGGCTTTGGCATTTAGTGGAGAATGACTCAGTAAAGGACCCAGACTTTCCTACTGTTTGAAACCATTTCATCTAAAGCCAAACATGATTAAATACACTCAATGTTTGACCCCAGTGGAAGAACCAAACTAGTTAGTGCACAATGCCATTGGAATAACTACTTGAGTATTTAAAGACCACCTACATGGATGTGTTACATAGAAAGAGTGAGGAAAAAGCTAATTGTGCATTTAAACCACCATGTGGTAGCCAATGTGTTTCCTTAACTGAGCATAGAAAGCTGCAATTGAAAATTATTTCTGACTTACAAGAATGAAAATATCTTGCTTAAGATACAAACACAGTCTGCACTAAAATTGGGTTCTGATAGAAATACAGATGGAAGAAGAAAGAAACTGCCTGTTGTTTTGCACCTCTCAAGCTAAAAATATATATATATTATATATATATCAATTTTATTTTATGCTAATTGAAGAAAAATATCAATACTCAAGTGGTGCTGTTTTTGTTATGCATTTTTATCTGCATGGAAAAAAGTAGATAAATAATACAGCTTCATCCTATGACAACATATTTTGTATTATGTTTACAAAATGATGAAACCAGATGTTACAATGCAGTAATATTCCCTAATTGTTACATTGTATAAATATACGTGTGTGTGCGCACGCTGTGTACCTTCTTTTTCAAGTAAAATGATCAATAACAATTTATGAAAACAAAATGAAAATTTTGATAAAGAAATAAGTGGTATATTTACCTTATGCAAAATTTTTTTATGTATTCAGACATACTGAAGTGAGAAAGCCCACTATCCCTTTTGTTTTTTTTTTGTTTTGTTTTTTGTTCTGAGGCAGGAAAATAGATAGGCAGTTAGGATAAGGGTCCCAGAGAAGAGAAAAAGAGGAGTCCACACCATCCTGAGGACATGAGGTCCATGAGTACATCCTGTAATTGCCCCTGACAGCTGCAATTACAGCAGTTCTTCCTCATTACTGCCACTCATACCGCTAGCAATGACTGACCACAAAATGTACTCCCACTCCAAGTGCTTCCTCTTCTCAACAGAAGTGTTAAACCACAAGGTTGGACTGTCCTGTTAATTATGTAATTAACAAATTAAATTTATGCACTTCTGTTTGATTTATTAAAAGTAGGACTTAAAGAGCTTGATTGGTCTGTGCTAGCATCCCTTATTAACATAGCCCTCACCAATCACCTATTGTAGGCCATCAGATATGCTTTTCAAAAAGACAAAGAGCCCAGTGGTACTCTCCTTTGAGACCCTCTTCCTTACTGCTGGAGCCTTTCTCTGCTTTCAATAAATCTTTTTTTTTTTTTTTTTGGTACTGGAGATTGAACTCAGGGGCACTCAACCACTGAGCTACATCCCCAGCCCTATTTTGTGTTTTATGTAGAGATAGGGTCTCACAGAGTTGCTTAGTGCTTTGCTGTTGCTGAGGCTGGCTTTGAACTCGTGATTCTCCTGTGTCGGCCTCCCTAAGTGCTGGGATTACAGGCTTGCGCCACCGCGCCCGGCTTGTTTTCAATAAATCTTACACTATACCCTCATGGATCTCATTCTTTGAATTCATGAGACAAGAACCCATTGACATTTCCATTTGTCCATGGAAAAAGAACTTGGAGAAGAGAAAGCAGAGCTCCGTTGTCCATATTACTCACCACTCCATGGATCCTGGATGAGCCTCCAAGGTGAAACCTGGAGACGTCATGATTAAGTGCTTTTCTCTACTTAGAGAAGAATTAAAAATTAAAAAAAAAAAATTGCCATGTGAACAATCCATACCAGTCTCAGTCACAGGTGTCACTGTTTAGCCGACCTGCGTTAACTCTTGCGTTAGCAGCTGCTTAGAATCATTGAACGCAGCCTGAGGACATTGTCTTTCTCTTCTTGAAACCCATGTATCCATTAGTGTCCAGTCCTCATAGACAAAGATAATGCTATGAGATTTTTATCCATTTTCAAGCTTAACTGTTTTCATAAAGTCTCATGGATGTGGCATGGGACAGATCAGAGACAAAGGTTATTATTACTCATAGCACAGAAAGAGCATGAGTACTGCCCTGTTTGTATCAGCTTCCCTTGCCTCTTAACCCATGGTGGAGTTTCAGATAGGCTCAGACAAAGACCTGCATGCATACTGGGTTATATTTTTATGAGAAAACAGAGTTGAAGTCATTTGAGTCCATAATGGGTAGCAAACATGCCTGCTCTTTGCTCCAGGTATAGACATAAGCTTTACTATAGTGGGCAGGAAATGCACAAGCCCTTTTCTGAAAAAAGAGACAGCAACTCTGTTTTCCAAAGCTCACTGCTCTGCAAATGACTTTGAATAGTAATTCAGAAAAATAGTAAGTCAGTGCTTCTACTCACAAGATCTTCAGACTTTGGGAGGCCAAGACAGGAGAATCGCGAGTTCAAAGCCAGCTTCTGCAAAGATGATGTGCTGAGCAACTCTGAGAGATCCTATATCTACATAAAACACAAAATAGGACTGGGGATGTAGCTCAATGGTCTAGTACCCCTGAGTTGTTCAATCCCCGGTACCAAAAAAGAAAAAAAAAATCTTCAGAAACACTGTACTATATTACAGAATTATATCACAACATATATGTAAAAGTACAGAATAACAGAAAAAAATACTATTGAAAAATACTTCCCTTTTGTCATTATGAAGTGTTAGTTAAGAGGAATATTCCACATTTATATTGCATATTTTAGCATAATGTTTATATTGGTGTTGCATATTAACATAATATTTTATTTTTAACTTTTAAAATTCCCATGTTGATATTTTAATTTTTATGAGGGTTTTGATCCACATTTGATAATGCAAGAATTGCTGGAATTCTGTGTCTTCTTTGCCAGACTTTCATATGCAAATGAATTTCTATATGTATATAAACACATATATAATTTTTAAAGTATTGTTAATATAATCTAGTTACATATTTAGACAAAATTGTAAATATATCTTAAAAATATGTCTCAAAATACATTTTACTAAACTATTGCCTGTTTAGTAATCTTGCATTAAATTTTAGTATTCAGCATGTTAGAAGTTATTAATTACTGACAAATATATATATTTTCTTGATATCTTAAAAATAAATAGTTGATAGAGAAAATATATTCTATCATTTCTGTGATAGATATGATGCAAGTCAATCTTAAACTTAAATTGACAGATTACATACATGGAAAAAAATCAATTGTTAAGTGTATTTTAGCGGCTGGTTTGACAATTATATACTAAAATATACAAAAACAAGACCAATATTAAAGAAATTTATCAGTTATAAAATCTTTTATATTAACATGAATTTTTTGAACTATCAGATAAGTATATGCTATCAGATAATAAACAGTTTATATGTCAGATACATACATAAGACTTTATGAGTTCCGTCTTTAATCTTGCCCAGAAAAAGTTCCTCTTTTGGTCACCTGTAAATATCTGGTATGATATGTACTTATTTATCATTTCAACATTTTAATGTGTGGAAAATGCTTGTTCATCAGACACTTTTTTCCTTAATTGGGAATAAGCTGTACAGTTTATAGGAAATGAAAAGGCGAGCCTTGCAAATGAATGAGTCAGTGTGCATAATAAAATAACAATTTCACAATAAAGTAAATATTATAGAGATTGTTGACTGAACGAGCTAGAGGAGTAACTATGTTTGCTTCCCGTCAGTGTCACACCTGCTTAGAGATTAAATTGCATTATTTTATGCTACATTAAAATGGCATTTTCTAGAGTGATATTTTATGACTCTAATAGGCAGTTGTGAATGCCTTTGTAAACTCAGCAACATTCTGCTTTCTGCAGTGAACATTTCTATTAGTGACAAATCATCCATAATTTTACTTCAGTTAAGAAGGAATGTTAGCCAGGACACAGTTATACACATCACTTTTTCTGAACCAGAAAAATAAGACATTTTAACATTACTAATAACTTCTAAATTCAGGCAGACGGAACTTCAATTTAATGCTTCATCTGAATATCACCCCCTACAAATATTAATGCTGAATAAAAGCTTGTGTTTTGAAGAAAAAATATTTATTCTATTTCATAATTTTACATTAGATTATATTTATAAACTGAATGCAGTTGACAACTTCTAATATGTGCATATTTTATTTTTATTAGAAACATTTTGATTTCCATGTGTCCATAACTTATATTTCATTTCCTATTGACTACTGAAAATTTTTAGTATTAGATTCATATTCTTGAAATTACAACTCCCATTGACCTAAGGGGACTATAAATTTTAATCATATTTTTAGCATATAGATTTTTTTCTTAAGCATTGCATTTTTTATTTAAACATCATGGTGACTATTTCAGGAAAATATCTAAATAATAAAGTTAGTGTTTTATTCACTTGGAATTTATAACTGCTTTCTAATAGTGAAGCCTATCATTTTATTGTTGGTGGAGGCAATGGGACAACCTAGCTCCTACTGGAATTGCACAATCGTACCTTCATCCTTTCTTTAGCTTGCTCTCTTCCATCAATGCCTCCATCCATGTTGTCTAGGAGAAGGCTTACTACTCTAGAGTCGGCATTAACAACCTTCATTCTGTGGGCCACGCTCAGCCTGGAGTCTAATTATACACAGCATTTGAGTGAAAATGGATTTAACATTTTTAAAGGGTTGAATGGAGAAAAAGAACTAGGAGGAGGAGGAGGGAAAACAAGAACAATAAAAACAAAAACCAGAACCAGAACAAGGAGGAACAAAGCAAGGAAGGGACAGGGGAAAGTTACATAGATCATATGTGACTTTCAATGTGTCAATTATTGACTATTTAGACATTTCAAGAAAATATTTATTGACCTTTGTTCAAATACCTTGTGAGATCAGCTTCTTCTTCAGTTTCAAACATCAAATTTGATAAGCTCTCCTTAATTCACACCTATCCTTCTCCTTTTTCTACTCACATTGTGAAAGTTGCACATTTCTTTGTTTTCCTATGGTTTACTAATCCTATGATGTATATTTAAATGCCACAATTGAAATGACTTTCTCCATTGATGATCATTTTTTTTGTATCTTAGATTTTTCAACTAGCAATTTTCTAGTCATAAGGAAACATACTCTACTTATAATAACAAAATTCATTAAGTGTTAGAATTTAAACCTACAGTTATATGCCTGAATTCTGCTTCCATGGCTTTCCTACTCTAGCAATGTTTCTGAAAGTGAAATCCTGGGTGGGGCGGGTTTGCCTTAGAACTACAGATCAACCCTCTTTTTTCTGTGTATATCTCTGTGAGTTAAGCTTTTCTTCATGAATTCTAGCTAAATCGCAATATCAAAAGAGATTGAATATAGAAGTAAACATGAGTATCCAGTTGGCTTTTACTCAGACTTTTACTTTTTATTTGATAGAACTACATAGAATGTATAAAAGAATAACTTTTGGGGCTTTTTATATTGTAAAATATAGTTTTATTCTTATGTAGTGTATTATTGTTAATATATAATGAGTTTATTATTGGTTTAAAAATTAACAAATTTTTTTAAAAAATTAGATTGAATTTCTAAATATTGAACCACATACTCATACAAACAAAAACTACTTAATTTCCTGAGACAAGAAATTTTAAGAAACACTACACCATAACATGAATTCAACTTAAGTAATAACTAAACTACAACAGATCTGTCCAAATATGGAGAGCTGTCACATCATCTATATGACAAATTTCTTTATGATATTAACACCATTCTAGGCACAGAATAAGTGCTTAAGAAATGTGCATAAGTAATGATGTAGTGCATAGAAAAATTAATTTATGAGTGAATAGATGAAGAAATCAAAGCAACACAGCTAAATAAACTCAGTAGGAAATCTGTGATAGGTTGTGAGTGACCTACAGGACCTTCAGCTAATACAAAGCCTGTCATCATTTGTACAAAACAAACAGGGAATAAAGGCATGCCACAAGGTAGTTGTCACTATCTTCTCTGATTAATACCACATTCCCTCACACTTCCCTGACTTGGAATGTTACATTCTTACCTGCTATTGCATACTCAGTAAAATGACCATGCCAGATCCAGAAGTAATAACATGATTGCTACTGAACTAAGTAAATTCTAGCTCATATGAGGACTTACATGATGTTTAATGAATTTTTTTTCTTAAATATTTTTTAGTTGTAGATGAACACAATACCTTTACTTATTTTATGTGGTGCTGAGGATCGAACCAAGTGCCTCACGCATGCGAGGCAAGCGATCAACCACTGAGCCACAACCTCAGCCCCTTCAATGAATTTTTGTATGGCTATGTTTTTGCCTTGTTGTTGTTGTCAGAGATTCAAAATTTTGACAGAAAACTACTATGTTGAAAAAAGCAACAATTTTTAAAGCATTTGAATAATTTGGAAAGATAAACAAAGTGTAGGTTATAATTTTAAATAATATATTTACAAAGAAGAGCAGGAAGGATAAAATTAAAAGAACATAGAATGACATTTTAATGTATATTTTCAAACAGAGAATGCAAATGATGTCAAAGAAGCTCCTTAGAATTTTCAAGACTACCCTGAGATTTTGTTTTCTCATTTAGCATATTTTCATGTGCTATGTAAAATATTTAGAAAAGCTTTTCAGGAAAGGATTAAAACAAATTTTTGTGGGATTTTATTTCTGCCTGCAGTGCAGGAAAATATTTCAAACTTAATTATTTGGAAATCCAATTACTTTTAATCCTAGCCATTCTTTTTAAAGAAATGATACTGCAATAATTATTGAAACATTATGTTTAGTGAGTTAAACATTCCAATTAGAAAATAATGCTACTATAGAACATAATTTTTACTTAAGAAAATACAATGGGGAAAAAAAGCAGGAAAACTATACAAGTAGGACCCAAGGAATGAAATGTCACTGCTGTTACCAAATTAAATGAAGAAATCAATTGTTCAAATAAGGACAATTTTCATTTTGACAATTTTCATTTAGAGTGGTGAATGGACACCACTATATTTTTTATGATGTTTTGAAAGCCGTATTTAAGAATTTTTTTCTGCTGGGCACGATGGCTCATGCTTGCAATCCCAGTGGCTCAGGAAGCTGAGGCAGGAGGATAGCGACTTCAAAGCTAGCCTCATCAACTACAAGGCACTTGGCAACTCAGTGAGATCCTGTCTCTAAATAAAATACAAAATAGGGCTGGGGATGTGGCTCAGTGGTTGAGTGCCCCTGAGTTCCATCCCCAGTACCTTCCTCCCACCCCCCCCAAAAAAAAATTGTTTCTATTGAAATCAGCAAATGGTTCGGAGAAAATACCAACTGAATTTTTTTGTTACACATATAAACTTCCCTTTTGAAAGACCTAACCTACCACTTATCTTAATCTTCAATAAGGAATGAAGCACATAAACTCCAATAATTTCAAGGTTTTGCGTTCTTATGTCATATTTTCCTCTCATACAAAATTACTTGAAAATAGTCTTTTTCCTCCAATTTAAACTCTCATGTGTACTTAAGTGATGAAACAGTGACCTACTTAAGTGATGAAACAGTGACCTACCTGAGTCAAAAGCTAAGAACATGTATAAGTGGGATAGGGCACTATCAAAATAAAAATAGTATTGGTTAATTAAAAACAGTAAGACATTGAGAAATATTAAAGTTTATTTTACTATTAGCATCAGTTCAGGTATATGAAATGAAGCAAAAATATATTCATTATCAGTACATCTGATTTTTAGTTATCAGAAAAGTACTTCAGGAATAATTGACAAAAGGAATGTTAAGAATACTACAGCAATTATTTCCATTCTGATTATAAAATATGCTTTTACTTTCTCATTTCTTTAATAAACTCTCCCTACTGTTAAAATGAACCAAGTCATTATCATGGGTAGACTGA
>CM053405.1:17033623-17120982 GCA_028644305.1 Xerus rutilus | reverse complement strand
GAGATTAAATTCACAAATTCACGAGAAGTCAAATATTGTAGATGAAACAACTAAATAGAGAATGAGATTCTAAAATTTGCTGAATACTCACCAGGGCTGAAAAACATTTGCTGAAACTGGTACAATTCAGATAACCTCTAGAAGAGTCATATCTTATCAGTAGGGCTAAATTAGCTCTAGAAAAATAAAAAAAATATTAATGTAGGCTTGCCCTAATGAATTTGAAAAACAAGAAAATCAGCCTGGAGAGGATTAGATTTTTCCTGAGAATTATTTTAGTTGCTTCCTAAAAAAAAAAAGAAAAACTCTTACAGGAAAAAAAACAAAATCCAGACTTTTAACAACATGTTATCTGCTTTACTTATCAAGTAATATTACAAGATTTTTAAAGAATCAAAAAAATCACATAAAATATGCAATATATAAATGTGACAGAGTTACCAATATGAAAGAACAGCCAATAACATGAAAAATAAGATGGAGGTGATGAAAATATATCTTTGAAATCTTTTTATATAGTATGTGGCATATTAAAATATATGTCTTATAGTAAGATCATGGAAAAACATTAATGGTAAATATCATAAACCTTCGCAATTCTTTAAAAAGATTCAGAGTGTAAATAGTAAGCAAATGCCAGAAATACAATGGCACAATTAGTTTAACAAAAGTCGGGAAAAAAATTAAAGTAGAAAAAATATAAATTTGGATCTAAAATAAATAGCAAGATGGTAAACTTAAGTTACATGTATTAATAATTATAGTAAATATAGGGCTTTTTAATTTAAAAGCCAGTGAAAGACAATGATTGTCAGGGTTTTATCTATAAGGTACATACTTAATCTATAAATTAAAGGAATGGTAAGAGAGACATAAGGAAAAAACTAATCAGAGGAAAACTGGAATGTTTATTTTAATAATAGGCATTGCAGACATCTGGATAATATAACCAGAAAAGAATAAGAACATTTTAGCACCACAGCAGGATGAATTCAGTAATATGATATATATGCCTATTAACACAGGTTCAGAAAAAACAAAACATAGGCTGAACAAATGAACAGACAGAAGAGTAGACAAACCCACAATTTTGGTTGAAAATTTTCTCATTCTTAGTCATAGATAGAAGAAGTTTAAAAAAAATAGAAAAAAAATCACAGTACCATTCAACTAAATTTTTCTGACATTTATTAAACTTCACATGTAACCATAAAAAATGCAAATTCATGAAGTACAGATGGTATATTTACTTCCTTAGTTATATTCAATGCCATAAAATGTCTTAGAAAATGAAAAAATAGTAAAACAAAAACAATTGAATTGCAAATCAAAAAAAGGTTATTTAAGATATAGCCAAACAGGTGTAAATTAAACAGCTATAAAACAGTCATCAATCAAAAACATCAAAATGTAAGTTAACAAAATTTTTGAATTTAGCTATAAGACAATGAAAATGCATATAATACAACTGAAACAGATATTAGGTGTAAAACTACAGTATCAAAACAATAAAATAATAAATTCTTAATATCAATTATATAAATTTTCCCTAAATAATATGAAAAAAACAAATTAAATCTAATGGATTTTAATAAAAGAAAGGAAAGTGACCACAGAACAGGCAAGCTATATAAAAATATTAATAAAGCTAATACAAGTTTAAATAAAAACACTAAAAGTGAAAGCCTACAGTAGACCAAAAAAAACCAAAACAAATGGCACAAACTGCAAGCATAAAGAATGAAAGATGTACAAGTACAGGTTCAAACGACATTGAGATAACAAAGAATATTAGAGCAAAGCCATACCAACAGAAAGGACCAATCTGTTCAATGAACACCAAAATTGACATAAAATTGATATATAGAGAAATATAAAATCTAAATATATCTATAAATTATAAAATAATTAATTTGCGGGAAGACTTTATAAAATATAATTTTAAATTATTTTGTGCCAGTAGAATATATTAATTTTACAAACATAAATTTTATCAGCTGTTAAAGCATTTGTAAAAATCATACATCCTACTTTATTGCACAATATCTATAATAAAATATTAATTTTTAAGTAAGCAGACAAAAATGCTTTTAATATAGAAAAGATGATCTAAATTTAAAGACAATCTTTTTTAAGTATATCTACCTAGGAAACAATTCTCATAGGATATCAACCTGGTCAGAGGCTCTATTTAAAACCATTCCAAGATAATTAATCCAAATTGTATCATCATTCTTAATTAGAAATCTAGACACCACTTAGAGTGTTTCTTATACTTAAAAAATAGTCATGACATTTTTCAATGTGAGCATTTTGAACATCTCTTACATATAAAAAATAATGCTTCTGATTTAATAGACATTTGCAGATATTTTATCTTCATGAAGATTATACCTGACAACTTTTTTTCTGTGCATTAATGACGCATTTTAGTTTATGATGATAGAAATCATAAATTAAGTATATTTATTAACATTTATTTATTTAGTACTAAGGATTGAACCTAGGGATGCTTTACCACTGAGTTCATCTTGAGTCTTTTTCACTTTTCATTTTGAGACAGGGTCTCCTTAAGTTGCAGAGGAGCTAGTTAAGTTGTTAACTCTGGCCTAGGACTTGGGATCCTCATGTGTTAGGCTCCTGGTTCACTGGGATTACAGGGTTGTGACACTGCACTCTGCTCTAAAACTTCATCTTTTACCAAGTCAGTTTGTGTATTTGTATCATAAAAATTATTGTCAAAACCATCAAAATGACACTCTTTTATATGATTGTGTATTAGTTGGTTTTCCCAGAATTGGAGTGGCCCATATCCTACTTTTCTATGCAATATAGTCAACAAATAAATCAAAGCCCTAAACTAGAATCCCAAGGCATTCTAATTTATAAAACTATATGATGGAGATTAGTGGGATGTAAACCTGAACATTAAGTTTCTCATAAAGAATATTCTGTGCCCAGATTGCTTCTCTAGTGATCTCTATCTCACATTCTGCCATACAAGAAAACCAATTCTTTACAAAAATTTTTGAATAAATAAACAAAAAGAGCAGATACACAAACTTTGCAGCCAACTCCAGGTATTGCATATCATCACTAAACATGTGCTAGATGATTTTAAGAGTAAACGCTACAGGCAAGTATCACTGATTAACATAGATGTAAATAGTCTTTTTCTTTTTTTTTGAGATTGAACCCAGGGCCTTGAGAATGTTAGGCAAGCACTTTACCAACTGAGTTATATCTCTAGCCCTCTAGATGTAATAATCTTAAGATATGGGTTAAATTGAATCTAAATAGTTATACTGGATATCCTCATAACAGTGTATATTATGATTTTATAAATATAAACTTATGCAAATAGTATTAAACATATGAGACATTTATTGAGAGAAAGAACCCATCATGAATAAAAGAGAAAGAAGAATAGGCTGGAGTATTGTTGGGGCAGTGTGCAGGTCTGTCATATGTTAAAGAACACTTAGAGATGAAAGCTGGATAGTAAGAATCTTGCACAACAGTATAGCACAGTTTTAACAAAACCTTCATGAGGTTGGGGAATATTTCTTAAGCAAGGGTTGACAATAAATAGAACTGAACACCATGCAGAAATGGGCCTTGCCTAGGACCCCTGTTGCACTCAGTCACTGGCTTAAAGCAGTTTAGAGTAAAAATGGCCTAAACAATGCATTTGTCAGCCAAGACAATGAATCAGCTGTTTCTCTGAGGCTCATCTTCAGGAAGGAGAATTGAACAAGTGTTTCTCCAGGATGCCAAAGTATTTAGTGTGGTTTATCACAAGAAGATGAAGTGGCTCTAACATTTACAAACAATTCAATGAATTCAATGTTAGACAATTTTTCAAAAATATCTGTATTAATCAACTTAACAATAGGACTAACTTTGACTTATTATTTTTCAGGTTCCATACATGCTTGGTTGGTCCACTTGCTTTTAGGCTTGTGGAGGGGAACACATGGTGGAAAAAAGACTGTTCAACTCATGGTCAGGAATTGAAATAAAAAGGAAAAGGAATAGACCAGGGTCCCCATAATTTCCTTCAAGGACATGAGCAAATGACTTTAGACCTCCCACTAGGGTCTACTTCTTAAAGGTTCTATAACCTTACAACAGTGCCATTGGCTATGGACAAAACTTTTAACTCATGAGTCTTTAGGGAACTTTCCAGATCCAAACCATAGCAAATTTCAGTGTATTTACAGAATACCAATGCATTACCTGCAATACTCTTATTAAATATTCTTTTTCAAAATTAAACCATCATTCCTATTCTATAAAAATCTCTCAAATTTAAAAAATAGAAAATACTTATTTTGGCAAGATTAATATCATCTCTCAAAACTCTAGATTTAATATAATAGTTAATAGTGAAACAATGATGTTTTTCACCTACGATTAAGAATAACATAATTATGTCTTCTCTCATAACTTCACATCAACATAACATAGTGGTTCTTGCAGGAGGAAAGAGTCAAGACCTAGGAAAAGCATAATAGCTTGGAAATGAAATAATAAGTATTCTCTGTTCACTTCAGGCATGATCATATGTTAAAAATAGCACAAGAAATTATTTTAAAATCTCTTAAAACATGTAATTTTATTTAGCAAGTCCATACATTAACTTGTCAATATAACAAAATCAATTGCAGTTTATATATAATATGCATAAAACATGTAAAAACAGTAAAGATAAATGCTGTAGATAATATTAATATGAACCAAAATAACAACTACACAGGGATAAAGCTAATGATAATTATACAAGTTCAATAAAGAAAATACTAAGAAATATTGATGAGAACAACTTGAGTTAAATAAGATAGAAGAATAAACTATTTCCAATGATTGAAAACCTGAATATTTTTGATGTCCATTCTCTTCAAATTAATTTAGGTAGATTCAATAAAATTTTAAAGAAGTACAACAGGATTTTAAAACTTTTTAGCAAAAGATAAGCTTATTTTAGATTTTAGAGCTGACTATCAAAGATATGGAATATTTCAAATAATTTTTGAAAAATGAAACACATCCAAAGGACTTAAACTACCTGATTTTAAGTCCTGAATTTCTAGTAATACAGACAGCATAAATTTTTTGTGAAAACAGACATAAAAATCAATAATGTGGAAACAGAGACAAGACAGACTTATTACACATACGTGTTAGATGGCCAATTTGACAAAGAAATACCATGAAACCAGGGTGTTCATTATGATAGATGCTCATGGATTAAGTGGATATAATAAGCACAAAAAAACATAAAATATAGCACAAACCCACCTTTAAGAGCTAATTTTATAAAAGATACTAGATATGGAGTAATAGGCAAAAATGTACATAAGATCTTTGTAGAATACAAAAACATGGAATATGAAAGAAAGGAAGGAAAAGAGAAAGAAAGAAAAGAAAAGAAATGAAACTTTGTGATTTTTAGGCAGGCAAAGAATGCCTAGGGGATAAAATACACAGCAGCATTAAGCACAAAAAGATATGATACAGGTAATCAAAACTAAATATGCATTCTATGTAAGATACATTTTTCAAAGCCTCAGATGTTCAGAAAAGATGCTGACCTACATTATTAGAGAAAGAATCTGATTACACACTTTTCAAGATCTTTTCAACTTCAAGAAAGTCAATTACCAGGGAGTACAGATGTATCCTCAGTATACTGATTATATTTCCTCCCCATGTGTACACAGTAGTGAGATAGCTGGATCAAGGTGGTAGTGCATTTCATCTTTTGAGGAACCACCATACTGTGTTCCATGATGTTTGTGCTGATCTAACTTTCTACCAATGGTGTGCAAAGGTGTGAAAATATTTTCTTTCTTCCACACTTTGGCAGCACTTGTCATTTTTTGCCTCTTTTGTTTGTATTTGTGCTTGGGTTAAACCCAGGCCCATACCAGGGAGATCCTCTACCACCCAGTGGCATGCCAGTGCATTTGTTCTTCTGACAGTAATCATGCTTACTGGAATGGAATGATGGCCCATTTTAGTTTTGATTTGCTTTTCGCTTTTGATTATTGTTATTGAGCATTTTTTATACCCATTGTCCATTTGTGTCTTAAGAAATGTTAATCATTGTCTACTGACTAATTTTTAATGAGATTCTTTGGGCTTCTTGCCTTGGAGTTCATGGAATTCCTTACATATTCTGGATACTAACCTATTCTCAGACTTATAGTTTGTGATTTTTTTTTCAATTATACTGTAGGTTGTGTTTTACTTTCTTGATTGTTTCCTTTGCTGTGCTGAATCTAATTTTCTATTTTTGCTTTTGGTGCCTGTGTCTTTGGAGGCTTTTTCAAATAAATAAATACAAATGAATAAATAATAAAAAACTTGGTATATTAAAGATATTTACTGGAGTATTATTCAAAATAGTAAAGAAAAGGAAAAAAATCTGTGAACTGAACAATGGATTAAAAAATGTGATACATATACATGATGGAATACTATTAAGCCCGGGAAAGATTGAAACCCTGTCTTTTACACTGCATAGATGGATGTAGAATCATTATGTCAAATGAAATAATCCAGACACAGAAATATAAGTACTGCATGATCTCACTTATACGTGGAATATAAAAAGTTGATCTCATAGATGTTGAGTGTAAAATGGCAATTACCAGAGACTGAGGAGTGTAGAGGGAAAAGGATGGATGGTAGTAAGTTGATCAAAGATTTCTAAATTATAGTTAGAGTACAGTACAAAGTTTTGTGGGGCCTAAGATTTGCATAGTAGGGGGTTGTAGATAATGGTATTGTACTATACTTTTCAATGAGCTAGAATAAAAGATTTTTGTCGCTTTGATAAGGCAGGGGAGGAAAAGGCCATATGGCTTTTCGACGAGTTGGAGTCCAAGAGAGACGGAGAAGGGGTCCCTGGGCTAGACGAAAAGGGATCTCTCTGGATGGTGGTGATCCACTGAGCCAATCTCCCCAGGCCCCGGGGTGTAAAAATTTGCTTTGCCCCAGCGAGATGCAGAGATACCCGGGACAAGAAACACATCCGGGCGAGGAGCACAAAACACCAGTTTATTCTAGAAACTATAGAAGCTTAATGCACTCTTGGACCAATCAAATCCAAAGGTCACAAACAAAGGGGTGCTCTTTGGCAAGAGTGCAGTCTATTAGCATAGAATGGGGAAGGATGGAAGGGAGTGGTGGGAAGGTATGGAGATGCTCCTACAGATTTTAAAAGTTTTCACCATAAGGAAATTATAAGTATTTGAAGATATATTTAACATGATATACATATATGTTAGGCATATACCTGATTTAATCAGTATACAATATATGCATATATTGAAACTATGTTATTTCAATAGTATATACAATTTTTATGTAGCAGTCAATAGTTAATTTATTCAGTTTTCTTCGTTTTTTAGAAAAAAGAACAAATGAAACTCATTTGACTTAGAAATTGAGATTGTTACTTTGGAATAGAGGAAAAGCAATTGGCAGGGTGATTTTAAAGGTTTAATGTTTTCGAGTTTTGGAAAAAAATGTGAACAACATAATAAAAAATAGGAAAATGTTTGAAAATATACTTCTTAAAAGAGATTCTATGTATTCAAACTATGAGCACATAAAGAGACATTCGATTTTAATAGTCATCAGGAAAATGAAATTTAAAATAGCAATTAAATACTACTACATAACAAATAAATATCTAATAATTAAAGATGAGCTAATTATTGGTGAAGAGGTAAAGCAACTTAACCATTCATATGTTTCTTGTTTAGATGTCAAATCATTTGGAAATCCCATATAAATTTGTTTGTACACTTTAAAACGAAGTAATTTCATCTCTAGTCATTTGCCCAGAATTATGAATCATACACAGATATTCATAGCCATTTTATTCATTAAATATTCATAAATGTACATATTATACACATAATATGTAATAATACTAGAAATACCACCTACAATATTAAAGGATGAACTGTTGAACACAGCAACAAAGATGAATCTCAAAAATAGCATGTTGAGTAAGACCAGAAAAAGATAAAGGAGTCTAAACTTCAGCATTTTATTTTTTGAAATATGTCATCAGAGAAAGTGAAGTAAGGATTGCCTGAAGCTGAAGGATGGGATGTGAGGGGTAGGATAATTAGAAGAAAACCTTACATGTTTATAGGAATGTTTCATGAGCATTATAAGGTGGTACTGCAATGGTTACATTTTTAACAATTTATCAAAGCATACACATAAAATTAATTTAATATGTATGAAAACATATTGATCATGTTAATTATTTAAAAAACTCAAGGTAATGAATTTATTTATCTTGTGGTATAAACATAAAAAAAATAGATGTTGTATTTCAGGCATGTGTAGACATTAATGTACTGATTCATTTTGTATAAAAACTAGGAAACGATTTCAAATGTGTCAAGTTTATTATGAAGCCTTGATATGACTGTAAAATTAAGTAATGAAAACATCCTTATTTCATTGCAGAAAGTAGTATTTTATTATTGATGTACTTCTTCACTCAGTAAAAAAGTGCTAATTCCTTAAATAAATGTATTATACCTACTATATAATTAACTATGCCTTTCATACATAATATTTTCAAGTAGAAAATTTTTTAATGACAAAACAAATATAAATTTTATGAGTATAATATTAATTAATCCATATGGAAAACAGTAGATTTTGACAAACACTCTGTATTCTTCTGTGAAGAACAATGATTTAAGTAGGTCATCTACTAGTAAAGAGACAAAAACATTTTGTATTGGAGCAGTAAATGGACTTCTAGAATTCATCTCAATTTCAGTGAAGTCATACGAAAATCTCAGTTTAATGGTAAAGAAAATAATGAGAAATGCTTTTAGGCTCACACAACAATTAACCGAAAAACTGACCATAAATAAACCCCACAATTTTCATGTTCCAGGAACTGGGAAACCTGTCAACAACTGAAAAACTATTTTCTAGTCAGAGTAAAAAAGGTGATTCTGAGGAATTCAATTAAAATAAATTTATATGAAACATAATTGACTGCACTGGATAGTAAGACGAGTTAATGCTTGCTGAGTAATGCTAAACTGACAGATGAGATATGTTCTTTATAAATGATATATTAATTCTGCTTGATTTTTAATAGTTTGGAAAATTGTGATACAAAGCATATATTATGTGATTTACCATTATAAATCTTCACTCTACTGTGCAGTATTATTTACTTTAAGCACAATAACACAAAAGAGACAAAAGCAGAAATTTTCATTCTCCAGAACATTTGTGTCCTACATGACTGAAACATTTTTTCCACTGAATAGCAATTGCCTCTTTTCCCATTCACCCAGCACCTGACACACCTGAGTATTTTTTGCTTTTATAGATTTGCCTACTTTGAATGCTTTATAGAAATGAAGTCATGTGCCTTTTAACCAGTCATGACTGGTTTAATTCTTTCTGCATAATGTCCTCTGATTCATCCATGATGAACCATGTGACAACTTTCTTTTCTGTAAATGAATGATATGGCATTGTATGTACATGTTATATTTCCTTCAATTATTCACAGATATTTAATTCATTTCCATACATCATGGCTATTGTGAATCATATTGCCATGACTTCAATGGGCACATATATCTTTGAGATTCTGATTTTAAATCTTCTGGAAAACACATAAGCATTACTGCTGAATTATGTGGTAGTTAGGAATTTTTGAAGAATTTTCACACTGTTTATTAAAAGGGGTGCCCCAGTTTGTACCCCTTAAATGACAAAAAACAAATAAAAACTCAAGATAGTACAAGATTCCAATATGTTATTTCATGCTTTTGTTGTTCTGATAATGGCCATCCTAACAGGTATGAAGCAATATGATTTTTTAGTTTTAATTTACATTTCCCTAATCAGTTTTTTTAAAAATTTTTTAGTTGTTGATGGATCTTTATTTTATTCATTTATTATTTATATGTGGTGCTGAGGATCGAACCCAGTGCCTCAAGCATGTTAGGCAAGCACTTTACCACTGAGCTACAGCCCCAGCCCTCCCTAATCAGTTTTATCAAGCATCTTTCCATATACCTATTGGTCATTTGTATGCAATCTTTGGAGAAAATCTGTTCAAATGTATTTCTATTTATAATTTTTCTTTCTTTCTTTCTTTCTTTTTTCTTTTTGGTACCTAGGAGCACTTTACCACTGAGCTACATCTCCTGTCATTTTTATTTTTATTTTTATTTTAAGACAAGGTCTTGCTAAGTTTCTTAGAATTTCACTGAATTGCTAAGGATGACCTCAAACTTTTGCGATCTTCCTGTCTCAGCCTCCCGATTTGCTAGGATTACAGGTGTGTGCCACTTTACCTAGCATCTATTTTTAAGTTGAAATTTGCATTTTTTTTTGCTAATTAGTTTCAGGATAATTATGCTTAAGATTTATTTACAGTTTCTTTCTGCTTTAGGACAATGCTTTTGTAGGACAATGATTTTAAATATTTCATATGAACCATGGAGCTTGATGATAAATAGTTCCTGAATACTTAATATTTGGTTAAATTCAGTTTTGATTATCTGTTTAAAAAATTAAGTTTGCTCCTTTGTATAAATTTTGCCAAACTAAATTAAATTTAATATGTTTTAAAACAGCCTAAATGCCACTATTCAAAGAAAATCATTATTACCTCTTTAGTATATGTATTTCTAATTCCTTTTGCATATTTTTGTATCTGCAACTATGTAATGCATATAAAATATACAGTCCTGATTTTGTAAATTTATATATTGTGCATTTGTGTCATTAAAATATTTCATATTAATTTGAATTTTTCCTATGTAGATAGTTATTTTATTATAAGATGGCACCGTAATGTAGCTCTTAAAAGGCAAAGGCAGGAGAATCTCTAGTTTGAGTATAGCCTGGGCAACTTAGTGAGCCCCTGTTTCAAACTGAAACATTTTTAAATGGTTTAGGAGTGTAGCTTATTGAAACAGCATCCCTAGTTTTAACCCCCAGAGCCCCCAAAAAATTAAAAATTAAGATTTAATTAATTCAAATTACTTTGGTTTGATTTCTTATTTTATATGCTATATCAATGAGATTAATATTATTTAAAATGTTTATGCTCCTTTCCTTGGAAAAAATCCTCAAGGTAGATGCTAAACAAATTAACCACATTAATTTTAAGGTGTAAAATATTTAGAATATGCATATCTAAAGTTTGTATGATCGCTTTCATTATGATGTGATCATAACTTCATTTCTATCTATGCATGTATTCAGCTAGTAATATAATCACTATTATAATTACTAATATAGATATACAAACATATAGAAATTTATTTCAATATGTAATACTACTTGTATAAGTTTCTACAGAACATTTTGTGCACGTTATGTTAAATTATATTTTTTAGTGACTTCAAGGTTCATCATGGATTATATAGTTGCATTTTTTGTATTTATTAATTTCCATTTATTGGTTATTTCTTTTCAAGAAATCTACTTACTCTATTATATATTTTGTAATTTCCTTTATAATTTATGACATTGTGTGGATACAGTTGTAAGGTAGTTCCCGTTTTGACATTTACATTTAAAGAAAGTGTTAGGATTTAGATATGAGCTTTCTGCCCAACAGGGGTCAACTAAACAGGAATTTTCATAGGTCACACCATTAGATTATGACACCTGTAAACTGATCAGTAGAGCGATCCATTGAATTCATTAATAATTTGAATCAATTACTGAGTGGTAACTCTAGACAGTTGAGGCCTGGTTGGAGGAAGTAGGTCATTGGGAGTGTGCTTTTGGAGATTATATTTTGTACCTTGCTCTTTTCTCTCTCTCTCTCTGCTTCCTGCCTGCCATGAGTGATGCTGCTTTCCTCCACTCCACCCTTCCTCAGTGATCTCTCTTCCCTTATGCACAGTGCAATGGAGTTCCTGCACAATTGACTGAAACTGATCCTAAAATAAAATTGTCCTAAGTGGTTCTCAGGTATTTTGGTCACAGTGATGAAAAAGTTACTAATACAAAAATATTGTCACAACAGTATGCATGTGCATATATAAGTGATTACACTTATACACATATAACAATGTATTTACATATTTTTATACTTACATATGTCAGCTATATATATAAATTCATTCCTTTCAAACTGATTTCAATATCTATTTATTTGTTTGGGGTTTTTAGTGACTTCTATTTTTGTGTTAGTATCAAGGTACTTTAAAGTTTTGTGGATTTATAGTACTTCACATTATCCGTTAGTGCAAAACTTTATTTATTTTTGATTGTTTGCTTCTTTTCATTTATTTTTCTCAAGATTTCTTAGTATATTTATTACAATCTATTTATTCCAAGTGATATTTATTTGCTTGGCCAATTTAAATGCTAAGACTTATCATGATTTTTTTAAAAATTAGTTAACAAAATGCAATTCCAGCTTTTTTTCTTCAATAGAGGTTTTGTCGTTTTTGTATTTTATTCACTAAAGTCTTACACATTTATTAGATTAATTCTGCAATTATCCAATAAATAGAACTTTAACATTTTGCTTCTTTTTTCTGTTATAAACAAGGCACTGCTGGGCACGGTGGCGCAAGCCTGTAATCCCAGCACTTAAGGAGGCTGAGACAGAAGAGTCGCGAGTTCAAAACCAGCCTCAGCAAGGGCAAGGCGCTAAGTAACTTAGTGAAATCCTGTCTCTACATAAAACACAAAATAAGGCTGGGGATGTAGCTCAGTGGTCAAGTACCCCTGAGTTCAATCTCCAGTACCAAACAAAACCAAAAACCAAAAAACAAACAAACAAAAGGCACTTTAGTTCCATTATATATTCTACTATCATAATTATCAGTTTTAATAAATGTTTTCAAATTTGTATCATTAATTTTCAAAAGTTTACTTGGGAATTCTATATTGATGATACTACATTTTGGAAATGATATATTTTCTAATATTTAAGTTTAGTTTAATGATTTAGAAAATTTGATAAAAAATCTTTTTTTCCCTTAATTATATGTTGATTAAACTAAATAATTTGAGCTGAGCATAGTGACTCACACCTGTGATCCCAGCAATTTGAGAGGCTGAGACAGGAGGATCACCAAGTTCAAGGCTGGCTTAGCAATTTAGCAAGATCCTCAGCAATTTAGTGAGACCTTGTTTCAAAATAAAAATAAAAAGGGCTGAGGATGTGCTCCTAGGTTTAATCCCTGGTGGGAAAAAAAAAGTAAACTAAATAATTCACATTCTGAAAATTATTACCTTATTACAACTTCTAAGATTTACTTTCATGTTGTTATACATTTATTTAATAGTTATTCAAGTTTTAGTTATTTATTCAGTTTCTTAGTCTTGTGTCTTCTTATATACCTTGACTACATTATTTTTATCAATTTCACAGCCAAAAACTGACAGTTTTTAGTTTTCCACAGTATGCTACTACATATTATTAGGTATAATACCATTTTCTTCTTGATATTCAGTATTAGTTCTTCTCATATATGTGATTATTCTACAAAATTTTAGTTTTTCTGTTTTCACTAGATTTTTTATTTTAAAGACATCTGATATCAGCATGTAAGTAACCATATCTTAACTAGGCATTGTGGCATTGACTAGGAACATAATCTTATATATTATAATAAGCAAATTCAGCAATCTTAATGAGTTCGCCAAACAAATCTTTTATTTCTTGCTCATGTTCAGTCTAGTGAAGAACTGTAGCAGAAGAAACTAGGAGATTACTGCTCAATGTGTAATTCAGGACACTTCAGTCCTTCAGTCTTAGCCTGCCATGTTCTAGAGAACAATTTACCCCTGTAAATACTTTGCTTTGGGGGAAAGAACAGAATGAAAAGCTATAGTTATGTATCTCCTTTCATCATATGCCTTCTGCAGATCCTTTAAAGATTAGAAAACTTTAAATATTCTCACCTAGATACAAAATAATTAGACATTTTCTAGCCACATTGTAGCAAATAGAGGAAAGGATGGATATCTTAAGAACTCTCTTCCATATCAGATATTATTATATCTTAATATTTGTGTTTTTTGTTTCTTTACCAATAATGTTGCTTTTCTATTCTCACTCTAAATATGTGAGAAGGAAAAATAATTACAAATGCTCTTTTTCAATATAGGATGAATTTATGATAATGTACTCTATAAGAACAAATTTTCATTAGTTCAAATGAGGAAATTAACAGTAAAATGGCAATCCAGTGAATGGTGATACCTATTCCAGAGCAGGTAGAAATAGCTTCAGAAAAAGATTTTTAAAACTACAATGAAAATACTAATATTCATGTTATTAAGTTGTCTGTTATTGATGATCAATCCTAGTTTGATTTAATATCAAATATATACAAACAATTTCAAAATCATTTGTATATATTCTTACATTTTGTTTTATAGTAACATATATTTAATAGCAACTCAAAGAGAATAGTGAGCTAAACATATTTGAGAAAATAACTTTCCTTATCAGTAAATAACCACAATATGACCATTAGAAAGAATTGTACTTGGTAAATTTGAAGGTGCCATAAATGGGCAGCAAATGGTTTTATGGTTACATGAGTTCATTCCTTTAGCACATAATATCTAAAACAATTTTTCTAGTCTGTATGTCTCTATCTTTCTTGTAACAATTCAGAAATTAAGAATCATTTCATCCTGGGACTTTGCCATGCTCAACACATGGCTTGTAGATTCACTATGCTCAACTATTGAGCTGACAGAAGGTGATGTGGTGAAGTAGCTAATGCAGAAGAGTTTCACGGCCAAGGTTACAAAGCTATCCATATGTTTTCTGTTCATATGTCATTGACAATATCAATTCTCTGGCCATATTTAGTTTCAAGAAAGTCTTGAAAATGTGAAAAAGTATTTCCCAATGTATCACTGAAAAGAATTACAGCAGAATTTGGTGAGAAAATAGCATTATTCTCCACTGGGTCTTTTAAATTCACTTATAGTATCTTTAACATTTTATCTGTAAACAAATAGAATGAAATAATTGAAAATAAATTCTAGATTTAAAATGTAGCAAAGAAAATAGAGAAAATGGCAAACTACAAAACAGATATTCATATTAGCTATGATGGAATAAGAAACAACACATTTCTAGTCCAGAACAATAAATAGTGGAGATCAATAAAACAGTATCTTCAAAGATCCTAGTGTTGTGGGACAGACGAGGCTGAACACTGAGGAATTAGCAGGAAGCAGGTTTATTGGCTGCATCCATGTTCAGAAGTGGGGCTTTTATTATAGACCATCAATCGCTCTGAAACTCTAGTCCAGAAAGTTTCAGAATTTTATGCCCAATGTGTAGGGGGAGGGGCTCAGAGGCTCACAGTCTGAGAAGACCACACAAAAGTAGCTTTTTTTCACTCATCTAGGCATTGAGCCCAGGCCTGGATACAAAAATATGAATTCCTCTGTGGAGGCCTTGGGTTAGTTTTTCTTATCACACCCTGCTTCTGCAACACACCTCCCACCAGAATACTCTGTTGCAGAAAATCTTGCTAATAGTTTAAAACCGTTATGGTGAGGGTCTCTGGAGAAGCTTAATTAAGATGCTCTGTAGAGGAGGGGGTGCCACTACAATAGAGCAAAAATTTGTTCAAATGTTAATAATAAAACAGTTAAATTAAGATTTTAACACAAAGGTAAAATAAAAATATTTGAGATCTATTTTTAAGAGATATTTTATTGTCTCAAGTTTCTTACAGAAAGAACTATTAATAATGTACTTCACCAAAAAGAAAAAATGCAAGAAAGAAATATGAAACAAAGGGGCTGAGTTTGAGGATCAGTGGTAGAGTGCTCGCCTAGCACACATGAGGCACAATGTCCAATCTTCAGCATCACATAAAAATAAATAAATAAAGGTATTGTGTCCATTTACAGCTAAAAAAATTTAAAAAAGAAATATAAAACAAATTTAGTACATCTAAATTCTAATATAGCATGGAAATACTTGCATAGGTAATTTATGCATTTCAAAATACTACTCTATGATTGCTCAATTTAAGGAGACATGACAATAAATGTAAATTAATCACATTTTAATATGTAAAATAATTGCCCTTTAATTACTTTAATTCATGAAAATGATACTTTTAGTCTCTCATCTCTCTAACATGCACAATTTATTTCCAGTCAAGAAATAATAATTGAGGAAGTTGAGAAATCACGGAAATATATCCCTTGGTGTATTCAGTGTGCCATGTATTGTACACACACATTTTGAACATAGATTCTGTACTCTAGGTTCAAGCATAGTTGTCAGAGTTTGAGAATGTAGGTATATTTCTAGTCTGGCATCATACCAACACAAGTGAGAATATTGTAAATGAACTTCAACTCACATCTCCCATATGGATAACTATCCTTCACATAAATTCTTCACCCTCCTAAAAATATAATATATTGCAGAAAAAAATAGAAATTTTGTCTGTTCATGTTGAAGACATATCAATAACATCATAAAGTTCTTGGTAACAAAATCTTTTGTTTCTGACTAAAATCAAGATGAAATAATTATCAGGAATGAGTTGTTTATTTGATTTTTCTAGCATTTTTTTGATATCAAAGATAAACTTAAAGCCAAATTCAAATTAGTTCACTTCTGTATTTGAAAGAATTCTGTCTTTTAGAATTTACTAGCCATCTCACATTATTTATACATAATTTTGACAATGTATAATAAAATTATTAAAAACTTCAAATTTTTCAAAATCTAATATGTGAAATTGTTCATAAGCCTAATATATATATATATATATATGTTAGACATTATTTTATGTAGTTAAACTAGATTTAATATATTACATTTGTTCTCTTTATTTTCCTTGTCTACAAAAATTTTAATATAAAAATGAAAAGTTCTTTTCAGTTTTTCATAGTTATCCACTGACATATATTCAAATATGACATTGTCATGTGAAGATTTTGTAAAGATTTTCTTCAGATAATTAACTATAGCTTGTAATTGCTGTATTTATACATAGAGTCTACTTCTGTTTGAATAATTTTCAAGTTAAATATTTTCTAATGTAAAAAGAGTCATGTTATGAAGTTTATTGTGGTAGGAATTAGGAAATAATTTAGACTAATTTTTTTGTTTTTAATGCTTAAAATATTGTGGATAAGTTTATAAGATATTTAATAATTATGAAAGAAATAGAAACTTCATCAATATTCTGTATTGTAATGAATTACATATGTGCACTTTTTTTCAATTATGTTAAAGAAGCAATAATATTACTTCATTGTCAATGAAGCTAAGTATTTCAAGTTAAATAACCTGCCCAAGATCACAGAGACCCAGGGAGTTTTATCTGTATATTGGAAGGCAAAGCTTGACTCCACTTTGTACACTAAGCACTCATTATCCACGATATATGTGAAGTGATCCTTTAAAAGCACAGCATTAGGGCTGGGATTGTAGCTCAGTGGTAGAGCGCTTGCCTCGCATGCGTGAGGCCCTGGGTTCGATCCTCAGCACCACATACAAAGCAATAAAATAAAGACATTGTGTCCATCCACAACTAAAAAATATTTAAAAAAAAAGCGCACAGCATTAGAAAAAAGCAATGCCTGTAAAAGGTGAATACCATTAGAAAAAGTTTCTTACACAGGAAATATAAGAAATACAAGATAAAATTGGTTTTAAAGAATAAATGTGAGTTTACTAAGGATTTGAAATATTGAGTAACCTGATATCAAAGAAAAGGGAAATTCAGAATAAAAAAATTGCTAAAAGATTAGATTTTATAATCATCATGACAAATAAATTTATGAAGTGATACAAAATTTCAGAATAAAAAATATATAGCATGATATTCTGCATCACTCTTTTCCAAAAGCTCATCTCATTGTCAAATAGTTACATACTAAAAATTATAAGGTAAGGAAATCCATTTCTTAGTATCATATATATCTGTTACCTGGTGTTGTTATCAGCATATGTTTGATAGCAGTATGCATTTATAAACTGATTTAATTGAATGTAACTTCTAGGATTAAGTTTGACTTTTGGAAATACACTGAAAAAATTTGGAGAAAGCCTTATAAAGGTGAGAAGATAGAGGAAATGAGAACAGTTAAATGTGTTGGAAATAAGGTGGTTCTATAAGAAACTAATTTTTAAAAGTGATTCACTTAATACTGTTCTGAAAGAAAAAATCATCAGTCATGCATGACCAAAGGCATGTGAGGAATCAAGAGAAAGACCACTTCATGTGGCAGATATTGATTGGTAGCTTTGTAATGTGAGTTAATTGACAAATTGGTATTAACCTCCTAAGGCTGTTGTAATAAAGTACCATGAACTGGTGGCTTAAAGCAACAGAAATTTATAATAACCTCACTGTTCCAGAGGCTGGAAGTCTGAATCAAGTTGGCAAGGTTTGGTAGAAGTGAGATGGTCCTCCGTGTACTCTTACCTCTAACTTTACAGATGGATTCCCTATTGGCATTCAGAAGACATGGAAGACATACCAGACCTTAAGACCATGTTCTAAAACTCATTTTGACCAAGACCAAATAATTGACATTATGAAAAGTAAGATTCACTCGGATGACTATGATAACTGAAAATGTGGTTTGGAAGGAAAGATAAATATAGAGTGAGTGACAACAAAATTTGTGATTCCTGGATGGTCCAGAGGCACTATATGCGTGGAAATTTTACCATTCTAATGTCAGTTTCTGAAGATAATAATTATTGAAAGTATTTGGAAATGAAGAATGCAACACATAATTAGTTGGCTCACTGGATACATAATGAAATATAGAATAACAAGAAACAATATAAATGTGCAATGCCTTGGTAATTGCTATCTGTAATATGTAACATAAAAATAAGAAAGAGGACTCAGGAAGATCCTGGTACATAACAAAGCCTGAGCTAAAGCTACTAGCCATAGAGCCAGGTCCAAAGAGAAAATAAATAATGAAACTCCAGTAATGTAGAAAACTGTCAATTATCTCAAAGTTGGTCCAACTGCTACTCATTATCCAATTCCAAAGCCACTTTTCCATTCTTAGGTATTTGTTACAGTAACATCTCACTCTTAGTACCAAATCTAGGTGATCTAAAATGAAAGAAGTTTATTCACAGTTGTGGATCAGGTAAGTCCAAAATGAAGATATTGGCAAAGGAATTTTCCCACTTAAGGCTTAGAGAAGAAGTTTTTCCTTTTCCAGCTTCTGGTTATCCCAGACATTTCTTGACTTGTGATAGCATAACTCTAATCTCTGCCTCCTTCTGCAAATGATCTTAAACATGTGTGTCTCTATTTACTCTTCTCTAAGGAACTGGATTTAGGGCGTAGGCAAAATTCAGTATAGTTTCATTTTGAAATCCCTAAATAATTACCTCTGCATTGAATTCATTTTTAAATAATGTCATATTCTGAGGTTATAGGTAAACATAAATTTTGACAGAATACTATTAAATCCACTGCAAAATTATAAACATTTATTTTAAGCAAACAATCTATAAACAATAACTTATTTCAAAATGTGATATTTAAAGCAGTGAGTTAATTTTCCATATTTTCACTAGCATTTATTCTCTCTAAATTCTCTGGAGTTAAAGTGGGAGATTCTGCTTTATTCTGTCTTTAATTATTGTCGATGGGCAACATAGTTTTCAGTTCTTTTACTAAGACACATATTTTCTTACAAAAAAAAAAAACTGACTTCTCAAAATTAAACTTTTTATAGTGAAGGTGCTGTTAGTAGTGTAGCCAAGAATGACTACTCTAGGGTCTAGGTATACTATGCTGGGCACTCATTTGTCAAGTGATTTAAACTATGAAATGAAACACAAGTTATCCAAAGGTATGTCCCTCATGTATATTTATGTCCTTGCTTCAGAAAGTCATTTCTGCTTGGAGTTAATTCTTTGGGTTAGAAAACAAAGATATGAATAATTTGTGTAATCCAAGGGCTACCTACCTTGTGCTCATGATGAGACTTCCTTTACTCTTTTAGTTCGTAAAATTACCCCACTTAATTTCCATGAATATGATGGATCATATTCCCGATGATCATAAAAAACTAAAATCATCTTAGCTTTCTTACTTGATTTTGGTAAATGGAAATGTGGATAAATGTGAATTAAAATGACTGAATTGTATGCTGACATGTTTCTTCATGTGTACATGATATATTAAAATTTGCAATTAAAATTGCTTTTTAAAATGATATGATTGTCACTAAGAGCATATACGGATTGAGTAATTTTCTGCTGTTCTGCTAATGTTCAACTATGTTAGCATCCATCTTTAATATATACTCATAGCCCTAAAACACAAATTCAGAACTTAAGATTTCAGATCAATTTAAAAAAGTCTTCCTTCATAATGCTGCTGTAATATATGCAGTTTGGCATCTTTTCATTTGTCAGTTTTTTGTACTCACTAGTAGAAAAATTTTTTTCTATGCCTTAAAGACCACTGAGTATCTTTCCACATGCATTTCCAAATCATTATTCACTTTTATGATGATTCAGTTCTGTTAATGTTCCATAGGACAGTAGAAATAATATAATAAGTTATTATTTTACTTTCATATCAAAGAGGTACTAATCTTCAATTTCCATTTTCATCAAGACTCTTTATTGTCTACTTTAAGTAGGTTTCCAAAATGTCCCTAGAAACCACATACTCTAAAGCTATATAAAGTCATAACTATCTTCATCTTTTGTCTCATTTTTTCTCAGACATATTGATCTAATATTTTGATTTGTTGTCAAATTATGCAAGTGTATAAGGCTAAGCATCTCAACATCATTAACCAAAATAAATTGATATTCTGGATAGCCTAGTGGAGAAATGAAAAGAATTAAATGACTATTTTGTCTTATTTATAAATAATGTTTGAGATTGATTTTGCCAAAATTAACTAATACAAGCACAACAAGAAACTGTCTATATATTCCCAAAATTTCTTTCTACATGATATTTATTAGTTATAAAGAAGTAAACATAATTTCACTGTTAAGTAACCTGCTATAGCATACCCTAAACAAGCATAAAAAGTTAATATAATCAAAAATGAATCATACTGTCATCATCTACCTGCTGAAGTGTACCTTTTGGGACACACTTACATCTGCATTTTTACTAAAAGTATATAACAAAATCAGAAAAACACCAGATAAACCTTCTTTAAGGAACAGTTTACAAAATATTCTTCAAAAGATTAAAGGTCATGAAAAACAATGAAACAATGAGGATTTGTGTTGGAAAACACTAAAGAAACATGATACCTAAATGTTTTATTTAGTTCTCCATGAGATCCTCTCCCAGAGAAAGAAAATTAATGGGTCAATGAAATGAATTTGAGTAAGATGGGTAGGTTAGCTTTTAGTTATACAATAATTTAATTTATGGCAATTTACCAACACTTACATAATATAAAATTTTGAAAAACATGAATGAAGAATATAGTAGTCCCCCCCTTACTCACCAATGAAACTCACCATCTTTCCATGAAATGTGTAGTGTGTTTTTGCTCTATGCACATCTGATGATAAAATTCAATGTATAAACTTGGCACAAGAAGAGTTAACAACAATAACCAACAATAAAATGGAATAATTATAATAAAATTCTCTAATAAAGTGTTTTTAAAACTTATAAATTGTGTATTTTGAGAATTTCCCATTTAATATTTTGGAGATTGAATTTCATTTATCCATGTCATATTTTTTCACTACATTTAACCACTGAAACCACGGGAAGTGAAACCATGAATAAGAGGGGACTGCTTTCTGTGGGAATTCCTTATCTATCCCTATTTTAATTAACTCTGTTTTGAAATCAAAAATTTAAAAAATAAACATTAATTACATGAAAACTACTGACAGAATTTAAAATTATTTGAAGATACTGGTGAAGATGAAAGTGTATGTCTTTTTTATTTCTGCAATCTGCAAGAAAGCAATTATAGTAAATCTCAAAGACACTCTGGAAGGTAGTCTAACTAGAAGAAATTATATATTCCATCAAAAGAAAGGGAAAACATTCCCTTTGAAGTTGTGGTTGACTTCTGTCAAGACTAGTTGAAACCACATTTTTTTTTATTATTAATATTATTATTATTATTATTTACCAGGGATTGAACTCAGGGGCACTCAACCACTGAGCCACATCTCCAGCCTTGTTTTGTGTTTTATTTTGAGACAGGGTCTCACTGAGTTGCTTAGCACCTCACTGTTGCTGAGGCTGGTTTTGAACTCGCGATTCTCCTGTCTCTGCCTCCCAAAGTGCTGGGATTACAGGCGTGCACCATCGCGCCTGGTTCACATTTAATACTTTTAAATACAAAACCTGTTATCTTTCATGACAAATGATAGCTACCACAGTAAATTAATAATAAAGATTAGCCAAATAATGTAAGAGATTTAAATTAGAATTTTACAATATATTTGTGATTAATATACATATTTACTTATATACACATGTATGTATACATATGTGCTTATATATATGAATATAAATATCTGTGGATTATTAATTGTGTGTGTATGTATATGTATGAAGAGAGAGAGAGAGACTGGCAGACTGGGATGGAAACTAAAATTGCAGATTGTAAAAGGTCTCTCCTTCAACTCAGTGAGATTTTGGAGCAAGTAAAAGAACACATCAGAACTGTGAACTAAATCAGGATTCAGTTAAAACAAGGATAACAAAGGAATTAGGGATATAATGACTACACTCTAGCAGCAAGAAATGATGAAAACACTATATTTCCAAGTAAAAATGAAAATAGCAAGCAAGCATGTATGACCCTTCTGAGATTTATGAACTATAGCCCAGAGAACCAGAGGTCAAAAAAAAAATGATAGGACAGTATGCATATTGTGAACAGGTAATATCAAACTCTGAGGCCAATTCCGAATGTGGTCCAGTAGGGACCAGTGCAATAAATGAAGTTTAGGTTACAAGATGAATCCAAGCAATAGTACTAAAGAATAAGCTAAATTCTACACAATTTCTGCAAAATTGTGTTAGTTAGAAGGAGAGATATTAGAAGTGGTCTCCTTACCAAAACATTATTTAAATTATATCTAGTTGTTTGCTTTAATAAATTTAACCCTATCTGTGTGTGTTATTTCCTTTGCAGTCAAATACATTCATCAATTCAATAACTTTTTTGCAGTAATAAGAAAAGAAAGCAACTATAAGAAATCTCAAACATTTAATTACACTCTGGAAGGTATTCTAACTAGAAACAGGGAGTAGGATTTTCCCTCAAAGAAGGAAAAACATTCTCTATTAAGTTGTGGTTGACTTTTATCAAGACTAGGTGATAGCATATTTATATACAGGCAATGTACTTGGTATCATTTGAAGAGGTCCCAGAGCAATTTGCTTTTTATAAATAAATAGTTTACAAGGAGTTATTTTTAGTTATTTAGAAAGTTTAAATAAACACAAAGTCAACCTTAAAATATTGGAAGGTAGGTCTGTCAAACTAATTTAATTATTTTACTTATATTACAAAAGGCAGAGATTCTTTCAACTAGTGAAAACTAATGTGGCCAGTTTTTTCTTTGTTTTTCCCCTCCATTTTTAATTTCTGTTTTCTTCTCAAATGCCATTATATAAAGTATTGGAAATATGTTTGGAAATATTTATGTATCCATGAATATTCATTCTTTTATCCAATACTTATTTATATACACAACTCAGGTGTTATTTTTAACTAATTTTAACTCTGATTCTAAGAGATTCATAGACTACTGTGTGACCTAAACAAGTTTCTGTATATTTTTCTGTACATCAAAGAGGTTTAATAGTTTAAATTTAAGTTATATTGCCTGAAATTAGGAATCTATGAATTTAATTTTCTTTCAAACACAATATTGTCTCAAGACTTTAAATTTGTCAGTCAAATCCACCTTTTATTTCTTTTTCTTTTTAGTTTGTCTTTGAAATAGCTTGTTTTCTCTAAATATTCATGATTAAAATCAAAACTAACAATCACAGTGAATAACTTTATTTTTCATGTTATTAGTGTGAAATTTCAGTATTTTAATTAATAGTATAATAAACCATACTTACTGATTGATATTTTTTAAAAAATTACAATACTTAAATTTATAAATTATGGTAAAATATCTATATAAAAATATGGCAAAGTTGATTCCATATTTTAGCTACTGTGAATTGAGCTACTACAAACATTGACATGGTTTATGCTAATTTTAAGTCCTTTGGGTATAAAGTGAGGAGGGGGATAGCTGTGTCAAATGGTGATTTCAGTTGGAGTTTTCTGAGTAGTCTCCATACTGCTTTCCATAGTAGTTGCACCAATTTGCAGTCCCATCAGCAATGTATGACTGTGCCTTTTCCCCACATCCTCGCCAACATTTATTGTTGCCTGTATTCTTGATGATTGCCATTCTGACATGGATAAAGAAAATGTGTTTTATATATATATAGTCAATGGAATATACTCAGCTTTAAAGTAGAATGAAATTGTGGCATTTGCCAGTAAATGGATGGAGTTGGAGAATATCATGCTAAGGAAAATAAGCCAATCTCAAAAACCAAAGGCCAAATGTTTTCTCTGATATGCAGATGCTAATTCACAATGAGAGTGGACAACAGAGAAGAATAGAGTTACCTTAGATTAGGTAGAAGGGAATGAAGGGAGGGAAAGGATAGTAGAATGAAACAGCCATTATTACTTTATGTACATATATGACTGCATAACCATTGTGATTCTACAACATGTACAATCAGAAAAATGAGAAATTATATCCCATCTAGATATGATATATAAAAGTGCATAAATGCATTCTTCTGTAATGTAATTAGAAAAAATTAAAAATTAGAAAAAATTAAAAATTATAAAAAATACAGCAAATAAATATTAAATCTACTTATTTTAATTCATGAAATTATAATTAAAGAAAAAAAACTGTGTCTCTACATTTTTTGCAACTGAATTTTATAGCCAAGGAAAATTAAAGAAAATATATACTACATATGCTTTGAGATAGTTTTCATATATGACAAAATCCATATATATGTACTTAAAACAACATAACTACACACATACATGTAGTTAGAATAATGTCATCATGCTCTACTTATGGTTCTGAAACTCATCCAACTGAGCAGAAAATAATGGACTTAATTCAGATCATTAAGTATATATGTATCTAATTCTTTAAAATTATTTTAATATTCAAATTTATCATTATTTACATGTTACACAGCTTTTGCATTATTCACACCCATTTATTATCTGAGATTTTACAATTATAAACAAAACTGATAAATTTCAGATATATTGAATTTTTGACAATTTATATATATGTTACATCTAAACTACGTTGGGGAGGTAAGAGAATATGTGCATATTTAGTGTTAATTGATACTGTCAGACTCTACTCAAATGTTTTATCCCTCTCTCCAAATTAATTATGTATGAAAATGACTATCATTAAACATAATCAAAATTTAGAAGTTATTAGACACAAATATTTGCTGATTTTATAGAACAATGTTCAATTTCATTTTGTTTTGTTTTGTTTTGTTTCTTTTGGTACCAGGGACTGAACTCAGGGGCACTCAACCACTAAGCCACATACCCAGCCCTATTTTGTATTTTATTTAGAGACAAGGTCTCACTGAATTGCTTAGCACCTTGCTTTTGCTGAGGCTGGCTTCGAACCCTGATCTTCCTGCCTCAGCCTCCCAAGCTGCTGGGTTTGCAGGCATGTACCACCGCACCTGGCTCAATTTTGTTTTAATTGACACTATCTGATTAGAGTGAATTACAGCATCTTGTCAATAACTTTAATTGCTATAAACCTTTTTTGTGTTGCCAATTGCTTTTTTTAACCCAACATTGAATTTACTAATTTTTATTAGCTCTTTGTATAAACTGATTCATTAGTTTTATCTTTAAGGCTACTGTCAATATTTGCTGCCAGGTTCTAGCATTTCACTTAGAAAGTTGTCTTTTATTATAAATAAGTTTATTTTAAAAGTTTAAAATGTTTTACATTACCAAATGTATTGCTCATTATCCTAATCAAACACTCAACAAAAATATTCTTATTTTTTTCCTTTTTATTTATTGTATTTATTCTTTTTTGAGTTGTGCTTGGCTATGTCACCTAAGTTGACCTTGAACTCCTGAGTTCACATGCATCTCCTTCCTCAGATTCTTTAATAGGAGCACTACATGTTACTGTCACAGTGCCCCGCTTGTTCTCGTGTTTTCAAAATTACGATAGCTCATAATCTTCCTCTTTGTTTTATTTATTTATTTATTTTTTGGTACTAGGGATTGATCTCAGGGGCACTCAACCACTGAGCCACATCCTCAGTCCCATTTTGTGTTTTATGTAGAGACACCTCTTTGTTTTAAAACAATATTCTGTCTTACACAAAAATATATGGAGAAGGTTGAAGTACATGAAAAGGCAGAATTCCTTGCATACACGTCATCCTTGAATATGCACGTATTCCCTCACCTTATAAATATACTTTTTGAAATATATCTCCTATAAATAACCACAAGTAAATATGTTTGGAATGAAGGAGTTTGGGGTTTATTCTTGTAAATACTTTGGGGGTAAATATTAAAATACATGTAAATCTTGTGGAATTTTTGTTCAAAAAGCATATTATGAAAATTTAAAAGTTAAACTGAAGCAGAATCAATATCTACATCTTTCAATGAAAAAGAAAATAAATGAAGCAAGGTTGCAAATAACCTGTTGTCTAGGTCGAGAATTCTTCCTATTTTTAAACATATTTTTTTAGTTGTAGATGGACACAATAGCTTTATTTATTTATTTATTTTTATGTGGCACTGAAGATCAAATCTAGTGCCTCACACATTTAAGATGAATACTCTACCACTGAGCCAACAAGTCTAGCCCAAGGTTAAGAATTATTATTTTTTAAATATTTTATAGTTATACACAGACACAGTGTCTTTATTTTGTTTACTTATTTTGTATGTGGTGCTGAGGATCGAACCCAGTGCCTCACACGTGCGAGGCAAGTGCTCTGCCACTGAGCCACAACCCCAGCCCCCAAGGTTAAGAATTCTTATGGGATATTATTTTTGATAATTTCTTATATTCATCTTTTAACTCCATTTGTTCCCCTCTCTGTTCCTTATTATTTCCACAATCTCATAGATTCTTCTTCAATTTGACTTTCCTTTGTTTTACTTTATTTTGCCAGAGAACATCATGTGATAACCACTCCAGAGACCTACCTTTGGTAAAATCATTAATTTTTATATCTATGTATTTTTATTCAGAGATTATAGTTATATTTATTAAATGAGAGAATGCTCAGCTCATTACTATGTAAAGGGGAAGCAGGATACTGATCTTCCTTAACTTTAGTTACAGCTATAACTCAAGCATAAAAAAGAAATCAATAAATATATGACATAAACTTTATGATTCAATTGAATAGAGAAAAATTCAGGTTTGTCATAACACAGTTGAAACTAAGAAAAAAAATGCAGATACTATCTCAATGTTTCCCACTCAGTGCATGACCAAAAATAAATTTGAATATAGTTGCGTATCAAATATACACAGCATTCACGCACTAAACATCAATTTTTCAAGAAAGGCCATGACAGAAGTCTTTGTGTCTCAGCATGAAGAATTCTGTCAAAAACAAGGGAATACTCTTGATGTCATTATCTACTCTGCAGTGGACCAAAAATCCATTATGTGAAGAGTAATGGATAAAACAATTATGTAAAGGCAGAAACATTTTTCTAGGCTAATTGGAAGGTGACAATGATTTATCAGGATCCTCATCTTAATTTTGAACTCTTGAAACTGGGATTTTGTAGCTCTAGGGAAATAATGCATATTAGGAAATTGGTACTGGCTCTCAGTTAATTTCACACATGCCAAATGAGGTGTCTTTCACACATGCTGGGAAGAAGTGCTAGGTGTCTGTTTACTGTGGAATTATCAAAAATTGGTGGTGGAGGCTCCCTAGCAAGAAAAAGCACACCTTGCTTCTCCCCTTCTTTCTTTTCTGCTGCCCTGAATGCCTTCAGCTTGTTCTCTTATATGTTAGGTTAGTAATTTTAACATAGTTTCTCCCATAAAATTCTTGATTCCTAATTTTTTTTCTGAGGAAATTCTGCCTGCCAGTCTACATGCTGGTGCTAGTTAGCTTCTTTCTGATCCTGATAAGCACTTGTACTGTGTTTAATTAGTTATCTTTCTTGTAACCAGTTACACTTTTATGTGTGTGGTGTTCTATACTATGCAAAGTAAAGATGTCATTTATCAAAAGCAATGATGCAGTTGATGTTTCCTTTCATTTTGAGTCTCTCTGAGTGTGAAGGGGGACTCCTTGCTTCCCTTTTAAGATGGTTTCTTCCTTACTAAGTCATGGTTTAATAAATAGCACTGAGTTTGATTCTGCTTGACTTCATGTCTGTTTTCTGTGAAGTGCAAGAAGCTTGCCCTGCTGTCATGAGGAGTTGGGACTGTGACCGATTGTTTATGTGAAGCAGCTACATAATTTCTCCTGCTTGTCTCCAGTTCACTGAGGGCCAGGGTTGCTCTATTTTCCAATAATTACTATTGGTTTCTTAAGAAAAGGATTGTACTCTCTGGATTCTGGTGGTTCCACAATGAGGGTGATGTGGGACCTAAAATAAAGCCAAATCACCTCGATGCTCCATATTTAGCATCCCAGATAAACACTGATAGTCTCTTCAGGGCACTGTCCTCATCCCATATCCGCTATCCCCAAGTTGTGTACATTCCAAAATTGTCCCTTCCTCCTTGTCTTTCCTTGGCAGTCCATAGTTTACAGAGTGTATTCCTCCATGGGTATGGCTGTATTTGTTTTATATTATTAAATAACAAATTTTATATACTTAGTAGCTTAATATAATATGAATTGCTCTTTTGTTGGTCTGTAATTTAGATATCTAAACAGATTTGACTTGATCCTCTGCTTAGGGCCTCACAAGGCTGAAATCAATGTGACACTCAGGACACACATTTTTTGGAGAATCTGGGGGGAAAATGCTGCCAATCTTATTGACATGGGTGGCTAAACATAGTTCTATGAGTCTTAGGGCCAAGTTCCCCTTTCTCATTGAAAGTCAATAGTGCTCAATCTTAGTTTGGAGAGGTAACCTCTATTCTTTGACCTGTTTTTCCTCCACATTCAAACCCAGGAGTTGTTTCTCAAATACTTTCTGCCCTTCAGATCTCTCTTATATCCTCATCTGCTATCAGCAGGATGTTCTCTGCCCTTAAGGGCTCTGTGTTATTGCAATGGGCTCACCTGTGGAAAGCAACCTATTTTGTGGTCAGGTACATCACTTGTCATAACATAACCATGCAAAAATTATCTCAATATATTCATTGATTCTTGGTTACATTGGGACTTCTTTGGCTGTTTCAAAAATTTATTAACCTACTTTGCTTTCTTATGTCCAGAATTTTCATATCACAGGTTTACCAGCAGAAATTGCTCATGTTGTTTAACATTGATATATAATCTTGGTGTTTTTGTTGCTTTGTTTTGCTTTGCTAAGAATCAAACCCAGGGCTTCACTCTTCTTATGCTAGCATTCCACTGAACTACACTGTCTATACCCTACAAATACATTTTTTCCCCTTTGGTAAATCTCTATGTCTCTGTGTTTGTAAACATCTATACTATGGATATTTGTAAGGATGTGCGTTAGGAAAGGATATCTTGTTAATTATTCATTTATTAAAGTTCTTAGTAATGTTATACTATTGAAGGGTCCAAAGATATAAAAGTCAAGGAGACAGATGAACCATTTGGTTATATGATTGTAGGCAAATACCACACAAATTAATAAATAAAAAGTTGTTTATTTTGTTTCTGCTTCACCCCATCAATAAAGGACAAATTCCTGCCAGTAAGGGGATGACAACTCTGCATAAATGACTGATAACAGCATTTTTTAACTCAAGCAGTGTAAAGAAGACCAAAGATACTTGTAAAAGATACTCAAGCAGTGTAAAGAAGACAATGCATGACATGTAGCGTCACATGTTGTGCTCAGGAGAAGAGCAAACCCGTGTGGGCATAGGAATATGGCTTTTAATACTATAAACATGAGGGATTACATGGGTTCCACAGGAAGCCATATTTCTCTGAATAATTCTTCACAGTAACAGCAAAGTAAAATTTCCTATTCTGGGTTCAATAGTAACAGTGCCAGGTTTCCTTGATAAGGAGTGATACTGGATGACAGTACTTTATCCATAGGAGCAGAATGTGAAGGAGAGCTTCAGGAGAAGTCATTCACCCTCTTGGTCTGACAGAATACCAAGGCAGCATATACTAGGTGATCTTCATTTCATGCCTTACATCATGACAATTAATAAGAAATTTATGGCAGTTAAAATTAGAATTTTGATAGAGTAGAGATAGGATAGTTACAGGAGGCTTCCTGGTGAAAATGACATGTAAGCTGAGGTCTGAATGATAAGGATACCTTATCATTCAACCCAAGAACCAGGAAAGGCACATTTTAAAGATGATGTAGATACAAGTTGGAAGCCCTAAAAGAGAGATTAAAAAAAAAGATTTTCTTTATTAGAGATGTCAATGAGTCTGTGATTCAGTAAAAGAGGAAGAGAGGGCTGTAGGGTAAGTTGGAGAGGTGAGACACGGACAGAAGCATGGACAGGTGTTTATATTGGGGAATCACTGGTTTCCATGCTGTGTGCATCTGGAAGTCACTATAGGATTTTAAACAGGCAGGTGACATTGTTCGGCAAACCTTCAGTGAGAAACAATGAGAAGAGCCAGTAGCAGCATGCACTTTAAGAAAGGAAGGACTTGTCACTGAGGTCTGAGGCTCTTCAAGGCTCTCTAGCAGAGGAGGAGTAGCAGGCTGAGACAATGTCTCAATTTGCTGCCTGGTTACAAACCTTAGCTGATATCTTTAGGAATTCAAACATGAAATATAATTTTGTATCCTTTATATGCTTGGTAATGAACAGAAGAAGAAAAGTACTATATTAACCAAAGAGGAACACCAATAACCTATAACTTTTTAACTCACAGAAATTTAATACAAGAGTTATTGTCAATATTATAGAATTGAATTTTAACATCTGAATCAATTTTGAAGAGAGGATATATATATTTTTTCCTGTTAGTTGTTGTCATGATGTTTTGTTATAACCTTCTAAAATACTGAGAAATGTGTAAATCATTAAGGTGTCTATGCACACACAAACACACACACATATGTTCAGAAATACAATTTGTTTTCCTGTCATTCTGCATTTTTCCCTGATTTTTCCAAGGTTAGTCTAAAAAACATATTTTCCTTAAATAATTGCAGCTTTCCTGTCTTTATTCCAGTAAACTTATTTAGTAATTGTATCTATAAATATGGTACAATACTCCTAAAAGTCACTGCCATCTTTATTTTATTTTCCTAAAGCATAAATATTATCAAAATAAACTTGATAATGAATGAAAAAAAAGAGCTAACAATAAATCTGCTTTACTGGAAATTTACTCAAAGCCATGTAGGTGACAAGTAATTGAAACCACACTTGAAAAGCTACTTGAAATTCTTGCTACCTTTGTGTAATAAGAATATCATGAAAATTGAGAAAGCCCAGGCAATAGCAATCTGCTTGAAAATATTATCTCTTCACAATAGTTGAGGAAATTGCATTTATAGTTCTTGTAATAGCAAATTATGTGAATACCTAGTGAATGTGGCAGAAATGCAAAAAGGATAATCAAGAAAAGTTTGTGAGTATAACTTTGAAAGAATAGAAAAGATACTAAAAATATTTAAATTCCAGACAAGACAACTGCCTGACACTTCAGACTACACAGAAACCTTAGGGAATGCAACTTTAAAGCACTGTAAAAGGAAAAGCATTCTTGAGAGATTGTGATTTCTATGCTCCAGAATGAGATTCAAGAATCCTTACTGTAAAATTGTGTGTATCAGACACTCAACAACACAATGTCACAGCCCACCTTTCTTAAATACTGACCTAAGATATCTGAAGACAACATTTATATCCAACGATGCTCAGACGCAAACAAAACTAATATATCCAAATCCTCATAGGGAAAAAATTAAAATTTTTGAATAATTTTATTATTGATCATAGATAATTATATATATAATATTCACATTTGTATAATATATGTGTGTATACATATATACATATATGTGTATACATATGTATACATACATTTATATCTCACACACATTTTCATGCATACATATGTACTGGGGATTGAACTCAGAAGGGTTTTAACACTGAGCCACATTCTCAGCCCTTTTTATTTTTTGAGTCAGGGTCTCAATCTGTTTCTTGGGGACTCGCTTAGTTGCTGAGGCTGGCCTCCAGCTTGTGATCCCCCTGCCTCCACCTCCTAAATCTCTGGGATTACAGATATGCACCATCATGCCTGGCACAAACAGATGTATTTCATTGATGTTTATGGCAGGTGAGTACATAGGAATTAATAGGTTATTTAATTATTTTTGTTTTAGAAAATTAAGGAAACAGATATTTTAAATCTTCAAACTAAAGGCTGGAGAGAAAGGGTAATAAATTGTATATAAGAATTTTAAATTGCCTAGTAGATTATAAAAATGAAGTTGATAGAGGATAGAAGATATAGGGCTTTGGTTTGGGAGAAAGAGAGAGGGGGATAAGGAGAAAGAGAAAGAGAGAGAGAGAGAGAACTACACACAGAGAGTAGCTCTCAGCTTTCAGAAGAGTGGGAACTGAGTGGCAAGAAGGATGAAAAGGGGTAAAAATGTCATTGTCCCATTTACCACATCTGAGTACTTTAAAGTTTATTTGGACAATTTCTTGATAATAATGCATTTTCAAACCTCCTTTCATCACAAAATAATTGATAATGGTGTTACTACAAGGAGTGGTAAATATAGATGTGCTTTAAAAATCACACTCTTCTGAATAAGATTCCAGCGTCATCACTAGTGTTACCCAAATGTATATTTGACGTCATTGGCACTGATCCCATAGACTCTGAAATGATAATGGAGAAAAATTATGCATCATTCTAAACTCTAAATTTAACAACTTAGATAAAATAGAACTCTTCTTTTTAGGACACACTCCAAAACCTAACACATGTAGAAATAGTGAGCTGATCATTCAGGACCAACTATAAGTCAATTACAAAGACTTGTCTGGGCAGATAAAACTGCGTTAGTGGCTTTCCCTGACTATACCTGGTGAGCAGTCAATACAGCAGGAACTTAATAACAATATACCAAAACTTCATGAATTATATCAATACACAGGGATAAAAATTGGCAAAGCTGGGTATATAGGTCATGATGATTCTTTGTATTATCTGATTTTCCCAAAAACATAACTGTTCTAAAATTTAAAGCATTTATTTGTTTAAAGATTTGTTATATAACCAATGCATTGTCAGGCTATGACTAATGAAAATTTTGTTTAAAACATGCATGAAATGCCTGACCATTCACCAGTCACAATCCGCTCTTCAAAGAACTCTCCCACAGACAAACACCATGTGCATTTTCAACCTGCCCGTCACTTTCTGGAAGGTTAGAATGGAGAGCATGTGGTTCCTGGGACCTCCCACTCCATATGGAAGCCTTCTTTGTTAACATTGACGTCAGAATTACAACAAATGCTGCTAAGCAAAAGCAAATTGATCTCCATCACAGAGGCAGGGTCCAGGATGAGGCTGATTGTCTCTGGAGAGCAGGGATCACCACATATGATGTATTTCCCTTTCTTTGTTCAACAGGGATAATAAGCAATTGCAGTCACAGAGAAAAGCAACAGCCTTTCTTGTCATGAAAGTGTGATCATAAAACCACAAAAATATGCTTAGAAGATGACTTTCCGGGATGGGATTGTAGCTCAGCGGTAGAGAGCTTGCCTCGCATGCGTGAGGCCCTGGGTTCGATCCTCAGCACCACATACAAAGCAACAAAATAAAGACATTGTGTCCATCTACAACTAAAAAAAATATTTAAAAAAAAAAAGATAACTTTCTCTCCCTGTTAGATAGAGATCTTTCTGGGATTTTGTTGTTCTTTTAAAAATATTATTTGTATGTTTTTAAGACTCATGGGCCTATGGTTTCCAGTATTATTTTATACTTCCCATATTTTAATAAGAACTTCACCTGCCCCTAGCCAATAGTTTTTAATACATAGTTTGATTTGTGTTTAAACCTAAAATCTATAAGATACTTATAAGATGCATTTAGGAGAATTGTTTTGTGTAACTCAATACATCCATCCTAAAATTGGATATAGTTTCTTAGCTCATAAGATTGTTGTTAGAATTGCCACAAAATCAAACATGTGTGTCCATTGCCATTGAACCAGAACTGGCACCTCTGGTGCTTCTCAGTTTTTAATATTTGTTTCTTTCACTTCGGGTTAAATAGAATGCTGTAGTTTCCCTCTAGTGAGTGAATCAGTTTGCAGTTGCTTCAGAGAGATGGCCTTTGAAACGTTACTTTTTTTTTTTTTTCCTGAGATTTACATTAATACTTTTTCTACTCCTAAAGTCTATAGACTCCTCAAGTGATTGCTTAGAATTCTAAATACTCTGTGCTGATGATTTTCAGACCTGTATTACCAGATCAAATCTCTTCTCATAATTACAGATGCAGATGTCTGCTACATATGTCTATGGATATGCTACACAAAAATATCTAAATCTACAGCCTCAAACTCAAATTCTATTCTTCTCCAAGTCAGTGCCTCTTCAGCTAGTTTCTATTAATTGAATGACACTAAGCACCAAAGAGTTTTGAAGCCCAAAATCTTCCTCTCATCAGTGCTAGCTACCTCTCTCTCATTTCTCTCATTCCACAAGACACTACAGAGCATTGATTCTTTAGACTAAAGAGATCTCCAATTAGCCTACTTTCTGCATTTCTACCTTCTATCCTTATTGGTAAGGGTTGCTGACATCAGAAAGCAGCCACAATCCATTGGGATTTTGAAGAGAATTAAATGAAGGGAAGAAAGACAGTTTTAATGTGAAACTAATGAAGCTTAAACTGCAGGCCTCCCATTTGCATGAGCCTCTGAAAGGTCTAGGAGCTGCTGTGTAATGTTGTGTTCCAAATGGGGAGAGGCAACCTGCTTACAGTGAAGAATCATTGCATGTCTGATAAAATGTCGACAGGGATTCTGCAAGAAAGGAATTTCCATTCCTCAGTAACATAATTTCAATCTTATTCTAAGTGGGTGTTTTCTTCTATAAGAATTTGACATTTATAATTGTGTACTCCTTTTCTAAAAGCAAAATTTCCAAATAGTATAAATTTTAGGCCCTATATGACCTATATCTATCCCTGAAAGGGACAATTTCAAGATTTGGAAACAAGTTTAAAGCATCCAACAAGTGATACTGAGGCAAGTGGTCAGGAGACAATATGAAGTCACTATCGTTTAGAGCTTCAGAGAGACAGACTGGTTTTATAGGGGCTGAATGAGAGAAAGGTCCTTGGATAATGCTGTTGCAACATTATTTAAAACAATCTAAAACACAGTCTCTGGAGGTTACTAAATAGTTCTCATTTTCTAGAATATTTTTAAGTAAACTTTAAGAGACTTTATAAAGGGGCTGGGATTGTAGCTCAGCAGTAGAGTGCTTGCCTCACATGCGTGAGGCTCTGAGTTCGATCCTCAGCACCACATACAAAGCAATAAAATAAAGGCATTGTGTCCATCAACAACTAAAAAAAATTTTTAAAAAAGAGACTTTATAAGGAAAAATGACAGTGAAAATTAGTAGTTTTCTACATAACTCAGTTTTCTAATTGTTAACATTTATGAGCATAGTATTTTTGTAATAATTAATGAATTGATATTGATACCTCATAATTAACTAGAGTATATACTTTATTCCTATTTCCCTAATATCCTTTGTGTTCCAACATCCTATCCAATATATCCTATTACATTTAGTAGTCATGTTTTCTTAGAGACACTGTTGGCAAACAATTTATCAGATTGGCTTTATTTTAAAGGATGTTTATAGTTTTGAAAAATATTTTCAGGTATTTTGTAGGATGTTCCCCCATTGAGTTTGTACTAGTATTTTTCTAATTATTTTAGTGAAATTTCTTCTTGAGAGGAAGAGCACAACGGTAACATACATCTTAATCACAAAACATCAACAATCCATAGCATCAACATGGGTTACATCTGTTCATGTTGACTTGGATGACCTGGCTATAGGAGAGTTGGCCAGATTTCTCCAATGTGAAGTTAGTATTTTTTCCTCCTGTCAATATTGTACTGTTACAAGCAAGACCCACACTTTTGGAATGAGAGATGCACCCCTACTTTGAGGGCAGAGAATCTACAAAGATGATTTGTAAAACTTCTGTTCAGGGAATTCTTTGCCTATTACTCCTTCATTTATGTATATAGTTAATTATATATATAGATGAGTTTATTCTCATGGACACTTATTTGATACCTTTGAGTTATTAGCCAAGACAACATTATCTATTGTTTAAATTTTTACAGACTTGTCTACAAAAAGCTATGTTATTTGACTCTTTTTTTAATTAGTTTATTTGGTTATATGTATTATTAGGATTCATTTTGACATAATTTTACAGGCATGGGATATAATTTGTTCTAATTCTGTCCCTACTACTTCCCCTTTCTCTCTCTTCCTCCCTCCCTATTTCTTTCACTTTCCTCTACTGTTCTTTCCACTATTTACTTATAGTGATTTTTTAAAAATTAATGTCGTGTAGACATATATGAAGGTAAGATTCACTATGGTATGTTTATATATGTACATAAGAAAGTTAGGGCAGATTCATTCCAATTTTATTCCCTTTTATGCAGAAAATCTTCTTGCAGGACTTCCTTTAATCATATCCTTATGCCGCTGACTGCTCCCAGTCTTTGTTTTGCTAAAAATTTATTTTGTCTTCATTTATGAATGATATTTTCACAGGGAATTGAATTCTAGGTTGACACATCAAAGATATCAGTCTATTGTCTACTGCTTCTATTGTTTCTTTGGGGAAGTTTTTCTTTGAAAGCAATATGCCTTTTTTCTGTCTTCTTATTTTATTTTCTGGCTGCCTTTATAATTTTCCTCTTTGTTTTTGTTTTTGGCAGTTTTACTATGACATTTCCGCTTCTGCTTTTTTAATCCTTTTTTGGATTGCTTTCAGTTATTTTCTTGTTTCGTGCCTGATTATTTTTGCATGAGACCCAGAAATTATGTGTGATACATGGCAGGACAATTTAAAACTGAATGTTTCCAAAAATGTTTGCTTCAAGAATCAATTAAACAGTGGGAAGTAGTTCTTAATACAAACCCAAACTGACTTTGTTTGAAGATGGCTTCAGTTATTGTAAGACCTGGCTGATTTTCTGTTTATTAAATATAAAGTATATCCCTTCAGGGTTCCAATCAAAATTTCAGTGTGTAATCCCAGATCTTTCTCACATATTGGCCTCAAGTTCCAATTTATGTCCTCTAATGCTGTGCAACTGTCTATTAAGTCTGATAAGTTTCTCAGTCTTTCAAAATCAACTGATTGTTCACCTTCCCAGATTCTCATGCATGGAGAAAGCAAATTTTTTGATCTTTAGATAGATATCTTTTAAAAATATTAATGTTTTGGGATTTTGTTTAGTTTTACATGACAGTAGAATGCACTATGATACATCAAACATAAATGGAGTATAATTTCTCGTGCTTCTTGTATATGATGCAGAATAAATTAAAACTGTATTTTTTTTTGTAGTTTACAATTAAGGGTCTGTTTCATTGCTAAAAATTCATCACATTCCTTTTAGTTTGACCATGTAATATAGCAATTTCAAAAGGTATAAAATTATGATGCAAAAATAATATAAAACACAAGACTTCTATGTTTTGGTGAGATGTAAATTGGTCTAGTATTACAAAAGAAGTATGCTCTTTTCCAGATTAAAATTAAATTTATAATATATTACCAGATTTATAGTGTGGTTTTAACCAAAACTATTCTTAAAATTCTGAGTGAACCATAGATTTTGATGAATGCCCAAAGATATACTGTGATCTTTAAATAAAAACATGTTTAAATGCATACCTGACCAACAAATTAATTTATTTCTAAACCATCCCTTAACACCAAACATCTGTTCTAAAAATAAATTGCTTCATGACAAAACTAGAAGTCAATATATAACTGGCACAAAATAGGAGCTTCATAATAGCGACACGATTTGCATTTTTTGGTTAAACAATTATCTTATTATAAGCTACATATGTTTTAATATCATGTTCCCTTGTCTTATTAGTGTTAACTTACTTGCTTTTTCATGTTTCTGTGGTACTTAATAAGTATTAAAAAATACAAGAAAACTTTAAGTGAAAATTTTAATGTTAGATCAGTTGAGACATTTTGGACTCAACAGAAAATGTGTCCTTTTGTTGAGGAATTAAACATTGAAATGATACAGCATAGGACAGAAAAACGATAAATCGTATCTTATCACCTTTCAGGAAGGAAATAAAACTGTGAGTCAGGAAGTGGTTTCTGCACTCTTTTAAGTGCTAAGGTAAGAGTGATTCATATTTTACCTCCTTCCATCCATATTTAGCTCCAGTCAGAAGTCCCAGGAAGGAGAAGTGGCTTCTGATTGAACAAAGATGAGACATGCAATCAAATTCTAAGCAATATGTGACAGTCATATGTATTGTAATGAAACTCAGTGATAAGTATTCCTTCTATTTTATGGCTGAATTTGTGTACATGTTCTATGTTTTCCTCATCCTTTCATCAGCTGATGGACACTGAAGGTGCTTCTATTTCTTACCTATTATAAATAGTGCTGGCATAACATGTCAATGCACATGGCACTAGTCTAGCCTGATTTCATTAACTTTGGACATATACCTAGCCGTGGGTTAGCTGAATTATATGCTCTTTGTATTTTTACTTTTTTGAAGAATTTCAAGTTTTCCCTAATGTCTATCTATATTCATGTACATTCCCAATAACAAGGGTACCAAGGTACCCTTTTTTTCACATTGTTGCCGAAATTTACTATCTTTACTTTATTGATAATAACCATTCTTAGTGGAGTAAGACGTCTCGTAGTTTTAGTTTGCATTTCACAAATGATTAGTGATGTTGAGCATTTGTTAATATACCTCTTGGTCATTTGGTTTGTGTTCTTTTGAGAAGTGTTTGCTTAGTCTGTTGCTTGTTTTTTAATTGTTTTATTTCATTTTATTTTATTTTTTATTTTTTGGTATCAGGGATTGAATCTAGGGTCCCAGGGGCACTCAAACATTGGGCCACATCCCCAGCTCTTTTTTTTTTTTGTATTATGTTTTAGTTGTTGTCTTTCTCTTGAGGACATATTTTCTTCATATCATTCACTTTTTGAAACCTTGATTATAACATGCCTTTATTGAGTTAAATCTGACTGGTAACATTTACCTTTATTGTACCTGAATATTTGAATTCTTCTGTGTGTTTGGGAAATTTTATGTTATTATTGCTTTGAATAAGCTTTCTCCTCTTTGGCATTCTTAAGTCTCCCTTGAACTCTAGCAATCCAATATTTGCTCTAATCATGGTGTCTCAGAATTCTCTTAAGCTTTCTTCTTTCTTCGTCTTGATTTTATTGTTGTTGTATGTTTGTTTGTTTTCCTCTGAATGTATATTTTGAAATAGCCTGTTGTCAAACTCACTAATTCAGTCTAAGGACTAAAGCAAGGTCTAGGCTACTGCTTCTAATGATACAGTTGGACACACAAGTCCTTCCTACCAGGGCACAGTTACCTGGATCCTACTAGGGAGATCCTGCAGCTCAGTCTGTGAGAATTGGTTTGTGATAATTATTCTACCCAAGACAGATGGATGGTGGTGGAGTTTCTTGGGTATGTGGGTTAAAATTAAGATGTATCAAACCTGAGTGTCACAGCCACAGGTACCTGCACAGACTTGGGGAGCAGTTGTGTGTATCCTAGTCCTACTAAGGGCAGTTGATAATGCAGGTCAAAACCCAAATCTGACTAATGGACAGGTTTCTACTGATGCCTAAATTTAGAGTCTCCATCTACAAGCTCTGACCTGAATAAGAAAGCCTTTGTTTTCAGCCTGGTGTTGTGCTGTGTTTTACTACCAAGACTTGATACTGAGCTCTAAGACCAAGTCCTGTACTAGATTACCTGCTGCTTCCAAGAAGGTGGAGTCTTGTCCCTTGTTCTTCTGCCTAAGGGAGGACTGTTGGTGGAGGTAATCTCTTTTTCCACTTGACAAAATTATTCTAGTAACTTAGTCTGTAGATATTGGCCTGACGTGGGAGTTGTGGGTTTCTTTCTAATCCTGGATTTCACCAAGGTGGGCCTAGTATTGAATTTCAAGTCCAAGGCCTGGACTGAATTCCTTCTTTGTTCCCCAGGTAGGAAGTATCTTTTCATGCTGTGTTGCTTGGAGTTGGGAGAAGGGTGACATGAACCCATTGTGGTCTCTCATTTAGCTCCTTTATGCCCGTGCAGGTGGTTTGGTTCATGAGTAGCTGTTCAACACATCATGAATAGATGATTGACTGAGGATAGTGCTCAGCTGCATCTCACTTTTTTGGGGGGGGAGGGGGGCTACCAAGGATTGAATTTAGGGGCACTTGACCACTGAGCCACATCCACAACCCAATTTTGTATTTTATTTACAGACAGTGTGTCACTGAGTTGTTTAGTGCCTTGCTTTCCCTCAGGCTGGCTTTGAACTTATGATCCTCCTGCTTCAGCCTTCCAAGCTGCTGGAATTAAAGGTGTGCACCACCACACCTACCAGCCATCTCAATCTTCCACATACTAATGTGAACACTTTGATCCTTCAAAATCAAAGAAGTTTTCATGCCCTTCTTGCATCTCTCAGTTTTTGTTCTATTGTACAGATTCAGTCATACCTTCTCTACAAGTTTATTCTGTTTAAATTCAAACATGTTTTTCTATATGATATCCCTGAGTTTCATCCAAATATAATGATATACTTAAATGAGATAACATTTTTATGTTGGGCAGTACCTGACACATAGTAAAGACATATTAAATTACTATAGTAATTAAGCATTTAGCATTCAATTATTTTATAATTCATATTAACTATTTGAATTATGATTAAATAGTTATTATGTAATATAATATTCTGGACAGAGCAGAACATGTCATATGGACCTATCAGGCAGAGAAATTTTGTTGGGTAGTAGCTAGCAATGAGCCGTGAATTGCATGGCAAGTTCACAAGTGTTCTTTAAATTACTTTAGAGTCTTCTTTAAACTACTTCGAAAGTAGAAAAGAAAGTAAAGCATAGTAGTTAATCCGTAGAAAATAAAGAGAAACGAAGAGCAAAACAAGGGGAGAATATGTCCAAATAAAAGGATTAATGGGACTAACTCTTGACAAAGTCCATTGACGGTGATGTGCAGGTAGATATTATGGCTGTAAGTACCTCCATTTCTCTGGGAAGGAAAATTCCTTTAATCGTGCTGGTGCACTAAGGTAACTTCTGACCAGCTACTGACCCCAGTGCCCACATTAACACATGACTGACTTGTAGATGAAGGCCCCCTAAATAGGATGGCCACCATGACAGATCCAGAGAGGACTAACTAAATTCAACAACCTCACCACCTTACATGAAGGAGAAGGTGAACACCTGATTGGCAAAGAGTACAGAAGGTGGTCCCCAGTTCTCCTGGTAAACATCCAACAGTAATAAATTTGGAGACAGTGTCATCTCCTTTGTCATTCTCCTCTTGGAGACAGTCTGGTCCACTCTCTCTCTTGAGAATATACTCTGTTTAACCCTCACTTTGCTTTTACTTTACTTTCACCTCACTTTCTCTTATAATAGAGTCCTCTTGCATGGCTTTTTGTGTATGAATTTAAATTTTCTTTCATTGGAACACAAGAACCAAAGTTTGAAGTTTCAGCTCCCTGCCTTCCTGTGACAATTTGATTATGTAAAAAATATGCATACAGTTTATATGTTACATCTTTCTTTCCTAATTTTTTGGGTTGAAGAATACTTTCACATACTAGTCCACATCAGCTATTAATAAGCATTTGCTCTTCAATTTTTTTTGTTTTAATGGTTACATAGGTCTTATGCACAATTAGACACATATTACAGGTAAAATAGGTAGAACCAAATTAGCTATTAAATATTTAGAGGAATTGTTCTTATATAGTTCAATGTTCAAAAAGATAAAGAAAGAAAGACTCTAGCTTCACCAGCCGTAAGGGAAAGACTAGCACTTGAAGTCACACTGAAGGATCTAAATGCCAGGAACTCATTGAATCAAGTGAAAAATTTGATATCTGACAACTTTAAGATGGCTCTAAAACATAGGAAATTGAAACATTAAATTTTCTGTTAGTTACAATCCATGATGTTCCTGACAAATCACCACAGGATATTTCAAATGGCATATTATAGCTCATAATCCATCTACATGAATGTAGAATGGACAAAGGCTTTTGTTGTTGCTGCTTGTGCTTTAATGATCTCGACTTTTCATTCTTTTGTAATTGTGCATAGAAATATGTAAAGCCATAATGTTCTAGATGCATTTACCAGGAGATTTTAGGATAATAATTCATGGAAGACAAATTCATTTTATAATACAGATGATCCTATATGAAAATTAACATTTAAAAAATTTATTTCTCTTTTGAAAAACTTCACACAAGCTTGAATTCTTCTCTATAGAAGTGAGAAAAATTGCATTTCCTTGAAATAGGTGCAGAAATGTATAAATGTTTAAGAAAATAATTTTCATACACTCATAGTCACTTTAGGAAATAAAATAATCCATGCTTCATTTCCCCTCTATGGAGAACTTCTTACACTTGAGATTTTAGTAGTTAGCATTAATATTATTTCATTAACATCTTTAATTAATGAGTTATAAACAGTGAACTTTGACATGTTTTATAATTCTTATTTTCATTAATTATGTCAAATGATTACTACATCTCATAATGTAATATTACAAAATTTTGGTGAGCATTACATAACTATGTCAATCATAATTTTTAAATTAAAGATATTTTTCAACTTAAAGTATATGCTATATTCTCTTTTAATTCTTTTTATGTGTTTTTCCTTCTCTCATCTATTATTGTTTCCTTTCTTGTTAAGGTTAAAACTTTATTCTTTGTTAATTAATCCAAACTTAATCACTGTGATCAAGATTATCACAGCAAAAAATAAAGCATTTAGGTAGTCAGGTATTAGTTTTAGAACACTAATAACCTTAATTAACTAGCATGCACTATATTTTTCTGGGATAAAATCTATAATTCAGAAAAAAAGAGAGGTAGAAAAAAGGCCACTTTCAGAAATTCCCTTGAAAAGTAAAAGGAAATAGCAATATATTAATCTGAAGTGATATTATTTTGAATATTATCAGAAGGTGGTAAAAGACTTTCAGTGAACAAGGAGTTCAGGTTGGTAAAACTATGTATTGTATTTTAAAATTATTATTGGAAACACTGTTACTTCTTATGATTGATTTTATACTATTTTTTATATGTTTTTATTATTCACGCCTTTAAAACCAAAAATAAAGTTTATATTTTGTAAGAGGGACTGGAAAATATTGCTTCACAGTCTGCAATATGTCTTTGAATGTTAATTTTATGGGTGACTCTTTAAATAAAGAAAGAAAAGAAGAAAACACTTAGGATTAGCAAAGAATTTTTTCTTAGAAATAAACACCACAATATTTAATGGAAAAAAACAAAGTACCATCATTAAAAATTCAAAATAGAGAGTTAAATTTTAAAAGCAAATTGTCTTTATAAATATTTATTAGTATATTTAATAAATTGTTTATTTATAAAAATTTCAATTCAATAAGTATAATACCTTTCACTTTTGCAAATAATTACATCTTGAAATAACTTAGAGCCAATCAAGGGATTTTTTTTAAATTGTATTGTGCATTTTCAATTCTTATTAAATATTTGTACAACCATAAAAAATACTAGCTTAATGTTCATTGAGTACAAATATTCACAACTAAAATTAAATGGAGTGGCTATTTTCAGAGAAAGGGCCACATTGGGAGAGTGCACAATTCAGTTGCAGAGTATAGAAGCTCTATTGTCATAAGAGATCCATCGCATATGTGAAGCATAGCACTGCGGGCAATCAGTCTTTAAGGGCTATGTTGGAGAGCAGAGTGGAATCAGCTCTGATAGAATTCACCAGAACTTTGGGGACTTGTCTTCAGAACTGGCAGAGAAGGAGAAAATTCACTGTGGTGAACAAGATTAGGGAAAGACAAAGAAAGGTTGAAAGGAAGAAATAAAATTGAAAACTAAGTTTTAAAAAAACTCAGTCTTTGTTAAAGATATAATCACAAGTTTGACAAAATTGTTAAGCTAACAATAAGTCTGATCATAATGGGGATAAAAGGCTTTCCCTACCTGATTAACATGCCTCACAGAGGAACACAGATCTTTAGCCGACATTGCAAAATTCAGAGTAAAATTGACTTGCAAAGTCAAACACGGAAAATTCTCCAAATTGCTTTGAGTCAGACACCATCACCAGACAGGGTGACCTGTGTTGTTTGTTTCAGCATATACATTTGGGTTTCCTGATGAAGGCATGTTTTATGCACACATAACCATTCACAAAGGCAGCAGAGGAAGTTTTGTTTTGCTTCTACTCAGCCTTCCTTTTCCTTGGTACTTCACAGCAGAGGATCATTAGGTTGTCTTGAACCATCTTGGTTTTATTTCAGTTTCTATGACAACATGTGCTTCAGTATGCCTCATACCTCTCTAGATGCTTCTCTTCTATTTTTCTTGATCTTTTACCTCCAATTGACACTATAGTGTTGTGTGTGTGTGTGTGTATTTTGCTTTGGTTTTCTTTTTAAAATTCTCTTTGTTTTTGGCCTCAATTTCCAATCCTCTACTACATGTACTCTTCAATATATTTCACTATTTTTTTTTCATTTATAAGTGCATCATTTATTTTTAGAGAAGTTTGAGAACATATAGGGAAACAAAATGAAACATGTCACTACGAAGAGAAATATTTAGTAAACATCCTTTTCCAACTAAATATATGTGTGTGTATGTGTGTGTGTTTGTGTGTATATATATATAGAGAGAGAGGGAGATTTTTTATGTGTGTGTGTGTGTGTGTGTGTATATAGAGAGAGTTTTTTTAACATTGTGCAGCATATATTTTAAGTTTAGAGTATATGTAATTATCTTCTTGTGTCGTCAAATATTCTTTATCACATTACTGATGGCCTCATAGATTATCTTGAGTTGTTCTAACTTTTAAGTAAAGGGTTGCCATTTATTGGCTATTTAGCCTATTCATTATTTGTGTTTGGTATTTTGGTAATTAAAATGCACATTCCTGGATTATTTTCTTTATGCATATTTTGTTGGGGTAAAATATGTATAAAATAATGGAAAATAACCATTTTTGAAATAAAATTCAGTGCCACTGATTACATTCATATTGTTGCACAAACATTCCAAGATCCACTTACAAAGCTTTTTATTATCTCAGATAGAATCTCTGTAACCACTAAACTACAACTCCCCATTCTACCAACCCCAAGCTCTAGTAACTTCAATCTAGTTTGAAACTCTATTTCCTTATTCTAAATATGTCATAAAGTTGGACCTGAATAATATTTGCCATTTGGTGTCTACCTTATGTCCCTTTGCCTAATGGGTTCATTGTTCTCCATGTTGTTCCTTTGAACAGAAATCCATTTCTTTTATATGGTTCAAAATATATTCCATTACTTGTGTTAGATTTTATGATATCAAATCATAGATATTCTGTGCATTTTATTGTATTCTGTATCATAGATATGCATTCAAATTGCTATATGCAGTTAAGATATCATTTATTGAGATTAATGCAGAGTAACCCAATGTGAGAAAAAAAAAGTATATATCTGTTTTCTGTTAGGCATTTTGACATTTTAAAATTTTCTTTTGGCTACTATGAATATTATTACTAAAAGCATTCTAATATGTGTCCTATCATAAATATATATTTTTGTTGTTATCATGAGATGTCTGCTTTATATGTTGTATTTTAGTAGATTCAAAGAGCTTTCAGATTTTGTTATATCTACATGCACTTCCACCACCATGACTATTGCAGGTATTTACAGAAGGAACTTCGTGAAAACATTTTTTTTTAATTTTAAAATTTTAATTTTGAAGAAATGTAAGGGATATGAATAGGAAAAGAACATAAATTATCATTATTTGTCAACAACATGCTTCTATACTTAGAGGATCCAAAAAATTCCACCAGAAAACTTCTAGAAATAATAAATGAATTCAGCAAAAAAAGCAGAATAAAATCAATAGCCATAAATTAACTGCATTTTTATACATCAGTAATGAATCCTCTGAAAGAGAAATTAGGAAAACTACCTCATTCACAATAGTCACACACACAAAAATAAAATACTTAGGAATTTAACAAAGGAAGTGAAAGACCTCTACAATGAAAACTATAGGACACTAAAGAAAGAAATTAAAGAAGATCTTAGAAGATGTAAAGAACTCCCATGCTCTTGGACAGGCAGAATCAATAATGTCAAAATGGCCATACTACTCAAAGCGCTATACAGATTTAATGTGATTCCAATTAAAATCCCAATGTCATTCTTTATAGAAATAGAAAAAGCAATCATGAAACTCATTTGGGGAAAAATAAGAGACCCATAATAGCCAAAGCAACCCTTAGCAAGAAGAGTGAAGCAGGAAGCATCACAATACCAGAGCTTAAACTACACTACAAAGTGGTAGTAACAAAAACAGCATGGTATTGGCACCAAGATAGACATGTAGAATAATGGTATAGAATAAAACACACAGAGGCAAACACACATAAATGCAGTTAACTTATACTAGACAAAGGCATCAAAAACATACATTGGAGAAAAAAACAGCCTCTTCAAAAAATGGTATTTTGAAAACTGGATATCCATATGCAACAAAATGAAACTAAACTTCTATCTCTCACTATGCACAAAACTCAACTCAAAGTGCATCAAAGATCTAGGAATTAGACTAGAGACTCTGCATCTAATCACAGAAAAAGTAGGTCCAAACTTTCATCACATCACATTAGGCCCTGACTTCCTTAACAAGACTTCTAAAGTGCCAGAAATAAAATCAAGAATCAATAAAGCAGATGGATTCAAACTAAAAAGCTTCTTCTCAGCAAAAGAAAAAATCAGTGAGGTGAAGAAAGAGCCTACATTCTGGGAGCAAATTTTTGCCACATGCATGTCAGGATATCTATAGAACAAAAAAAAAAAAAACTTAATACCAAACAAAGAAACAAACCAATCAATAAATGGGCTAAGGAGCTGAAAAGACACTTCTCAGAAGAAGATACATAATCAATCAACAAATATATGAGAAAATGTTCATCATCTCTAGTTATTAGAGAAATGCAAATCAAGACTACTCTAAGATTTCATCTCATGCCAGTCAGAATGGCAGTTATCAAATATATAAACAACAATAAGTGTTGTCAAGGATGTGGAGAAAAAAGGCACACTCATACATTGCTGATGGGACTGCAAATTGGTGCAACCAATCTGGAAAGCAGTATGGAGATTCCTTAAAAACATTAGAATTCAATCACCATTTAACCCAGCTATCCCACTCCTTGGTCTATACCCAAAGAACTTAAAAACAGCATACTACAGTGACATAGCCACTTCAATGTTTATAGCAGCTCAAGTCACAATATCTAAACTGTGGAACCAACCTAGATGATCTTCAATAGATGAATGGATAAAGAAACTATGGTATATATACACAATGGAATATTACTCAGAATTAAAAGAGAATAAAACTATGGCATTTGCATGTAATGGATGGAGTTTGAGAATATCATGCTAAGCGCAATAAGCCAATCCCCCATAAATCAAAGATCAAATATTTTCTCCGATAAGTGGATGCTGATTCATAATGGGGGAGGGGGCATAGGAATAATGGAGGAACTTTGTCAAAGGAGAGAAAGAGAAGAGGAGATAACATGGGGGCAGGAAATCTGGTGGAATGAGATGGACATCATTGCCCTAGGTACGTGTATGACTGCACATATGGTGCTACTCTATATCATGTACAACCAGAGAAATGAAAAGTTGTGATGCATTTGTATACAATGAAACAAAATGCATTCTGCTGTCATGTATACCTAAGTAGAATGAATGAATGAATGAATGAATGAATGAATGAATGAATAAATAAATAAATAAAAAAAATTTTTACCTTCCTGGTGAGCAAATATTAATATATCATTTATTCTCAATTTTCCTTTTTCCTAAAACTAAATTTGTGTTTTACATCTATTCATGTTGAGTTTTCTGTATTTTTCTCATTCATAGTTGAAATTTTTTTATATAATCTAGTTGTTCTTTGTTGAGGATATGTACAATGTATTGTCTCTGATGCTCTTCCTTTTCTTTTACTCTTTTAATAGTCTGTTTTTTAGACAGTGTCATTATATTACTTGGGCTAAACTTGATCCTGTGAATCTCCCACCTCAGTTGGGAATACAGGTACAAGCACCACACCTGGATAATTATGTATTTTTATAAATACAATTTTCTATTCTTAACATAGTCTAATTTATAATCTATTTTTTCTCTTTGGGTTAGCAATTAATTTTTTTCCGTTTAAGAGTATTGTGTTTTACTCCATGATCACACAAATATTCTATTATACTCTATTTCACAAGTTGAAAGAAAGAATGCTCTGAGCTCAGATGAAACATCCTTTGCCTAGAGATGATTATTGGAATTTTGAGATTAGAATAAACATAAATTAATATAGAGTAGAATGAAAATATTAATATAATTGTTCTTTTTGTTTTAATCAATTCTTCACAAATAGCAATTAGTAAGGCCAAGTTCTGCTGAGCAAGAGGTGATAATGGATTAACTATTTGTAAAAAAATAATTATATATGATTTTGTTTGCCATTTCACATTTTCTACATAGTTAAGTATACATAGATCAACATGCATAATAACTAAAAGAAGTTCTATTTGTAAAGTCTACGATAAAATTTTTAAGCTAGTTGTATTTATTAAAACTGAAATTTGATGGTGCAAAACACTATCACCAATAATGACAAGAAGTAATTTTTTTGCTATCTTTTTTATAAGATATTGCACTGAAAATTTTCCCATTCCTTGAATAGCTTGTGGCTGTAGGACTGATTTATGCATAATTAGAGCAAGCAGCTGCTCTATTAATGTGATTTGAGGGACTCTGTGAAAATCCCCCTTGAATAAATTAACTCTCAGTTGTATCTTTTTAAATTTTCAGCGTGAGTGTTTTTCCCTGTAGACTTTTTGTAGAAGATGTATGTAGAGAGTTAGGCATTACATTTCCTTGGAGAGGTAACACATTATCTAGCTAATGAATTAACAGAGAATAATTGGTTGGATTTACCACTACTGTCCATATTTATTCTTTTGATCACTGAAATCTGAAGGGAATAGGAAAGTAGAAAATTGAAGAGAATCAGCACAGGAAAAGGCAGGGATGTCAGTGAAATAAAGTAATGTAATACAGAGGGTGTTTAGATTGTGGCAAGAAAGACAAAGAGAAATGAAAGAGTTTGTGTTCATGTGTGTGTACACACAAACACATGTATACATATGCATATGATTATGATATTTGTTTCAGAATGTTTGTAATAAAGTTTGCTTTATTTTCTCAGCATATTACAAATGTAGATATTATATTAATACCTATTTGAATCACTGCAGTTTTCTAAATTGGAAAAAATGATAGAATGTGAAAGAAAGTAGAGACAGCCTAGATATGCAGATTTTAAAATGGAGACCTATTATTACTCAAAACCAGTTTAAAAAAAAAAAAACTGAGAATGTCTTTGAGCCTAATAATTAAGCATTGTGAGTGAATCCAAATATTTGGTGGGCATCCTGTTCTTTGATTAAAGTCTAGATGGATGGATCATTTCTAATAGATAGTAGGAGTTAAGCAAAATGACTTATGGAAAATAAAATAAGATTGTGATTTTACAAACAAGCCCAACACAATGTGGGGTGAAAGCACGAGACAGAGAGAGAGAACATGGAAACATGTAGCTGACTAAATCCTTGAGTAACATGTAATGTGAGCAAGCCATCTGGAATCATGAACATTTGGAATTATGGATCAAATTCTACCAGTGTTCCACCTGAATCCCCCTTGCCATTACTACTTTATTACACCCTGGCCCCATTGTTTAATTGCTTACACATTGTAGAGGACTTTCACTAGCCTGGAACCCACTCAGTCCCTTGTGAGTCAGGCCACAGGTGCAGGAATTAATGATCTCTGACACTAACTCACATTCTATAGCAGACAAAGCGTTTGTGCACAAATGTCTCATATTTCTTGCTTCTCAGGAGGAATAACTCTGAGGAGCATGTTCTACACCATTTCTCAGGTTTCTGCATTGGACGTAAGCTATAGTTCTTACTTTCCCCATGATGTAGCTTGTACAGTATTCTTCCTGTACTTATCTTACTTTCATTCCCCCGTTAGAATTTCATGGGAATACCTTTCTAATGAACTGCTCCAATTTTTTGTAAAGGTCTGCTTCTGGGTAAATTGAGATTATGGCTACTGGTGCAGGAAAGACTCCTAGAGAACTGAATGTCATCATGATAGGATTTTGGAATTGATATGTCGCTAGCCAGATGGCAGTAAGAGCCATATTACTGGTAGTCAGTGAGGTGGCAAACTCTATAGCGTTGTAATTTCTAAAACACTCCTGTGTTAAAACTCACATGTCACAAATTGATCCACAGAGATGGGAATGAACTAGTTTATAGAAGAGGTCCAGCATTTGAGAAAATGGGAGTATTATGAATACCAAAAATCTATTGATTTTTAATCAAAATCTGGAATTATGTGTATAAAAATGTAAAACAATATTGAGACACTCACAGTGATATGTTCTTCCAGAATTTGTTTGATCTTGATTTTGCAAGAAGTTTATGAAAAAACAAAAGAGCAAATCAGGCTAGATGTATCCAAGTACATCAAATTAGCAACTGATATAATTTGAATCTAGGGTTTATTTTTATATGTAAGCTCACATATTTCTAATTTGCCTAGCATGTAAATATTTAGTATGAAGTTATTTGCCCATGCAAGTATTCTTGATGAGTAGTTAACTTTTTTCCCTCTTATTCCAATATGTCCCCTAAAACCTTTTCTTTAGTTACCTAGAAATACAGGGCATCCTGTGAACTTCTCAAGGGGATTGGTAACATTAAAAATTGAATTTACTTTTTATTTTTCTTGCTTAAGGGATCTTATTCCTTGAAGTCCCCATTAGCTTGGAAGCTCTCTGATGAGTTCAAAGAGATAACTTTATTTAATTTATGAAGATTTTATATTTTTACATACCGGTATGGTTGGTCTGCAAATGAATAATGTTTTATATTAGAAAACTATGTCTATAATTTTAAATAAATACATGTTATCACTTAATATTAGCTTTTCACCTAACTAATGGTAGATTTCTTAAATTCTGTCTTTCCTCAGGAATTACATGATTATGTACAAGTATATAATTACTTTAAATTGTAATAGTTTATAAATATCTGCTTAACTTTGTACCTTTCTCTAGAAGTATACACAAGTATAATGTTGGAAAAAAGATATAAGCTATTTAGTCAAATTTTTTGTGATCAAATCCTAGCTCTAAATTTTTCTAACCCAATTACCTTGAACAAATGAATAAATCTTCTATTGCATCAGTTTTTTTTTCATTTATGAAATAAGGATTATAAAGCCTAAGAGAAAATTACTTCTAAATACAATTTCAAGTCTTACAACTTCACAAAAGAATGGAATATCATATACTATGAGAGTAAGCAATACAACAATAATCTTAGAATATTCCAACTTCTGTCACTTCCATGAAGGGAAGTGAGGAAATTTGCCAGAGTTAAAAAATACATCCATTGGGGTAAATTTTTTATCTATGAGACACAAGTGACTTTTTAAAAAATGTAGCCTGAAAAATAACAATATAATTTAACACAAAAACAGTACTTTGAACAGTGCCTGACACATGTAAGAACATAATAATTGGAACCAGTTGGTAGTTGTGTGTATGCATTCTGCTACAAGCTAAAAATTGCCTTAGATAGTACATGTTTATAAATACTCTATTTGATGGATTTAAATACTTTCAATTAGTAATGGTTCTATGAAACCAAGAATTCATATCATATACTAACAAATTTTCTATTTAAGTAGGAAACATAAGAAATCTAAAATGGAATTGTTTTACAAATTAGATAAAATATAAAACTAAGAAACTTTTGAACTATGGAAGTGATAAATTTATATGATATAAGCCAAATAGAATCTATGATGCTTCTCTAAATAATGCCCAACCTGGTATCAATTCCTATTGAACTATTGTAAAAAATGTCAAGGAAAACAACAAACTAAAGCTATTTGGTATTATCCATAATAAAATTATGGTAAGGACATCTAAAATTTCATGCCACTTTAATATTGAGTGACTCCTATTGAAATTGAAATAATTTGTTATTAAGATGAGAATTATTTCAATAGAGATCAAATTTCTTAAGTAAACCACAAACTACTCTGTTAGTCTTTTTTCATTCTCATGAATATATGCTTATTTTATTTGCCATCATTTTTTTGACATAGCTTAATACACATTTTTAGAAAACAACTATAGATAAAAATTCACCCCAACCGATGCATTTCTTTAATTATGGCAAACCTTCATGAAAGTGATAGAAGTCGGAAGACTCTAAGATTATTGTTGCATTGCTCCCTCTCATAGTATGCAATATTCCATTCTTTTGTGAAGTTATAAGCCCTGAAATTTTATTTAGAAGTAATTTTCTCTTAGGAAGCAAATTCTTAGATATACATTGTACTTTTAAAAACAATTAGAGAACAACTGTTTCATATGAACTCACTAAATGTCATAGAAATGAAATAAAAAGTACAAACCAACCATTTACATTGCTTTTTGTATTGCATTAACTCAAACATATCAGTCGTGCCTTAAATCATAAAATGAACAATTTTAAAATGCCTAGATTTGTTTTTATTTAACTCATAATAAATTAATACTATGGAAAATTAAGCAGATGATATTTTCTAAGAAATGAAAATTTTATGATTTGTCCTATTGCTGATTGTTCTTTGGAATAAATATCTGAATTTTAAAACTATATTTAGCTAATCTTATAAAAATTAGTCACATTGGTTTAACAAAAGTAACATTACTGTATCTAGTCATAATCTTTTCCATTGAAATCTCATAGACTTTTTAAGTTTTTATAAAACTTATTTCAGAGGAATAAGTAAATCACTATTCTTATGACATAAATTTTAGAGGAAACTTATAAAAACACAGAAAAATTTATTATTATTACATAATCATGATATTAATCCAAGATATATCCATTTTTTACTGTTAGTTGGTGAGTTCCTACATTAAAGAGAATTATAGTAAGAATCATATCTATTGATAATGAGTTTTCACTAAATTTCAGATAACATACTGTTTTAATCAGTTTTTGGGTCACTGTTAACCAAAGGAACAATGTAGAGAAAGAAAAGTTTTCTTTGGGCTCATAGCTTCAGAGGTCTCAGTCCATTGTTGGCTGATATTATACTTCTGGGTCCCAGATAAAGCAGAATATTATGGTGGAAGGGCACAGCAGAGGAAAGCAGCTCAGGACATGGCAATCAGAAAGCAAAAATTCAGAGCTCTACTCTCCAGGGACAAAAAATACATCCCAAAGATATGTTCCCGGTGACCTACCTCATCCAGCCACACCCAAAGTTCATACAGCTACAACTAAATTAATCCATATGGGTAGATTAAGCTGTTGATTATGTCAAAGCTCTCATAATTTAATCCTTTCACTCTGAATATTCTTGTTTTTTTCTTTTTGTCTTTTTTTTATTCATGTGTGTGTGTGTGTGTGTGTTCCTTAGGATTGAACTCAGGGTCTCAGACATATGAGGCAAGTGCTGTACAATTGAGGTACATGCCCAACCCCATTCACCTCTGAGCATTCTTACATTGTATCACACATGAGATTTTGGGATACACTGTACATCCAAACTAAACACATACTAAGATTTAGCAATAAGAAAAGTAAGTCAAAATAGAACCTGAATATAATTATAAATATTAAATTATGATATGCCAACTTACATTACCAAAAACATCTCTTTTATATTTTGAATGCATTCGAATTATGAAGAAACAACACTTCATCCTCTTCAAATTTTTACCACAATGAAATGCTAGTGGAATTATCCATTTTTTCATGTTTCTTAAGGGCAATTTGCAAATATCTATTATTTCTATTAGGTGTTAAAACTCAACTTTTAGACATTTAATTTAATCACAGACAGAAATTCTTATATGTATTTATGTTACAACAGTATTGTAGGGCTAGTGCATCTTGAAAATAAATTAAATTACAATAAATGTTGATATGGCTCTAAGATGTACATTAGTTTTTCAGGGTTTCCATAAAAAAATTACTGCAAATGAGATGGCTTCAAATTAATTGATTTTTTTTACATTTTTGGAAAGAAGGATTCCAGAATCAAGGCATCAACAAGGGTTAGTTTCTCATAGAAGTTCTAAGAGAGAGAACATTTCAATTTCTTTGAATTCTTAAATGACTGACTTACTTTATATCATTTTTTAAAATATTTTTTTAGATATTGATGGATCTTTATTTTATTCATTTATTATTTATACGTGGTGCTGAGGATCGAACCCAGTGCCTCACACGTGCTAGGCAAGTGCTCTACCACTGTGCTACAGCCCCAGCCCCAACTTTATATCTTTTTAATGTTTTGTTTGTTCAAATTAGTTATACATGACAATAGAATGTATTTATACACTTTGATATATCATAGATAAATGGAGTGTAATTTTTCATTTTTTTGATTGTAAATGTTGTAGAATCACATTGGTCATGCAGTTATACATGTACATAAGGTAATAAAGTCTATTTTATTCTACTGCCCTTCCTATCCCCATACCCTTCCCCTCCCGTCACTCCCCTCTTCCTAATCTAAAGTAACTCTATTCTTCCATACCTTCCCCACCATTGCGAATTAGCATCCGTATTTCAGGGAAAACACTTGGTCTTTATTTTTTTGGGATTGGCTTATATTGCCAATATATATTGATATTCTCCATCTCCATCCATTTACCAGCAAATGACATAAATTCAAAAATTTGGAAAAAGATTCAACATCTCTAGCAATTAGAGAAATACAAATCAAAACTAAGATTTTATCTCATTCCAGTCAGAATTGCAATTATCAAGAATACAAGCAACAATAAATTTTGGCAAGGATGTGGGAAAAATGTACACTCATACATTGCTGGTGAGAAAGTAATTTGCTGCAACCACTCTGGAAAGCAGTACGGAGATTCCTCAGAAAACTTAGAATGAATCCACCATTTCACCCAGCTATCCCACTCGGTTTATACCCAAAGTACTTAAAATCAGCATATAACAGTGACATGGTCACATCAATGTTTATAGAAGCTCAACTCACAATAGCTAAACTGTGGAACCAACCTAGGTGCCCTTAAACACATGAATGGATAAAGAAAATGTCATACACACACACAAACACACACACACACACACACACACACACACATGATGGGATCTTACGCAGCTTTAAAAAAGAATTGTGATTTATTTTTAAAGCATTTTTTTAACTTTTATTTTTTTATTTTTATGTGGTGCTGAGGATCAAATTCAGTGCCTCATAAGTGCTAGGCAAGCACTGTACCACTAAGCCACAACCTCAGCCCTGTGACTTACTTTTATAATAATATATTTTAAATTATTGAACTGCTATGTATTTTCAGTATTATTCTAATAACATTTTAATTGAAATATATGAAACATATATATGTACTTAGATTTATTTGTACATATACATATATAAATAGTTATTCATATATCAATATTACTTTGCTTTCTAGATACAATCACAGTGAAATCACAGGAAAACATTAGAAACAAAATTTTCTTGTCCTTGGGAATATTATGTCAAATAGATGAGTCCCCTGCAAACTAATTTCCTTAAACTTATCTTATTACTTTTAGGTCCTATTTAAAAATTAAAACACTTGTTGCTCTATGTAATTTGTTAATTCAACAAAAATACTGCATAATGAGAGCCCAATATTACTTCCTACTTGAAATACACATGGCAACACCTATTATTATTATTTTGGATGAAACCTGTAAGTCGAATTTCTTCTCTTTGCGTTAAGTATTTGGATGAAATGAAGTTTATTTTTAATGAGTAAATTTACATACTTCTTATTTCACAACGCTTTCCTCCCTCCTAGTACTAACTAGAAGTAAAATACTTGAGCTCAAGTCCAGTCCTTATGATTACAGAAAAGATGACCTTGAATGGCTTATTTCTTCTTCAATAAAATAGGAAAATGTTGAAATATTCATCAATCAATATGTAACTTTCCTTTGTTTCATTCTAGTTGATAGTCAATAAAAAATGCCAGAAAAGAAAAATGTTGATGACAATGTAATTTGTATTAATTATGAAGTTAATTGGTTAAAGTAACTTCAGAAACTCTACTGTTATGCTAGCAATTTCTCCTGAAGACAACTTCAGAATAACTTGTAGTTTTTTTTGAACACAGTCTAATCCAGTAAGTTTATGTTAAGAAAAGTAAGATATAGCCTGTCAGAAGGCTAAAGGACTTGAAAGAGAGAAACCAAAAAGTAGCTGTCTAGAGAATGGGATCTTCCCCAATCAATCAAATAGTCATTTCTTCTCTTCTAGTGAGGTCATTAGTGGAGTATGAAAAGTAGGTTCATTTTCCATACTTCTTTTTACTTAGCTTCCTTTTTCCCCTTTAGTGGAAATATAAAATAAAACCACAAGCATTCTCTCTCACAGGATTTGTCCTTCCTACCCCTGAAGTTAATATGAAACTTCAATAAGAAGTTTTACCCTATGACCATTTATTACTAACCAAACACAAGAAGAATCCACCACATGAATGCTTCTGAAACACACATTGCCCTTCAACATCTTCCCGTTTCTGTTGTAATCTCTTGTTATTCCAACTTGGCATTTTTCCTTTCATCTCCCCACAGATTTCTTAAACTTTCGTATACCACATAGCAAACTTAATTCTTTTCTTTTATATCCAGAAAATTCTGTTTATATACCGATAATAATATTCAACATATTAGCATCTGAATTCTAAATGTTAATGGTATTTATTCTGATTGACTAGTATTCTTTGGTCATTAGGTATTATAAATATATTTCTTATTTATTTGTGATAGTTTAACATTCCTTTAAATTTTTTAATTTGAAGTGCCCTGAAGCATGGTTTTGACTTATTCATATCTATGCTATAGGTGTAATGTATTTATCACTGTGAATAATACACGTTAGAAAACTTTTTTAAGATAAAAACAATACGTAGTATGAATTCATTTTAACTCACTTGAAATTAACTAATTATTCAAAGGCAATGAGTTCCAAAGAATATACATAGGGTTTTAAATATTCTCATACTTAATCTTCTCAAATCCATTTATGTATTTCTTATTTTCCATAACTCATTTTATGCTTATGAAAACATATTAAAATATTTAGGTTAGTGAGTTTGGATGGAAAGGCAGAAAATATTCATGATTTTTCTCCTTGTTTCCTCTAACTTACTTCTTTTAACACTTATTGATTTATTATACATTTTAATATAGAAGCTGATAGAATGGTCCTTTTTGCTTCCCCTACTTCAACGTAATAATAGAGGTGTTTGCTCAGGGTTTTTAACACTCTCAACTTGTTCCCTTCACACTATGAGTTGAGGCTCTATTGTGTTCCACATTTCCCTTACTATAATTGTTTCATATGTGAGACAAAATTATCTTCTAAATATAATACATGTGTATCAGTTTTACTGTCCGGAAGTGCTATACAGTAAGTACACTTCAAGAGACACTGGGTGATAAAGAAGGCGGGGTGTGATAAATGGAGGAATAGGTAATATCTAAGGTTCCCAGTAAACACAGGGATTTATACAGAGCAGTTGCTAGAATTTAAATTGCCTTAGATCACAAAGCATTTCTCAAGGTGTGACCTATTGGTCACCTGTATCAGAGATGCCTGGGATGTGTCAGTATTATTTCTTGCTTATGTCATTACACTGTGATAGTTTAATAGTTTTTTTTTTCCCAATAGTTAATTACAGGTTTCTGGACTCTACTTCTAAACAAAAGTAGGTTGGATCTTGTCTATCTGCATTTTTAATAGTGCATTGGTCGGTGGTGGTTTTATTTACTAAGTTTTAGAACCACCTATTAGCAAGTACTTTATTCACTATTTCAAGGTTAGTCAAGGTTTAATCCATCAGGCTCTATTAAAATCAACTCTGCTTCATTTGTGAATTGAATGAATTCCATATTCAGCTGAAGATCCTGACTCTCCATTTAATTTTATTATGACTTTTTGTTGACGATGATGAAACTGTTCAAATCTAAAATGGTTAATAAGACATTTTCAAAATTAGAGTCTTAAAATTCTACACTCAGTTCTTATTCTGTAATCCATTTGCTGTGTCTGGAACTTGACAATTGCTGAGTTTTCTAAAAGAATGTCCATTCCTAGGTCTATCAACACTTTGTTATAAATGTGTTCTGCTGATGTAGGAGATTTCTGAAGATTATTATGCTAATGTAAATCTTGGCCTACACATAGGAGTTCTATCATTCTGTCCTCAGTCATCTTCCTTAGATTTTTAAAGTTATAACATTTACAACATAAATGGTACTCACTATGATTCAAGAGTTCCTGTGCCCATCTTTCAACATGATTAGAATAATGTTTTACTTGGCAACTCAATTTGTCTTTAACTCAGTTTTATCACCACCTATCGTAGAGAAGAGACAGACAATGTTTTTGGCCCATAATTGTAGTATAGTAACCCTTCTTATAAGATATAGAAAAGTATCTATATAAGAGATGAAAAAGTTTTTATTAAAAGTTCTATGTGTTTATTAGAAAATGGGATGACCCAAGGGATTCTTCATACAAATATAATAAATAATTTGTGATAACATTTGTTATTCATCATTACATTTCTAAGCAAAATATTAATATATAGTGTGCAATTTTAAAAAAATATTTGTTATTTGTTTATTTTAGTTATATATGACAGTAGAATGTATTTTGACATTTCATACATACATGGAGTATAATTTCCTATTCTTGAGATTGTGTGCGATGTGAAGTTACATTGATCATATTATTCATATATGAACATAAGAAAGTTTTGTGTGATTCATTCTGTCTTTTCCTTTCCTGCCTAGTATGAGTCATCAATCACATGTCAGAGAGAACATTAGGCTAACGTGTGTAATTTTTGAATGAATTTATTAAGTTCAGAATGGATAATAAGCATGCAAAACACTTTCAATTAAACCAGCAACTACATAAAATGCATACAATATTAAAATTAAGTCAGGGGGCTGGGGTTATGGCGCAGTGGTAGCGTACTCGCCTAGCACGCAGGAGGCACTGGGTTCGATTCTCAGCACCACATAAAAATAAAATAAAGCTATTGTGTCTACCTACAACTAAAAAATAAATATTTTAAAAAAATTAAGTCAGATTGTATATAGTTACTATACTAAAAGAATACACAAAATCTTTGCTAAATATTCTTTTATCTTAACTCATGGTGATCTTTTCAAGAACACATCACCAAATAAATTATTATAGAAGAAAATGTTGACATTTGTTCTTCTCTGATTTTTTATTTTGTTTTGTTTTAATATTGTTTTCTTTTGTGAAAACATTGTAGTCAATCTTGTTCACCAGAATATGGAGTGTGATTCATTTCATACTCCTCTAGGAAGTCCTACAAGGCATTACTCATCATTGTTTTGCAATATTTGCTACACTAGAAAAAAATTACTTAGAATATAACTGTTCATCATTCTAGAAACATGTTCATTTTATTAGAATTCCAAGTAATGTGCTAAACACAGTAAAATGTATGAGTACTTAAATATGTCAATATTGTGAGGCATTTTGTGGACATGATGCATCATTTTAAATTGGGTGGGTGGTAAACTAAAACTCATTAAAACTTTAAAAATAAATATCATTGCCATCTTTTCCATTTATCTGTTGAATAATTATCAATTTTTCAAGGCAAGATGGTTATATTTAAACAATGAGTTAGGAAAACACTTGATTTTAATTTGATAGGTTTACATTTTTCTTGAGAGAAATTTCAAATTCTCTTGCTCTTCAGCCATGACAATAGTAAAGACTTAGAAAGAAAGTGTGCTAAAAATGAAATAATGCTTTAATTCAAAATTCTCTATTATCTAAAAGCTAGGTAATATCTCCTCATCTACTACTACTTGGAATTTTTTATATTAAGAGATTTTATTGTGTATAATCATAATGTGAACACAGTTAATATTTACAAGAAGAGAAAGCTCAAAGTGTCTTTATTAATTATTGGTATTATAAAAATCCATATAGAATTACAATAATAAAAATCATGTGTAATTCCAAAATTTCTGGTCCTGTTTCCAATAGGGCATAAAGATGAAATAAATATACATATAGTAAGAAAAAGTTCAGTGTAAAAATGTAAATTAATTCAGTGTGGAAAAACCATATGGATGTTCCTCAAAAATATTACTAGATCTATCATAACATCCAGAAATTTCATTCCTGGGCATACATACAGAGAAGATTAAATTAGTATGTTTTAAAAACTACAATCCCATGTTCATTGCAACACTCAGTAGTAGTCAAGAAATGGAAACAACCAAGTAACTTATGAATACATAAAGAAAATGTGGTTTATGCACAAAATGGAATATTATTTAATCACAAAAATAATGAAATATTATCATTTGTGACAACATGGTTGAAACCAGAAATAATTATGTCAAGTAAAATAAGCTGGGCATGCAAAGATAAGTATCCCACAATTCATATGTGGAATCTAAAACAGTTGTTCTCATAAAAGTTGGGTTTAGAAAGTTGGTTAACAGAGGCAGGTAAGTCTAGATGGGGTAGAGAGAGAGAAAAATATAGATCAATTGGCATTAAGTTATTAGATGAGAATAAGTAATTGTGGTGTGCTATGATATAATAGGTGACTACAGCTAACAAAAATGCTGAAGAAAGGATTTTGAAAGTTTTCACCATAAAGAAATTATTCATGAAGAGAAATACATGCCAAAGTTCACTCAAACTTTTCATAAAGATCACATGCATCAAATCATAACATGTACTCCACTAACTTGTAAAATTTTAATGTTTTATGTATCAGTTTAAAAAATTAAAAAATAAAAGCAAAATCACTGGATTAAAGAGATAGCATTTTAAAAATATTTGAACCAAAAATATGCTTATTTTATAATACATACATATATTATATATGTATACATATATACACTTGTGGGTGTGTATGTGTGTATTCTATACAATTCCCAGGCACAAATCCATCAAAGTTTCTGCTTTCTGCTAAGATATAGTCTTAAAGGTTTCATAGCATATCTGTATTGCTTTCAAAACAAAAATCTTTAAATGATCTTAAGATATTTTACAACTGTGATTACTAAAGTTATTTGACCATTTTAGGTTTCTAAGTATTTTAATGACTTCTCTGTACCCTGTGTTACCATCATTCCATGTGACAGAAAATAACTATTTATGAAAATAAATGTATTTACTTATGGTTCTGATTTAGAATGATGAGTTAATACATTTGCTACAGAACTGAAACCATGTAGAACACTAGAGTAAGATTACTAGGACATAAAATCCATAGTCCACTCAGAAGCTATTCAGAATATAGAAGTGCTTTTTGGTGGAACTACACATAATGACCTCCATGTACATTTAGAACAATGGTATGACCACAAGATCATTCACAGAAAGATAAATCTCCAAATCTTAAATTGATCATGACACTAGAGAGTCAGAATATATTTTAGATTTAAGAAGAATGAGTATTTAGAAGTAATATATCTAGTAAGAAATACAGTAACCTCAGAAAAAATGTGAAACAATTTCCTCTATCTACAGAGGTGAAAGTGGAAAAAGAAGCAGCTTGAAGAACCAGACCATATACCACATCTTTCTTTCTTTCTTTTTTTTTGAACCCAGGGTGCTTAACCACTGAGCGACATCCCCAGCCCTTTTTTATACTTTCTTTAGAGACAGGGTCTCACTGAGTTGCTCAGGGCCTCACTAATTTGCTGAGGTTGGCTTTGAACTTGTGATTCTCCTGCCTCAGCCTCCCAAGCTGCGGGGGTTACAAGCTTATGCCACCACACAGAGGAAGATGGTACTTTTTTAAGTGCCTGCATGAGAACTCTGGGCAAGTCAGAGATGGGGGGGGGGATTGTTAACACTCTGCTAGACTTGATCCTCAGCTTAAAGAAATCAGATGGCAAAAACTTTAAAGAGATAAGGGTCTATGGGTGAGCTGTGTTTTTTTTTTGTTGTTGTTGTGGGGGTTTTTTGTTTGTTTGGTTTTTTCGGTTTATTTATTTTTTTTTTTTTTTGTGGCGCTGGGGATTGAACCCAGGGCCTTGTGAATATGTGGGAAGCACTCTCCCAACAGAGCTATTTCCCCAGCCCAAGATGTTCCTTTCCTCTGTAATATATCCACTTTTTCTAGTTTGAAACTTCAGTAAGTTTTAACATGGATTGTTGTTACTATAGAATAAAGTGAACATAACTAACAGCTAATTATTATATTTTGGGGTGAGAGAGAATATATGAGTCATGTAATATTATCTTTGTGGTTAAGCAATATTTGCATATTTATAATTATTTTATCACTGTTTACCTTCTCAGCCTTTTCCACAAATCTGTGTGCAAACCCTGGAAGTCTTAATTAGGGTGGCGAAATCTACAAATCCATATACATTGGTCAGAAGTAAAGCTCAACATTTAACATACTTTCTGCTCTGGAACACCAGAAGATGTGATGCCATTACACCCCATTCCTTCTGGAAACTTCCTAGGACCATGATGATGGCTCTTCTTACCATTCTTGTTTTCTTTGTTTAAATGAGTTCATTCCTGGGAGAAAACTTTAGAAACATTGAATTCTGTAATCTTCCCCTAATAAAGATGCCTACTGTTCAATAATTAAATACTTTTGGAGAGAATGCAAACAAACTTACCTTTTCACAAATTCCTTTTCATGAGAACAGTGTTCTTTCTAAATAACAAAGAGTCAATGATTGGAGAAAAAATATCAAGGATACTAGATTGATATAAAAGTGGTTTACTTTTTAATTGAACAAAAACAAAGGAACCTGTGAAGATATTTCAAAATATGAAGCAATAATTTATAAAAGTAAAAGATTTTTTAATAACTTCCCTACTCAGGTGTCAGAACATGTGTGTAGGCATGATTAGAATTGGAAGTAACTGAGTGAGTCTTGCAATATAAATTCCAAATACAATGTGAAAAGGGAAATAAAAGAAATTATAGTTTATTATATGATATTTACAGAAATACAAAACAAACTAGTGTAATGATTCAATAAGGCCATTTAACAAAATATGTTAAGATTTTTTTAAATATTGTATAATTTGAAACTCAGAAAGGTGTAACTAAAATAACAAGGATTATTCACAGTGTGATCTCACTATTGGCTGCCAATTACTATGCAGCAGTAGCAGCTTGTCTTGATGTAACACAGCATGAATTTTTCCCAGTGGATAATAAAGTTGATTTTTTCCTGCCTTTGTGTTGGTGGTTTTATATAGTATTAACCTAGGATCAGAGTTGTGAAATGAAACATGCTTTTATTGTTTGCAAATCCAATTTCTCTGTAAGATGTTTTTGTTCCAATTTTATTTCAAAGATACTTAAATTCCTAAACTAAAAAAAATTAAATTGTTTTTTTCTAATTAGAGTTAACATACTTTTGTAATTCAGTGTAATATTTGAAAGTGTATTTTTACCTGAACATAATTCTCTTTATTTTTAGGAACTAAGAAAAAAAATAGTTGCTATATGATTAGCTAATTATAAAATGAGGAAAAAAAACAAATATTACAAAATTTTTTGCAAAGTATTGGAATAACCTCCATTAATGTTCTCAATAACACTATACTATAATATTTTTATATTATTTTGTTCAGAAAAATAAAGCTTCATGTTGCCCACAAATTATTGGTATTCTTTTTGAATTATGATTTCTCTATAGTTATGGAGTTTTATAGAAAAATAAAAAATTAAAATTTAATATTCTTCTGTTTTGGTAAGGAAAAGCAGGTTAGTGCAGTAATAAAATAATGAATAGTAAGGAAACACATATTACTTAATTTCATTGTTCTCACATTTTAGCATTCCTCAGACTCATTTGAAGGGCATCTTAAAACACAGTTTGGCTACTGTTTTAATCAGTTTTTCCACTACTGTCACCAAAAGACCTGATAAGAACAATTTTAAGGAGGAAAACTTTATTTGAAAGCTCATGGTTTCAGGGGTCTCAGTACATAGAAGGCCATCTCCAATCCTTAGGACTCAAAGTGAGTTAGAACAACATGGCAGAACTAGCTTACATGATAATCAAGAAGGAGACAGAAACTCACTCACCAGGTACAAAATATATACCCCAATGTCATGCTCCCCCAATGACCCACCTCCTCTAACTATAGCCTACCTGCCTTTGCTTACCACTCAGTTAATCCCTATCAGGGGATTAATTCACTGGGTTAATGCCCTCATAACCCAATCATTTCACTTCTAATTCTTTTTGTATTGTCTCACACAAGAGCTTTTGGGGGACACCTAGTATCTAAACAATAAAAGCTATCAAATTATACTATACGCACACAAACTCTCAATGTATGATTTTATATATATGTGTGTGTATGTGTATATATAATCATAATGTACTAATTAAAATAATAATAATAGAAGAGAGATGAGTAGAGTGGATCAATCAGATCACAGGAGAGGAAGGGAGATAAAGGAAAGTACTAGAGAATGAAATTGATGAAATTCTGCTATGTTCATGTAAAAACACAATAATGAATCTCATTATCGTGCATAGTTATAATGTACTATTAAGATAATTTTAAATTGACTAAATGCACATACACATTCATTATCAATCAATCAAAATTTGTAATCCCCATCTTTGGAATTTCCTGATTCAGTATTTCTAGAGCAGTCTTTAACAGTTTGCATTTTCAACAATTTAGTAAATCATACTGATGCTACCAACACTTTGAGAACAACTGGATTATTGAAATGATCATTTTCAAATAGCAGTCAGGAAAAAATAAAAAACCATGATAGCAACACTATAAAATGTGATTTTGTCCTTTGTAGTTCTACTTATGCAATGACGATTCTAAACAATGCCAGTACTAAAATAACTGTTCTATGGTAATTATACAATCCCCATTGTGCAAACACCTACTCCAAAGAAGAAAAGGAAGGACAAATTAAGAGAGAGTAGATACATAGATGCAATCATAAATAGCTGGAACCTAGTTTTGCTTGCTATAATTGTGTAATAAGAGAGTTACATATTTAGAGCAAAAAAATGGGCTAGTAGATTTGCATCCTATTTGCAATAGTTTCACTAGTTAACTTTGTTGGTAATTGCAAGTCGGCTTGCCTGGAAGCAGACTCTGAGATAAGAATTACCATGGGGGAAGCATCTGAGAAATGCTCTTTGCATCAACAGGTATGGATCTAGGAGGAGAGACCAAACTGAACTGAGCACTAGTAAAAGTTGGAGTGTGATATTGTAATGGTTAAATATATATGTCAACTTGAATGGGTGATGCGGTTTTGGGACATTTGTTCAAAGATTATTCTGACTCCTTTTGTGATGGAAGTACTAGGTGAGATTAACATATGAATCCTTAGACTGAGTAAAGAAGTTTGTTCTCCTTAATGTGAATTATTGTCATTCAATCAGTTGAGGACTTGACTGGAAGAAAGACAAAAGTCTGCGTTAGAAGGAACTCTCCCTGCCTATCTTTGAAATATTGTTCTTTTTCACCTGCAAAACTCCAACTGACACTTTGAATCTTCTTGGTTTTCAGCTTGACACCTGCAGATCTTAACAGTTTTCATCCTCAGTAAACCATGTGGAGATAGAAAAGGTTAGACAGTGGAGAGCAGGGAAGGAACAGAAGGTGGACACGAAGGCAGGCATGAGGACAGCCATGTTGATAAGCTCCGACAAGTTACAGAAGAGTTCCTGTTTCTCAAAAAGGGCCTAAGTGTCCTTCTGGCCCAAAGTTCCCACATAATCCATAATTTGGCCTGTGGGACATTTGGAATATCAAAAACCAATCAAGAGGAGCTTATCACCTTCTCTTCCTACACCTTTGAAAGGAGGAGCGTGGTAAGACTTGAAGGGTCTTGCCCCTCTCAACATGCAGTGCTGGGAGTTCTGAATCTTTCTCTCACTTTGTTTTTAATATTTAATATTTCTTGCTTACTTCTTGAACCCTCAGCTGTGGTGTTCATGGTGTTCATTCTTAGACTCTGTGGAACATGAGTTCAATTCCTAACTCTTGATGGTAACAACGTGAGCCAATTCCTTATATTAGATATCTCTCTAGATAGATAGACACTATATTGGTTTAATTTCTATGGAGGACACTGACTAATATAGATTACTTTCAAGGAAAAGTTTCATCAGACCCACAAGGAAGCTCAGAGAATCAGAGTAGAGCTTCAGGATTAGTCAAGATGGACATCGATAGTGACCTTTATGTACCTTTCAATTTATCCATCACTGGCTATCATTTAGTTCTTTTCAGGTAGAGGCATTTTGTGGAAAGGTCTGAAAGGTAAAGAATGTTAAGAACAGCACTCAGGCACTCACATGCTAAGAAGTGCACACCATAGCATCCAGCAAATGCATTTAATATGAGTTATAATGCTGCTTTATAAAACTTTCCCACTTGGTGCTCACACACATTGAACCATCTACAGCCTTCTTGCTCCTGTTGACTCAGTCATCCAATATTTCTTGTTCTAGTCCCCTGACCAATTCCTTAAATAATCTGTCGCTACCTGTGAGACCAGTTTCCAGGGATGCCTTTTTAATTTTATTTTATTTTTATACTGGGGATTGCACTCAGAGGTGCTTAACTCACCATCTTCCCCCCAGCATACGTGGCTCCAGGGATACTTTTAACTGGAGTTGTTGTGCTGCATTAATTCATTTTTTGACAAGCAACAACATACTAAACCAATTGATAATCAATCAAGCTCAGTTATTTTTCTTCCTTTATCAACAAATACACATGGATTCCTTCCACATATACATATACAAATGTAGTGATAAGCTGATGAAGGGCCACAGGTGCATCCTCAGTTTGGAGGACTGAGGCACATGCTGTGCCCTGAGGCCTGTTCACGCCTTAGCCTATTTATGTCCTTTCCCTCTAATGATGATTTGCAGCTGGGCAACCATCATATGATTTTGGTGTTAATGGAACCCAACTCAGAATGGGTGGTTCACTGCACATTGTTTCAACTTTGACAAGGTCAAAATGTGTTTTGTCAGAGTCAAGTAGAAACTGATTCCACACAGCATATTTTCCATCATAGACACATCTATAATCATTTAACTATTGTTCAAACTTGACTGAGAATCCTTTTCTGCACTGGGCCTCACTCACACAAGACAACTTTATTACAGCTTATTTATTGGTTAGAAATCTTAGCCAAGATTTAGCCTTATAAATAGCCTTTTATCCCACTGAAAATAGCCAAGAAAATAGCCTTATATCCCACTGAAGAAGAAATGAGGAGATGATTACTATATATGCTTGCCATAAAGTTGTAGGACTAGTCATCAAGGGTATGAAATATTAATGGTCCACAAACTGACTGAAATACGGAAGCTAGGCAAGAGACAGTGACTTTTTAATGATGTGGTTCTATATAATATCTTGATCACCAAAAGTGATGGTAGTATTGATATATCAGTTTCCTTGATGAGTGATTCCTTTCCCCTAGAGATATTGCTTTTTAATTAATTCTTTCCACTGGTTTTCTGAGTGACAGTATCCTTGGCTATCTTGCCACTTGTGATGATTTTGTCCTTCTTGATTATCCCATTGTAATTTAAGTATTGTTTCATCTTCTTTGCCATTAGTAAGTAAATTTATAGAATGCTATCTCCTAACTCTGTCCTGCAAAGAGTTTCACATCTAGTAAACAAGAGTAGGTAAGATACAGAACAAATATAGTTCAGAATTCTAATCAAAGGAAAATAGAACATACAAAAATTTGATTAGAGAGGATAGAGATAGGTATAGATACAAATCTTTTAGTATATAATTGACAGAATGTAATGTATAGGCAATGAACTCATTTGCAGATTGGTCACTGAATTTCTAAATGATGTTGGGGAAATTCTCAATATATTTTTTTAAATAGAATATCATCTAGACCCTACTGCAGAAATAGTCAACTGGTAAGTGGTCCAAACTTACATAATATAACCCATATGTCATGTCTTATTCTCTGGAAATTTTGATATATATTTTCAATATTTGCAATGGAATAGTTCATATTTCTACTCTATTTAGTATGAATGAATGCTTTCCCCAAGATTTTAAAACTTAAAAATATTAAATGTTCCATAAAACATAATAATGGTGAATTTTATGGAGTGCCTTGTGATGTTTTGATACATGCATATGCTTTATAATGGTTAAATATGGTTAAACATAGATATATCCTCAAACCTTTTCATTTCTTTTGGTGAAAGCATTATAAATCCTTTGTTATATCTTACTGAAATTTTCCCAGGTTTTAAAAAAATAGTTATTATATATTAATTTGTCTTGGGAATGTACATTCACAATTTGAAGAATAAAGAATATTTTTTGGTCTGAAATTATAATTATCAATAATTCTTTTTTATCTCTCCTCATTCTAAATTTATTCTGCTCAGAGTCAACAACTTCCAAATCATTAACTTTCTTTATCTACTATTTCTTTCTATACTTCTAAATTCACTACCATTCCTCGCTTTCCTTTGCATGTTTATATATCATATATCAATGTTAAAATATAATGAGATTTAAGATATCTCAAATCTCTTGTTGTTTGAATACTTATATTTGATTCCATATTTCCAAATGTTCTCAATAAAATTTAATCCTTTTAAAATATCAATATTCAAGTACTATATTGTTTAGTCTTAGTGAATATTCCAAACCTAAAACAGAGTATGCTATGACTATATTGTCTTTATTGATTTTTTTTGTCCTCATTAAAGATTATAATTGACTCATATTTTTCAAATGCTAATTTTATGTACTTGGGAATTAATTTTGAACATTATCAAAGATGAAAATTTGGTCATTATTGTTAAAGACATAAAAGACTGGATTTTCTAATTTTTTCTCTTTCCCCTACATCCTTCTTCCTTTTAAAAATTCTGTCCTCAAAATACATCTCTTGCCTCCCATATGAGACCTGTTATCCTCCTTAGCATTTTAATTGTCCATTATTCTTAACATTTGTTTTTCTCTGTATTATGAAAGGTCACTTATTTACAATTATAGGATTCCTTACCTTCCTCTTTATAATATGATGGAATATATTCTTTAGAAGCTTCTTGAGAGAGTTCACACTAGTATTGGTGAAGTATCTGCTAAGAGAAACTCAAGTGATAAAATATTTTTGACAACTTGGCATGTGTGGTAGCTTCACCACATAAGTAATTCTTAGTTGCAAATAACATTCTCTCTGAATTCTAAAAGTTTACTTTTCCTCCTTAGTCTAAGTTCTAGTTGTGGTCTTAAGAAGTATGAAGCCATTTTGCTTCCTAACACTTTTAAAACGAATTTATCCTTCCTCTTAAAATTTCACAACAATGTACATTGGTATGAAGTGTTAATTTGTTTTTCCTTTCTTGGTTTCTTTGTTTTGAAATGTTCACTTTGTCTCAAAACAGAAATTTTTATATTTTAATTTAGTAAATTTTTGTTTATTTTACTTTCTAAGGTTTTCTTTGTTGCACTATGTAATTTATATTAGCATGTTTGAGAATGTTGATGTCTAATTTTTTACTTTTATTTTTTTAAAAAAATATTTATTTTGTTCTAGTCTATGGAGAATTTCCTCAACTTGTACTTTATAATGTCTTGCATATTTCTTCTCTGATTTTCAGTTTCCAGGAGATACTATTTACTATCATATTTTTTTATTTTATTTCCAAACCTTTCATCATAATTATTCTTCTCCTCTGAATTTTTCTTCTGTTTATTTTGATGCTTGTTTTTTATTAAATATTTTGTTCAAAGAACTTGGGAAATTCCATTTTGATATCAGTAAGAATAATTACATTTTGCTAATTAAAAAAAACAACTCTACAGATTTAGCAAGAAGGCAATGTTTAACTTCTACTTCCTTGAGTTTCAGACATGACTGTGCATTATTATCACATTCTCTCTGTGATGTCACCTATGTTTTCCTGTTGTTGATGGAATAAAAGTTGCAGGTTATATCCAATGGTAGAAAAGAACAATTAATGCCCCAAAGTGAAAAAGCTCACTTGTGCTCACATTCTACTGACCAAAACAAGTATCTTGGCCATGTGCACATTTAGTGTAACTGAAAAATAACTATACCATTTGGCAAAGAGAAACAAATAAAATTTCATGGAAAAACAATGAAAGTTGGAAGTTGTACCTTTATAATGCTTGATAATATCCTAAAAGGATAATTGCATACTTCAGGAGCCTGAGTGGGTCTACTCTAGTGATGGGAATTACATTTTTTTTTAACATGGAGACCTGAATTTTATGTCTCAAAACCTTTCTTCTTGACAAATAAACTTAGACAGAAGGAAGTCCTTCCATTTCATTCCTTGGGAAATGCACTTAGGTAATGAGTCCCCCTGCAGCCACTATGGGACCTAGTATGGTGGAAGTTGTGAAGTTTTCATCTTCAATGTGCAGACTGATTTCAGGAGTACTTTATTATGTGTCTGTTGCAGGGGACTGCAGATACAATCTGAGCATGCAAGTGACGATGGTCATCTGTCTATAACTAATGGAATCTATAACCTTTAAATGTTTGTTTGGAACATTGCTGTTGAGGTAGAGAATAGTGTCTGTTCTTCTAAATTCTCCTTTTAAAAACCTTCAAAGAATCATGGTTTTTTAATGCCTTGGCCTGTTCCAAATAGCATTCTACCTATGTAATCCATTAGATTTTCTATTTTTATCACTTTCCCTCCTATCCTTATATACATATGATTACATATAAAATAATAATTTTTCTTATCTTGGCCTATCTACTTTGATTTTGGGAAAATTAAGGAATATAGAAGTGATTATTTTGTATTAGCAATAGGAGAAAGAATAAAGTGACAATTTTACCTAGTTTCTTAAGAATGATTAAATGACCTTGTGACAGCAAGTGGTCAAATGAAGGTACTTAATTCTTTCATTAAAGCATTAATATAGTTTTATTGCCTGAAATTATCTAATACTGCATCTTAAACTATACATCCTCTATGGGTATACACCACTGATAGGCTTAAAAATGCTAAAAATATGCTAATGTAACAGGTGAAATTTTGCTGAGTATAGTTTAGGTGGTAAAGGAAAAATAAAGGTAGGAGATTAAATGGTGATAACATATCATTGGGTTGATTTTTTAAATTTGATAATTGTAAATAAAATAGAACTCCATGATCATTTACTCTGTTGTAATTAGGATTATCAAAGTGTACATAAATTTAGATAATAGAGATAGTTTAGGGAGTGACTGAACATAAACACCTACAAAATAACATTAAAGTACTCTAAACCAGGTGCAATGGCTCACACCTATAATCCCAGCAGCTCTGGATGCTGACACAGGAGGTTAATGAGTTCAAAGTCAGCCTCAGCTACAGCAAGGAACTAAGCAACTCAGTGAGACCCTGTCACTAAATAAAATACAAAATAAGGATGTGACTCAGCATTCAAGTTCCCCTGAGTTCAATGCCTGGTACACCCCAAAATATTAAAAATAAAAATTTTTAAAGTTGTACTCTGCCATTAGACACATTTGCCAATCAATAACTTAACATGAAATATTTAGTTATTTTTGTAAAAATAACTTTGTAAACTTTAATAAATTTAGAGGATCAAAATACTATATATGACATCTTCTGCTGAGAGATGCAAGAATAAGATTTCAAATATGTAGACAATACAATTCAGCATGAACTTACCTGGTATATTTAAAGCTTGACAAATATGTTGGTTAGAAAGTCACTTTCTTTGAACTGCAAAATTTCCTTTCTATATATTATATTGTGATGCTAGTCCTGTGACTCTATATATCACATTTTTTTCTATGCCAGATTCTTCTTACATGAGGTAATAACAAACTAGAAGGCTTTTTGCTCCTTTTTCCTTTTACCAGTACCAAATTATTGACCTTTGCTGTGCCTCTAGAAGTTGTTCCAATTGTAGTTATGTCCAATGTCCTTTCTTTATCTCAAACTCACAGCACCAATCTTATCACCCTGTACACTGTATGTGTAATACTAGAACAAGCTGAGCTGGAGTTAGAGGCCCTCATGAAAGCTCTGGGTTCCAAGTTTGCTGACTTTTTAACAACTTAAATCCCTTCTCATTTTCTCTGCTAGTTCAGGAATTCTAGTTTCTTTCTGCCATTTTTATACCTGTTGTAACTCTGATTCCTCTATTTTGCCTTTTTATTTCTTTTATGCATGGTTTAAAATTTTTTGTATATTCTGTGCTTAAAAGCTAGTATTGTGTTTTTTGAAAATTTATTTTTATTCATATTTATTATTTTTAGATATACATGACAATAGAGTGTATGTCAAAATAGTATTGTGCTTCTGACGAGTCTGGTAGAAACTCAAACAGTCAGATGAGACTTAATACAGACATTAAAATGTCTATGCCTTCTGAAAGATAGTAAATATTTGCATGTCAAAGAATAGAATAAGCCATGGTCCAGAACAGAAAGCAGAACAATTAATAGAGCATTTATGAATGGAAAGAACTGGGAAAAAATAATAACTGGACTAATTAACACATTATATATATATGTATATATAAATAACCTATATACACACATATGTATGTATATACGTATAAAACATATATATATATATATATTAGAAATAAGATAAGTGTAACAAAGAGTTTGTTCATAATGGATTACAAGATGTAAAAGCTTTCATAAAAAATAAGAAAACTAAGTGACATAAAACACAGCTGTAGAAAGCCTTGAACACCAGAAAGATCATCTACAGGGAATACCGATTGGGCTCTCTCTAGAACTCTCTCTCTACAGTTTCCCTTCCCTCAGTGGCCTCTCATGGGAGGCTCTATAGGTTCTATAGCCCTATTAAGCTTGGACCAACAAACAATGTGTCAGAATCTGCCTCACATGGGGTAAAGCCAAGCCATGCATGTCAATGTTTCTCTTTGATGGCTCTTTCTTATTTAAATGCTATATATACATTTAAGCCCTTATAAATATATATATATAGAGAGAGGCATTGGCAAAATTTATATTAAGAAATGCCATTGTAAAATACACTATGTTCTGAAAGAGAGATAAAGATGGTTGAGTAGAAGCAGGCTACAGGCCCTAGCTTCCCTGCAGTTTGAAATTTAAACAGGAAGAATATAGCTTTTCAGCATTGTGGTGACAGAGGGAATATACTGCAGCACAAGATTAGCCTGTCAGAGACTTGGAGAGACTGAGATATTCTAGTTACTAGAACAAAAGCAAGAAAGAATTCATCAGCCCTGAATGTGCTCCTGCAGCAATGGAGCAGGTCTGGGGAGGGAGGTGACAAATAGAGAAAGAAAGACAGGCAAAGCTGACAAGCTTGCCTCAGAAATTGTGGTAGAAAAGAACCCAGACTGAATTAGGCAAGGGCAGAGCCTACAAAATGCACTGATGCATGAGAAATGCTCCACTTTTTTCATCCTGTTGGTGGAGAACTGTGGCAGGTTGTCATTTTGTGAAGACTACACTTAACCTAGCAGCTCTGAAAAAGATCACATTTCAAAGGTTTTTTCCTACCTAGAGATACCTGCAAATAGTTTCAAGGGAATGCATTCTAATAAGGCAATCTAATTAGCTAATGTAGTGGAATAACCATGAGACCAAAGCTCATGGTGAGCAGGGCTCATCAACTGCTGTGATGGAACTGAGAAAAATGGGCAGAGAGGAGCAGGTGGGGCTCTGAAACTGTGTGGGAGGGATGCCGTTATCGTGCGCTGGGAACTATGTGGGAACACACACCCACTGCTGCTTGGCACTGCTTAATTTGCCCGAGTAGGAGAAAATCAAATATCAGGATTCATCATAAAACTTTTAGAACCACCATGATCCACTGGAGGAGAGTGGGGTGAAATAAGCACTGACAGCCCCCAGTGAAGTTCTTTCCACTGAGCACACACAACCACCCTCGGAGCTAGGAAAAGATCTGGCTACTGGACCAGACACAAGCCACAGCAATTCCCTCAGGCCCTCCAGAGAGCTCCTAGGAACCTGGGCATGACACAGACCACCAGAGATTTCTGAGTTCATGCCAGAGACGGGCAGGGTGAGGTTTGTGTGGAGAGATGCCAGAAGCTGAACCGTGCAGTTTTTGAAGCTACACACAGAGCTAGATAGGAGAAAAACTAAATGCAGAGCTCCCCAACCTAGAGATGAATGGTAAGCTCCCCAACACAGAGATGAGTGGTAAGGTCACCATCTCCATGCACAGAGAGTTCAGAGTTCATGAATTTGAGAATCGGGCTTTGACTATACTTCCCAACACCTGGCAGAACCAAACCTGGAAGGCCTGGTAAAAACTCTCTCCAACACAAAATCCTTTAAAAGAATAATTTTAGGGTCCTTATTGCTAGTTTCAGATTCCACTGGCAGTGTCCTCTGAGTTTATTTAATTGGTTTTTCCCCATAGTTTGACGTTTTTTACTTTAATTCCATTTTAAGTTTTTTGATGTTTAATGCATTAACAAAATTTATACTTTATTTTTCTTATCAGTCTTTTTACATTCTGCTTTTTTTCTGTTTCTCTTCTTGCTTTTTCTTCCATCTCTCTTCCCTGCCACTATGCCCTTTTTTATTTTAAATATATTTTTACATATTATTTCCCTTTTCAAGTTATATATAGTTTAATATTAACTTCTTTAAACTCAATATCTAATTTTTCAATCAATTGCACAGTATCACTCCTGTTTTCCATTTTTGGACTCCTGAAATTATAGAGAACATTTTCAATTAATTCTCATTTTCTGTTAGTATATGGTTTGCTTTCATTAAGTTGCAGATACTGGTAATGATTATTTCCAAGTGGCATGAGACACAGATCATAGCACTGTGAACAAATTGAGTGGTACTTTGATGCAGAGATATAACCCCCAGATGTAAGGACGTAAAAAATGAGAAGACATTAAGAGACTCTCACATAATAGTTGAAGAGATACTCATTCCAGCATATTTGAAATCTTAACATGGAAACAATGAAAACATGCAAAAACAAGGTAAGAAGACACTAAAGTCCAAAATGCTTCAATAACTGAACACATAGATGTTGAAGTGGAAGATATACTGAACAAGAAAAACAAATTCAAAATGTTTATTGTTAACAGAACTGAGGAAAGAAATACAGGACAAAATAGAGTATGTGAAAGAATAGTGCATAATGAGGTGGAAACTCTGGAAAAGAATGAAGCAGGATTCTTGGAAATGAAAACCATAAACAAATAAAAGGCTCATTGGAGAGTCTCACCAGTAGCCTAAAGGAAAGAGGAAAAAGATTATTATGGAAAGAAGATGGATATGAAGATGTGAGAAGCATTTTAGAAATAAATTTTTCATGACATTATTAAAATGCCCAAGGTAGAAGCACAGGTCACTTATAACAGAAAATTCATCATAATAACACAAATTCCTCCACATAAATTCCAGTAGGACAATGGAATGTTGTACTTCATGTTTTGAAGGAAGACAACTACAAACCGTGTTGCTATATTCAGCAAAGCTATCTTCCAGAATTGAAGAAAAATAAAATCCTTTTAAGACAGGCATAACCCAAATGAATTCTGATCACTAAGAAAGCATTGCAGAAGAAAGTTAAAGGAATTCTACACATAGAAAAAGATTAAAATAACCCAGGAAGTGGGGAAAGAATAAATTTTATTAAAATAATTGAAAACAGGATTACAAATGATTCATATGTTAGAAATCAAATGAACAACACATGCATCTCTATAACACTGAATTTAAATGGTTCTAATTCTCTAGTTAAATTCATAAACTGGAAGATTGGATTAAAGCAAGGCCTAATTTTATGCTGTCTCCATGAAGCACACCTCAAAGATAAAAATCATTCACAGATTGATTTATTCCAAACAGAATTCAAAAGCAGGCAGGAGTAGCTATTCTTATATTCAACAAAGCAGACTTAAAACCAAAATCAGTCAGAAGAGAAAAAAATATACTTCATGTTGGTAAAAATAATAATAATAATAATAATTTTAAATATCTGTGTCCTGAATTTGGTGTAACCAATTTTCTAAAACCAGCATTACTTAATATAAAGGGATTAATTGGCCCTAATACAATAATAGCAAGGGCATTAATATGCCACTCTCACTGATAGTCATTCAGATGGAATATCAAGAAAGACACATTAGATTTAAACTTTATTACAGATCAGTTGGATTTAACCAACATCTACAAAATATTTTACTCAACAAAAATTGAATGCTTTTTCTTTTCATCTGTTCATGGAATTTTTCCTAAATTGATCATATATTAGGCAAGTCATAGCAGGTTTCTTGACACTTTTCAGATCATAATGGAATGAAATTAGAAATCAACAAGAAACTTCACAGAAGCTATAGAAATACATGGAGACTGAACACTTTTGAATGATGAGTGGATCACTTAAAAATAAAAGTGGAAATTATAAACTTCTTAGAATGAAATAAAAAAATGGAAACAACGTGTCAGAAACTCTAGGAAAGAGAAATAGCAATTATAAGAGGGGCACTTACAAATATGATTACTTATATAAAAATAGAGAGAAATTTTATCTCAAATAAAAAAAAAACTAATGCAGTTCAAGGTCTAAAAAGCAACAATACAAAAGATCAATCCCAAAACTAGTAGAAGGAAATAAAGAATAAAGACTAGAGCTGAAATCAAATAACTTAAAACTAAAATATCAATGTAAAGTATCAATGAAACAAAGAGCCCTTTCTTTGAAAAACTAAAAAGGATCAAGAAAGAATGAGAAGATATAAATTAAGAACATTACAATCATATAAGACAAGGTAACATCTGACTACCAGGAACTTCATAGAATATTTTTCCACCTTTAAGTTTTTATAAAAATCTGGGTCTAAACTGACAAGTTTGAACTTAGAAGTTTCCTCTCTCAAGGAACCAGAACATGAAAGAGGAAAAAGAGCCACCAATATGAAGATAGTGACCCATCATCTACTCTTTTTTTCCAAACCAGGCTATATCAAGCTCATTTATTCATGTAAAACTATGAACCAAACTACACTTTTCTTCTCCAATGTTTTTCTTATCAGGCTTTTTTTGTCACAGCAATGAAAAGCTGATTAACACAGACTGTTAAGCTCTTTTAATTCTATTTTCTTAAGAATTGAAATAGATTGCTTCTTTTGTATGGGAAAAAAAACAAGAATCTAATGGGCATTTTTGAATGGCAAAAATAATGAATAATTGTCAGTTGGGAGATATAACTGATAAAATGATTAGTATTTATTAGTTTAACCTGATGTCAACCAGTGGTTGTGCTTAGCAGTCCATGATGAACAGAAGAAAGAAATCTAATTTATCCATAGGAAAGTAAACAAGAAAAAGTTTGTGTTGAACAGTATAGAATATCCACTCAGTAAAAGGAAGGACATGGGGTCAGAGTGATGGAGTTTATTTCATTTATTTGATAAAAGGGATAGGGAGAAACTCTGGAGGTGGATGTAATTTCCTAGGATAAATTTTACTTGTGTTTCTTATTAGACAGTTATCCTTTATTACTCAAGAATTACCCTCAAAAGGAATAAATCTGATCCTTAGAGAATGAGAATGCCTTGCCCTTTCCTTGGTCTCAGTTACTTTAAAGATAATCCTGTTATAAGTGCCCTTGATTTCAGAAATTGATTTTTAGGATTTGTTTTTTTATTAATCTTCTTAGACCTCATTCTTGAAGAGCGATAACTACTTATGCTTGCTACTATTTCTCTTTATGTGGTCTTTTCTTCATGGCAAGAGCTTAAAATTCACAGTATTGATTTGTTTTCTGGAAATTGTTATTAAAATGGAAAGTCACAGGTATAATAAATACATGAAGCAAACTAAAAATTTTATTTTTAAAAAATAAATATGCATTTAATATGTATTATATGTATGAAAATCTCAGTAATAGAAACTATTCATTTTAATATATTTTAACGTATATTTTCATATATTTCATAGACTATTTCTAGTTTGTGTCAGACTATTTTACTCTATAATAAACATTTAATTTCACATTCTAAAGTTAAATTTCTTTATTAAGTTATATTAGTGAAAGCATCTACATGATTTATGATCAAAAATTTTAAGAAATATTCCTTTACATATGTAAATCACATCAACAGTTATTTTTCATTCAAATAATAACATGTAATTACAGAGCTAAAATGAAATCCAGATACCATTTAGGGGATTCATCCATTAGAGATCACCAAAAGATTGCAATAGAGTTAATTTAAAAGTTTCTTTCATTTTACAGAGTAGTAAAATGTACTTTAATGGAATTAACTACTTTGAATAAACTGAAGTTAATGAAGGGTGAAGACAATGGTAAACTCCAAATGTCCCAACTGCTAGATCAGCACTTACTCTTCTATATAAGAGATAGCAAGAGAAAGAAAAAAAGGAAAAAAAATGTGAGAAAGTCTTTTATTAAAACACTATTTACTAAAAAGAATTGATATTTGCTCACTATCTTTGAGTATAAACACAGCTATTATACAGAACTAATACTGCAAGTAAGTATAACAAATAAAAATATCTTTCAAATGTGCATTTTAATGTTTAAGTGATAGAGTTCTGGCTATAGAGTAGGTTCACAATGCACCAGTTACACACAAATGTGACTTCAGGGAGATAGAACGTAACCCCACATGACAAATTAGAGAGGCAGCAAGAAACGCAGTACAGGATCCACTATGAGCTGGTCTCCGAAGGCTCAAGAAAAGTGTCCAGGTAGATGGAGAATTTACTGCATACGCTCTACTTGCTCCACAGTTGAGGGACAACAAAGGGCATCTCAGGATTATATATTCCAGGGCCAATGGGTCTCACTGGGTAAAGGTTTGAAAAACACCCTGTTTCCAGGGAGGAGAGGAATATAGTCTCAAGCAGTTTCTCCCTGTCTTAAGATATTATATTCCATAGTTAAGAAGAGAAACAATACCCCGCTTATTTCAGATAGCTTCCTCCTATCGATATTATATGTTCAGCATATTTTATGGTCATTCTTGAGGAAATAAAGGCAAATTGAAAGAACTGGGTTAGCCCAAGACTACTTGGAACATTGTCCTTCATTAAATTACTAAAAAAGGGACAGTGTACTGACCCATGAAGCAAACACACACACGCAGCATATAAAGAATATTAACTGATAGAATATCTCATAACAATTTTGATTCTCAAACATATTGGATACAATTTCATCAACTCTTTCTCAACATTAGAAATCCAAAATGTTGGTCATCACAGTACTGATAATAGTTAAAACTGCTATAGTCCATTTTTTAGTGCAAAAGTCATAATCATGGCTGCCTCTTCTACTACCTACTCAATTCACTCATCTATGGACAGTAACATGACTATATGGAGTGTGCAAACGTTATTATTGCAGGTACCTAGTGTCTGATGGTCTTCACTTTGTTAAACTGCTATTACTTTTACTAACTGAGACTATTGTATGACAGCATTTCTAAGAGACACCTCAGTTAATTTCCTTTGTTACAGGTAATTCTTTTAATGCCTAACAAGAGACATAATCAAACGTCCTCTAGGTGATTTGATTGAGCATATCAGAAAACACAATGAACCCCTTCTTTGTGGTTAAGTAGCACAAAGAATCTGAAATAGCCAGGGCAAAATCTCTCCTTCCAATTCATGAGAACTTGACTGGATTGCCTGGTGGAAGTGGTTCTCTCTATAGCACTAGAGCTCACCAACTGACCAACCATGAGGCTTAGAGACTATAAGCAAAATTCTTAAGCTCTGTTATTTTGTGCAACAAGAGCAATCACTTCACATTCATGGTTCCTTGAACCATGGACTCTTGCTATGGAGAGACTGAATAATATACTGAACAGTCAGAGCATATTTTTCATATTGGGACTTCAACCTTCAGAGCAATATGCCTTAAATGGTTGTATAATTAAACTTCTAGCAGACATCTGGTACATTAGTTTATTTCAACAAATATTCAATGTTCTGCCTTCCACAGCTATCCTCCCTCTGCCCATATTTACTTTACTCTGCCCATATTATACTTTACTGTCAGTTTGACTTTAGTCTTTAACCCAGTGATTTGCTTTAATGGATGGAAAATGAACAAAATGTCAATATTAATTATGTTTCAAACAAAGGTTTTGAAAGACATCACATGCTTCCTCTTAGTATCTTACATTCTTTCCATGAAGAAAAAAAAACATGCATACAATAACTAAGCTTCCTTCAGTCTGGATTTTTATATAACATACATGTGGAATAGTCTTATAGTGGAGCCTTGTTAAGTCCAATGATGCCCAACAAAAATTTGCAGATTCATAGTTGATCAGTCACTCTGATACAGAAAGGAAGATTTTTTTCCTTTCTTTTTAAATCAATGAGGATTGGTGGTGATTTAGTGTTCTCGTTGCCTTTCCAGTTCCATCAAGACAGCTGCTTCTGGTTGATGGCACATAGGACACCATAGTGAATTCTGTGAGCATGAAGCTATAGTCCAGCTTACTGTCTTCCCTTTGAGTTGGTAAATTTTAAAAATGTTGACTTAAATAACAGCAGTGCTACGAATGGTGGTGTAATAGAATAATATGTGCCACATATTATTCATTCACTAATATTTGAAAATGTTGCAGAGAAAATGGACAATGCTTCATCTATGCAATAGAGAGGATTTCAGAGACCAGTTTCACATTATTAAAAATATTCTAAATGGTAAGTGTTGTCAAACTTAAAGTGTGTCACAGCTATGATAAGTAGAGTATTATGGATATACTACATGTGCACCTCACGTATATGAGATTTAGGAGAAGCACTGCAAGAAGAGAAAAATCTACACCAAATGTAGCTATCTTCTTTCCTGAAAGAATGCACTCCTTCATTGATAACAGGCAGGCACAAAATAATCAGCCTGGCACCAGGTTACTGAGTGATACAATCAGGACAGTATTTGCAAACCATACCACTTGGATCAGGTGCTGTTTCTGCTTTTTGGAAATAAATCTTACTGGATCATAGGTAAACCCATTAATTTTCATACTGCCTATGGCAGCCTTTGTGTGATAGTCATAGTAGTCACAGTTCAGTAGCCTCACAAAGATAATTTTGTGTAACAAAGCCTAAGATATTTACCATCTGACTATTCACAAAAAAAAAATTGTCAACTCCTGCACAAGCAAATATCTGCAAAATTTTTACATAAAGTTAAGCTTTGATTTCTTTTCGTGGTATCTCAATCATTTAGCACATAGCCACAGTGAAATCAATTTCAATGAGGACAATGATAGATTTCAGTTATATATAACTTTTAAACCTACCATTTTAGCTGCTTTGGGTACATGGACCCTTTGAACAAGCACCACATTGGTTGAGAAAATAAGCTCACAGATGTCTACAAAGAAAGTTCTCTCTTTACTCCAGGCCTTTTGGTCCTGTTTTCCTGTGCTGTTCTTTCAATTCCCTGACAAATAAACTTACTTTTAGGGATTGTAATAGAATTTGGAATAGTTTAAATGAACAAATCAAACCATTGGTCCATCCACAAAAAGTGGACAATTAATTGTATCACATGAATTTCTTAACACTGGGGAATATTTTTCCAACTATTTAATTCTAGTCCACTCCAAGACTAAGAAAGCCTAAGCACATGCACACACAGAAGACACTGAGAGTTGATGTTAACAAGCTTAAAGTTTTGTCAAACTTAAAGTGCGTCAAAGCAATGGTAAGTAGAGTATTATGGATATACTACCTGGTTTTGCAACTGAGTCTCACCACACAGTTTACTTTTAAGTACATTTACTATGCTTCAGATGGTTTATACATAATTTGGAGATAAAAGTACTACCTATCTCATAAAATTATTGTGAAAAATAAATTCTCAAATACATGTAAACTTCCTAGAATAATATGTGGCATATATTATTCATTCACTAGTATTTGAAAGTGCTTGCACAGAAAATGGACAATGCTTCATCTATGCGATAGATAGAGAGGCTTTCAGAGAATAGTTTCACATTATAAAATATATTCTAAATGGTATGTGGTGGGATCCAGTAAGTATCTTGAAAGATTTATAGAGAAGGACTTGTGAAAGAATGAAATCTTATTCAAGAAGATTTGAAAGTCTGGTTCTTGCTGGGTGGGAATGACCTAGGAGGCTGGAAATTCTAAGGCAGGGAAGAGAAGACAGTATGACTAGATCTCTGTATGAGGTTTTGATGCTAGGAGAAAACAATGACTCAATTTCAAAAATTGATTATATTCATGAGACAGAGACACTGGTGGGGCATGAGATTCCAGGATTCAACATAACCATGAGGAGCACACAATTAATGACTTCCATGATTGCTGTCTGAAGATGTAAAGTGCACGCATATTTTTGGAAGAAAACTCCTAATGCTCTTCTGAAGGTAATTACTTGACCACGGTAACATACTGTTGCCATGATGAAAGCATAGCCCACAGATCTCCATATGAGGTTCCTACTCACCTTGCCCTTCTTGATTCCTCCTGTGATGTAACCTAAGAGACCAGTCATGAGAAGCATGGTAAACTCTTTTAGGGGAAGAAGTGGACGTTAAAAATGGACTATAAAGGGTAGATAGGCACAAAGGTATTTCCACAGTTTTGCTTATGAGAAAATCAAAATACAGACACATGTGTGCTTTTATATATAAATAAATTCATATGCATATACATATGTGTATATAATTATATTTTTATAAAATATATTTCTTGTTGGAACACAAGTGTGGAAAACCATGACAAGACAAAGTGATTGTGTGTGTGTGTATGTAACAGGATGCATATTAGATGTTTATGTTTGTTGGGAAATATATGATATTGGGAAGGGTGAAGTTAACCAGGGGAGTTGTCAAAGCTATAGGAAGTGAAAGTCTGATCTTAAAACTCAAAGCTGAATTAGATTATAATAAAAATATCTATATATTTGTCACACTTGTGAATGTATTTAAAATTATGCAAATGCGTGGGAATACAGCTATATAAAAAGCCTACAAATGTGGGGATGTGAATGCGGAGGAAACTAAAGGAGCAGCTTCTCCTACTTCACAGTTTGTATGGGGCCATGTTCAGCATGTGCTTGCTGTGGAGGATTCCAGAAAGCTTTCAAGAAGCAAAAATAGTTTTTCTGTTCATCCGCTTCCACATAGCTAAATGTCTTCAGAGTAGATTATAAATGTTTCAAAGAAGTTATAATTGTCGTCTTATATAAGTGGAAAACTGGTGTAGCCTGGTGCCCCCAATTAGAATTATTGGGACATAAAAGCAAGTGCTAGCAAGCTAAAAGCAATCATATATAATCATAGGACCCAGTCTTTATTTAGGTCTAAATGTGTTCTAGGCACTTTTAAAATTGTTTTAGTGTACATTTACTCCTTTAATCCTCCTACGGAACGTATAAGGCAAATACAGTTTTTAACCAGATTTGAGGAGATAGAGAAAAACACTTGTTTTCTATGTTCTGCTACAAACTACACAAACTTAGTAGCTTAAAATTTTAAATGTATTTTCTCATAGTTTTTACAGTCCAGAAGTCCATGCATGTCTTGTATGCTCAGCTTAGGGACACAGTTGACTAAAATCAGATGAGGGCTATGCTGTGGTTCCCATCTCAAAAGCAGTCGTGTTCAAATGTTGACTAAATGTTGTTCTCTGCAGGTGTAGGACAGGGGCCTTCAGCACCTCAAGGTTTTTCAGTGTGATTATTTGTTTTTCCTCTCCCATACTGAAGTGAAAACATTGACCTCTGTTCTGAATCACTCTGTCTGATTTATTTTTCTGACCTCTAGATAATCTTCAAAATGGCTCATCAGTGTAGGTCAGATCCACCCAACATGATCTCTGTTTAATGTAAAGAGAACATATTAATGATTTAATTGTGTGAATTGTGTGTTAGAATCTCAGGCTTGTATTAAAGGTATCTAGCTTTGTATGAGAGATACAGGCCTGATTCCACTCCTGTGCATGTTGTTATCTAACTTTCCCAACAGCACTTGAGAAGACTTTTCCCATTATGTATTTTTAGCATAGTCATGAATCATCTGGCCCTAAACGTGTGTTACTTCTGAGTTTGTTTCTTGTTCCATTGCTCTGTGTGTTTACTGTTACATCAGAGCCATGCTATTTTGTTTACTATAATTTTGTCATGAATTTTGAAAGGAGTGTAGATTAAACATAGGAAGAAATCTGCATAGTATTGATCTGGCCAATGAATTTTTTGGACATGGCCTCAAAGATCAGAAAAACAAAGCAAAAATGGACAAAAGGGATTAGAACAATATGAAAACCATCTGCACAGTGTGAGAAATGATCAGTAGAGTACTGAGACTGCCTACAGTGTAGGAAAAATTACTTGTAAACTAAACATTTGAATGAAGAGTTAATATCCAAATATGTAAGAAGTTAAAACAGCTCAATGGTAAGAAAAGAAAAAAAAACAAAAATGAGCAAAGAATTTGAACAAAAAATTCTTAAAAGAAGACACAAAGTTCTCAAAATTATTTATTTTAAAATGTTCAATGTAAATCAAAACCACAGTAAGATATCATCTCACACCTCAGATTGACCTATTACTCAAAACCTGAAAGTGTTGATGAATGTATGGAGAAACGAAAACCTTTGTCCACTATTGGTGGAAGTGCAAATTAAAGCTGACATTATGAAAAACACAAATCCCAAAACTGGATATAAGGGAAATTAAGGATTATTTTGATGACATATCTAGGCTTCTATGATTATTTAAGCATTTCTTATAGTAGTCAAGATATGATATAGGTTTCCATGAACAGATAAAGTATATACACAATGGAATACTTTTCAGCCTTAAAAAAGGAAATTTATCATTTGTGACAACATGGATGAACTTGGAGGACATTATGTTAATGAAATAAGCCAAGACCAGAAAGATAAACATTACATGGTCTCACTTATGTATGGAAAATACAATAGATAAACTCAGAAATGGTAAAATAGTGGTAACCAGAGGAGGAGAAATGCAGAAATTTAAGAGACTCGGACTCTTAACACAACAACAACAAAAATTCAGTTTCACAGGGGAAACAAAATCAAGACATTTTAAGTCATGGTAACTACAGTTAATAACAACTTATTAATACTTAAAAACTGCTAAGGGTAGATTTTTAAGTCTTTCCATCACAAAATATGATAAGTATGTAAGATAATGCATACATTAAATAGCTTGATTTAGCCTTTCCCCACATCCCCCACATATGTGTGTGTGTTTGACATCATAAATATATAATTTATTATTAAATTCACATGATCAAAAAGAATAAGGAAAAATTAAAAGACCCATTATATTTACAAGTCTTTATCACACTCAATGAGGGGATTAAACATATATCAAGTGACAGAAATCATAGGGACTGTGAGACATCTTAGAGTCCTTCCTGCTTCAAAATTAAATTTTAAAAAGGAGTTGAAACTTAATCCACATTACAAAATTAATATGTAAATCGGAATTTAAGCAATCTATACTGAAATTATGTGTTGATAACCACTATCTTATAATTTTAACAAGAATTTCAGTTTAAATTTTTCAGTTTTGAAAATTGTCATAGATGATAGATTTGCTCCTTTTTAACAGCTAACCTTCTAGTTTTCATCAGTTATGTGTGAACTGGCAGAAGATATAAGTCTCCTGAATCAGAGCTTAAAGATACTATGTTACTCACAGAAATACCCCTAGCCAGAATATAACCATTTTCACTGGTTTTCTGTGGCTAATTCTCATAGGATGAAACAAAGAGGAATATGTGATATCTACACAATCATTGTATTGTGTTACAAGTGAAGAATCTCTCTTTTACGGAAACATTATCGTATATCAGACACTAAGTTTACCTAATGTTTGCACCAAAAAAAGATATTATCTTCATCATACTGGACAATAAGCAAGTCTGCCATTTTATATGTAAGGACACACTGCTTTTATTTACCAAGGCATCTTTCTTTATACACATCCTTGAAAATAAATTACTATGCACAGTAAGTTATCGCCTTGACGTGCAAATGTGCAGAAGCATAAAAGGCCCATAGGGAATCACTGTCTATCAATATCCATCTCTTGTTTCTATATCATCATGGTTTCTAGTAAAATTTCCCACAATTATATTAGTATCTCTGACTGATTTTATAGAATTTGAGACTAAATCCATTCAATTTGCCACACAAAGCCTTTAATTAAATTTAGTACCAATAACATTCCAAAGAAAAGAGGAAGCCATCTATAGTTTTAACCTAACAGATGTCTCATTTAGGACTTGTAACCAATTGAATACATATCACAACTATGAATGTCTACTTTAACAAACCCGGAAAATTCCCTCTTAAGCTGCTTATGGACATTTCCACTTGTGGAATATAAAGAAAATGTCCATGATATTCATTAAAATTATTCAGTTATCCCTAAGGAAAGCAAAGGTAGTGGGATTTAAGGTAATAGTACTTAATTCTGATCTACTAACAGAGAGAAAATAGCAATGATATACAGGAAGTATTTCAAATATGCATTCTCAATATAAAATCTTTACATGGGTTTTCTTCCTTATTGAGATAACCCCTTCTGGATTATAT
>CM053405.1:16922433-17033123 GCA_028644305.1 Xerus rutilus | reverse complement strand
GGTTGCTGCAAGAATGCTAAGCTTTAGACGTTAATTTTTTCTTTAATATAGTACTTTAAAAATCTGAAGAACTAAAGGAAAAGGGATTAAATGCCATGTATATTTTTTCAAATATAAAAGGAAAATTAAATGAATAAATTTTAGGCATACTAACAGTGTCTTTTTGAGGTAGAATGCTAAAAGCACTTTTGATCAAATCACAGCCTAATTTAAACCTCTGCCTCAGAAACTATCCTCTCATAAATTCTCTCTAAAGTTAACAGTGGAGAATAATTAAATATAAGTTATTGTCAAGAGTCTTCCAAGATAATGTACAGTGGACAAAAATGTTAATCCTACAACTAGTGCCTTCATGTGCATTGAAAGCACACATTTCTACTTCTACTTCTACTTCTGTGTTTCTTTTCTCTGCTTCTACTTCTGCTGTTTTTTTCTCTTTCTTGGAATCCTTTTGTCATCTCTACACTACCTACCATCTCTGTCTTCTTTTTGTTTCTTCACTTCTACCTCTCCCCTACTTCTCTGTTCCTTGGACCGTTCTCCTAATCTTTCCCTCTCCTTTTCTTGGGAATTCATTCTTTCTTTTTCATAATCTTGGTCTTGTTTTCTAACTCTCTCACTTTCTTTCTTTCTTCCCAGGCTGTTATCTTTCTATTATAGATTTTTCGTTAAATTTCATTGTAATCTGAGAAAATAAATCATTATCACCATTCCTTTAAATATGTTAAGGTGTTTGATGATAAGGAATATCATCTATCTTTGTAAATGAACCATATGAATTTGAATAAAATGAGTAATTTTATGTTTTTGGATAAAATAATCTATAGATTATAAGTTATATTCAGTTGATTTAAGGTGCTGTGATTTTGGCCATATCATTTCTGTTTTTCCACATGCTTATATGTTTATTTCTGAGATAGAAGTTCTTAAGTATTCAACTATAACACTATGCTAATTTATTTCTCCTTGTAGTTTTATCTGTATTTAACTGGGTAGAACCTGTTTTTTTGTTCATACAAATTTTTATTTCTATTAGATGTTGACTCCTTTATTGGTTTATAAAGTCCCTCTATCCCTGATATGTTTTCATTCTTGGTAGTCTGCTTTATCTGCAATTAATATAGTTTCTTCAAATTTCTTTTTTTAATATTATTTTTAAGTTGTAGGTGGACCAGAATATCTTTATTTTATTTTTATGTGATGCTGAGGATCGAACCCAGTGCCTCACGTGTGCTAGGTGAGCATGCTACCACTGTGCCATAATCCCAGCCCTCAAATTTCTTTTGATTAGTATTAGAATATCTCTTTCTCCTACCTTTTACATTGTGTTATTTTATATGAAATATATTTTACATTGTGTTATTTACATTGTGTCATTTTATATGTAATGTGGCTTGATTTTACACAAAATATAAAGAAACACAAAATATAGTTAGTTCTTGGTACTTAATTTACTATGCAATATCTCTTTAGTTGGCTTATTCAGAAAATAGGCATTTAAATTTATCAGTGATATAATTGAATTAATATCTACCTTACATGATACTGTTTTCTGTTACCTTTTTAATTTGTTCCTATTTTGTCATCCTCACCTTTCCTGCTTTATATGGTTTTATGTATTTATATAATTATATTTTCTTTCAATTTGTATTATAAAAATTACATTTCTATTTTTAAATTTTTAAATTATTTGTCTTAGAAGTTCAAAAATACATTTACCATGAACCAAAGTCTATATCCAAAATGGTATTACACTAAAATTTATATGGAACAATAGCAATAAAACTGTGTGTGTGTATGCATATATATATATATTATGTTTTTATTGCTATATATATTTATTGCTATATATATAGTCATCTTGAGAAAAAAATAATAAAGAAAGAAGAATTACACTACCTAATCTCAATGTGCATTACAAAACTGTAGTAATTAAAACAGGATGTAAAACCGATACATGGACCAATGGAACACAAAAGAGTACCAAGAAATAAAGCACACATTCACAAACATGTTTTAGTTAGCTTTTTTGCTGCTGTGAGCAAAAGACCTGACAAGAACAATTAGAGGGACTGGGCACGGTGGTGCACATCTGTAATCCTAGCATTTTGGAAGACTGAGACAGGAGAATCATGAGTTCAAAGCCAGCCTCAGCAATGGTGAGGTGCTAAGCAACTCAGTGAGACCCTGTCTCTACATAAAACACAAAATAGGCAAAAGAGGTCTGGGGATGTGGCTCAGTGGTTGAGTACCCCTGAGTTCAATCCTTGGTACCAGAAAAACAAAAAGAACAATTAGAGGAGCAAAAGTTTATTTTGAGGCTCATGGTTTCAGAAATCTCAGTCCACAGAAGGCCAGTTTCATTTCCTGGGGTTCAAGGTGAGACAGAATATCATAGTGGAAGGGTGTGGTGGAAGAAAGTGGCTCAGCACATCACAGCAAGAACCAGAGAGAGAGACTAAACTCAGCTTACAAATATATACCCCAAAAGCACACCCCCAATGACCAACCTCCTCCAACCATAAACTACCTGCCTAGTTACAACTTAGTTTTTCCCCAGCAGGGGATTAAACACTGATCAGGTTAAGGTCTTCATAATTCAATCATTTTACCTCTAAATTTTCTTGCATTATCTCACAAGTGAGCTTTTGCAGGACAACTAATATCTAAATCATAACTGACAATGAAGTTTTACATAGGAGCTTATGGCACACTTTGGAGAAGGCGCAGTCTTTCAATAAGCAGTGCTGGGAAAATTAGACTCACATGTAAAATTGAAATTAGACCTCTGTGTCTTGCCAGTCACAAATATTGATTCAAAACTGATTAAATGTATACCTGAAAGACCTGAAACTATAAATCTAATAGAAGAAAATACAGCAGAAATATTTCAGGACATTGGAATGGACAATATTTTGGGGAGGATTAAGATCTCAAATGCATAGAAAACAAAAATAAAAATAGACAAAAGAGATTACATCAAATTAGAAAGTTTCTTCACCAAAAATAAAGCAATCAATGAAGTAAGAAGATAATTTGTAATATCAGAGGAAATATTGTAAACTATATATCTGTCAGAGGGTTGACATATAAATATGTAAGGCATTCCATAAACTCAATAGCAAGAACACAAATAACTTAATTTAAAATTGGACCAAAGACTTAAATAGGTGTTTCTCAAAAGAAGCATACAAATACTTAGCAGTGTTTGAAAAATGTTTAACATCATTAATCATGCAAATCAAAACTACAAGTGTCACCTCACCTTAGTAACAATGACTATGATCAAAAAGAACAAAGATGTCAAATGCTCTTGAAGATGTTCAGATAAGAGATAACCTGCTCACTGTTAGTGGGAATGTAAATTAATCTACCCATTATGGAAAACAATATAGTGCTTCCTCAAAATATTAAAATAATTACAAAGTTAAAAACAAGATTATTATATGATTGCCTGCCCCACATGTACAAGGCTCTGGGTTCCATCCCCAGCACCACAAAAAAAAAAAAAAGATTAATTTATGATCTATAAATCCCATTCCTCTGTGTGTGTGTATGTGTGTGTGTGTGTGTGTGTGTGTATCCATCCAAAGGGAAATAAAATCAGAATGTTTCTGAAACATCTACACTCCCATGTTTATTTTAGCACTGCAAGTAAAAATAAAAAATGGAAACCATCTGTGTGTCCTCAACTACTGTGTAGATAAAAGACATGCATTATAGGTACACAGTACATTCAGGCTTAAAAAAATAAAACTGTAATTCACAACAATATAGATGGAACTAAAATTATGTATTAAGTGAAATAAGCCAGGTCCAGAAACACGAGTACCACAGGATCTCAGTCACACACATAACCTAAAAAAAGATCAGCTTATAGAAATAAAGAGTATAATGGTATTACCAGAAGATAGGAGTATAGGGGAGCAGAGAGGGAAGGGGAAGACGGATGAATAGATAATGAGTTAAACAGGAATAATAATTTCTTTTGTGCTGTGCATAGGAGGGTAACTATAGGTAATAATACTACACTACAAATTTTAAAAATCTAGGAAAAAAAGTATTTGAAAAGCTTTCACCCATACATATATAATAAATCTTTGAGGAGGTAGATATGTTTTACATTTTTCAACATAAAACAATGCACACATATATAAAAATCATATATGGTATCCCATTAAAATTACAATTCCTATGTTTTTTATATCAGTTAAAAATCACTTTAAAAATAATGTTATATAATTTCACAGAAATTATAATTATCTTATCAAAAACATTCTTAAATTCTCCCATATATTTCTTGTATTATCATAGCTTTCATCTATTTCATTTATGCATAGGTATACATAAGAGTAATTATATATACACACATGTACGTAGTCATAAATAATTGAACACATTGTTTCTATTTATACTATTAACACATGTCATCTATTAGATGAAGTAAGAATAAGAAAAAGAAAAGTTTAACATTTCACTTCCACTTTTTCATTATTGGATGCTATTTATGCATATCTGAGCTTCTGAACTATATTTCCATTGTCCATAAAGAACTTCTTATAACACTTCTTGTGAGGTAGATCTATGAACATCAGATTGCTTTTATTTTTTCTGCCTAAGAAAGTGCTTATTTTTTCTTTAGTTTTGAAGAATAATTTAGTAGGTTAGATCATTCTTTGTTGATAAGTCTCTTCAGGTTTTTTTGTTTTTGTTTTTTTCTTTTTCTCAACACTTCAAAAAATTTCTTTGGAGAAGTTGTTTGTAATTCTTATTTTAGCTTCTTAAGTATGCTTTTTCTCCATTTTCTTTCAGGATTTTTTCTTTATATTTTGATTTCTATAGTTTTAAATGATATTTTTAGGTATACTTTCTACTGTTATTTTTCCTGCTTGAAGTTCTCCAAGTTTCCTGGATTTGTAGTTTTGTGTCTGACATTAACTTGGAGAAATTCTCACTCATTCTTGCTTCAAATATTGCTTCTGTTCATTTTTTTTTATTATTTCTTCATCTTCTGGAAGTCCATTGTGCTTATTGCACTTTTTTTATTATTTTTTACCACATTTTTGTATATTCAATTCTTCTTTCTAAACTTTTTTTCTGTTAAATATTTAGTTTTGTGAGCTTCTTTTTTAAATCTTCAATCTTAGAGAATTTTTTTTCTTAGCCAATTCCAGTCTATTAATATACTCATGAAAGGTATTTTTGGTATCTGTCCCAGTGTCTTTACTTCCTATTATTACTTTTTTATTCTGTTAGAATTTCCATCTCTGCTTAAATTATTCTTTTGGTTTTGCATGTCATCTTTCCACTGAAGCCCTTAGTCTACTAATTATATAGTTTAAGATTTTCATTTGTTTGTTCGATTTCTTGGTCTAATAGTTGCAGTTGATTCTTTTTCTAATTTTTGTTCAGTCTCTTCAAACTTTGTTTTTTGCCTGCTATTATGTCTTATAAACTTGTTGAGAGGTGGACATGATGCGCTGAAGAAAAAGGAGTTAAAGTAAACAGGTCTACATAGATGCAATGGTATTTTGGAGGGATTCTAAAATATTTTATTGTCCTTTGAATAGGCTTCAGGATTTTGGCAAGCAAGCCCGAGGCTCTGCATTGTAAATATCATCAGTTCCTTTTGGTGTGTCTCACCTTGCATGGTGCGGGATGTCTGGAAGGGGTTAGAGTTATGTATTTCCCTTCTTCCGTATGAAAATTTAGAGGCAACTGAAGTTGGGTAGTTTCTTTCCCTGAGGTAAGTTGGGCTGTGATAAAATCCTCACACTTAGGCTTTTTTAAAACATTTTGGCTCAAGACTAAGCTATCTTAAGAATAGAATGCTCTAATATTTTTTTAACTTTATTTATTTTTTAGTTGTAGATGAACAGAATATCTTCATTTTTATGTGGTGCTGAGGATCAAACCTAGTGCCTCATAAGTGCAAGGCAAGCACTCTACCACTGAGTTACAACCCCAGCCCATCTAACAATTTTAAAGTAATCACTTTCCTTACCCATGCCAATAATTTAGCGAATTTTTACAGGTAGTCTTGGTAAGAACCTGGTAGAACTTCTGGAAGTAAAACTAACAAAAAATGTGAGGGCATCTTCAGAACCAGGTCTTCCTAGAATTTGTACCCCTGAGAGTTGTCCACACTGTTCCTCTAGCAATCTGAAGACGACAGTGCAGGTTTCCCAACCATGCCACTAGTTCCTGTAGAGATTTCTGATAACATATTTCAATTCACAGAAATTGTGATTGCCTATATCTGCCTGTATGTCTCTCTAGTTTGGTGTGGACAGTGGTTTGCTGTGTGATCTTACTTCTTTGCCCATCTCAGAAGAGTTGTTTAGTTTTTGTTTTGTTTATCTTTTTATTAATATGAAACAGTGGGAACATCTAAGCTTCTTACACTCCAGATTATAAATAAAAGTCCTCCTTGTAAATTTTGGGACTCTACATAAGCTCTAAGGGATTTCAGGAAGTCATGGACAAATGTGGATATTATTTGTGTTGTGTACACAAATTTGTGTTATTTGTGTTATGCACACGAATAGTGGAAGACATTGGAGACAGCAGTCTGGAAGATACTTTGAGTGTCACCAGCTGCATCATGTGACATGATATTACAAGGAAAAGACAAAACAGATGTTCACTACTTTCTACATAAACATAAAGAAAGACATCTCTTCAAAGTAGAAAAGAATTGAGGTTTGTCAAGCTTTCCAAGAATTTTATTTGAATGTTTTAAATTTTCATTGTGGCAGCTGAAAGGTTTCTGTTTGGATGTAAATGGAACTTCAGCCACACTGTGAAAGAGGGGTATCTCCATCACAGGCTGCTATGATAATGAACCAGAGATTGGGTGGCTTATAACAGCACACATTTATTTTCCACAGTTTTGAAGGCTGGGAATGACAGACCAGGGCCCATCACTATAGGCTTCTGCTGAGGATCTTCTTCCATTTGACAGAGTGACATCTCCTCCTTGTTTCCTCCCTTAGCATAAAGGGGTTGGAGAGCTCTCAGGGGTCTCTATAAGGACAGTAACTTTTGTGAAGGCTCTGCCCTCTGGACCTCATCACCTCCTCAAGGTCCAAACTCCCAATACCATCACATTAGGGGTTAAAAATTTTAAAAAAATATTTTGAGTTGTAGATGGACAGAATGTCTTTCTTTTATTTATTTATTTATTCTTTTTTCGTCTGGTGCTGAGGATCTAACCAAGTGCATCACACATGCTAGGCAAGTGCTCTACAATTGACCACAATCCCGCCCTCCACATATGAATTTTGAGAGGCCACAAACACTCAGTCCTTAACAATAGAACCTATGAAAAAGTGAAAATTTGACAAGAAGTAACAATGCTAGAAATGATAAAATTAAAGTTCTCTGCGTCCTCATGAGGAAAGTAGATATCTGTTTTTTTGTTTTGTTTTGTTTTGTTTTGTTTTGTTTTGTTTTTAGATTCAGGGAAGCCATTTATTCATTGCCAGATTCAGGCACTGTAGGGGCTCATTTTTTGGATGTGAAAATGGCCCCTGGTTACAGAGAGGATTTTGGTTTTATAGGATACAATTAGGGCAGTTTCATCTTGGGAACTTGTGGGCTAGTGATATAAGTTAAAACTTTAACTCAGGAGGGCAGCTGTAAAAGGTTGGAACTCATTGTTACTTGGAGAGATAAGAGCCTACATTGTGAGGGATGGGTATTCAAATTTTGTCCATTGTTTTCATTTTTCTGGGATTTATTGTCTCCTAGAGTTTCGGTTTTATAAGATCATCTCCATTAGCAGAAACATCTCTGTTGACAACAGAGCAGTACACTGGCTTAACACTGGTGACACAAGGCAGCAAAAAGCACCAAAGTGTGTCCTAAGGCCATCTGCTACATCCCTATACATTTAACTGGCAATGGAGGTGGTTTTCAAACAGAAAACAGGGGCGTTGTGGGCCACTGTTATAGAAGAGAACTTCTGCTGGAAGAGATAATGTAGGACCTGTCCTGAAATATAGTCTGAGAAATAGTCAGCTTCAGAGAATCTCAACCAACACGACCTATGTATGCTCCACACTCCTTTGCACTTCATTCCAGGCTGCCAGAGAAGTAGCTAGGAAAGTGACAAAATCTAGGTTAGGAATTTTGGCTTCTGTGCAGAGGGGGAACAAAATAAACACTTTACTAAATCAGAGTCCCATTTTTAATTTTGGGATAAATGATAAACACATGTAAAATTAAGCAGGTTCCTAGTTGATAATGTAGGCACAGGAACTATTTTCAGAGGTTTACTATGTTGGATAAAATGTACTTTGTATTGAGTTATCAACTGTGCTAAATATAATTTGTGAAGAATTCAGGCACCTTGTATTCCTAGTGAGTTGGAGGCATGCCACTGATTTGACATCCCAATGTATTCTTTGTGTTTCTCCACTCTGCGTTTCCTTTATTTTTTTCTTGAACAAATGGTAATTAAAGTGACTCCTTTATCATGTACACACAGTGATTTCTGCATAATAGATATTCCAACATGTTTGTGGAATAAAATTAAAAATTGGTCTCAGCAAGAGGTTTTATTGCAATCACTACAAGTTGATTTCACAATACATAATTTGCCTATTTTATTATTTCAAAATGATGCTTCCTAATAATTCTGCATTCTAAGACACATTTTCAACTAAAACTTCCTGGAAATGCCACATTATTACACCTATGCCCAAGATGGAATGATTATTTTTAAATATACATTCCTATTAATAAATCAATTTTAATTATATTCATTTTCCTACAACAGACTTTAAAACTATAGTTCTATTCACAGTGATAAAAGTATAGTGAACAAATGATTATCAGATTAAAAATAATTAACTGTGTAAAACTTCTATTTCTGCAAATACATATTAAATACATATGAAAGTCGAATTCTGACTAGAATTTTCATTTAAAGACAACTTCATACCACATTTTTAATGTCCAAGAGCTGTGGAAACAAATGTAATCTTAGTGACAATAGGAACTCCATTTAACTTAAAAGAAAGGTGCATTAAACCCACCTGGTGTAAAATAAGATTCTGTGAGGAATATGTGACAAGTTATTCAGCATGATTATGTGATAACCTAACTTAGGTAGTTTACTAGTCTCCAGTGATACAATAGTTTTTCCTTATATGATGTTGAAACCTTCCTTTCTAGAATAAGCAAGCATCTGATTTTTTGTGCATAAAAGGGACATTTAATTGCTTCTGTGATTGTTTTCTTTTTATTCCCATGTGATTTATATAAGATGTAAATGAGATTCTTCTTATAATGTAAATTTCAGCTAAACAATAAACAAAACTCTCACAAACTTGTAATTCTACAATCCTTGTCTGCCTGCTAGTATATACTTAAGGTTTGGTGCGCTATACAACCTCTGTCACACCTATTTTGTTTTCCATAGTAAGTCAGAAGAGCCACAGACAATGCTTAAATGATTATGAGTTTGTTCCAATAAAGCTTTACTTATAAAAACTGGTGACTTATTTGGACCATAGTTTCAATTTTTTCATCAACATCAGCTTATAAATTCTTTTGGAAAATTATACATATTTTAAAGTATGTTAGAGAATAAAGACTGGCTAATTTTTTAATTAGCCTAAAATAACATTACAATTTTCTCATCACTTCAAGTGTTTCTTATTATTTTCTTGAAAATAAAATTTGCCTTTTTTTCTTATGGAATCTTAAATATACTTACACACTTGCAATAAATTTATATTCATTTGCAGAGGTGAGAACAACTAAAACAGATGAAAGAAGACAGTACGAAAATTTCTGGATAACTTTTCATGAAAACATTTGCTGAAAATACTAATTTACCTTTCAAAAAGTAATTAAAATATAACTTTACTTACTTTAAAGTAAGTAAAAACTTTTAATGTTTAGGGGTATAATAAAAAGAGATAATATGGTATTTCACCATCCAGCAAGACTAGCCTCTCTGGTCATTGTTCAGTTTGCTCTATGTACACCTCCCTTTTCTGTGTTACCATATTTTGAAATCTATTCTGCTGTCCACCACAAGACAAAGAGATCTGAATAACTGTACTTTTTGAAGCTCTTATGTTGCTAAGTTTGATAATTGACAACAGGATTAGACTATTTGATCCTTGCTTTTCCTACATAAACTTGGACCAGGGAACATCTCTCCCTTTGGTCCTCCATTATAACTGCAGTTGCTTTGATCTTTGCATTAATTCACTATCTGAGGGGCTTAGATCTTACTTGACCAGAGTAAAAATTACCTACACTTAATTTTCACTATTTCCATTCTTTGTTTTCCTAGCATTTCCTTGATTCATATTAGCAAAAAATAGTTAGGAACTCTAGCTAGGCTTCATTTCATTAAAGTCATTTGAATTATGCAATTAGACTATCTTGTGGTTGTGTTGAATAATGTATTGATCAGGTAATCTTTAGAAAAGGTAAATGTTACCATAGTTTGAAATCATAGTAAATGTTTTCATGAAAATCAAGAAATTAAGTTAATGAAATCATTTCTGAAACATCATTTCTAATTTAATAGAAAAAATGAATTTATGAAAACATGGATTAATAACTATGATAGTTTGTTATTATATGTTTTGATTTCAATATCCCATTTTGCCATAAGTAAATACATATGTAAAAAATTATATCATGATTGACTACTTTATAAAATATACAAATGTGAATGTTCTTTATGAAATGTATTCATGTGAACCATTATCATTATCTTCTAGTATTACATTTAAAGCTCTATCAAAGTCAATTTGATATAAAGTGAAAAGATTCCCTGTCATAGTCAAATTGCATTAGTTAATCAACCTCTAGGTCATTTATATATTACATTGTATAGATAAACAAAGATTTACTATAAGAGATAAGATAGTAATCTTGTAGCACAAAGTTTGATACTCGGAAGATGTTGGTTTCCTTTCTCTAAAATAGATCATTCCAGTACTGGTAATTCTTAACTAGAAAAGATAAACCTTCAAAGTTGAAGTTTTTATTCCACTTTACTAAAAATAAGTTTGTTTGTTTGTTTCTAGGTTTCACTCAAAGCCTATTTGTTAGTCATATAAATCATTCATGCATCAGTGATGTGCTAAATTTCTCAAATGTGAAAATTGTTTCGTTTGACCATGTAAAGTTTGTTTCTGGGGGCAAAGATTAAACATCAAGCTTTGAAATATTCTCTAATTTTTTAAAATTCTGTTTCAATTTTTAACCTCTGTATGAAATCAGAAAATTAAACTTATTCATACAATTTATTTTAATGAGGATAATTCTTTCTGTGCCTTATTTTATTAAACTCTAAAATATGCGCTCTGAGGTGCATAACACCCTGCTGATGAAGATATTTTGTATCTGACATTTAGTATTTCTTTTCAATGAAAGCTTCCTACTGCCTTCTCTAACTTCAAACCTTCTACTCATAATTAACTCTAGTAATCATATTTCATATCAAGGAATTTTAAATATATCTCTAGGATAATGATTAAAGTATTTAATAGCAATTTTTTCTGTGTGTGGTACTGGAGATTGAACCCAGTACTACTATCACTGAGCAAAACCTGTAGGATTTTCTTTTTTTTTTTTAATTTTGAGACTGGGTCTCATTAAGTTGCTGAGGATTCAAATTTGAGAGTCTCCTGCCTCAGCATCCACAGTAGCTGGGATTTCAGGTTTGAGCCACAATATCTAGTTAGTCTTTGTAATTTTAAATATTCTTCCTATGCATAAACCTGCACTTAGCATAGGTCTACATACACAAAAATTTAAATAGATTCTTTAGGGGATTAAAGGAAAGTGACATGACAAAATTAGCTTTTAGTTCTCTATTCTCTTTTAAGGATTCTGGAATTTTTTTTAATAAGCAAAAATGAGAGTATATTTTCATCAAATTGAAACTAGATAACAGTGATGATAGCATACTATGAAATGTTTGTGCAATATTAGATATTCAATTTTAGAATTTATATCAAAATACAATAAAATACTTAGAGTGAAATTACAAGAAAACTGGGCTGTGTTCCAAGAATCAGTAATAAATCATAAGGAAAAAATATATATACATGTACTTATATATATATATTTTTCCCAGTGTCCCTCCATATGTGATTAGAGGAAATGGTGAATAAGCAAAGCTATTTTCCTAGTTGTGAGACAAGAGCAGAAGAGGACCAGAGGGCATATTACACCAATGACTTCTGTCCTGTTCCATTCTAGAGATGACTGTAGATTAGTTTAAAACTCTACCCCCTGATGCAAGAAGGAATCCTTATTTTATTCCTATTTCAAGTAACTCATAATTGGTATATAACAACAATACTGACTTTTGTATGTAGATTATGTATACTGCAACTTTTCTGAATCCATTTATTAGTTGTAGTAGGTATTTGTTGGAGTCTTTGTGATTTTCTTTGTATAAAATCAGTAACAATGTGACTTTCTTTTACAGTTTGTGTATTCTTTATTTATTCATCTTGCCTGATAGCACTGGCTAAATTCCCACTATTATGATAATAAAAACTGTAAAATTCTATATCCTCCTCTATTCCAGGCCTTAGAAAACTTTCAGCTTTTAACCATTCAATATGATGTTAATTGACTTACTATATACTACCTTTATTATGTTGATTTATTTCCTTCTATACTTGATTTCTTTAGAATTGTAATCATGAATGGGTTTTGGATTTCAATAGATACATAAATGCCCTTTATGTATCTATTGAAACCCTCATTCTGTTCATGTTGTATATCATGCTTATTGATTTTCACATGTTGAAACATCCTTGCATCCTGGATGAATCTGAAGTGATCACAATGAATAAGGTTTTTATGTGTTATAGAATGTAATTGGTTAGTATTGGGCTAAGAATTTTTTCATTTGTGTTTATGAAAGATATTGATCTGTACCTTTCTTTTGTTGTTGTTATATCCTTGTCAAGTTTTGGTATGAAGGTAATGTTGGCCTTGTAAAATGAGATTGAAGGAATCCCCTATTCTTTAATTGTCTGAAGTGATTAAACAAAAATTGGCATAAGTCCTTCAAAAATTTTTGTAGAACTTGGCACTGAAGTTGTCATGTTGTAGACTTTAATAGGAGACTTTTATCACTGATACAATCAAGAAAGTAATCTCATTTAAAATAGCTACCAAAAAATACCTAGGGATAAATTACCTAAAGAGGATAAAGAGCTCTGCAATAAAAACTATAAAATAGCAATAAAAGAAATGGAAGAAGACACAAAAACATGGAAAGATATTTTGTGTGCATGAACAGAAATAATCAATATTGTTAAAATGTTCCTACTATACAAAGTAATCTACTAACACAATGCAGCAATGATCAAAATAATAATGACATTATTCACACAACCAAGAAAAATAATTCTTACACCTGAATAAAAACAAAACAAACAAAAATATGCCAAAGTCATTTTGGCAAAAAAGAAAAAATCCAAAGGCATTGCATTATCTGAACTCAAAATATACTACATATTTATAATAATGAAAACAACATAGCATAGGCATAAAATCAAATACATAGTCCTGTGCTGCAAAATAGTCTGGACCTTAACCTACAAGTTGACAATGAACTGATTTTTGACAAAGATGCTAAAACCATGGATTGGTAAAAGGACAGTGTTTTCAATAAATGGTGCTAGGAAAATTGTATACAGAAGAATCAAGTCAAGGCCATCTCATTTCAGTTACAAATATCAACTCAAATGGATTAAAGACTTTAAAGAACCCCCAGAAACTATGGAAACACAGTGGAAGTATTTTAGGGTATTATCATGGGCAAATATTTTTGGAAATGATCCCAAAGCACAGAAAACTAAAACAAAAATACACAAATCGCATTATATCAAACCAAAAAGCTATGCACAGCAAAGGAAATAATGAAGAGTGCAGAGACAGAACTATAACTAGAAATATAAGCAAACTATTATGGCAAGGGGTTAAAATCAAGAATATATATGGAATTCCAGAAACTAGCAAAAAAGAAAATATATCAAACAAACATTCACAATATATATGTAGATATTTTTCTGAAGAAGATGTGCAAATGGCCAACAGATGAAAAACTTTTTTAGCATTATTAATAATTAGAGAAATGCAGATAGAAACCACAAAGAGATATCACCTCTATTCAGTAAGGATGGGCTATTATCTAAAAGAGAAAAGATAACAAGTGCAGGCAAGGTTGTAGGGAAAAGGGAAGCTTTGCACACTGGTGACAGGAATGTAAATTAGCATAAACATTATGGAAATCAGTATAATTTTTTTCAAAAATTAAAAATGGAAGTACCATATGACCCATTAATTACACCAGAGTATTTATCCAAAGGAAATGAGATGATAATGTTGAAGAAACACTTGTACTCTCATGTTTAATGCACCACTACATACAATAGTCAAAAAATGGAAAAAACCTAAGTGTCTATCGACGGATGAACAACTAAAGAAAATGTTGTACATATACTCAATGGAAAACTCGTTAGCTATAATAAGAATAAAACCAAGTCATTTGCAACAATGTGAATGGAACCAGAGAACATTTTACATGAAATAATCCAGGCACCTAAAGATAAGTGCTACATTATCTAACTCAATGTGGAATCTAAAAAATTTTGATTTAGTAGACATTGAGTTTAGAACAGTATTTCCTACAGGCTGGGGAGAGTGGTAAGGTGGGAAAGATAGAGAAATTTGATCAATGGATATTAATTTATGGTTAGATAGGAATAAGAATTTCTTTTGTGCTTATTGGACAGCAAGTTGATAATAGACAACAATAATATGTTATACAATTCAAAAAGCTAGAATAAATAATCTTGAGTGTTTCATCATTAATAAATTATAAATGCTTCTGGAAATACATATGTTGAAATGTGTTTAAACTTTGTATAATATGTGTGCTTATTGAAATATCACATGGTGCTCCAGAAATAAGGACAATTGTTATGTTTTTATATGTCAGTTAAAAATACATTAATTAAAAATGTTCCTGCCTGGCACAGTGGCACACACCTGTAATCCCAGTAGCTCAGGAGACTGAGACAAAAGGATTGAAGTTCAAAGCCAGCCTCAACAAAGGCAAGGTGCTAAGCAACTCAGTGAGACCCTGTCTCTAAATAAAATACAAAATAGGGCTGGGATGTGGCTCAGTGGTTTAGTGTCCCTGAGTACCCCGCCCCCCAAAAAAGTTCCTGAAAAAAGCCACTGTCTTCAGCACAAAATCAAGAGCAAAAAAATCACACAAAAAATCACAGCACAAAAAATCACTCTTGTTTGTGTGTCTAGTAATGAAAATAATTTACAATTCTATCAAACATGTAAGAGAGCACAGATACTTGTAGTTTGTGGTCCCTCCCTTGTTTTCAGTCTATCAGAAGCTTAAGGGACGAACACTGGTATGACTTAGAAGATTATCTAAATGAATAATAAAATTCCCTGGAGGTAAACTGATGATGAACATACTGCTGATGATAAGCCAATTACATTTTGCAAAGGCAGGATTATTTACCCTTTAAATATCATCTTTCTGCAGTTTGCCTTGCCTCAGTAATTGGTACCACCAGTTCTGCAATTCCTTAAGTGAGTAGATAAGTTGTCAAATTTGATCCCTCCTTTTGGCTCATTCTATAAACTTTTTTTCTGAGCAAGTCCTATTGGTGTTATTTCCAAAATAAGCCTCAAGGTCATCTTTCCATTTCCCCTTCTTCTGTGTCATCAGCTATGTATAAATCAAGAAAAAGGTATTGATGTTTATAAACTTGTATTCCCTAATTCCCCACACAATAGGCTCTGTCAACTTAAAATATCAACAAAGAACAAAGGGAAAAAGCAAGAAAATATAAATAAGCTTATATCTCTCTGCTCAAAACCTTCACTAGCTTCTTCAGGCACAAGAAACAAAATTCCAACTATCTACCTGGGATGGTAACACACGCTTATAATTCTAGCAGATCAAGAGGCTGAGGAAGGAGAATTGCAAGCTCCTCAAGGCTAATCTCAGCAATTTAGCAAAATCCTGTCTTAAAATTAAAAATAATAATAATAATAATAAAAAGGGTTGAGGATATGGTTCAGTGGTAAAGTACTCCTGGTTTCAAACCACATTGTGTGTGTGTGTGTGTGTGTGTGTGTGTGTGTGTGTGTGTGTACATATATATATGAGAATCTCAAACCATCTACCATGATAACTAAAATATCTACTGCTATATTTTGTTATTTTGTTTCCTGGTGTAAGATGTGAAAAGCCAAAATCCTGACCTGGCTCTTCTCTGCCTGAAACTCCAGTCTCATAATTTGTTGTTACTTTTTCATCCTTTAAGCCATATCCTAAAGACTGCCTTCCTTACCAGTCTTAACTTGTTTGTATTACTATTCTCCCTGTCTTCTTTCTCCGTAGCACTCAATATAATTATAGTCATGTCATTTATTTGAGGGATATTCTTATTTAATTTTCTCTAACCTACACTTAGACAATTATATTTCCAGTATTTGGCATATAGCCTGACATTATATAATTCAAAATCAAAGTTGGATAAATAAATGAATGAATGCCTGAACATTCTCAGAGTTCTTCTAATAAGTGCTATGACAATAATCCAAGAGACAACCAAGTTAGTATCATATATGATAATTTAGTATAACCTTTAAAATATAAGAAAATGATGAAAGTATACTTACATTTAAAACCAAATCTACTTGTTTCTGCATTCTACTGATTAATCATGATAGCAAAATGAGTAATTAAAATTATCCTGGGAATCATTTAAACACAAAAACAACTGTAATAAATACAGTTGTGAAACAAATACAGTATTATGAATAGATAAAAGACAAGGTAATATGAAACAATAATTATAATCATTTAATTATTATTATCATTATCATTTTTCCTTTGGAAAAATGGACAAAAAATTAAGATCATACTAACAAATGATACAAGTTAAGAAAAAAATTCAAAGTATTTGTATTGTAATATTTTTTTTCATACCAAGATCTTATTATATATTTTTTCAGGGTGATATTAATAAATTTTGCAATAAATAATAACACATTGTGCTTCATGCTAGTATCAAAATAAGTAAAATTATAATAAAGTTATGTTTTCCTAACCAGTGTGCATTTCCGAAATGCATTATGACATAAAAAACTAAAATGGATTTTATCAAAAATAGAGAGTTAAAAAAAAATCAAGGAAACAATTGCAATAAATTACAAACCAAGGTAACATAAATGACATTATTCATTCTATCCCTCTTATTTGAGTCATAGGAATAGTATTTATAGAACTCACCTTTATAACTATATGACATAGTAAGTTAATATCATTCTGAAAACATAAACTAGTTTTATAGGGAAAAGCAAAGTCATAATTAAAACCAGTGAAAAGAAATATTATTACTTGACTTATGGTCAATTTCATTTAAGTGTAAATTTAATTTCCTAAGTTTGGGAGAAAATATAGATACAATACTAAGTATGTAGCATGCAAATGAAAATGATTTTAGAAAGAAAGAAATAAGATATTTTGTCTGATATGTGTATTTAGCATAAATAATACAAAATGTTAATATAATATAAAATATAATGGAATTAATAGAGAAAAATATTAGTAACATATGGACATTTATATTCTGTAATGTGTATTAATAAACATAAAATACATAAGTTGATTTCCATAAAGCCTGTCCCAATCACAGTTTTCTTGTGGGAAGCAAAGAAGATAAGAGGCTGAAGCACAATTAATTCTTGCTGTATCAAAACTGAGGTAAGTGCAGAACCAAGCTGAATTTCAATCAACTGGAACAGAGGCTATTGATATTTTTGCTGCACATTGTATACTTGCATATAGTAATTATGGAGTGAGTTTGTCAGGGGACCTGTGATATATCTAGTTCTAAGTAGAAGCTATGTTCAGGGGAGGAGTTTGAAGAAATATGTGTAGCACATATAGGAGAGCAAGTCTTGTGAATAAAAGGAATTTTTTAATTTTTATTTTTGGTACCAGAGACTGAACCCAGTGACAATTAACAACTGAGTCACATTCCAGCCTTTTTTCTTTTTCTTTCTTTCTTTCTTTTTCTTTTTTTCTTTTCCTTTCCTTTTCTTTTCTTTTTTTGAGACAGGGTCTTGCCGAGTTGCTTATGGCCTCACTAAGGTGCTGAGGCTGCCTTTGAAATTTTGATCCTCCTTTGATCTCCCAAGTAGCTGAGATTATAGGCATGTGCCACCATGCCTGGCAAAATGAAATGATTCTGAATAAGGTAGAATGGCCCCCCTGGGTTATTGCAGAGTCGCCGCTTAGCTTGTTGGCATGGTCCTAATTGGAAAAAGTGAATTTTTTAAGTACCTTCTTTCCTATCTCTGTCACAGCAAGCATCAGTTCATGGAAGGAAGTCATCACTGGGGAATAGTGATGCTTGTAAACTTCAGTGTGGTTCACACAACCCTAGCCATATGCTTGACATTTTTCTGCTCTTAATTTTAAAGTGTTTTAAAAAATTTTTTAAATGTCAACTATGTTAAGGTATGAAGAGGTAGAATTAAACCCAAACTATGAAAATATATCAATGTTTTCCCTTTAAAAGACACAGCACATTTATGTTTTAATATTTCTAAGGAAGATATACTTCATCATTATTCATTCACAACACACTTCTCTGTTCCCCTCCCACCCACAGATACACACTTTCAGCAGTTACTAGATTCTGTTCATTTATCATTATAGGAAGTTCTCAACACAGAGGAAGCATGTTTGTTTTCTATGTAATAGGAATAGAAGGGATATCTAAGTTGATTGAGAGTGAAGCCTGTATGTGCCCTGATTAAATGAGAGCTAGTTCATTTCTTGCTTTATTTTAGGCATTATGCCAAAAATTTAATATATTATGTTATCAACAGCTCTATGTAGTAGTGCTCTTGTCATCTTAACTTTACCAATAAAATATACTGAGGCCTTGTAAGGTTAAATGAACATGGTCCAAGTTTAAAGAGAGACATAAACCCCAAAGTGACATTTGAAGCTGTTCCGGATAGAAACAGTGCAACAGTGGCTTGATACATTAAAGCCATAGCTGAACAATGCCTTTTAAGAGAGCTCCTAGGATAAATAGTCATTTTCCAAATAAGTGGGTGCAATAGTTTTGTTCTCAATTCGGTATATTTTCAGGCCCAGGACTGTTTGCAATATGCATTTTGTTATATTTGGTCATTAAAATAGGAAAGCTAAACATGATATATTATTTGTACAATGGCTTTCTTCCTGTTTAATTGCGCATTAACTAAGCTCTTGCCTTGCTAAGCATACTCTTCATGGAGCTTTATTCTTTGCTGCACATTTGCCCCATCATTAAATTCTACCACTCACTCAACATCTCTACGGACACTGGTCTTATACAAAAAATCTGTACTAGTTAGCTATTGAGGCATAACTACTAAACATTCAGCTACTTAAGAACATATACACATATTTAGTCTCTGTTCCTATGGGGCTAGTTCAGGTGGGTCCTCTAGCTCAGCCTCACTTGCAAGATTGTAATTAGGATGTCAGGGGGAAAACTTTGGGTGTATTGCCTTTGAACAAATAGGGGGTGTACGGAGAATTTTTCTTACATCTGTTTCTTAACAATTCTTACCTTCAGCTCAATGTAACAGTCAAGTCAAAGTAGTATATAATAGACAGACATATTCTTGTATGCTTTTTGAGCCTCTGTGATATTGTATCTAAATCAAGTAAAGAAGTGAGTCTCCAAAGCAAGATGGATGTTGTAACTTTGTGTCTCCTCTTTAAGGAAGTCCCCCTGTCTGTCCAATTCTGACAAAAATAATCAAAATTATCATATTATTACAGGTATTTTGACTTTTTCATAAATATTAGCCCTTAACCTCCATGACATCAGGGTCTATGTCTTAATCTTCTCTTTCTACAGCACAGTGGCGAGCACAATATAATTACTAAAAATAGTGCTTAATTGATTACATAATAAAACATGTTCATAGCTACTTTTTTAAATGGATAAGAATTATTTTTCTGTAACATAAACTAAATTCCTTTCAGCACAAAGAAAGCATATTTTCATTCTTGTGCAGGAAATACCAAATAGAATAACATAGCAATAGTTAAGTAGAGAAACCTTGAAGGATAATTCAAAGGGACTAAATGAATGCTTTGCATAGAAATGATAATGTCAATAGATAGCATTGTTCAGGAAGCCACTGCTGTTTAATATCTACCCAGAACTTCAACACAGTTGAGCTCTTGCTAATGATGAGAGATGAATTAGCACACAAAGCATGCTTTTTAAATTCTTTAAAAACATAATATGAAATATTGCTACTCTGTGGATTTTAAGACTGGGTCAAAATGGAAAGCCACTTATCAGCTTATTCAGAATGGAAACATTGTAACTATTTTATCTCTGTACCACATTTCTGAGTAAGTGTCAACAATTATAAATTGTCTTGTAACAGAATTATTAAGTTGAATTACTTTATCTAGTTTGTCATTGAGATACTTCAGAGCAATTACTAGCTTCTGTAAGAAAATAAAAGTAGCAATCACAATGTATTGGATTTAACGAGCGGTATTTATAATATAAAACTTTTTAGTTCAAGTTGAATGTCACAATTAAAGAGCAAAATTATTCTTGGCTGAATGAGGTATGAGTTATTGTACTGTACAAAGAAAGGTAATTATCAAGTTGATTCAAAGACATTCGTGAATTCTTACATAAGCAAATGTAAAAGGTGCACTTCCTTGAACTATCTTGCACTTTTATGCTTGCCCAGCATTTTTCTCTGCCTCCATGTGGAAGTTTCACTGGGACTTGAGTTCAGCCTCAGTTCCTGGGAATAACAACCAGTTCCTTTCCTAACCAATACAGCAAGAGTATTTTTTCTGGATGTGTTCTCTTTGGAAAAATAGTACATGTCAGTACACTGGCCCCTTTCTGGGGTTACTGTTCTATTGTTTTATTGTTCCTCAAAGTAGCCCCCCTACACAAATACATATAAATACCCTTCCTTGCTTATTCTCTTAGAAAAACTTTTTTTGGAAGCTACCTTTCTGTTGCATTTCAGTTAAGGAGTGGGAGTGGACTTTTATTCATTCTAATCACACTGCTTATTTTAAGGTATAATTCACTTTATTTTATCTAGTATTAAAATTTAAATTAATTTTAAAACAACTCACAGAAGAAAAAGATTATCTGTGTTCTTTTGGAATGCTAATTTTAATATCTGAATTAGGGCCCAAATAGTGAAGAAAAAGAAATACACTTTATTACTAATCTATCTGAGGAATGAATTTTATAACACTGTAAAATTAGGAAAGGTGAGTTGTTTTCCAATGTACTTTCAAATCTTAAAATGTTCAGGGCATGTTTGCAATAGTATATTTTCTAGTGTTTTATGGAAATGGATTTTTACTTATTTTTGGTCTTGCGTTAAAAAATGACATTAGCACTTGGAGCATGGCTCAGAGGCAGAGCACTTGTCTGGCATATGGAAGATCCTGGGTTCAATCACACGCACAGCGAAAGAAAAAAAAAGGAAGAAAGAAATAAATTATTTTCTAATCTTGCAGATAATACAAACTTCACTATTAGAGAAATGTAGCAATGAAATTTATATTTCTCCTGGAACAGTCATGACAGTCTATCAAATATAGGAAATTTAATCTCCTTCTTCACCAAATGTCAGAATTTTAGCTAGGCGTTTCAGTAATCTTCTCAGGATTAAGCATACTCTTAGATATGGTCAGCATTCTAAATAACATTGTTCATTGTTCAAATATACACTCTAGTTAAACATTTATTTTACTAAATAATTATTTCATGTAGATTTTGTCAGTAATAACTGTTCTCGTTAATCTGATATGTATATGCAAAAACTCAAATAATATATAAAATATGTATTGAACCCCATTTGATGCAGAACCACAAAGTTAAACAGTAAAATTTATTCAAAGTACAATTTGGAGACTTTAATTTTATAATATACTTAAATCTTTAAAAAAGTATAATTTTCAGTAGCTCAATTACAACACAGTAATTATTATTAAATAAAATAACAGTTTATATTATTGTTATTTAGTCTGGAAATTATCATGTCTTATATTATTTCTCTTCTGTTTGCTACCTTCTCTTTCTTTCTGTCTCTCTTAAATAAGACTAAGAAATTTTCTTTGTATTTTTTAAGAAGATTCTTAGGGTATCTTCATTTGTAATTGTTTTACTTTAAGTGCTAATGATGCTATTAAATTTTAATTGGGAATTTTCCAAATAGTTTCCATATTTATGAAATGATTTTATTAATTGCCCTCTGTCTTCTAAGATATTTTTCTTCTAATGTGTTTTACCCTTTTTGAATATTAAAATTATTGAAACAAAATATTTCCTTTTCTTCAGTTTTTTCACCAATTTACACATTTTGAAAAAGCATCACAAAATTAAAAAGAACATCATAAAATATTCAGACACATGACTTCTAATTTTACATCCAATGTTAAATTTAAACATAACAATTAAAATTAACCAAAATTTTTATAACACAATTTATTTCATGGTATGTAAAAATATAGCATATAAAAACAGTAAGAGTTTAATGAAGTGTCTTAGTTCTTGTTTCCTTTGCATTAATTTTAAATTCCAGCATTTGAAAGATCATTTTCTGATTAACATTTTCCTGATGTGTGTTACTTTGCAGTTGCCTGGTTTCAATTTCCACCTGAAATATGATACTGTTCAACAATGTCATTTTAAAGAGATTAAGTATCCTGATGTGTGACAAAGTGAACTCAATTTTAAATTATGCACAGTGAAATAACGAAAACAAAATGAAATGAAAACTCTATTTGTCAGGGGCTTGCTATCGAGTATGTAAATCATTTACAACACATGTCCTCTTCTCTTAAGGTTCATTTTTTCATACTCTTGAGTACTTTACTCCCCTTAACCTATTTCTTAACTTCTCTGTTTATATGTTTAGTTCAAATGCAGAGCACACATACCTCCTGGAAATTTTTGTTACATTTTATTCATATGCTTATTTGATTATCTTGTCTCTAACACAAAGAATTAAAAAATTAATTAATTAAAGAACAGTGATGGTGAAAATAATCAAAACTTATATTCAATCTCCTTGCTTTTTATCTGAATTCACTGTCCAAAGCTTAAGTCAGATATGTTTTCCCTAAGGATCATTCCAGAGAAAGAACTGTTTTGTTGCTGGTAGTGATGGTAAGAGGTATATTTTTAATAAAAGCAATTCCTGAATTTACACTAATAACTAAGTAATGATGCATATGAATTTTCCTGTGGAATTCTTCTTTCCTCACACGTGACTTAGGACATCTAATTATGGTGCCGACTTCATTCTCAAGAGTTCTGAGGTGGTAAATTTTATGCATACATTAGGATACTTCTAAGCAAGGCCTCATGTTTGTATAGTTATGCAATGCTTTCAAAAAATCTTATGATTTTGTCATTAAATTTTATTATCTTCTTAAGAACTTTGTTATGTAGAAAAGGATAATTAATCTAATTTAATCCACAAAAATATTGCATGAAAATGTTAAGGCAACTTGAAATTGTCTCAGCAGCTTTCGAGTGATGCGTGAATCTAGGCAATGTCTTTTATTCCAATGTTGTTTGCTCTTCCCATTAAAAATGTTGTGACAGTTCAACTCCCCCATGTGTCACCAAGCAACTTGTTAATGCAACAGTTTACATTTGTTAGAATTCATTGTCATAACAGAAAATACCATCTTAACAGAATTTTAGCAGTATCTCAAAAGGGCAAAACTCAAAAGGAAAATAATGACAGGGATTGGAAGTCTAGACTCAAATTAAGTGGTTTACTATATTTCTACCAAGAAGATAATTGGCTTAGATTTGGAAATTTCATGTTAGGGTTGGTGGGCACAGTGAGGTGAACATCTTAGAGGGAATCTGCCTAAGTGTTTGGTAAGTGAACAGTTTGCTCCTGGGAACAAATTCTCGCCTAAGAATCTTTGATCTCCAGGAATTCCCTGGAGCATAGAGTAAACCTGTAACTGAGGATATAGTCTTAATCTTTCATGACAAGTGGTTCATGGAATAAGAAATCTGAATGAAAGTACTCTGAATTCCCTGCCCTTCCTGGTGGTCATTTATCACTGAAGCTGGAAGACACACTGTGATCTTCTGGCAATTTTCCCATTTCAGATCTACACTTCACCTTGAAGCATTATACTGCACATGATATTTCTGATGGTGGCAATACTATGAGCCACGACATATGATGGATGATCATATATCTTTCTTTGGCTCATTTGATGAGAAAACTGTGAAAAACTTCAAAACTAGGAAAGTCACTCATTTTAACAACATAGGATTATTTTTTTAAAAAGAGTTTATATTCTGTTTCTAAACCAGGAGCCAGAATGCCTCTGCAGAAAACATACTATTTGTTATCAGAAGAGTTAACACATGAGGCGAATTACTAAAATTTGATGTTCCATTTATATATCTTTATGTTGTCTATGTAAAGATTTCAAAAATTCTGTGAAACAAACATATAATATTCTGCCCATAAAAGAGTGCACACACTATATTTAAAGGCAAATATTATGTCCAGAGATGCTTAGTTGGAACAATTACAACTTTTTAAAATCAATTAAATATGTCAGGTAAGAAATGGAATGATTTTATCATCATTTAGTTCCATTTAATTTAACTATAAATTATAATAAGTGGTGTAATCATGTATTGAAGAACCTTATGTGGAATTCTCCACTACTGTCTGAGGGCTTGTATCTCAAAATTATGTTTCAATTTTCTCTTGATTTAATGAAATTATTCACCTATAACTTTTTCAAGTAACAGAAATAGTAGACCAAAATGGGTCCAAACTTTTATAAGTGACTAAGATAGAGATAGTCTTCAATTTACTAAGGTAAGAAATTCCCTTCTAGTTTGCAGATACGGTCACGAGTCTTTTTTTTTTTTTTTTTTTTTTAACTCTTACTATAGTTTTTTTATTTATTTATTTATTTATTTATTTTTTTATTTAAATGCATTTCAAGTCATAGTACATAAACAGAGCTCAGTTTTTCCATTTCTCTGGTTGCAAATCATAAAGAGTCACACTATTTGTGTCTTCATACATGCACCAGGTCACGAGTCTTTTACAACAAAGTCATGTGGTCAAAATAACCTTGTAGAGTTTTTAAGTGATTTACTGGTACCACTACCAAGAGGATAATTGGCTTAGATCTGGAAATTTCATGTTATGGTTGGTGGGCATAGTAAGGTGAACATCTTAGGGGGAATCTTGTATCCCAAGTTTATGTTTCAATGTATTAATTCATGAGGAAAATTAAGTGAAAATATCATTAGATAAAGTGAAAGTGTTATATGACAGGGAATCAGAAGATTCACATCTATGACAAGCTTTATAATTTGAAAAGGACTTTGAAAATTTATTATTTCTCTTATGCATTCATTTGGTGGTTAATCATTTTGAAAATTTGACTATAAACTCTAGCTTCTACCTTTTGTTCTTAGCTGTTGTATCAGGAAAATCAGAAACTTCCTTTACTAAGTGAGACTAAAAGTTGGTTAAGGGCTTTTTATTCTGTTTGCCAGACAAAATATCAATCAGTGTCTGAGTTTATTATTGATGAAACCAAATGCTTTATTCACAAGCACTCTGTATTTAAACAAGCCAGTTGGCACACAGAACAAAATGGATGCAAAGAAAGTAGTTGGCTTATTTATATGTTTTCAAAAAATTGCATTGGTTATTAGGTTTTTATCATGAATTAATTAATGTTGTACAAAGCAATGTTAACTACAGATCCAATATACACATCAGCGTGAAGAAATAAGTGTTCTTTTTAAAATAATACAGAATATTAAAGCACTAAAGAGGATAAAAAGCAAAAGCAATAAAATAATAAATACATGCAGGGTCAATTGAAGCATACTAATTTGTGGCTGCAGTCATACAGGTCTTGGGAAAACGTTGTGAGTGGAAGACATCTCTCTTGTGTAATTGTCATGTTCATCCAGCATTTTTGGAGGAAACTCTTTTCTAAAAACAATCTACTTCTAAAGAACCCTTGAGAATTTTTACTTGCATATTTTCCAGTAGAGTTGGTGTAAAAGTATTGAGGTTGACAGTTTTTTTTCTTTTGGTGGGAAGGCATAAATCCAAGAATCTACGTCCTAAAACTTAAGCATACCAGTGGTCAAATATACTTGGCATTGTACTTTTCGATTTGGATCCAAAGAATTTTGCTCTGAAGGATTTTTCATAAGAAAAGATTCTTTGTAAATATTGGTAGAATCCTATGAAAGAAAAGACACTTTATTATTGATGATCAATAGAATGTATTACCAAATCCCTTTGCAAGAGATTCCCATCTCTGCCTGAATTGATGTATAATTCAAACAGAGGAAAAATGGACAACCTAACTGGGAAACAATGGTTATGATGCCAGAAAATGTGGACCTCGTGCACATGAAAGTGATAAAGAACTTTCTTGGGTAAAGAATGTCAAGAGGACTTGATACTTGTGTTAATTTTTGTTTTTAAAAGAGATCATTGCATTTTGTAAGCGTTCATGTTTCAAAGAGGCATTGAAATACTCTACTTTCGCTGAAACTCTCCAGTTCTTCAAGTATGGATTAATTTAGACACAAAGATACCGCTAAGTAAAAACATAAAATAGCTATGATTTAACTACGATTGAGGGGCTGGGATTGTGGCTCAGTGGTAGAGCGCTTGCCTCGCATGCGTGAGGCCCTGGGTTCAATCCTCGGCACCACATACAAAGCAATAAAATAAAGACATTGTATCCATCAACAACTAAAAAAAAAATATTAAAAAAAAAAGATATAACCATGATTGAGAATCAAGAGGAAGGTCATTAAACAATTGTTTATTGAAATTTCCATTTACTTAAATCATACATACATACATGTTATTGTATCTGATGTAGTATCAAAAATGAGAGGCTGATGTTCCCCAGTTCAGAGTCCAAATGTTGACTATTACTGACTCAATCTTCTGACATATCTGTGAATCACTATATATACCTATTTTCATTACTGAAGGAGAGATTGTGCAAAGGAGGCCAGCTTTGTGTTAGAAATGACAATTCTTATGCTAATAAAAAATTCAATATGTACATAAATGATTAGAGAAATATCTGCTTTTCAAAATATAATAGAAAACATGAATTAAAATCACACCAATAGTAGTTTTATTTTTCAGCTATTTATATATTTTTCAGTTCTCAGCACAGATCAATTGTTTTTAAAATATCTTTTCTCCTGATATATAAGAAGGGTCTTAATCCAGAGGCCAGTTCCTTGCAGGCTTGGTGAACAGATCTGGATCATCTAGATATTTCATGTCAAAGACCTTCAGTTTGTTCTAGGTTCATGAGAAATATTATGTGATATGTGCTAGGACCATTTCCTGGTCTAGTTTTTGATGACAGATTGAGTTTCCTCTTCCTGGCTAATGTCTATTTTCAGAAAGTAGAGCAAAAGACAATCATATCTACTTTAAGATTTTATAATGGATGTTGTCTGGAATCCCCAGTGGACAATATTTTCTTTCATGGTAGACTAAATTGGAGTTCCACTATTTTCATAGGAAGGACATTGTAAATAGCCTCCAAAAATTTCATTCAAAAAATATGTGCATTTTTTAAAATGCCACTTGTTTTCTATGAAATTCCAACTCCACTAAGTCATCCTTAGTGTCTTCTGCTTCCCTTTCATTCTAAAAATCTTGTATTAGGGATTCTTGTTGACATGTGAGTCATGGATAAAGATTTGGGAATATCTGATTACATATTACTAAAAGAATTGCAAATCTTTCTGGTTTTTTGTTTGCTTTTTTTGTGGTTCTATTGTGTCTAGGTTTGAAGAGTCTTTGATGATGACTTTCAGTAAAGAAAGTTCAGGTATTACTATTAACTTTTATATGCTTGCTCCATTCTGAAAAGGATTTAAGTTTAAGAGACAAATTAGTTTTGTAAGTGTCTGAATAGTCATGAAAAAGGCCAGTGAACCAGAAGGGGCTAGTGTTGGTAAATGTTGTCTGTTGATTACCTAGGTTGATTAGATTTTACCTTACTCTTGTAGCTATCACAAGGACCTGCACAGTCTCAAGTATGCATAGAGACTTACGTTACTGCTGGCAGTGGTGTAGGTTGAAATGGAAGTCATCCAACAAGGACACAGTTTATGCCTGGAAGCTCTAGAGCTCTGTCTGCAATCACTGGCCTGGCCACAGCAGTGCTGTCTGAGATTTGGGGATGAGAGATAGAGGCATCCCTTGGCCACCCAGGCTGATGTTAAACTAGGTCACTCCTGAGACTCACAGTCACAGGAACCTTCCCAGTCTTACCACAGCAGGCCTGGCAGTGAGCTCTAAGACAATGATCTTGCTAGCTCTCATACCTTGCTGCAGATCAGGAACAGTGTACTTACTTCTGCTGGCCACAGGAGATTGGGGATGGGTGGAATCAACTCCCCCTCACCTAACAGTTCCAGCAGCTTATTCTACTGACATTGGCCTGCTAATATGGGTCATGGAGCTTTGTCCGCCAGCACCTTTCACCATGGTGGGTGGTCCTGGATTTTAAATCAAATGCCTGAACTTATTTTTCTCTCCCTTCCCCACGCAGAAGATATCTCTTCCATGCTGGGCTACTTGGAGTTGGAGGGAAAGGAATGAAAGTAACTCTTCCCTTCCTGCCTTCCTCAATGTGATACACACACATACACACACACTAAAAGCAGACCTTAGGGACTCTTCCCTTATTTCCTTAGCTTTGTGATGGTAGTTTGGGGCTTGTATAGCTGTTCAACTTGGTGTATCTGTGGGGAGAGAACATCCAGAGGGTCTTAGCCACCATTGTGTTCTACACTCAGAATCTGAAATTCTTTGGAAAGTTTCCTTTTAATTCTACTCCACTGGATTTAGATTTTAAATATTTGAATTTATTTTCTTTCATTTCTAAAGTACTTCTCACATTAATAACTTTGTTCAAAACAAAAGATCTTTAAAATTAATTGTAATTCTAAGTCCTCAGCCTTGAAATTGTATTTTTATAGAATCCAATTAATTAGAATTACAGTGTAATTCAGGCCAGGTATCTCGCCCAAAGGAAGCATAATCTTAGATTCATATTAATAAGACATCATTAGAGCTACACTAATAAATAACAATATCATGTTCTCCAATATCATGTCTCTAAAACTCTAGTTAATAGCATAGTCATTACCCATCAAATTTCTGACAAAAAAATTCCTGAGAGACAGAACTGAGTGAAGCAATTCTCAGGGACACAAAATAAGGCTATTTAGAGTGTGTCCAAGTGGTGTCTTCTCAAATCATCTCAAGGGCAGACTTTTTGTCCTGTTGTCTATCATCTTTGTATAAGTTCTCTTAAGAGACACAACATAAACTGACAAGAAAGCATGAGAATACAGGATATCACTAAGGTTGAGGAGTTGTCAAATTTGATCAAATGCCCACAAACCAACTAAATGCAATGCAATTTCCTAGGAGACAAAATTAATTTAGTATTTGGAGTCTTGAAGACAACAATGCATAATTCAGACCTAGTATGAAACTTATTTCAGCATTATTGTCAGCGTTCCCCTGAGTTGGAAGTTCAATAGGTATTAGTTGAGCCTGTGGTTTTAAAATTGAATCATCTGAGGAGCAACAGCAAGTGGCTTGTGAATGTTTATGAATACAACTATATATTACAGAACTTCCAAAAATATCACCTGAAAACCTATTAATGAAGCAAAAGTAAGTATAATCCAATACACTGAATGAAGGAAATCACCATTATAGACTCAGTCTTAGATTCTAAATAAAGTCTTACTACAATTTTGGAAGTGAGTTGTTTATAGGTTTCTTAGGAATATAGGCTCAAATAATTTAAGAGAGGTCTTTCAAGATGAAGAACTGATTAGGATTAGGAACTGTTTAAGGCATAACAATTTGGAGTTTGTGTGATGAGAAAAACTTCTTAAAGTGGAACTTTAAACTGTGGATTGTATTGGTTAGCTACATCTACTATAACAAAGGATAAGAGCTTGGATAGCTTTCTAACCCTTCTGAAGGCTGGAAGTCTGACATCAAGGCTTCACATGGTGGGTTTCTTTTGAGGTCTCTCTACTCAGCTTCTAGATACCACCTTCTACCTGTACGTTCACCTGGTCTCTTCTCTGTGTATGCCTGTGTCTTCACTGAACTAAGTACAACTCACGTTGGACTAGACCTCATTTAATAAATTCATTTATCCTTAATTATTTCTTTAAATACTTTATCTCCAAATTAAATCACCTTATGGGTTCCTGGGAATTAGAACTTCAATATAAAGTTTGGTAGACCACAATATAACCCTTAACATTAGTAAGCTGTTGCTGGGAATTAGAACTTCAATATAAATTTTTGGTAGACCACAGTATAACCCTTAACATTAGTAAGCTGTTAATACAGGTAGGTAGAATGCTACTTTACTAAAGTGACTAGCTGGAATTGTCTGAAGTACACAGATGTGGTTTATAGTCTTATCTCTCTTGAAAAAGTGTTCTTTTGACACAAGTACTCTTTTTTTAATCACTTATTTCATACTAGTCCAGGGCTCTATTCCTGCTGTCACACAATGTGAATTTGAAGAAATTCCTGAACCTTTATAAAGCAGTTCCTTCATGATAGTAGCAATATGATAAGAAAATTCTTAGCAGATTGTCCATTAAACATGAGCTAAGATGATGATATGATGACAACGATGACGGCGATGGACAATGATGCTAATGCAGCTGCTAATACAGCAAGGACTACACATTTTGGAAAAAAGTTCCAAAGTCAAAATGACACTGGGAGGCTCTGAGTTCAGGGCTTGCTCTTTATAAGAGTAATGGAGTAAAGGGTCTTTCCCATAATTTAGTATTCTGAAATCTAATGTTTTAGAAACGACCAAATAGTAATTTGTTATATAAATCACTTTTATTTATTTTATTGTTATATAAATCAAAAAAATTACTTGTTTTCTATTTTAGTTATGATAAAAAGAGGCTCAGAGATGTTATTTAATTTACATCGAGTTTTTCATGTAGGGAGTGAAAGAGCCAGGAATTAAACCCACACCTATCTGATTGAAACCTCATGTTGTTAAGTAGTATTTTATTTAAACATTCATTTAACTAATATTTGGGAAAAAAAGACAAGAGAAGTAAATTATTTTTATCCCTTGAACTTATAGTTTCCTTCTCCATCAAAGATATTTGGATTTATTTCAACTAGATAAGAAACCACAAGAGAATCACCCAAATAAAAGTTTCACGGCCTGATTATTCATGCACGCAAGATGCAGTAACTCTGGGAATTCGGTCACCATTTCAAAGATGAGATGTGACATGCCTTGTAGCTGAGGGAGTAAAAATCCTTAATACTATGGAATAAATTCCCATCCTTTTTCGATGCCTAAGGGAGATGCATCTATAATTGATTACTTAAGTTCCAGCTGTTCTCAGAACTGTGTCATTGAAGTCGTGAATTATTTGCTGAACCTAATATGTGGATAACAGTTAAATCAGCACAGTGAGCTTATTTATCTTGCATAATATGTTTTATAAATATAATTTTTCAAACAGAATATATATGTTTATAAAATAGTCTAAAATTATTGAAAATAATAGTACAAAATCAATATGCATGCATACAAACTTAGAATAATTCATTTTGAAATTGAGGTTAAGACTGCCTCACAAAAATTTCAGAGACATTTATTTAGAAGATACCTGTAACCAAATTTACAATTATTTTCCCAACTTAGGTCACTTATTTACTTAGGCATTATTATTTTGAATCCATACCTTGAATTACAAATTGAGGTTTTTTTCACCCACCTTACTAGAGCTGTTGTTTGATAACTTTGCCTAAGAATTCCCCTAAGAATTCCTTACATTCTCTCTTTTTAAAATGTATTTCTTTAATGTTTATAGGAATCGAGTGGGGATTTTTTTTTTAATTCAATAGGTTTAGGGCTGAGATTCTATGCTTCTCACAGGCTCCCAGCTAATGCTGCTGCTACTGATCCTCAGAATGGCTGAGTACCAAGGATGTGGTATACTGCTAAAGAACATAGCTACTACTTACATGAACACTTCAAATGTGGTCAGCCAGACTAGAGATGTACCATACTTTTTAAATGAATAGTAGATTTTGAAAGTGAAGTATGCAAACAAGAAGGCAAAATATACCAGTAAAACCGTCTTTCATAATGATTGCATTTCAAGTAGACAATGTTGTAGATATATTGGACTAGGCAAAATATATTGTTACAATTAGTATCATCTGTTTCTTTTCACTTGCTTGAATGGCCAGTAATGTTTCAAATGAATCTTTGCATAGTATTGTGTTTTTATTGTACTGATGTCATGGAGGATCAAGACTAGTGTATGACTTAGCAGCACTGAGGACATCAGTATTGTTGTACTTTAGTACTCATGCCTACTCATGATTCTAATGTGCAAGTCTTCCCCACAGGATTGTGGTCCTTGTGAATACAAGGACTCTTGGGTTTCCAGCAAATTAGAGGATTACTGGCAAGTTAGAGGCTGGTAGGTCAGTTCTGTGGGTGGTATTGAATGGACACAGCTCTATGAACTTCTCAAATATAATAGTAGAATGTTAGAAGTGAATATTCTAAACTGAGGAGAGAGGAATTGGAACAGACTGAAAAGAGACATAGGCAGATGAACCTTTGTTCCTTCTACAGCATTCCTGAGCCTTGGGGAACAACTCGTAGGGAATCCTGGGTTTCTGTTTTAGCTTGCTGCCTAACTTTGAAGTCATAAACCTTCTTCATGCAAACTGGTATGTGTACAGGTATTCTGCTCCACTGGACTTCATTAAATTGATAGCCAGCACATTAAATCTGTCTCAGAAATTCCCAGGTAGCTTAGATATTTCCAGTAAGCCCTTTTGAAGGCACAGCCATCTTTTGACAATTATAATATATTTCATAATGTCTGAAAAGTATCATTTCTAGAATACCAGATATTGTTAATTTAATAAGAGCTAAAAAGAACTTTCTAAAAATCCAATGATGCTTTTTCTATTTTAGTGAAATTACAGGAATGTTTGGATTCATGTTGTAACTCCTGCTTTAATATGTGATTATCTCACCTCAAACTTAAGGAAAGATAAAATGCAGCTTATACAGATTTTGTGCAAGGAATGTTGACATGATGAAATATCTTGTAATTCTCAGTTATGAATGGTTCTGCTGGAATGGAAAAGTTTGCTTTCAACAGAGTAATACTCTGCAAACACACAGGAACTTCTCTGCTACTATAATCTATCAAAATATACTGACTTACCAGGATCTATGTGACATACAATGATGCATGAGTTTATGTGGGCACACATTCTTAAAGCATTGCATTCTCTAAAATAATATGTATCGAATTGCCTTCTTATCAGATATGAACTGGACTCAGAACTTCATTTATGATTGTCAATAGTATTGTACTATAATAGTTTTTTCTTACATGAGAGGCAATTAGAATAAAACAAGTTAGATCAAGGTCCCGACAGAAAAAAATGGTGCCATGCAATTCTATTATTTTCTCTGTTCCTTGGTTTCCTCATCCCTAAAATGGGATAATAATGATACTTAAATCATAGGGTGATTGTAAAGACAAAATGAGTTAAAATTTGTTGACTTTTATAACAGTTTGGCATACAGAAAACATTTCGTAATTTTTGCTATTATTATATACTGAAATGGTCCTAAGTATGTTTCAAACAAACGTCATGAAAGATTTAAGAAGCTCCCAAAATAATCTACATTATACATATTTACAACTTATAGTAAACCCCATTTATAATTTAAGAAATGTGCATTCTTTATTTTTATTATATTTTCACTGAAAAATAAAATAAATCTCATATGTTCTGATGTCATTAAACAATAGTATTGCAACATTTTGAAATTTTACTTGAAATATTTCTTTTTCAAAGGAGAGAAAATTTTAGTGTTTTTCACAGAGATGAAGCATAAAATATTATATACTCTCATAAAATTGAAAAAAAAATCTGTGCACAGCACTTGTTTTATCCAAATATAAAAATATATTGTTTTGGATTTTTGAAAGCATATTATCTGTTTTTTCAGTTTGATTCTTGATTTTATTCAATATGTAAGATTTCCAAGGTAATCTTGAAACATTGAGTCATGCATCATTTATGAGTCCTGAGGCATTAGCATTTCGATAATCCACTTTTCACTCTATATTGTGATTTTTTGGTCTCAATATTTTAGCCATAATGCATTATAGTATATAATTTAAAATTACAAAACTACACTTTGGAAAGAAGGAGACATGGCAACTCAATGTTATGTTATAAACTGGAATGGGATCCTAAACAGGACAATGACATTAGGTGAAATCTAAAGAAATCCTAATAACATACAGACTTTAGTAAAACAGTATTACTGTGGGTTCATTAATTGTGACAAATGTTCCATAGCAATATGCAACATGTTAAATAACAAACAACAACAACAACAACAACAAAGAATAACTGTGGGGATGGTATAATACAAACTCATTTGTAATATTATAATAAGTTTTCTGTCAATCACAAACCAATATAAAGAAAGTTTATTAACTGTCAAGGTATTTTGAGATTCATTAAATTTCTGCTATGAAATCGTTCTCTTTACATTCTTCATCTTGTCCCTCACCTTCCTTTGTCCTTCTCTGTCATTAAATGTGGTATTAATTATGAAATAAATTATGAAATAAATGGTATAAAATTAATTGTAAAATTATTATTTAAAAATTAATTATGAAATGAGTATTAAATAAATGGTATAAAAATGAAATAAATTAGAATTATGAAATCCTAACAGCTTATATTGAATATGTGCTTCTGATTTAGTCTAAAATTTTTAAATATAAGATTATTTTTAATAAATATGTAGACATACTTTTAACTAAAAATTGTATCTACTTATTTACACTATTCTCAAATAGTGATGATACAGTGTTAAGAAAACAAGAGTTTGGAGTAAAACTCTGTGCATCTTACAGATATTTCTAAATCAATACAAATGGCAGAATAAATCATGAAAATCTCTCCCAAGGTAGAAAAATAATAATGTCTATTCAGCATTCTCTTATTTTCTGCTTTCCTGGAACAAATATTTGCTTGAATAAAAAATTTAGTAAAGAATTCATATCATGGGTGGGGGTTGTGGCTCAGTGGTATAGCACTTGCCTGGCATGTGTGAGGCACTGGGTTCGATCCTCAGCACCACATAAAAACAAATAAATAAAATAAAGGTACCGTGTCCATTTACAACAAAAAATATTTTTTAAAAAAAGAATTCATATCATGAGTCTTGTAAAAGCTACTTCATAAAATTTAAATGATTATTTTTACTCTATCTCATAAACTTAGGTGCCACACTTTACATTTTTCTTTTTATTCCTCAAAATGTCTTTATCAAAACTTACTAATTTGAGGTTTTATATTACTTCAGGGATTTTTATATGTGCAAATTTTGATTCAGAATAAGGTCAAGTATATATTTTTGTACAGGTTTTATCAAGGACACATTGTATCTGTTCTTGGATTTCAAGACAGCTATTTCTCCAACCATCTTCTCCAAAGTTCCTCAAAGGAGGTGGAGAAAGGGACAGGGATTAGTAGAGTTTGAGGCCATTTCTATTTTGGTGACCCCAGTTTCCTCAGATTCTGACCTCCTCTTATACAGATGATCTGCACAGAATTCCAGAGTTGGTGTTGCCTGGATTATGCATTCCGTTTTTTTTTTTTTTTTCTAATTTTTCTAATGTGGAGCTTTCATCCTTATTACTGGATTTCTTAAATTTTTTTACTCTGTTTATAAACATTATAGTAATATAATCCTGTCTGTTAGTGCTCTTGTCTCCTACCTCATAACTCAGAACTAAGTGCTTCCTTTTTCTAATTCTAAGAAAAACAGTTAATAACAAAAAATCATAGAAATTATAGCACATCTGAATTATTACATGTCTGAGTTCTGTAGCACAACTATCCATTTGCTTTTTTCAAAAATCAATGATCTGATTTTGAACATTTCAACACTTATTATCACTTAATAGAAAAATGCTATGCACCTCATTGTTCAAAGCAGACAAAAATATTTTACAGTAATTGGAAGTTATATCTGATTTTTATATTTCATTATGGAATTGAATGTTTGAAGGGTTAAAATTTTATTTGATTTTTAGTTTTTACCATTATGAACTATAAAATATTCCCAGTCAAAATCAGAAAATGTTATCTAGTTTAGAACATTTCTAAACTACATGGACTGCAGACCTAAATCACAGAAGTCAGCCTTTACATTTGCAAGTTCATATTAGACTCTACATCTCTACATTAAAGGAGTCAGATGAATGTTGAGTGCTGTGGACAGGGAAGGAATGAGGAAGTTAGGACAGAAATGTGAGAGCATTCTTGCGTGCATGGCTACTTTCTGTTTACCAGAACCAGCTGTACCCTCATTTCTGAGAGAAGCCACAGGTGCTGACCATTCCTTGAACTCCCGTGTTCTCGTAATCTGAGCTTGTTTTGCAGTCTGAGCAATTTCCACACCTGGGTCTGCAGTTCCACGTGTCCCATGCCTCCCACGCCCCTGGGGGGGGGGGAGAAAAGATATATAAGCCCAGAGTGCTAACAAGCTTCGAGCTTCTTTTTCTTCAGAATCGTTGGTGGGTGGGAACGGGAACGGGAACGGGAACGGGAACGGGAAAGGGAACGGGGGCTGGGGGGGTGTTTGTTTCTTTTTTCCATCCGTGGCTCCCTCACCGACTCGGTTTCACTTTGGTCTGGCGCAGGCGCTGGCTTCTGGAGGTTACACCGAGATCGGACACCCCAGGAAGTAGGGGGAGAATTGTTAATAGTGCAGAAGATGGGCACTTCCCTCAGTAGGAAGTTATTAGTAGTGCAGGTAAAGATGGGCACTACCCACAGTAGGGAATTGTTGGAAAATCAGATTGAAATTGAAGAAAAAGGGTATGGGGCTAAAAAAAAGTATTAAAAATTATAGAGCTGTCTAGTCCCTGGTTCCTTCATTCGGCAGGTCTCAATGTTCCAGATTGGGAACAGGTCCATGCGGACTTACAGAAAAGGCTACACACTGAGGGGCCACAGTCTTTTCCCATTACCACCTTCTCTGTATGGAGGCTAATTAAGGACTCCTATAAGTAAAAAGGCTTTGATTTAGGAACAAGTCAGTGAGTTATCTAAGACCTTTGAATCCATCCAAGAAGTGGTTTCTACCCAGTTCTTTAAAGAAGTTGAAACAGAGAGGAAGGGAAAGGAGAGGATGAGGAGGAAGATGAAGAATTGCACTTGGAAAAGGATATCCAGACATTGCAAGAGATTACAGGAGTGGGAATTAAAAGAACAATGTAAGCAGGAACCAAAGTATTATTCAGTGGGAAGACCACCTCCCTTTAATCCAGGACATGAGTCTAGGAGGCCTATCGGTCCTATGGTGCCTCCAGAGCCTCAATTGGGAGGCATGATGTTCCCAGTAATAGAAGTATTAAATACAGGGGCCGATGTTTCTGTCATATTTCAAAATCAGTGGCTACCAAAGTGGCCTACTCAAAGGGTTGCAACCACTTGGCAAGGTTTAGGTTATAATTCCAATCCATTACAAAGCTCTAGGTTTATCCCTTGGAAAGATGCTGAAGGGCATAAGGGACTTTCAGACTTACGTCCTTTCTGATCTGTTAACTTATGGGGTAGAGACACTGTCTGCCATGGGGCTGTGCTAACCACACAGCTGGTCCAATAAAATATTACAAAACAAGGATATGTTCCAGAAAAGACAGTGCTGAGGATGATGGAAAGGCAGGGATATGAGCCGGGATGGGGTATAGGAAAAAAGATCACAGGGTAAAACAACTCCTCTCACTGCTGAGGATATAATAAGACTTAGTAAGGATAAAACAGGACTGGGAAACCTTTAATAAGGGCTACTGCAGCAACAGCCTCAAATAGACCCTATACTCATTCAATGGAAAACAGATGATCCTGTGTGGGTAGAGCAGTGGCCCTTAACTAAGAAAAAACTTAAGGCTGCTCAGTCCCTGATGGAAGAACAACTAAAAGCAGGACACTTAATTCCATCAACATCCCCCTGGAACACACCTATTTTTGTCACTAAAAAGTCTGGAAATGGAGACTTTTTTACAAGACCTGAGGGCTGTCAGCTAAGTCACATCCTGTTTTTCCAAAAATAGTGAAGATCATTCCTATCCCCAGAGCACGTTCAATCTTTACTTATGGGTCACCTAATGGTACTGTATCAGTGTACTCCTCAGGCAAAGGTATCACCCAACAATTTCATCCAGGGTCTGCCCAGGAAATCAAACCTCAAGCATTGACCCTGGAACTTCAGTTGTTTACCTGTGAGCCTATTTACATTTATACTGACAGTGTGTACATTTCCAAAATCATTTCTTCCCTAGAGACAGGGCTACGGCGGCTAACATCCACGCAATAGACCCGATGACGGGTAAGCCATGTTCTTTGGTCCCTGCAAACTAGGACAGACTCTAGGAAAAGAGGGAGAATTGTGAGAGCATTCTTGCGTGCGTGGCTACTTTGTTTACCAGAACAGCTGTACCCTGACTTGAGAAGCCACAGGTGCTGACCATTCCTTGAACTCCCGTGTTCTCGTGGTCTGAGCTTGTTTTGCAGTCTGAGCAATTTCCACACCTGGGTCTGCAGTTCCACGTCTCCCACGCCTCCCACACCCCTCCCGGGGTAGAAAAGATACATAAGCCCAGAGTGCTAAGGAGCTTCGAGCTTTTTCTTCAGAATCTTTTTTTTCATCCGCGGCTCCCTCGCCGACTCGGTTTCACTTTGGTCCAGCGCAGGCGCTGGCACAGAAAGCTATGAGGGACATCATGAAGACACTCTGTAATTATTAGTTATTAGGTAGTAGACTGATCTTTGCAAGAACTTTATGGAACCAACTCTTAAGTCATACTGCCATAGGAGACATAAGATTTCAGTAGGTTGATACAACTTATAGAATAAAAATTGTAAGAGTAAAAAATCCTAAAATGCTGCAAGTTCGACCACCCATAGGTATTTTGACTTTCTATGATATTGCACAAGCCATGTTCAGTGCTGTATTCAGTATGTGTCCACAGGACAGATGGGCGATCAGTTCATGATCCATACAGTCTCGTATGAGAAGCAGACAGATAAAAAGACAATTACAGTGCCACGCGATACGTAAGTGACAGTACAGGTACAGGGGTCTGATGACAGCACATGGAAAGAGTACATAACCCAGATCAGGAGGTATCTCAAAAGGCTTTTTGGGATAAATATAGCTTGGGTTATATTTTTCATGAAAACTAAGAGGTTTGATGTAAGGAAGGATTACATGAAAATCTGAAGACAACTTCAGAGAACAAGGTTTAGAAAAGCGGGACTTAGCCATTGCTCATCAACAAGTGTTTTAAAGTCTGAGGAAATATAAAACTGTCCTACCCAGAGTATTTACTGACTTATACTACTTACCAAATGTTTGTGTTCTCCCACAAATCCATATCATGGAAATACTCCAGTGTGGTCGTATTGATAGTTTGGGCCTTCGGGAATGCAATAGGGTGATAATGGTGGAGTCTTCATTCTGGGCGTAGTGCCCTATGAGAAGATGCACCAGAATACCTGCTTTCCCCACCCTCTTTCCTTCCTCTGGTGAAATTAGGAGAAGGATTTCCTCTAGAACCTATCAGTGCTAGTATTCTAACCTCAAACTTCCAGCCTCCAAAACTATGATATATAAATGTTTGTTTTTAGCCATCAGTCTATGAAATTGTTATAGGATATCGAACTGAGACATAAATCCACGTATGAAGTTGATTTACTTCTATACTTTCACATTTTCAAAACCTATTGTCATAATTAAAAAAATACTAAGGGCAACTTATGAGATAGAGAAGTTAATTTAAATAAAGCACATGAAGCCAGGCACAGTGGTGCAAGCCTGTAATCCCAGCACTTAGGGAGGCTGAGACAGAATCATGAATTCAAAGCCAGCCTAAGCAACGGCAAGGTGTTGAGCAACTCAGACCTTGTCTCTATATAAAACAAAAAACCAGGGCTGGGGATGTGGCTCAGTGATGGAGTGCCCCTGAGTTCAATCTCCAGAAACAAAGTGCATGAAATTTAATTTAGCAAGGCACAGTTGTACACATTATAATCCTGGAAACTTGGGATACTGAGTCTAGAGGAGTATTAAAGTCCAGCCTTGGCAACTTAGTAAGATCCTCAGTAAATTACCAAGGCATTATCACATTAAAAAAGATTTGGGATATTGTCAGTGGTAAAGCACCCTAGATTTATACTGTGTGCGTGTGTGTATTGTGTATATATAAATTGAACTGTTTTTAGATTCAAATTTGAATTGAAGGCTGCTATTTAGATGCACCTGAAGTTGTCTCTAGAGGACAACTGATGTGCCAATGTTTGTATCATTTTTAAAGCCAATCTCTTAATTCATTGAGGCTATGTTTAGGAGAGTCCTTTATGCTATTTGTTTCAAAATGGAAAACACTAAGAATAGGCTCCTTATTTTCCCTGAGAAATAATTCTTAAGAGTTTCAGTTTTTCCAAAATTCAGTCTAATTTTAGACAAAATATTACCCAAGTGTGGATTTGTGTGATAGCAGTGAAGATTCATATACTCATATCTGTTTTCTTTTTTAGTACCTAGCTGCAAACTTATTTTTCAAAAACATTCAAAATTATTGAGTCCAGTGCCTTCAATTAGTTAACTTATTTACTTGGTCATATACATCTACTTCAGTCGAGCAATAAACTTCTGCATTGACTAATTAGACTGAATGTATTCATTTCTTTTAATCAAAAACCCTTAATTTGAAAACTGAACAGTTTATAATTTCAGCCCAAGTTCGTTCAAGCACTGGAAGACTTCTATTTAAAATCCTATCTGTTTAAAACATGAATTCAAATCTATCTTCAAAATATTTTTAAGATGTCATTTTTTTGTTACAGATGAAGATTGTCATAGTGGAAGATGAGGCTTCTTTGGAGATCACTGGTGATCTCTTAGATGTGGAATCAATGAGTTATGTTTGGAGCTTCCAACATCAAGGGTGTTCTATCTGTTCAGAGAATGCCAAGATTCTTACTATTTTCACCCAGTTCTTTTTTCCCATAGCAGAAAATGTGCCACTATATCAAGAGATCTGTGGCCTTTCAAGCATTTATAAGAAACTAAATAATTGAACTATTTCTTTGCTGTCAGCATATTCTCACCTGATGACAAAAATTGGACTACACTGAGAAATATCTAAACTTACACCCGAATACATGTTGACTAGAAATGCTAGAGATGCTACTAAGAGCCTGTTTCAAAAGCATTATTAAAACATTGAAGTTAATTTCTGGAAGGAAACCATCATTTCATTGTGGAAACTGCTTTTTATTTTTTTGGTTTTTTTGGTGCCAAAACAACCAAACAACCGAAGCATTTAATTTCATAACATTTTCTCAAATTGCAGTTATTTTGTTTTCAATTTTATGATAGGTAATTTTAAGACTACTTCAGTGAAGAGACTTTCAGTAGGGATTACACTGAAATCTCTTTCCTGGTATATTTGTGTATTGTGGAATGTAAAATTAAACATGAATAGAGCATGAAGTCAAAGACAGAAGAAGGAAACCATCAAACCATGGTACTGAAAGAGCGAAGAGAAGCATGGCCAAGAAATAATGGAACACTCATTAAAATGCTTTCAGTGAGTTTTTCTGAAGAGAGGGTACTTGCGATCTGATAACCAACTTAGAGCATGAACTGTAAGTGCTGTGGAATGGGCATAAGCGGCTGGAGAAAAACAAGAGTCGTGGAATATAAAAAACATCCAAGAACTCAAAATATATAAGGATCTTTGAGATAAATTGGATGGGAGAAAGTTCAAATTATGAAGTAGAGGGAGAGTTAAGTACATTTATGAGCAAGAAGGCAAGAGGTAGCTGGTGAAGAGAGTTTATTGTCAGTTTTAAAGTCCCTGTGATGAAGTCAAGTACTTGATAAGTGGACATGATTAAAAAATGAATAGCTTATAATTCTATTTCAAGTCCAATCAAGTACCAGAAAACTTACATTTAAAATTCTATCTTTTATTCAAAACATGAAGTCTAATAGACATAAACTCTTTTTAAGATTTTTTTCAAGATGAAGATTCTCACAATGGAAGATGAAAAAAAGGAGGAAACTTTGATCATACAGATCTATAAGATCCATAAAATGTTGAAGTTCCCATGAAGAGAAAATGAGAAATTACATTGAATTTTGAGGTCTTAAGTTTTTTATTTTTTTAAACTTTAACTGATACATGAAAACACTAAAACAGCACATATTGGTGGTTATGGCATTTTGACATACGCACACACATGTTGCCTAATCAGTTTAAACTTTTCTCATCAAACATTTGTCATTACTTTATGATGAAAACGTATTAAATTCCTATTTCTAATTTTTTGAAATGAATAATATTTATAGTCCCCCTATATAGTCTTGCTCCTATCTGACTTAGTACATCTTGGTCAACCTCTTCCCTGTTCCTACTCTCCATAACTTCTGACAATCACCCTTCTTGCACCATTTAATAAACTTCTATAGGTTTGTTATGAGTGAGATCGTTCATACTTGTACTTCTGTGACTGGCTAATTCACTTAAGTATTTCCAATTCAATCCATGTTGCCAACAATTACAAGATTTCATTCTTTTGATGACTGAGTAGTATTCCTGAATGTGTGCGCGCCACAATTTCTGATCAATTCATCAGTTGATGGACACAGATTGTTTCAACTTATGGACTGTTTTGAATACTGAAGTTGTTTTTCTAATGATGTATCTTTGAAATAACTTAACAGCCTGGATATTAATGAAGATACTGTTGAATATTCAGACTATACAATTCACCATAGAGTTCAAACAACTTGACCTCACCAGAATTATAATTAGTTGGGCATAGTTATTAGTTTTAACAATCCAAAACACACTTCCATATTCCATATCTGTACAAAGGTGATTTTGATTAGACATTCACCCATCCATTAATTTTATGTAGTTAATTAATCCTTGATAATACGTATACAATTATACCATCAAGTAGCAAACATATTTCAAAAGAAATATTCTCCATGCATGTACAATGGTGTTACTCGAAAAATTCTTTTAAAAAATGAAATCTTATACAAAATCTCTTGCCAAGGTTTTTTGCCCATTCTATTTTAATAGTGTCAAGATGGTGCGACCTTTCCTCCTGAAAGAATCTCCAAAGGGATCCCAGGTGTAGTTCTAGGTTATTACCATAAGATGGTAGTGTTATGAAATGCACAGCATTTAACCTCTTGACTATTTCAACTTGATGAAAGCAAACTAACTTTTGAAAATAACACTTGAAATAATTATATGGTGTATATAGGAAATTAGATACCACCTTAAAGTATCAAAATATCAGTTTAAACCCAGATCTCATTATGCCTCTTATTTGCTGTTATTTCTCTTGGGAGCAAACATGCATTGATTCAACTTGGAGCTGAAATCCAAACACATTCAGTTCCAGTTGCTCTTAGTGCTTGACTACTTCCCTGGCTGCTCCTGCCAATTCAAGATGAGAAAAGCCGGAAAGTGTCGAAGTCTTTCTGCTAACCCAATGCCCTGCTTAAACTGTCTTTTTCTTAGTAATGATCAGACTCTCTATCCAAGTGACAGGAGGAACTTGTCTTTTCCTAGAGCCACAGTCAGATAACAGATGACGGAACTGGTTTAAGACAAGCTTTACTGTAGTAAAAGCAGTCATCTAGTTTCCCTGACAATCAAACTCAACATAACTTGTAGTCATGCACACATTTTCAATCAGTGTAAAAATGTAAGGAAAATTATAGTTTAATGCCTATTTTATTAATAATTAAGATATATTTGAGTGAATTATGGCATTCTTGTTTATATTTTGTAGATATGGTCAACAAGTGCAAAAACATTTTGAATGTACTTTTATGTAGTGACAATATATGCTTGAAACTGGCAGATTCAATCATTTAATTAAATTCATTTAATTAGCAATTTCTCATAGTAAATGCCAGGATTAGGCTTTGAGTCCCATCCTACAGAAAATAAAGTAGATGTTGAACATGGTTGAGAAGTTCCACAGCCAGTAAATGATTTGATTATATTTTGAACCAAGGTAAGTGTAGCTTCACACTTGTACTTGGATTTGTTTATATGAAGAGAATATAACCCTCTCCTTGCTATTTGTCCTTAATGGATATAGCAAAGTTAAATACCCTTCCAACTGCCACTAACTCCAAGTTATAATGATATAACTGAAATTTCTTTCATGTTCAATGACAAAGCAATTTCTCTCTGGTATTCTCACTCCAAACTTTAACACTTAAAAACTAATTTTAGGTCATGTTTCCATAATTCCATAAATAGTGCATAAGAGCATGACACTGTTTGAAAGTCACTTTGAAATTAGACTTTAAATATAATTCCTAAAAGAACAAATTCCATAAAATCTATAGGTTTCATTTCTTACATTGAAAAAAATTACTGCAATAAACTATTAGTGCTATAAGCTAATGTTTTTAAGGTGGGCATAGTTCTATGAAAAAGGTCTTCAATTTCCCTTTCATGTTGGTCTTATAAGCTAGGAAAATATCTCAGGAAATGTGTTAGAAAAAGTGCTATACTGTCTTGAACAGTTTCTTATAATTATCACAAATATTTGAGACAAGTTTATATGCTTACTTAGCTTTAATTTCTATTAGTCTAACCATATGTTCATTATGGGTTTAGTGATTTCCAGCATTTGTTTACAGAATCTACTGTATATAATGTTGTGTTACTGTTTGATATTTTTATTGTATTTATCCAATATTGGAATCAAATATTCTACCACTAAGATACATCCTCAACCCTACTATCTGATTTTTGAGCGAAACAAAAGATTCCTTGAGAATGGTTAATTAAGAAGACTCACTTTTCAGGTATGTAAAACTATAGTTATTAACTTATTCAAATTGTGCCTATGGAGTTGGCAGCTGGATTTAGATTCATGAACACTCTAGTGCACACAGAACTTATGAAAATGCAGATAGCAAAGGCTAGAATGTTACACTTGTTTATATGAAGTTAAATTTAGTGATGCCCATATTAAATACCCAGATAACCTTGATAAGCCTTTCACTTAGAATTTTAAGGACATAAGAGTGTTTGGCTTGGCATTTTTGCAAGTATAAATATATTCCAGAGGTAGGTATAATACTCTAAATGATGTCTCAGGGGTGAACATCATGGTCTCAATTTAGGATCATGAACATAGAGAAAATCTCAATTAGAATTAAATTGGAAAAGTTAATACAGTTTATTAGAAAATTATTATCATGGTTTGTTTCTTTGGAAATAACACATGATCTTATAGGTCGCCAATTGATATAAGTCAATGTATAGGTAGGTATTGGTGCTATAGACAGACATCTCTACCTCTGACTCTAAGACTATCAGAATATAGCCTGATTCCTACTTTTTTCACTTTTTTCAAAGCATCAGTAACTTTTTAAAATCTTATTTTTATGTGGTGCTGAGGATCCAACCCAGTGACTCGCGCATGGGAGTCAAGCACTCTACCACTGAGCCACAGTCCCAGCCCCTTCTTTTTACTTTAAAGAAGTACTAAACTTGACTTACAGGTATTGCTTCTGTTCTAGTTAGCTTTTTCTATGACTTTGGCTCAAAGACCTGACACAAACAACACAAAGGTGGACATGTTTATTTTGGCTCACGTAAATAGAGGTTCAGTGTAACTATGGAGTTGGTCAGCCAACTCCATAACTATAAGCTATAACTTCCATATAAGCTATAGCTTAGTGTAAGCTGTAATTTACAAAATGGCCATGTTCACAGCTTATAAGTTATTTTGGGAAAATGTATTTTCTGTTTTTTCTTTTGTTTTTAATTTAGAGAACCATTACTCTTCAACTTCTAAAAATTGATTTCAATGACAGACCTCATCCATTAAGACAGAGTATATCGAATAATATCCCATAAAGCTTTTAAGACAATATCTAAGACATGGTATTTTTTTAAAATTAGTCTGTAATTTTCAGTTTTAATTATGATACACATTAAGAAAAGATACAAATATGGGAAACTTTCTATATGAGAAATATCAGACAATGACTTATGTATACCTTGACAGTCACAATTGAAATATTACCTATAAGTAGCAAGCACATATACAAAAAGTCATTGTGATATATTTAGTGTGAATTTATTCATTGCTAATTGCTACAATGTTCATGCTTATGTGTAAAAAAAAGTTTTAATAAAAACCTCTCAAGTTGCCAGATAAAAAATATTGGCCAAATATCCAAAAAGGAAAAAAAAGAAAAACGAGGGGGCTATAATAGTCTGCTAATCTGTCATTGTTAGACATCTGAATCTGCCTCTTCTGTGTATTGTTGGTTATAGATTAAGAAGAAGAAAATGATGATTTCAAACAGACAAAATAGGCTGGGGTTGTGGCTCAGTGGAGGAGCACTTGCCTAGCACGCGTGAGGCACTGGTTTCAATCCCCAGCACCACATAAAAAAACTGAATAAACAAAATGTATTGTGTCCATCTGCAAATAAAAGTAAAATTTAAAAAACACAAAACATAATGGCTTGGGAACATACATAAAAAAAAGATGTTTTAATGGTGTCCCAGAGATTGTCCATCTTATGTCAAAAACAACAAAGTCCGGGAAGACTCAAACACTAAGTGGATGACACTTTTTAAACCATAAAAATGAGAGCACTGACATCGGGAAGAAACCAAGCAATAGCAGTTTATAACAAACGACAGGGAGCACACAAACAGAAAAAAAAATCTGGTGAAAAGTGAACAGCAAAATTACAGTTCTCAGAAAATAGAGATGTCATGTCAAATACATGTGAGTTGTAATTATCTGACCAAAATAGAAATATTCCCAACACATAAAAATAAGACATTTGTCATAGTTTGTCACATCAAATCAGCATTCACAAAAAGGAGCAAAAAGATATTTTTAAATTTTTGTTTTTGCAGTTTGTTTATAAATACCAATTAGTACATTTAAACAAGTCTTTTAAAGCTAGCAAAGCAATTACATGTTAAAAAATATGATAATTTAAAAATATTTGTAATGGAATGATACCACATCCACTGGAAGGAATGTGTCACTGTTTTAGAGGCCTCGGGCAGGAGTGTTGCTATTTTAAACTCCCAAAAAGCAAAAGTGAGGTCATGGAACAGGAAGAATTAAAGGACAAACTGTGATACCTGAATATCCACTGCTATACAGTGGTAAAGGAGATGGCCTGCAGCTGTGGCAGTGAAACTAATCAAACATGTACATCTGATTAATTTTGAGGTGTTAGAGGGCATTTGACCTCCTGAAGGGAAAAGTCATGAATTCCATAACGAGACCGAAAATGGAACAAATATAGCTACAGCCTTGATTATGTGCTCTGAAAATGCTTTTCCTTATAGAAAATTTTTTTATTACATTTTGGAACTTGTTTAAAATTACAGAATTGATAGAACACACTCAATAGTCTCTCAAGTAACATAAAGAATATTGTCATTAAAAACAGTGCAGAAATTGAAAGATCAATATATTCTTTGCCCACTGTAATTTACAGAAGGAAGCTTATTAAAATAGCGTCACTACTTACACAGAACAGTAAAAACTCTTGATGAATACTCTTAGGCATTCTTAATTATACAGCAAAGTTTTCTTTTCTCTTTCCTAATTCAATTAGAGAGGGAGGGCATTCAGAATGGTATTTGTAAGAATTTTTACTTTTCTGTTAAGCAATTTGAGATTTAATGTTTTATTTAAATATAGAAGTATATTCAATGTATGTTTGGGAATAAAAGATTATTCCAACTAAAAAATCAATTTTCCATTTCTCTAAAGATTATTTTTAAAGGAATGCTTTGGGTTATAACTTTGGTTATATAGATTAACAAAAGACTTATTTTTAACTTTAGATGTACTATCTATACAACTTATATAAATTATTTTACACAAAATTTAGTCATACTATCTTGTTTAGTCTTATGTTGCATGTAAATGTTTTACCTAACTCTGCATGAATCCTTGACACTGCCTTCCTTGTTACACAAGCTAATTTTTACATCATGAAATGTTTTTCAAAAGCTTACAATCTCCATTGCCATTTGTTTCTGAAGAAACTCTGAAAATTTTACACATAGTATTTGCACATAATTAGAAGTGTTATTTTAAAGTTTTATCTTGATGTATAGTCATAATCACTGAAGCTTAACCACTTGCAATTGTGTGTTTTTACCCTTGGGGGTAAAGTTAACTTTGACAAACTGTCTTATGTTTTTAGTTTTTTTTAAATGGATTATACTGTGAATGTCTATAATCATCTACATATTTTTCTAGACTAGTAGAACTCGTTGAAAACAAAAGTACTAGAAAAAATGTAAAATGCAAGAATTAATAAAATCAGAATATAAAAATATGTTCTTGGCCTTCCAGGGAAATTTATCCAGGAGAGGCAATTCATTTCATATAGTTCAGGGAAGAGGCAAAAGAATGTTAGAACAGGAGGCAAAGGAAGTGTTAAGGGTCACATTTGTTTGTCAAATAGAATCTAACATACAATACATCGCATATCTTAATATTTTTAACTTTAGACACTTACAATAAATATTTGAGTTAATATATCTCAGACTTGAAAATAGGATATTTTTTGTAAATACTCATAATTAGAATAGGAGTAGTTTTTGGGAAAATGTCATTGTAGGTACGGTTTTCCATGATGTTTGAATCAATACTTGTATAGTTAATTTGTAAAATATCATTACAGTAAGTTTTAAAAGTCATAAGTAATTGGAGGGAGACTTTATGGGTATAGAAGAGAATACTCATTGATATCAAGACTTCAAATGTTCTCATGTTGAACTACACAGTCAGCACAGCACTATTTATAATCCTGTCTAGTTGGTAAAAATTTAAAATCTAATACTATAATTTATATGGAAACGTGAAGCAACTAGGAAAGCCCAAATTTGTGACAGAGGACTCATGCTGCCAGATTTCACACTTCCTCTAAAGCTACAGGACATTGTGATCTAAGCCGGGCGCGGTGGCACAAGCCTGTAATCCCAGCACTTAGGGAGGCTGAGACAGGAGAATCGCGAGTTCAAAGCCAGCCTCAGCAATGGCGAGGCACTAAGCAACTCAGTGAGACCCTGTCTCTATACAAAACACAAAATAGGACTGGGGATGTGGCTCAATGGTCGAGTGCCCCTGAGTTCAATCCCTGGTACCAAAAAAAAAAAGGACATTGTGATCTTGGCAAGAGACAAGCACACTGAAAAGTTTGACCCCTCTAAAAATCACTGGGACAGCTGATTATAACATCAAACCAACTCTTATACTAGAATATTGAGGCAGGAAGATAGATCTCCCATAGGCAGCCAGGATAAGGGCCTTGCAAAAGGACATGAGGGGAGGGGGACATCATGCCAACCTGAAAGGAGACAGCAGTTCTGAGTGACATCTTGTAACTTGCCCTCCCTGACAATGTTAACCACAAGGCCACCTTCTGACCTAGAATACTTGTTTCTGCTCTTCACAGCTTCAACCACAGCAGCTTTTCCTTAGTTATTCTGGCCCTTACCCCTATCAAAGGCTGACCAGAAGCAGAGCCCTTACACAAAATGTTTCCTCTTTCTAACCGACTTGTCAAAAACCACCGAGTGAGACGGGTCCTCTTATGTTAATAGAGGATTGAATATATGCACTGCTGATTGGCTTATTAAGCTTGGAGCTCAAAGAGCTTGGTTGGTCCATGCTGGCATCCTCACCCCACCAATCTCCTAGGCTGACCCTCAGATAAGCCTTTAAAAACACTGAGACAGCAGATACCCCTTGTCATCCCTTTCTTGGGGCCACTCCCTACCAGGAGTTCTGCTTTCTATTACTCCAATAAATCATGTTACGTTGCTCTGATCCTGTGTCCAGGGATTTCATTCCTAAAACTTGCAAGACAGAAACCGACTGCCTAGATCCAGGCTTAAAATACAAGCCTTCTATTTCAGGTGTGTCCTCCAGAGAACACTGATAAGTACACTGAATACAATCTCCAGAAATGAATCCTTGCATATTTGGTCAACTGATCTTTAAGCAATTTAAGATGTTTCAATATAAAAATATATTTTCAAGGTGGTTACAAGAACACATGAACAACTTAGATGAAAGTAAAAAATGTTCCACACAGCCTGTACAAACATTAAATATAAACAAATAATATATGCATGTCTAAAAGTTTCAATTATAGTTTGGAAGTGAACAAATAACTCATGGGAAAATCATTTTCAGAACTTAAGATAAGCAAAGGTTTCTTAAATCAAACCAATAAAAACTCAGGAATAATAAAATAAAAAGCAAGTTACATTGGAATTCTTTGAAATTACATTTTTTGCTTTCCATGCACTATTAAAATGAAAAAAGTAGCACAAAAAAGATTTACATATTTTATCTATAAGAGATGTGTATTCAGACACAAAAAAAAATGATTGCCACTCAGTAGTAAGAAGATAAGGAACTTAAATATGGCAGTAAATTTGGAGAACTTATCAAAGAAGATACAGGAATTTAAATAGGAACACAAGTAGCTAAAAATTCTAGAGAAACAACAAAAATTACACCCTTAATTACAATAATTTAGACAAGTAACAAAATACTTAAGCTAAGATCACATTCACGTAAAAATGCAGAACACAAGAAATTACATGGTTCTGAACATAAATTTTCATAATAATGGGAGAAGATTGACATAAAACAGTAAAAATAACAAGTTCTAGATAGAGTTCTTATAGAAATTTCAAAACAATAACAAAGTAATTTTATGGAGAAATATACAGAAACTGAAAGAACATAATGGGAAAGTTTAAAGATAATTAACAAAAAGAACTAGAAAACTGAAATATACCAGGAAAGACTAGCTATAAGGCAGGGAAAAAAAACATGAAGCATAATACACAAACATTTAAAAGAGACAGAGCATGCCCTCAGAAGGTGTACATACCTGTAATGACACTTAATGAAAAACAGAGGGAAAGAGACCAGAATCTGTACGTAAAGAGGTAATTGCTGAGAATTTGCCATAGCTGGTAAAATAAAGCAACACATGAAACTTTCAAAATCCTACAAATCCAATTTCTATCAATTATCTACCTGTGCCATTATAGTACAATTTCTAAAAGCTACATGAAAATTTAAAATCAGTAAAATAAGATTTATCATTTTATCATAAGAAAGTAAAATAAGATTTATTTCTCACATGGCTGAGAAGTTATACTTTGAAAGATAGAGTAACGTGGTTTTTATGGTGTCATTTAAAATTTAAATCTTCAGAGCAATCAGAAAAAGTGAAGAATCTTTAGTTGCAGCTGATCTCTGAACAGGAACACTGGGATGGAAAACAAAACACAAATCTTTCAAATGTTGAGAGAAACTAATCACTATTGCATTCTCTGAAAATGCCATATATGAAAAACTGGGGATGAAAATGGAAATATTTTATCAGCTTTAGACATGCTGATGTTCTTTAATGTGAAAGAAAATGACATCAAATGGAAATTCATCCTATACCAATATTTAATAAAAAATAGTGCATGTTGTAGAATCTACAGTAACTAACACTTTTTAAAATGCAAATTATGAATCTAATGAGGCACAAAATCAAATACTAAAAAAATTATCTAAAAGTAGGCAAAAATAAGAATCCCTAAATATTTTCAAAAGAAAACAATTAGAAAACATATGGTGAAAACTTACTTTTAAAGACAATTATACCATTCAGTTCCAAAAATGGAAGTAGACTGATTGTTCCAAAGGGAAAAATGTCAAATTTTATTTTAGAAACGAACTAAGTGTTATGCTTCTTACAGGAGAAATATAAAACATTAGAATAAAATATTAGAATAAGGTAAGGTTGAAAGTAAGATTCATCATGTAAATATTAAACACAAATGATCTGGCCAGATTATAAAATATTGATGTTTGTTAGAAAAGTTTGTATTCTTCAATATCAACTCCAAACTGAAAGCTTTACCAAAGGCTTATTTCTTGTGTTTGTTCCATGAATCTGAGAGGTCCCTAAAAACAGAAGAGCCCTGGAATGTCTTATGTTGCCAATTTGAAGGCTCAGTTCACAGCTTTCTGGCCATATTTATCATAACTAAAAACTGGGAAGTGGTGTATCCCAAGTATGTGCATTTCTAATCCATAGGCATCAAGAATACTGGATTACTGTTTGTACAACATGCAAAAAGAGGCAAAATAAAATATATGGTGATAAAATCAAGTGTGTGTGCGTGTGTATAGAAAAAAGGGGTTACGTGACTGTTCAGAGAGGTAAGCTGAGTCACACATTTGTTACCTTTCTGTGTTGTATTTCAACAGAACTATTACAAAAGTTTAAGAAAAGGGTAACAGATGAAGATAAACGCTGGTGAATCAGTTCATTGGAAAGGTAGAATGAGAAATGAATAAAAAGCAAACAATACTAATTTTAACAGATTTTCTTAACCATTTAAGAAATTTCAGTATGGAATGCAAATGCCTATTTTTTTAGTCAATAACCTTTTAGCTCTATATAGCAGAAATAAAGCCTAGCTAGCTGCATCACAATCTAAACTTTTTGACTCACTGACTAAAATCTAAGTGCTTTGTATTTCTGTGCTATTAGATGTCAGGTGCTCCAATTCAGGCTGTAGTAATTTGCCCAACATTCTTATCTAATAAAATTCATTCTGTTTCCTTTATATCTGCTGTCTCTCCTCACATGGCTGAGAAGTTATACTTTGAAGATACAGAGTAACATGGTTTTTATGGTGTCATTTAGTTGAATAGGAAAACTGTTCCAAAGCCCAAAAGGATTCCTAAAAACAATATTCTATTTAGCATATTTGGAATGCATGACACTCTCCTGTCCAACATACTTAAAGTACAAAGGATGGGAGAAAATGTGGTTCCCTAATGGAAAGGGTAGAGGTAGATATATATACCCATTACAATTCCTGTCTAACTATCAACCTTAACCTGATTGTTATTTTATCAACCAAACTCCTTTGAAGACTTGATGGTACCTGTAAATATTCCCTTATCTCCCATTCTCTCCTCACTCCAGGTAATTTGGCCTATGTCCTCATCATGGTCTCACAGGAACTTATTACCAACTTGAAACAAGACCAACGAATCCAAAGACATAAATTGTAGTTGTTTGGATCTTCTATTTTTCCTTTGTTTTCTAAACATATTTTTATAATCTCATTCATAACATTATTCCTATTTGTCCCCATGCTTTGATAAAAATGTTTGCCATTCTCATGATTCTGCAACCCTTGCTATCTCTGGCATCTAATCAGACTGCTCCCTTTATTTAGAATTACTTTGAAATTGATATTAATCACCATGACTCCAATATTGCTTTAAAATCTAGGTTAGGTATATTCTGTGAATGAAGATAAATAGTTTTTGGAGAACTTTGGCACATCCCTAGCATGACATACACACAACTCTATTTTAATTACTTTTTGGTCTATCTCTTATATTTGCACAAAAATTACTTCGATAAGTGTCTTTAAATTTTCTGCATCAAGACCATGGAAAAGAGTAGGTGGGACATTAAGAGTGTGTTCTGACTCCCAAGATGCAATTTCATTTGTAAAACAGGAAGCTCATTAATCTGCTGATAAAAAGTCTATTTTACTGGGATAGTTTGACAAGAGTACGTTTAAAGTGTTAAGGAGAAGAATCGATTCCTAATAGGTGAGGTTAGCTTTCCTAAAGTTTCTCTAATTACTAGGTCCTAATAAATCTTACAAGTTTTAGCTCTCTTCATTGAGGATTTTTCACTGTGAATGGTAACATGGTAGATAGCTGAATTGATAAGAAATAGATTGTGAAGGAGAGGGAAGTATAGGATAAAGAACAATGTAGTGAGGATATTTAAGAGATGTTCCAAATTGCACACTTAGAATTGGCTTGCTTCCTGAGAAAAGCTGAAGCTGTGAGAGACTGAGGAAAAGGAGGAAGATGAGATTTTAATGAAATCGAAGATCTTATATAATAGACATAAAGAAAGAAATTAGAATCTTCTCTCATTTACCATTACAATTTTGCGAAACATTCATAATTGGTTCACTACTTATTGTCTATCTGAATATATTTTGTACTGAATTCACATGACAGTCTTCTGAGTTTGTTTCCAGAAAGTTATTTATCTCTTCAAGTTGATAAAGCCAAGTATTTTCAAAATTCTTCATCATTCTTGCTCTGGTAATTGACAATGTTAACTTAATCTCTTGAGAAAATTTCTTTACCTATTCTTTCATATCTGTTTTACCAATAGAAATTGGTTCCACTTCACTCTCAAGGATGAATCAGATGCCCCCAGGTGGCCAATCCACATGATTCTATCTTCTCCTGTGGTGATTACTCCAGGAGAGAACATTTGTCTCAAGTTAATTCGAATTGATAGACTCCAGACATTGCTCAGTAATTACCTACTTTAACAACAAACAAAAAACCAAAAAACTTTTATACTTATAAAGTCTCTTGCATAAAGAAGAATGATTCTATCCTGATGTACTATTTACTACTCAGTGTACTGTCTACTTGTGTTAACAGTGGGTTGGGGTTGCTATTAACATGAAGATAAGCGAACATTATAAATTATAGAAGTTGAGTTTAAACACAAAATTACATCATGGAAACAAATCCCACATGAATTTGATAACAATTGTAGGCCATGTAATTATGTCAACCAACAAATATTTGTAATTCAAATTTATGCCTGTTTTAGTTACTGCAATAGATAGTAGTGAAGATATATCCAACATAATCACTGTCTCCAAATTTGTAGAATCCACCTTTCTTATATTTTCCCATTCATGCTACCATATATCCCAAATTCGTATTTTGAAATCTAATCTTCAATGATATGAGAACTTGATATTATAGTAGGACTTGGGAACTTTATAATTCAAAAATGGGAGTAGTAACCTTATAAAAGTGACCCCTTATACCCTGTGATATAGTAAAAGAGTACTTCCTGAACCAGGAAGCTGTCCTAATACAGATGCTGAAAATGCCAGAATTCGATCCAGATTCTGGCATCCAGAACTATAAAGATATACATCTGTCTGTTAGCCACTCAGTAAATGATACTTTGCTATTTCAGCCAGAATGCACAAAACTGTTTTTGTTAAGATAGCTGCCATGGAAACGATCGCTTTTGTTTTTCTACCATGCTAACTGCAATCCTCCCTGCTCACTTTCATAGTTAATAATTCCCAAACCTCAGATTTCATATTAGTATCAAATTGCAAAAATCCTCACTGGGCTCCAATGTTGTACACAGCAAACAACCCATGTAAATTAGTACTCTTATTCAGAAAAATAATTTTTGTTGACCATCATATTTTTTCTTCCAAATTTTACACAATCATTAAATTCATCTCCAATATTTCTCTTCATAGCAGTTTTTCTAAGATGCTAAAATTTGAGTAACATAGGTGTTTAAAAACTCATTGTGCTTTTTTTTAAATTTGTTTAATATGTTTATTTCCTCTTAACCTTCTGGAAAAGTGACAGTTTTTTCAGTACAGTTGTGGCATTTTTATTCTATTTATATATTATAAAGAACATAACTCATTACATCATACATAAGGTACTTTTTATTTAATATGATGAATTTATCCAATGACTTAAGATGATTTTATTAATAATTTCCTCTTTATATACATGTAATATAATACATTGGCATCCTAGTCATATTTATATTTGTAATTACCAACCCTATAATTAAAATGAAATTGTCCTAGCTGTAATCAGGAACAAATTAGAAGAGATAGAACTTAAGTTGAAACATTAGAATAACTGTTTTTATTGATTGTAGCTAAGAATTACTTCTAATTTTAAAATCTAGGAGGCTATCCAAAGATATTTTAACTTTTTAGATAACAAATCTCTACATAAGCTTTACATTAGGATTTTAAAATTCTAACTCTTCATTCTATTATGACATTTTAACAATGGTGACCTAATAAAAGCTTATCTAAATTGTAAAAAGCATCTTCCTTCATTTTTGTTGATCAAAATTAAATTTCATGGGAAATATAGAACATTTTACTTTTGATAAAATCTCTCAAGATATTTTAAAACTAAAGTTCTGTTTAGAAAACACTGATTCAGTTCTAAATTGCCCAGTGAAATTTGTTTTAATTCATTTAACATGTATGATTAGACAATGAATAAAAAATATTATTCAATAAAAGTGCCTGAAATAGTCTATAACATAGAAAACTACTTAATACAGTAATTTTTTCTTAAATTCTGGAAATTTTGGTTAGAATTTCAAATATGTAACTGACTTAAAGCCAAGTGATAAGAATTCTACAAATTATACATTTTTATCTTATGTATATATCAGAAGCATTGCAAAGTTTTTCAGAATTACTATTTTAATTTGCTATTTGGAATTTCATTAACATATTTGCAAATAGATCATACTCTCATCCTTAAATCTAACAATTATGATATTCAATTTCTACTCATACAATGTTCTGTAAATTATACTAAGAGTAATTTAACCCTAATTTTTTAAAAAATGTTTAACCTTAATTTCTACATTGTAATTACCTTGACACAGTAAAATAAAATCACTTCACATTAATCATATCTTAATCTTGAACAAAAAATAACAATAAAACTTCTCTTTTTGCTGCCTTTTCACTTTGCTTCTGTGTTCTTTCTCTCTCACTCTTCCCTTCAGTTTTTGTTTCTACTTTTCCTATTTCATGAGATGTTAGTTTAATATTTTCTTTGGTACCTATTTTTTGTCTGTATTATGAAGTATTATTCTAATAAATACAAATCACAAGCAGATGCATTTACAGACTGAAAATGAAAGGATAGAAAATATTTCATGCAAATGGCATCTGAAAACAAGCAGAAGGAGCTCCTCTCATATATGGCAAAGTAGAATTCAAGCCAAAATCAATCAGAAGTGTCAGAGAAGGACATTACACAGTGGTAAATTGGACAATAAAATAAGAATATATAACAACCTTAAATATTTATGCCCTGAATTTCAATGTATCAAATTATATAAAACATTTGGTGCAAAGGGACACATAGGCACCAATGTATTAATTGTAGGGGATTTCAGTATTACCAAGATATAATCCACATAGAAAATCAACAAAGACACAAAATATTAAATTTATGGTATACATCAAATAGTCTTAAGAGATTGAAAGAATATTTCATCAAATGGTTGATGAATACATTGCTTTTCAGCTGCTCACGGAAATTTCTCCAATGTTGATCATGATATTAGAACACAAAGCAATTCTTGGACAATTCAAAATTAAATTGAAATCATCTCTTACACCTTTTCAGAGCATGATGGAATGAATTTAGAAATCAATAGCAAAGATTATCTCAGAAACTAAATAGTACCTGAAGGTTGTTCAAACAATTTTAATGATGAAATGATGAAATTAATTTTTAATCATTGAAATTAGAAGGGGAATAAACAAATTTATAAAAAGGAAATGCAACATAACCAAATCTGGGGGATAATGAAGTAATAAGTTTTTAGTTAAGAGTGCTGACATAAAAAATTAGTTCTCAAAAATAGTAACAATAATAGCAACAACAACCTAATAACGTACCTTAAGGTCACCAAAAAGCAAGAACAAATAGATCTCAAAACTAGTAGAAAGAAATAAACAATACAGATCAAAACTAAACTAATAAAATAGAAAATTTAAACATAAAACTAATGGCATCAATGTGACAGTTGATTCTTTGAAAAGATAAACAATATTGATAAACTGTTAGTCAACCTAACCAAAAGAAAGATATGACCTAAATTAATAAGAGTAGATATGAAAATGAGGATATTATAGAAACCAATAAAATCCGTAGGATCATTAGGGACAATTTTGAAAACTTATATTACAGTAAATTGAATAACTTAGAAGAAATATATTAATTTGAAGATACATATGCCTACCAGAAGTGAACCAGGAGGAAATATAAAACCTAAACAGATGAATTACAGGACCAGTTACAAGAGATTAAGTACTCTCCCAAAAATGAACAGTCTGAAACCACACAGATAATACCTGAATTTTACCAGTTCTACCAAGAAAAGCTAATGCCAATGCTAATTAAAATATTCTATGAATTACAAAGGAAGCAAACATTTCCAAACTCATTCTATGAAGCACTGATACCAAAGCTGGATAAGAATCCCAAAAGGAAAGAAACTCAGTGCCCTTACCATTGATGAAATTTAGATGCAAAGAACCTCAATTAACACTTCCAAAACAAATTAAAAAACATCAAAAATATCACACACAATGATTGAGTTTGTTTTATTCCAAGGATGGAAAGATGGTCCAACCTACACAAATAAGTAGATGTAATACATGACATAATTGGAAACAAGGAGAAAAATCACACAATTATTTCAATAGATGCTTAAAAACCTTTAACAAAGTTCAAGACAACTTCATGATGAAAACCCTGAAAAAACTAGAAATAGAAGGAACTTAGCTGAACATAATAAATGCAACGTGTAACCAAACCAAAGTTCAGACCATAATATCAAAAATTAATTGGATGCTGTTTCATTTATTAAATAGCTTCTGCATAGTAAAGGAAATAACTAACACTGAAGAGTCTATGGAATGGGAGACAATGTTTGCAAACTACTCTTCTGACAGAGGATTAATATCCAGGATTTAAAAAGAACTGGAAAAACTTAACATCAAAAATAATTAACACCATTAATAAATGGACAAATGAACAAAAAGTCATTTCTCAGAAGAAGAAATTCCAATAGCCATCAAATATATAAAGTGATCAATACCTTTAGCAATTAGGAAAATGAAAATCAAACCTACACTAAAATTTCACCTTACACCAATCACAAAAGCAATCATCAAAACACAAATAACAGGCATGTGCAGAGAAAGCATCACTTACACACCATTGAAAATATGAACTAGTACAGTTGCTATGAAAATCAGTATAGAGATTTCTTAAGAACTACCAAATGATCCAGCTATTCCACTCATTGGTATTATCACAAGAGAAATACCATACTTTAGTGATACATATACACCCATTTTTATCGGAACACATTTCACAATAATGAAGTTATTGGACTAGCCTAGGTGTCACCTGACAGAAAATGAATAAATAAATGTGGTTTATATACATAATGAAATTTTATTCAGCCTTAAAGAAAAATAAAATTAAGTCACTTGCAAGAAAATTGGAACTAGAGAAGACAATGTTAAGCAAAATAAACCAAAGTCAGAAAGACTAGCACTCCAGGCTGCCTCTCATATGAGGAAGCTAGAAGAAGAAATTTTAACAAATCATGAGCATAAAAAGAAGCCTATTATTTTAGAGGAAGGCAATCAAGACAAGGAGGGAGAGAGGCAAGGAGATATAAGAGAATGCTTTCAATCAACTATTTTATAAGCATAGTTTATAGAGTATGACACAAGGAAGCCCACCATACTGTATAACTACAGTGTACCAATAAAGAAGAAATAAATCCATGGTTTTATATAACATTCTTATGATCTTTTGAAAACTTTAAAATGTTTTTCTGGGAAGTTTTTAGCATGATTTTAAAAAGAAATGTTAATATCAGCTCATAGTAATTTTACTAAATTGTCATTTTAACCATAAGACGTTTATAAGCTTAATAAAATGAATTAATATCATGATGAAGTAAGCCTCCTATGCCCTCTTTGAATTTTTAAGTGAATTTTAGAAAAATTTGTCATACAAAATTTCAAAAAACTCAATCATTTCTTTCTAAATTTATGTACTTGGTTGAAAATTAAAAAATGATCAAGTTAGGTCGCTTTAGATTTCAACTAACAAACTCTGAAGCTGATGCAGTTACAGAAAGTAATTATCTTGCATAAAATTTCTGGTTTCTTTAAAACATTCTGCTTTCATAACATGTGTTCACTTATTCTTAGGTCTGCTCACCTTACAATCTAAAGATGTCTTGCATTCTAATCAGCACGAGTAGATACAATTGCATTCGGCAAAATAAAATGTTATTTCTGGAATGCACATTTTAATTAATATTTTAGAATTTATAACAATATTTAATAACATATACAACCTAAATAAGAAAATGTCAGATCTTATATGAAAGTAATTCTCAACTAATCTTATGTTTTGTAGATATTTTAAATATTCTTTAAATATTCAGAAAGAATAATCAAATAATACTTAAATGTTTTTTGATGTAGCAAAGAAGATATGGAGAAGAAAGATAATCTTCGAGTATGGGAGGTTTGAGAATCATTTCAGTTCTTTAATGCTTTTGGAAAATGCTAAATCAGAACTTATGAGTCTAGGTTCATTGATTATAAGGAAATAAATGGTGGATTCAGATCATTGAACATTTTTCCCTGCAAGTAGGGAAAAAAAAAACTCAGTCTATTAAGCCCTTTAATATAAAATTTAGTCATTTCTCATGGAAAGAAGTTTCTTCTTTCTGGAAGAACCCAGACTTTAATCAAGTAATTCTCACCAAGAACATGTATTTTTTGGTAATTGACCTTATTTGTACTTCCCTAAATTCCTTCCCATTTTTCCTAACTGCACTTTCTTGATAAACACTAAGGAACTGCTTGTTATACTGAGATTTTATTATAAATTTTTTTCTCCTTTCACTTGAATAAGAAATAGGATTTTAAGTAATCACTCTCCTTAGCTAAATTTTGTTTTAATTTACTTTAAATTTTAAATATACTTAATCTAATCACGCATGTGAACAAATTTTTAAGTTTATTACAAACTTATTTATATTTTTGTAGTTTTGCTTCCATTATATTATGAATCTTTTGTCTCTTCCAATATTTTTCAGTTACATCAATATCAATTTTTCCTTTTTTTGTGGTGTTGAGGATTGAACTCTGGGGCTTGTGCAAGCAAGGCTTGCACTCTACCAACAGAGCTATATCTCAATTTGAAAAGTTTTGAATCTCTACAAATAAAGAAATTAAAATAGACTATCAGTTTGAAAAAGAAACACATTTATTTTTCTCTCATTTGTTTTTTTATTTTAATATTTAGTTTTTTGGTATTGGGGATAGAACTCGAGGGTACTCCACAACTGAGTCATATCCCCGGCCCTATTTTGTATTTTATGTAGAGATAGTCTCACTGAGTTGCTTAGTGGGTCATCCTTGCTGAGGATGGCTTTGAACTTGCCATTCTCCTGTCTCAGGCTCCCCAGTTGCTGGGATTTACAGGCTTGCACCACTGCATCCGGTTCTCTGATTTGTTATACAGTCAGATATTTCTCTCCATCCCTTTTGCAAGAGCAGCTACTCCAATTTAGAAAATTCATTATAAGTGTTTCTTTACTTGGGGATTATTCCAAAATGTGAAAAAAACAAAAACAAAAAAAGTCTAGACTCATATTCTGACCCAGCCACCACTGTCTTTTCTTTTCTTTTATGTTTTTATATAAATATAGGAAGATCCAAATTCTTTTAAGAATGTTCTCAATTTTATCGTAATTGTAACATTCAGCTAGCAAAATAGTTTGAGTTGAACATATATATTTTCATTGGATTATGTTCATGGTGGATTTTAAATCTCTTTTAGGACTAAGATTGTAGCTCAGTGGTAAAATGTTCTCTCTACATATACACATATATATAAAAATTAGGTGCATATATATAAATTAGGTATATATATGTATATATATTAGGTGTATATATAAATTAGGTATGTGTGTGTGTGTGTGTGTGTGTGTGTATAGAGAGAGAAAGAGAGAGACTTTGGCAGTAATTTTGCCTTTGAATGTATTAGTGCAACTGCTCAAAATCATTTCTCAGTCACTCTGATTTATTTCTGCCTCACAAATTGTAGTAACCACTCCACTACTTCCAATCCTGGAGCTGGTTATATGTACTATGTTTTTAGGGTACCTTCTTATTTCAATCATTATGTTGAAGTCAAATATTTCACATACAAATTGCTTTTTGGATTAGTAAAATATTCATTAGTGTTAGATCTTTTTCTTTACAAAAAGAGCATTGAATCAATAGTGTTGGTGGTATTTTGCTTTTCACCTCTATATCTGATTACCTTTAAAGTCATCCCAAGATGTAAACAGAGTTCAGAACTTTATTAACTTACATACACTACTATATATGACTATCAATCAGGAATGTCCCTATAATTGTTTAGTAGGTTTACCCCTTGTTACCTTAAAAGCTAGGTAAACAAATTAAAATAAAAATATCTTTTTAACCTGGCTTTATTTCCTGACAGTAGTCAGGATCAGGATTCTAAATACTTTAAATTTTGCTCCACTCAGATGTAGATAGAATAAGTGCAATAGTGTGCCAAAAATTTCCCCTTACAGTCTGCTCTAAACTTTTCTTTCCAGATGTCTAACTACTTCCTACACCTTTCCCATATTCTGATCATATTTGGTTAAACTGTCTTCAAATAGCTAAGCCATTTTGAACTCTACAGTTCTGCTTTGCTTCTTTCTCCTGGAATGTCTTTCACCACTGTATCATACTGGATAAAAAATTTTTAAATTATATATAGTTTTAAGGTCTCTGGTTTGCATGTCAAAGCAACTGCCACTGGCATTTAGAAAATATAAACATAGGAAAAAATAATCCTCAAATTTGGATATTTGCTATTGCTCACAAAATTAGGTGTATTAGAATACATTGAAAAATTCAAATAAGATAAATTTCAAATTTTCAGGGGCCAATTGGTAAAAGTAATTTTAAAATGATAAATATGCATATTGTGATGACAATTATTTTGAGTCTATTATAGATATGTACAGAAATTGTTGGAGACTTGTGCAAATATTAACAGTGGGATCATATTTAAAAAGATACAAGGGAAGTTAAAGGAGATGCAGGTTCTCACTTCAGGACTGTATGTCATAATGGTTTCTGTGCCTTTATGTGGGTCATTTTATCCTACAACCATATCTTTTTTCTCACAGGTAAAATTGCTTGCATCACCTCTCATCCCAGAAATAAAAAATATATGCTGTGGAAAGTGCATCTTAATGCCACCTCTTCTGAAGAAGCTTTTCTGTGTCAATTACTTTGGCAGACTTAAGTATTGCTCTTTTTGTATCTTGCTTTACTGCTTTTATACTTTTACCTGGCTTTCTTCTAATTTTCCATGCACCTCTTTATATTTCATAAGAAAAGTACCTTTAATTCTCTCACATATTAAATATAATTGAATCAACAAGTATTTATTTGAAGGTTGTTTAAACATAACAAATTCTACGGTGGACCAAATTGTGGCAGACTATGAACTACACAAGGGTAGATTTTATGTGATATGGCACCTATATTTTCCAGGTACAGCGCAGCATTGTCTGGCACTTAATAATTGCTTTAGTTGCTTGATATTTTGTAGTCACAACCAATGTAATTTTATTCTCAAAATATCCTAGGACTATGTGTTCATTTTCCCTTTCAGTCATGAAGACGTTGTGCATGTATTACCTCAAGTAGAAGTATAAACATTTTGCAGAAAGGAAAAATAAAAACATATGAACTGATTCTTAATTCACATGTTGCAATATAATCAGCCTCAGAAGAAGCCAAAAGCATTATATACTAAGAGGTTTTTTTTGTAGAATGAATTGTGAAATTTGATAAAGTAATACATGAAAGCTTATTACAAAGACAAAGGATTTCCAAGACCAGAGAAGAAAGACAAGAGAGGGGATGAGAGAGATCTTTAATTTGATAGATCTCGGGAAGATGATATAGATACCAGAGGGAGCATGTTGTAAAACTCTCCTGCTTCATCATCTCTAAGCAAAGGAACTCTAAGAACTAGGACCCATGTAGTAAAACGCATAGACTTTCCATTTTAAATCTTGAATTAGTCAATTTTAGAAATTAAACCTTTCAATTATATGTTGTCTTTTTTTAATAGTAGATACTGTCACTTTAATATAATTCTCATCTTATTTCAAATAAGTGAATTTCCTTTCAAGAGTAATAAAACATATACCCTCAAATTAGCACCATGACTCTGATAATTTGAAAATATGGATACAGCCCAAAAAATTCTAAAATTACAAATTTACATGGAAGGAACCTAGTACATTTTAATATCTCCACCATAAACAGAAGTAGTAAAATCTACACTAACCACTAACTCATCTAGTAAAGAATAAACGAGTCAACACAATGATCCATGTGATTCTCTTTACTATGAAAGAGGTAAAAGGAAAGTATGGATAAACCAGACTAGATGAGCAAAGAAAGCAGGGAGAGTCAACCAGACAGACTTGATCTTATAATATTAATTTAGGATATAATATAAGGTTAACAGAGTAGTAGGAATTCTATTTACCATGCACTCAAAAGATGTGTTATAAATCAAGTTTGTCCTATAAATTATCCAAAGTAATACACGCAGAAGTACTTGAGTTTTGCTGCACGAAAGGAATGACTACAGGCCAAATTACACTGTTGAAAGCTGAACGGAAGAATAACAGGTTACTTTATTAAAGATGAGTAAAACTGTAGAAGATTTCATTTGTGTGTACTTCTGTTTCGGTCAGCTGTGACCCAAATAACTGACAAGAACAACTTAGAGAAGTTCATTTGGGACTCAGGGTTTCGGAGATTTCATTCGAGATGGCCAACTCCATTTCTCTGGGCCCAAGGTGAGGTAGAACATTGTAGAGGAAGGGACCAGCTGGGGAGGAAAGGAGATGGCAGCTCAGGACAAAAGAACCCTTCCAGGGCACACCTCCAATGACCCAATTCCTTCAGCCATACTCCACCTGCCTACAGACTACCCAGTCAGTTTATTCAGATCAAGGTGGATCGATTAGATTACATCTCATGTAATATAATTACCTCTGAATATTCCTGCCTTAACAGGAGCTTTTGAGGGAGAGACACCTCATATCCAAAATATAAGTGTCTATATTTCTTTTGTTTCAAGTGATAAATTTACCTGAAAATGCAAACATACAATGTAATATGGTACTAATTAGATTAAATATTTGAAGATAAACAAAATATGTATATAATAGTTATAAGTTATGTCTAAACATGTTTGCAAAATAGGCCTTTATAGGATTTTAAAGCTGATACATTAAGAACTGAGGACCTAAAAACTATAATTTTTGAAATTATAGTCATAATAAAAATTAGTTTTATAAGTTTCAAGAAAAATTACTTGCCACATACATAGTATGCATATTATCAATACATAAACAGTTATATAAATTATTAAGAAAACAACTAGTCTAATAGAGAAAGTGAAATAAGACTATGAAAACTACATTTAGTAAAGAAGACTTTGCATATGGCTATATACAGAACAAAACAACTATAACAATGGGACATTTACCTTACCAATACTTTAATTAAAAAATAATAAATTAAATTTCTTAGAAGTCCTTTTTTCCCATCTGTCTTGAAGAAGAGTATACATGAAATTTCCTTTTAGGATGAGAGGAGAATGTTCACATATTAAGCCTATGAAAACAATCACTTTAGTAACAGAAATTTTGATGGATAAAATGCACATTTTCCTTTATATAATCTCAAGAGAAGCAAGAAGCTATGGTAAAAATTATTTCATAGTTTCTATGCTAAATATTTGGTATCTATTAAACTCAGGTAATCACCATCTATAGCCATCTTCAAACAGGAAACTATGTACTTACACACATATGTACGGATACAAACAGACACTTTTTTAAATAAGCACTATAACAAGGATTTTTGTTCGTTTTTCTCGGCAACATTAGTGCCTAGCACGTGGAATATTTCATAAATATTTGTTGAGTGAAATTAACTGTTTTGGTCTTGAGACATCACTAATTACATAGGGCAACACAAAGATATCTACAATTTTTATCACCATTATAATTATTTTGAAATGTCCCCAAGTACAACTAAATAAAGGAAAGACATAAAACATCTTTATTTCTAGCTTTCTTCCAATGTACAAAAAGAAGGCATAAAAATTTTGCTGATTTTGTTTTTACACTTACAAAATCAAAAGAAACCAAGAATAATCATGAGATTAAATAATAGAACTTATCAAAATACAGGATAAGAAGGCCATAAATAATTATGTTAGAATCAGTAGTGACAGATCAGATCAATTTATTGGATGGTTTCTTCCCCATAGAGCAATGTCTTCTATTGTGATTCTTTGTATTCAGAATAGAATGTGCATTTGTATGGCTATCTAACTAATTACATCTCCACAGCTGGACTTGAACTTCAATGATAGGAACCATCTCAAAGTAAACAAATGAAATCCCAGGGTTGAGCATAGCACCCACCACATAATCAAGACCTGATAAATATTTAGAGAATGAGTAAACAAATGTCAGTGCAAATGAATAAATGAATTGATGACAAAACATGGGAGATGGAGAAATAGGACTACAATTTAGTGCATCAGGAATGCTGGCTGATGGAGACCTGTTCATGGTGTCACGGCCAGATCAGGAGTGCCAGGAGGTGGTCAGGAACATGTGGGACATCTACAAGGACCTTCAAAATGCTAAATATTTTAGTCAGATTTTGTGTGAAACATTTGAACTGCAACTAAATAAAAATTATAAAGTGGGGCTGGGATTGTGGCTCAGTGGTAGAGCGCGCTTGCCTCGCATGTGTGAGGCACTGGGTTCAATCCTCAGCACCACATAAAAATAAAGATATTGTGTGTCCATCTACAACTAAAAAAAATTTAAAAAAAATTCTAAAAAAGTGAAGAAAGGTAAAACAATAAGTGCAGTACTTGATTATTCTGCTTCACATGAGGAACAACTCACTTCCATAGAAAGTTCACATTTCAATTATTCCATTGCATACTATTATGTAGCACTGTTAATTGGGATATAATATAAAAATTCATGTTTTACATCCAAATTACATATGATTTTGGATAATACACAGTAGCATATATTTTAATCACAGTAAGTGTGACTTCTACTAGGTTTTCAATGATATTATTTAGGAATTTCTAGGAATAAGAATGAGATTTCTTCAAATGCTTTTGTAAATCTATTTTTAAAATTTTGATTTTCTCTAAGCAATTTTAAATTTACTTCACAAGAAGCCTTCATTTATTCAAATAAAAGTTGATTGGCATTCATCTTTAGTGATCAGTCAATCACTTTCATTTTCAGACCTTTCTGGGGGCTGACTTTTCTTCAATTTAATTAATATTTGTACATCTTTTTTATTGTCTTGTCATACAATTTACAGGTAAAACATAAAACAAGATGATGCCTTACATATTTTTGAATAAGGAAAAGTATTTTTCATGATCAATATCACTACTGTTTTTTAGAATTAACAGGAAAACCTCAGCCTGTCCTTTTTCATCTTCTTATGGCAACCAGACTCAGATAAATTGACTCAAAGTACAAAAGAATGAGTAATGTGCAGCTGGAATAATCCTCTATAAGATGAATGAAAGCTGACAACTTCAATTACAATTTGAACTGTCTCTTTGTGTATGAATGTCATTTAATGGAAATCTGATATTCAATAAACCTGACTTTCTTCATGATTTATAATAGCTAGCCTTAGGTTACCCAGATGCATTTTAAAGCATGAAACGGCACAATGCCCTTTTCTTGTGATATGAAAATTTTCAGTCAACCAAAAATCAAAGAATCTTTATTTCTGATGAAAAAGAAGCATATGTGAGACACTACTGAACTGAAATTTTAAAACATAATTGAACCCCCAACCCCTAAAGCCTCCCTTTTATTTTAGAGCAACATGAATTATCTGCTGACGTTATGCTTAATCATCCTTCCACATTCCATTTCATTTCTTTTACTTTATTGTGTTTAAGCTGTCTTGAAAAGAAAATATTCCCAGGAGATATTTTCCTGAGGTCTGACATCTGCATACATGACCTAACTTTAAGCAATAAATATTTTTTATATGACTTTAGGATACTTAATTGTATACCTAGTCATCTTTGAGAACATAATTAAGGGCTGAGTGTATGCTTAGCAAATTACATCCCTGGGTTCAATTCCCAACATCAAAACAATATAAAACCAAATGCATAAAGAACATAATTAAATCTGTGATCTAGGTCAGGAAATTATTTGAAATACAGTTCTAAATATTCTAAATGTATTATTACTTATATTTTCTTTGAAAAAAACTATTAGAAAATACACAATTTATCACTTCATTTAGTTCCATTATGGCCATCATGTATACTGATCCTACATAAAATGCATTCTCATGTAATAAATATATGGTAGATAAATGAAGAATGTACCAAGAAGTGTGTTCAGTGCATAACATAACTTGTCTCATTGACTTTTCTAGTAACAAATACATTAGGACTTGTTACTTTTTTAAAATATATTTTTAGTTGTAGGACACAATACCTTTATTTTTATGTGGTGCTGAGGATTGAACCCAGTGCTTCACACATGCAAGGCAAGCACCCTACCCCTGAGCCACAACCCCAGCCCTAGGACTTATTTTTAAAACAAGGATTTCTAGGTTTGCAAAGGGTGAATAACTTTCCTAGTTTGCAGTTAGTAAGTGGTAGAATGAGGATGCAAACTTGCATCTACATCATATAAGGTTGATATGTACATATTCCAATTTGAGGAAAATTTGTCTTTGTAAAAACTATTGATTAAATTCAATCTAGTTATCATATGTTTGCTACCTAGGTATTAGTAGTCAACCTATGTATCTCAATCCATCATTCAATCATTTATTACTTATATCATTACTGGGGGTTAGTTCCCTGGAAGTTGCCTTTGTTAGATTAGCCTGCAGAGTATTTATTATTCTATGCTTTTATGATCAAATCCCATGGAAGTGGCAGGGAGGAATCAGGACTGATTAGAGGAAGCACTTTCCATAGGAAGGAGTCTCAATGAAAATCTCACTGAACAGTCAACTCTGAAATTTCAATGGTCCTTCCTCAATGTTCCACATGTGGCCTACTACAGGACAGTCCTTCACTGTCCTTCATATCCAGTTATCTGGGTGTAAGCTTCCTAGAAAGGCCATGTGACCTTTTTTTTTAAAATATTTTTTATTTATAGATGGACACAATGTCTTTATTTCATTGCTTTGTATGTGGTGCCGAGGATCGAACCCAGGGCCTCACGCATGCGAAGCAAGCGCTCTACCGCTGAGCTACAATCCCAGCCCCGCCATGTGACCTTTTTTAACCAAGATAATTTAGAAGCATGTTGACAGCAGATGGTTCTTGCTCACAGTACTCCCATCAAGAATTGGAAATATACATTTAGCCTGTGTTGTACATCATAACATCTACTCCATATGCATGCATATAGTTAACTCTATACAGTTATACAATATAGTATATATAAAGTTTAAATTATTTTAGGTATACAAGTAGCAACAGCCACATTTATACACATTATATTTTTAAAGAGTCTAAAGCTTTGCAATTTATTCAGGTATTCCAACATCAAACATGTACTTAATTTGTAAAATAATGGTATAGGCAAATGAATGAGAAATACATTCTATATCTCAAGAGTCAATGAGCTTTGACTATTTATTAATACCTCTAAGGACATGAAGAAAAATTTAGACTTTTGCTAACTGTCCAGTAAGGATAAATCATATTTGTAGAACAGATATAAACTGTGGACTCGGCTTCAGGGACTCAATCAATGTTCAACATTCGAAGAAGAGATGTTCATTTTAATATGCAACAGGATATATTCAGATTTCACAAATGGTGAATCTAATGTGGTTTCTCTTTTTCAGGAGAAATGAGACTAATACAGGTTTGGATACTGAGAGTGATTCCAAAATAATTGAACTTTAAAAAGGAGTTTTCTGAATTGATCCTGGAGTTTCTGGATTTCAGATTGGATCCAATCCAATCTGATTGGATTTAATGATACCAATAACTCTAGTTCCAGGAGTAAAGGAAGCAAGTGCACAGTATCATCTGGTGACAGAGAGAAATGAGATATCTACAATGGAAGCTCTTAATCACTACTTGTAATGAGCAAGGACCCACATGACTTCTATGACAATTTTGGAAAGTTTGGGGAAATTTGTGAATTTAATAAGATTGACTAGTTGCTCTTTATTTTGCAGGACAAACAGGAGCTAGGGATTTAAATTCACCATGTTTCACTCAAGTTCCACATAAATGACCTGAAAGCAACTTTGTCCAGTGAAAGGGCTGTGGCTCCTGAAAATCAAACCCTATCTCATTCTGTGACCAAATTAAAACAAAAGACAAACTCCCAGCCTTGCTAGATATCTACTATCTAAGTAAAGGCATTAATTTGGAAGGCGTTCAATCTTAAAAATCTGAAATGAGGATGACTTAAATTTTAATGACTCTTCTTTGCCAGTGGAGGTTACCTCTTCACCCTTCGGGAAGTTGCTTCCCTGACTTCAGCATCAGTCTCCCCACTCCTGTCCAAAGGGAATAACCTTGTATTGACTGAGGAAATTTTGCAGTCTGCCCTTGGTGTCTGGTGGTTCTGCATTCGTAAGTTCAAACCAACAGTGTATCAAAAATATGTGGCAAAAAAAAATTGCCTCTCTTCTGAACATGTAAAGATTTGCTTCCTGTAATTATTCCCTATGCAATACAGTATTAAAACTATTTATATAACAATTGTACTATATTATGTATTGTACGTAATCTAGAGATGATTTAAAGTATGTGTGAGGGCATAAGTGTTGTGGTTGAATATGACATGTTCCCTGAAAAGCTCCTGTGTTAATGCAGGAATTTTCAGAGGAGAAATAATTGGATTGTAAGAGCTGTAACATAATCAGTCCACGATATTTTGAACAGACTGTATGTTAACTGTATACAGGTGGGGCACAATTAAAGCCAGTGATTTCCTGGGGGCTTACCTTAGAAAGGCTCATATTCTCTGCAATCTCTTCACTTCTCTCTGCTTCCTGGCCACCAAAAATGGAGCAGCACTCCTCCACCATGCCTTGATCTGCCTTATCTTTGGCCCAGAGCTAAGTGATTTGGTTTCCACTCACTATAAACTGAATCTCTGAAACTGAGTCAATATAAACTTTTCCTTCCCAAAGTTGTTCTTTACAAGTAGTTTGATCATAGCAACAAAAAAACTAACACAATGAATAATATTCAAATACTAATGTATCCACAAATTGTGGTATCCACATGAGTCCCTGGAACTAATTCTCCACAGGTAATGAGGATGACTATAGTGACCTCCCAGGATGCAGTTGCTTGGAAAGACAATGCTCATTCTTCTCAGGACTCACTCTATCACTCCTCTGTGCTTCTTCCTCTGTAAGTGGTCTAAAGTCCCATTGCTCCCCAGAAGTGGTTTGCAAAGTGAATCCATGAGGATGTGCCACACTCCACAAGAACCTGCCAAATTTTACAATTTATACAACTAGAAACCTAGGAAACATGTATGGGAATAAATGTTGAGGATAGGGAATAATGGTGGAAAGAATATATAGTTGAATCAGGCCAAAATTATTAATGTAGCCTTAGTAAACAGGGATTTTGCATTTAATATTATAGCATGGAAGTTATAAAGACCTTAATTGTTTGGTTACTTGAAGCATAAACCAAAAGGTGGCCTAAAGTGAATGCACTAGAAACTTCAGACCTGCCTTGGTTTGATATAGAGGAACACTTAGAATGAAATGATAAAGTGGATTGTCATTTAAGAATTACTCTTCCCACACTGGGAAAGGCCAGAAGATACACCTTTGAGCACAACAGCAAGAAACAAATTCGTCAGGGAAACTTGGGCATTCATGAAGAGCTTTGTAGATTGCTCTTTTCATAGGCCAAAACTTAGAGTGGAATCATTGGTGACTAAATTCAGAAACCTAGATCCTGGGTGACACACAAACATCAAAGACAAGGTAGACACAATTACCATGTTAGATAGCACCATCAAAGCAGCAATCATCATAGTGTGACCTTTGGCATTGGCTTGTGGATCATGCTGATCCTAGATTTAAAATAGACAGATATTCTACTAAATTCTTACTTGATCTGTAACAGCAGAAAATTTCTAGGTCAAGTGAACAAAAGTCTGAGCTGAAATAAAAAATATAAAAAATCAATTACAACCTTAAATGAATTCCTTGTTATAAGCCAATTTACAGACCCAGAACCCACTGAATGATGGAGGGACCAGATTCTCTTGAGAAAAGACTCCGATAAGCTACTAAAAATTTATACTTTTAGTCAGTTTACCAGGCTTTTCCAAAAATATCTACATCTAGAGGTAACTGTGAATTTAGGAAAATGGAATAATCAGACTTGAGAAGGCTACTGGGCACTGGCTCTGAACCGCACTAATTCTAGGAGAACCAGTATGTTACTGTGCTCCCTTTTGTGTAATCATTATGGACATTATTGCTGTAAGAATAGGGCCTTACAGTGGTATGGTTACCAATGAAATTTTATTCAGATCATTTGGCTGTTTCTCTGGTTTCAAAATGAATAATTGTGATAGACATATTCAGTGAATGCAGTCTTCACATTGGTTCTTCAATCTATGAAATAAGAACAATTTTGGTGGAAAAAGTCAAGTGGAAATTACTAAGACTGGTTTGATCCAAGAAAATGGGTTCTCAAGAAGGCTTATATGATCTGGTTAAGTTTGCATAATACGGTGCTATTTGTTTCATAGCCAGGATCCTTGAATCAAACATGAGAGTGGCAAAATGGACCCACTAGCAAAAAGTTTGCTTGTTTCCAAGAATTTATTTTGCTGGCTTAGAGGTCTTCATTCCAGAGAAAGCAGAGACTCCACCAGGAAACACAATGATGGTTCCAGTGAACTAGAAGTTCAAACTGCCACTTTGGGTTCCTTGTGCCTCTGAATCAATGGGAAAATAAAGGAGTTGTGGTGCTGGCTAGGGTGGCTGATCTGACTACCAATGGGAAATTGGACTACTACTTCATGACAAGGATAAGGAAGAGTGTATCTGAAATATAATCACTTAATGAACTTAATTACCGCGTCCTGCAATTAAGGTCATTGAAATATTACACCAGTCCAGGAAGGACTACTGGTGGTCAAGAACATTCAGGAAACTTTGGGTCATTTTACCAGGTAAAGAACTAGCTAGTGAAAATGCTTGCAAAAAAAAAAAAACACAAGAGAAAACAGTTGTATTGGAAGAAGATAGTTACATATATCAGGTATTACCACATGACCAGTTACAGAACCAAGGACTGTAACTGTAATGAGTCTTTTTCTCATTATAGTTAAATATGTTTGTATATTCTCTTCCTCTTTTCTCTTTCCCTTTCTCTTTATAGGTCTTCAATTTATTTCTTTTCTATTTCTTGTATGTATAATACTAGATATATTTGCTTTCTATTATCATTATGGACATCATTGACTTATTCCTAATTATAATTATTTTCTATTTATACTTAACTGAGCCCTGGGGTGCTTGTGTAAGTGGTCAAACATTATTCTGATTGTGTCTATAAGGGTGTTTATGGATAGGCTCATTATTTGAATGGATAAATTAACCTAAGTAGATTGTTGGTGAGCCTATCCGATCTTTTGAAGGCCTAAATAAACACAAAGGTGAGGGAAAAAATCCATTTATCTTCCTGACTTCTTAAATTGGGACATTCTTGTCCTGTCTTTGTACTGCGAATCAGACAGGAATTTACATCTTCATCCCTTCTGTTTCTCAGGTCTTTAGACCCAGACAGGAAGTGTATCATAAGCTCTCCTGGGTTTCTAAATGGCCACCTGCAGAATTGAGGACGTTTTAGCTCACAATCACAGAAGTCAGTTTCAAATAATATTCATTTATCATTCTGTATATCCATAATGTATCTATTAATTCATAATTGCATATGCAACTTTTTTACAATATTTGCTTCTGTGAGGAAGGCCGGGAAACACAAACAATTCAAGGTGGGTAGGTCATTATCAAATTGCCAACAAAAAGGAGATTAAAAGTCGTACTCAAAGGAAAAAAATCCAAGTCATTATGTCAAAAGAATGCAGAGTTGGACTTAGAAGAGTAAGACAGTACTTTGACACATAGAGAGCTGAAGTGTTATCCCTTGGATATAAATAAAGACAAAATAACTTTAAAGTTATTAGCCTATTAACCACAGAAGAGTGGATAGAAAAATTATTATATCTGCTTATCTTTAGTTATTTCCACTCTGAACACAATGGCAGACAAGCCTGTTTTTATATCACTGTCCATCATTGAACCACCTTATAGAAGGGGTGAAAGTTAGAAATAGCAGCAAATAGGACCTCATAATATAAAAGGAAGGGAAAAAATGTACCCAAGCAGTTTATTCAATAGCTATACTGAATAGGCAAGATGACTCAGAAACTAAAATGGCTTATAAATACACACACGCTATCTAAAAGGTACTTCAAGGTGGATAAGAGCACTTCCCTCCCAACCTCAATAAAAAGCCACATGAAAAGCAATCCTAGGGAAGTGTCACCTTTCTTGCCCGTTCTCCCCATCTGCCTCTATTCAAGCCATCCTCATTGCTTCTACTTCAGTGGTGTAATTCTTTCTTCCATTAACTTTAATAGACACTATGCCAATGTTGAGCAACGAGATCATTTTACACTGACTGGGTTGATGAGAAATACCTCCACTCAATTAGTTTCTCAATGCTGGCATATTTTGCAATGAAGAAGAAACAATCTGAAAATCCTGAGGTGAAAATCAGGTAAAAGTTTTCCTATTTTGTACTTCACAAAATTTGAAAGCCTTGACACTTTTTCTGTAGTGACACTGGGGAAAATGTATTTATCAAACCATTGGAGCATAATGGATCATATATTAGCCTTCAAAAATGGAGTATTTGTAAAACTGTACAAAATGTTTTAAATGTTTCATTTTACCAAGGCTAAAGTCTCATGTATTTGTGACTTTTGCATTTTATTGTGACTTTCTTCCTCATAATTTTAGGGAAAACATCTGATACACAATTAAGATCAGAGTATTATTTGGATGTACTATGTTATATGAATTCGAATGGTACTTCCTAAAAGTTCACAAAACCCTGAAGTCTTTCTCACTTGTGATATATTAAGGTTTTTCTGATCATCACATTTTGTTTTAAACACTCATGAAGAATTTGCAACATTGAAAATGATTGAAAATAATAAACTATCTTTCAGACATATTAGTCAACTATTTTATGCAATTTTTCAAGTAGCTAGAGAGTTGGACAATTGTAAGGGAGAAGAATATGCAATAAATTTTTCTGAACAGACACATGATCTCATTTTATTTTATTTAAATATATTATTTTCCAACCATTTACCACATACAGCCAACACAAATTTACATTATCCTTTCCTAGCATGTACATCACAAAAAGGCATACTTATCCTCACATGCATACATGTACATATAAGTAGAATTACAATTTTGTATGTATTCAATAAATTTTCCAAATTTGACTGAATCACTGAATATTTGCATGCTTCTCTGATAGAGCATTGATTTTCTTATTCAAATAAATCAAAATGCCTAAGAATTCTTCTTGATTGCCTGAGGGTAGGGAGATTATTTCCTTTTAAGTTCACTTCCCTGTGAAGAGGGTTGGAGTTTAATTGCCTACATAGATTTTTCCCATACATAATAGAAGCATTTTTTTAAATTTCCATTTTTCATGTTGTTTTTATTCTTCTGTGTAATTCAAGTAAGTGATTAAAAAATGGAGTAAGCAAATGGTAACCTTTAATTTTGGTTTTCAGGAATTATGAGAGATACAGCCTTTAAAATTCTTACATATTACTTCTCAGCTTTATAGAAAGTATGGTAAATATACTACTAGGTCCAAAGATATGTCAGTTGAAGGAACATTTCATATCAAAAATATTTAAAAGAAGAAGTTTTCACAAAACTAAATAAAAACAAAGCAAAACTTTTGAAGAAATTTTAAAAGGGAATGATGATTTTCCAAAATAGAAGCCAATTAATCACACGCTCTGGTTATGAATGATAAACATACATAGAACACATCACATGTTATCCACAGACCCTATCTCATTTACTATTTCAGGGTCAGACTACATGTTCTAACCATTTCTAAAGTTCTTTCACTGGTTTACCATAATCCTCCAAATCAGTTCAATGTTTCTGAAAAAAAAATGGATTAGGTAATAGATACTTATTAAGGAAAAACTACAACTCTTCTGCCAAATCGTTCAGGATAAATAAGTCAGAAGAAAGTTTACATATTTAATTTTTCATAGACATTCTTTCCCATGTCTGTATGCCATAGGAGAGATCAGTCAGGAATGATAATTTGTGATCAGGAAGTAATACCCATTCAAGGCACTGACACCTAGATGGTGTTCAAAAATTTAAAAGATTACAGGTTAAGACAAATTTTGCTGGAAATGTAACAGCAGACTTAATTCATAAAGCAGGTTTACATTCATGAAAGAAAAATAAAACAAGTTACTTTATTTAAAGAAATATGTTGGGACAACATATTTAAGTTGACTTGAAAAGCCTATAGCAAATTCCTGTAAGGCACACTGGTATGCCTGCCTGATGATACTAGATACAATGTTACATTAAACTACAAATTTTTCTGAAATAGAAAAATCTCTTTAGTGTATAAGTTTGCAGTCACAAGACCACAAAAACAGATTTTTCATAGTAGATCAGTTTAGTGTCATTTCCAATGAGTGCACAGCAATCATTTCTAGAAAAGATAAGTTGAATAAATATTTTAATGTGTACCAACATTATCAAATTTATAATATCGTATGTCATCTAGGAATTAAATATAGAAATTGTATGGAAATACTGTTTTATTATTATTATTATTATTATTATTATTATTATTATTATTATTTTGGTATTGGGGATAGAACCCAGAGGCACATTACCACTGAGCTACATCCCCAGCCCTTTTTATTTTATTATATATTTTTATTTTGAGATGTGGTCTCCCTAGGTTGCTTAGGGCCTCACTAAATTACTGAGGCTAGTCTCAAACTTGTGATTCTCTTGCCTCAGTCTCCTGATCTATGTCATCTTTTAAAAAAGTTTAATGAAGAAATGAAAGAAGACATTGTTCAAATAGTATGATGAGAGTATTAATTTAAAAGCTGCAGAAAAATCTGTTTCTGAAATTAAACATTACATATACAAAAGTATGCTATGTTTTAGTAATACTAATGTAGTAAAATTACATACTTTTTAATGACCTCTAATCTATAATTAAAATCTAAAACTTCAGAAATATTCTCTAATTTCATCTGATATAACTATTTGTTTTGGGGGGAAAGGGGTTGGTTTCAGAATTCAGGTACACTTTAGGTACATGTAGAGTATACTTGGGTTGACAAGGAGATGCAGAAATGGGAATTTTATCTCACCGCAAGGTCAATGTCAGTTTCTACAATGTAAAACATTGTAGAAATAGAGTGCAAAAGTCTGTAAAAAGTATAAATCTATTTTTTTCTAATTCTAAGATTTACTCTAGTGATAAGAATTGATTCAATAATGTTTTGTACACATGCCTTATAATTGTTAGTAAAGTTACAACTATAGGAGGTAAAACTTAAAAATGTATTTTTAAAATCGCTAAAATTGCAAAGAACTGAAAGATTCTACATTATATCCAAATCCATGCTCCCTCCAAAATACAATTTTTAATATTTAATGTTATACTGTTAAAATAAAAATAAACAGAAGCAAAAAGAGCACATGCATTCATATGTAGTCAAAATTTTATCGTGAAAACATTTTCATACACATGCATACATATAAATGCATTCATAAGTGAATATAAAAGTCAAAATCAATTTATATTGAAGGTATGGAATAAAATTAAGCTATTTATCACAAGATCTGGTCTTCTCCATTTTTCCTTCCCCAGCTGCAGCAATTATCCACTAGTATTCTACATCTAAGTCCTTGGTCCTTGTGGCTCTTCTCCCTGCTGATTAAACCTCTGATTTCCTGTAGCAGAGGGTCCTAGAAGGATTTTTGCAGTGAAAGCTCTTTTCCTTTCCAACTAGCATGACAAAGGAGTGTTCTCTGGTTTCTCAGAGATTCTCCCTCTGAAAGCCTGGTGGTATTTCTAAAGGAAACAAAACATGCAAATGTGTGAAGAGACAATTACCACAGGCCTTAGGAGGTTCATTCATACATACTCAGCTTCACACTCCTAAGCATCTCCATTTTTAATCTTCTCACAGCCTTCTCTGATGTTTGCCAACTTCAGCAAAAGGTGCGCCGTGTTTGACTCCTCTTACTATAAATACTTGTATCTCTTCAGATCCTAGGATAGTTGTTTACTTTTGTCTTTTCTCTTATGGATTCTGGGAAAGTTATTCCTTTGATGTCTGAGCAAGATTTTTCTTTTTGTAAGGAACAAAGTTTCTTTTGTTTACCTCATGAGATACCCAAGACAAATCCAGAAGTGACTAATAGGCTATGGAGTAAGGAAACCCACACAATAGTCACTGCTTGATCTCGATATAGAAGCATCTTTCATGTAATAAACATAATTTTAGAAAATGAAAGTACTAAAATGATTAAAAGCCATTCTAGAATGATTATGAAATCATTTAAATAAGTGTCTGTATAACTTCTACTTAATTGATTTTCATGTCTTGTGTCCCTTTGACCCTAAAGAAAAAATTAAAGTCAGAAAATTAAGTATATGCAAAGGGAACTGTAATCTAAGGCTGGGCTACATTGCTCCAAATATGTGTTTCTTTTGAAATAAAAAAAAAATTGCTAATAGGATCAACTTGAATCCACAGTGTTATTTTTTGCACAGGAAAAAAAATTGATTTATGTGTTTCAGGAAGCTTGCATAATTTATTGGTTTAGTCTAGCTAAAAATATAAAATTGGGCTGTAAAATAACAATGTTGATTAATATTGAAAATGACTATGGCTGTTAAGTAAGATAGCCATAAACAGGTGTTCAGGGGCACAGGACAGTGAAAGACATTAGACTTAGGCATGATAAAAAGTCCAGCAGTCATAAAGCAGAAAACAAAGGGAACCTTATTGGAAAATTGTAGCATTTGAGGAATGAGAGCTGGAATGCCCATTTTTGCCCAAGCTGTAGCTAAATCCAATCCCTTGAGGAAACTATTACTTAAAACAGTGGGGAACTCTAATCACAGCAGACACGCTTCAGAAAAGCAGAGCCTAGTTTGTCAAGACTTTCCCAGCTATAGTTGATGATGACCCCTCCAGGAAAAATACTGTTTCCAGAATATTGTCTTGGGACCCTTCCTCACTACCAAAACTATATCATAACCACTCAATCACCCTTGCAACAGGACATCAGATCTTCACAAAGAAAGCTTGCCTGAGGGTTATCCAAAGGGCGAGGCTGAAAAATTGAGGGAAGAACAGGGAGACACATATTCCTTACCTTAAAAACTCCAACTCTGGGAGGCCCCACACTGTCCTCTCTGAGATGTTCCCTGCATTACATTACCCCCATTTCTCATTCTAAGAAACTTTCTCTGGCTACTCTGTTTTGTTTGAATTATTGCAGGAGGAATCTCAAGAACCAGCTTCATACGACCATCATGGCTGTCCCAGTACCGCTATGCACCCGTGTCCTGTGACAATATGATAATGATCAAGATGATCCTGTAGATGAAGAAGTAAGGTCCAATTCTCTGAGAAGAAATAGTCCCATGATGTTTCCTTGCTATAAGAACTATTTCAAATCATAAGTTTTTCAAATAAAAATCAGTTATCATCCAGGCTTATATGGCATTTGTACCTGCAAACTTAACATGTATTCACTTACTCAACATCTGGAAAACCTGCAAATGTATACGATCATTACCACATTGTCAGTTTTGAACAAAAGTTCAAAATAGTTGCTTATTTAGCACAAGTTACAAATCCAAGCAGCAAATTAAATTGTGTCTCACAGATGCCAAAATTCTACTACTTACCATTGTTTCCTCCTGAAAAAGTTGCCACAGTATCAATAGCATTCTATAATCAATAAAAATCAGCCCTTTTTATTTTAAATCTATACTAACTAGTTTTGAGTTATCATTATTTATTACTTCCATTTTGTAAATAAGATTGAATCAGAGTATTTAATAGTAAGTCATAAAAGATGGCATTGAGCATATCCTGTGACTGGATTCAGAGAGTATATTTCTTCATCAACCAATATCTGAGGTTTTCACAATATAGTATAATATAATGTAATTATATATTATATATATAATTTATATCAAACCTAAAGAGAGAGGAACTATTTAGATATTTGCAAGTACTTTGACATTCATATAAAATAAACTAAAACATGTATTTCATTGATATGCCTTGAAAGATAAACATAACTAACATATTAGTGTGCTTTATGTTATTAAAATAAAAACTTGACAGTGTACTTACAAAGAACAAAGGGTTTACTTAACCCCAGTCCTGGAAGTCCAAGGGTATTGTGCCAGCCACTGGCTTCTGAAAATGGCCTTAAGCTGCATCATGACATGGTGGATGGTAAGAACCTTTGGTGGGGAGAGAGGCATATTGTTAGGTAGCAGATAGTCATTAGTAGAAGCGGAAATTGGAGTTCACAGAGCAATCAAGCCTAGGACAATGGGCATGGACCGAGGCTCAGGGACCTGACTCATGCTGAAGTTAACTACTAAGTTAATAGAATGGAGCTGGGCGCGGTGGCGCAAGCCTGTAATCCCAGCACTTAGGGAGGCTGAGACAGGAGAATCGCGAGTTCAAAGCCAGCCTCAGCAATGGCGAGGCGCTAAGCAACTCAGTGAGACCCTGTCTCTACATAAAACACAAAATAGGGCTGGAATATGGCTCAGTGGTCAAATACCCCTAAGTTCAATCCCCAGTACCAAAAAAATAAACTTCAAAAAATTTTTAATAACTAATTAATAGAATGAACAAAACAGAATGCCTTGACTGTTGTCAGCTCATGAAACTGTACTGTGGGGTCTGACAAACCCACAAAGGCACAAACAGGGTTTGGTTCCAGTCTCATGCCACATTCTCACGGACTATAACCTTAGCTTCTTTACCATATTATTTAATTGTCTTTGTAATTGTGCTTTTTGACACTCCAAATACCTCTATGGGTTTTGCTTTGGAAATCACATGTCTACCAATTTCTAAGACTCCGATGTAATCAAACTTCAAATCAGGTGCATGAATGAAGGAACTGAGGGAAAAAGAAGCAAATGATTAACTTCCTATTAAAATATCAGCAGACAAGATTGAATGTCACCAGACTTCTCTAAAGCAGGTCTGCTCTTTCACTTTGTGTGAGAATGTACTATGTTAGTGCTTAAATAAAATTTTCTTTGCTGAATTTCTGCATCTTGTTTAAATATTTCTCTTGCAAAGAACATAAGAACTGAGGATTCTCACCTATATCTCCAGTCTGATAAGAACACGAAGTAAAAGAATCAGGCAAGGAAATCAAATTCACTTTATAACAACCTACTCTCATAGTAACTTATCCAATTCTGCAAGAGCAACAATAAAATTCCCTCCCTGAGTCCTAACTCACTACTTGAAGAGAACATTGATATTTCTTTAAAACCTAATCCACATCTCTCAAAGCCCCTACCACTCACCATGTTTTCAGCACATGAACCTGTTGGTGAGAAACAATGTCCAAACCCTACCACATATTTTATGATATTTTTTACTTGGCGCATATAATGATGCTCTATGTGACTAGAATTATACTCTAAAAGCTGCTAATGTCTTTGTTACAATTCATAAACAGTATAGGCCATGCTGTGCAATTTTACTATTTATAATTTTATTATGGGTACACACACACACAGACACACACGATGACAAAATTTCCCAACACAATGCATCATATGCTGCCTTCTATGTGTTGTGGCTGAACCTTAATAGACATGGAGATGCATGGCTCAGGAAGAATTCTTTAGGAAAGAACTTAGATGAATGGGATAATAAAAGTTGTGGGCTGTCAACTCCTTCATGTCTGCTTTATCCTTTGAATACAGATCATGCTCTTCATGATGACCCTACACAGTGAATAATAACACAGCACAGGGCCATTTGTTCCTTTGTGGGATTCCTCTAATATGCTATTCCCCCCACCCCTGGAACTACATGTTAGTTTATAAAATCATCAACATTCCTACATCATATTTTGATTGTTTCCATGCTTCAACTTACTTTCTTCATATTCTTTTCTCAGGTGTTAATATTAAAATATTTCTAACTCATCTCCCTAAAATGATCTGACTGCCTGACATATTGGTAGTGAGAGCAATACCTGAAATTAGTGGAAGGAAGGGCTTTTGAACTGCTTGACTCACTGAACACCAAACATCAAGATCCCAACCAAGGACACAAATTGTCCCCTGGTGTATGATGGAAGCCTAATTGTTGACAGTTTCAATAGTGTTGACTTGACAGAACCATCTGGCAGAAGCAAACTCCCTAACCAGTGTGGTGAGGCAGATGTTTGAAAACCACAGTCAACCGTGTATGCAAGGAAATGAAATAGTCTGGCTATTATTTAATTCCATTGCCACACTTCTGAGGGAAAATGAAATCCTGAGGGCCTAAGAAAGTAAATGTGAAGACCAGAGGGCTTTCTTGGTGACTCAAAAAGAATCCCTCATTTCCAACACAGGAAGAGAATTTTAAGGTGATTGACTACTCAACTGAGGAAGCTTTGTTCTTTCAAAATTGGGACAATCCTATGGCACACTTCTTAGGGTCATTCTGTTCTTAAACATCTTTGAATGTTTAGAGACTGTACAGGCAGCTCATCCCTGCTTATTAAAAACTAGAAACACAATGAAAGTAAATGTTACAGAAAAAAAGTTCCCCCTCAACATCTACACCCATGTCTCCTATAGTCATAGTGACCAGCTAGGGAAAACTAATATCAGTATAACTCAGTCTAGGATAGACTGGGCCTGAAAAGGAAGGAAAAGGACTCTACCCAAAAGGAATTTGAAATCATACTGGTAGAAGTCAGTATGTAGGAGCTATGAGATCACTCATAGAACTGGAATGTGAAGTACCTGGTCCATGAAGCAGAAGTTAAATAAACTGAAAAGGGACTATTTATTGACATGGAGACATGTAGTGAAGAATTAATTTTACACAAAGAAGATATTCCCTTTTGCATTACTGAAATGTCCTGCCTGAGAGGAATGTCTTGGTTTTACTATGGGGCTTTGGCTGCAGGATATTGTAACAATGTGATATATAATGGGACTTTGAACCATACCAATCAGTTTGATCTCCAGAAGTGGAATTTAAACATATTATTCTCACCTCTGTGTTAGAGGTAAAGTCCTGAGACCAAAGATCAGTCAGTATGTGCTTGAATCTCAGTAAGAACTCAAAACAGCAAAAATTTGAGTGAGATTTTCTAGCTGGTGATAGTCTCTGAGAGTGTCACATGTCTCTGACCACCATCAAAGCTGTAAGCTGGAAACTCTCAGATTCTGCCCTACTCATGTCTTCATTTGGCTAGTTCTAATGTGTATCTTTTTACTGTTGTAAACATGACTGCGAGTGTAACAGCTCTCATGGAGTTCTGTGAGTCATTAGAGTGAATTATTAAATGCAAAATTGTCTATGGGGACCAGTAAATTTTTAGACAACTAATCTGAAGTGAGGGTAGCTCTAAGGAACCCCTAGCCCCCAATTTATGATTAGTGTCTGAAATGAGAGCAATCTTGTGGGCAGTAGTCTCTCATTCCTTACAGTTTTCCTAACTCATTTTCGAGGGGATACTCTCAGCATTTAGAACTTAATATCCAAGCAACAACTCCAGGGGTAGGATAGACTCACTGCCAGGCTGGCTCTGAGAAGCATGGAGAAAATAAAAGCCCAGGCTGAGTGAATCTGAAAAGCTTTAACTGTCATAGCAGATGGTAGAGGAGGAGAAAAACAAATGAGAGAGATAGGCATGCTAGAGTGGATACATTATGTGTTGCCACAAGACCTATCAGATAATTTAGTTTCATGTGATGGCCTGAGAAGCACACAATTTATCCAGACTATCAAGAACACACTTGTATGAGATTCACCATAATTACTAAGAAGTGTAGTAGCAACTCAGGTAGGTTAAAATCGAGATAAGAATGGTCATAGCCCTAGGTTTATTAATAGCAGTGGAAAGTATGGATCATTTAAGAATGACCAGAACCTTCAAGGAGATGCAGTTTTCGTGATGAATGGCAGATCAACATGGAAGTCAAGATGGCTTAATCTTCAGAGTGTCATGCATGTTTGGTAATAGATCATAAGATCTTCAGGAGTAACAGCATGGGAGCCTAAAGGGTACTATGGGATATAATCATAATGCAATACATGATTAAATAAAGAAAACAAAATGAACAGGAAGCAAAAAGCAGCATAAAAATCATAATTTGTTTCCCAGTTTCCATAGTTTTCACCTCTGGACTACATTAACTGGAGAGCATTCCAAGTCTATAGGAAGGATCCTGTAACATCATGGAAAGAATATGATGCAATAATTGTATAAGTTCTTTTCCAAGTGGCCATTTGCTTGTATGATAGAGGAATGCACAATGAAAATTATAAAACAATAAAAAAACTACTGAACACAAGGTCTGGTTTGACAATGATTCTCGGAAACATAGTGTTATCATGTCCCTACTTCCATTAAATTGGAGACTTTCTAGTCCATATAAAGGAATCTTTGTGAAAATTCAGAATGAGAACTTATGACAGTCATTTCAACAGTATCTGAATATTTAACTGCAATTAACACACTTTGTATATGGAGCAATCTGCACATTGGGAACTTGGCAGGTGGTGTAATAGCTATCATAGTAGAAAAGGGAAAGCATGAGATTATAAGATTTTTTCCAACCAATATTATAAAACAAAAACAATATATTCTGGAAGAAAGATGATAGAAATTAGTGCAACAATTATAGACCTAAGGAGTGGAGAGTCTCTATCATATGTACATTCAAGTTTCCAGACTGAACCATGCAAAAACCAGATCAATTTTGTAGAGGTAGAGTACCACAAAATTACAAGTAGGTGGCTCCATCAGCGTCTGATGATTCAACATGAAATCATTATCAACAGGGGTAGCATAATGGAAATTTTCTCAAAACACGTAAATTCCAGAGCATGATAATAAGCCTTCTGGATCAAGGACCTATAATTTCAGTAAAATATTCAAAGGTCCAAATCATTTAAAGTATAGCAGGATATCTGCTTCAAAACAAAAGCCTGATTGCTTCATATTTCATTCCCGACCACAAAGATGTATGTATGACACCTAGTAGGTATCTTAAAGTTCTGCACACAATGAATCTTACTCCCAAAAGCACTTCCCTGAACTTTACAAAGCAGTTGATATGGAAGCCCGTTTGACTTGAGTGAGGCCTAGAACAAGAAGCAGTTCTGCAGTATGTCCAGTTTGTGGCACATTCATCCCCTCAGTGGTATCTAAAGCTTTGAAAAGCAAACTATGCACTGTGGAGTTCATGCCGGCCCTAGATAGTAGGATCAAAAAATAAGCTCAGAAGCAAATCCGGTCTCTCTTTTGCAGAAAATTATATATCTTTAAAAAAGCAGTTGGCATGCACTTGTCCCTTGGTAGAGTAGAAGACTTAGGAAGAGCAGCACAAGTTAACCTTGTCTGGATCTACACCCTAGATGCTGAGTCCTGCCAGGCTTCCTAAATCAGGCAGTGCCAGCAACAAATTTCTTGAAAGACAAAATTGGTGTGTTTTGAACTCAGCATGATCAGGAAAAGAGGACATAAGCAAAGATTTACAAGCAAATTATATAGACTTCCATGTCCTCCCTCAGGGCACATTAATGACAATTGAAGACCAGCTGAAATGAAGATATAGAAGGTATTTGGGCCATGATTAGCTAAATAGGTTGGTCCAAGCAGAAATTGGAGAGTGGCTGCATTGCAGTCTCATTCATAAGTAGTCCAGAATCATAAACTGGTTATCTACATTGTTTGAAGAAGTAAAGTTAATAGTAATGCTTTCTGACCTGATCAGCTGTTCAAGAAACCACAGGAATAAAATCTGAAGATCAGAGACAAGGGGGCCTCACATAGAGACATTCAGAGGGACATACAGGAATGAAGACAAAGTACTAAGATGTTTGTATGATATATGAATGTGAAACAAAAAATGTCCACCACACAGGGACTATTGTACAAATAGATATATATGACTCAGTCATTGTGGTTAGCTGAAATTTGTCAATAATCACTTAGTGATGAAGATAACAAACAAATTGTGATAAAGGATTTGTATGTATCCTCATTATCAATGTTGGTCTAACTACTCCCATCTTTTAATGTGAAATGGAGAAGAACACAGAGCTCCTGGTATGACACCATGGCTCAAGGAAATCAACTGGCCCTGAATGTCCTGCAATGGCAATTGCTCTGTTCTCCCAAGAATAGACGTATTTTAGGCATGTGATGTGCTTTGCCCTGCTAGTTGAGTCTCAGACAACTTTAGCATATGGAGCAGTTATCCATGAGTATGAAACCCTGCCCAATTGAATATCAGAAGTGGAGACCCTTCACAACAAAGGAAATGTAATGGTGGTTCCAAACTGCATAATGCACCATTTTAAAATAGCCATGCTTATAAAGAGCTGGAAATCATGCTAAAAATGCATCAAAACTGCTAGTTGAGAGAGAATATTCTGAGGATGAAGTTCCATCCTTACTAAATCAGAAGTTTTTGGCTATTCATCCCCAGTAGGAAAATTATATATACCTAGGAATTATGGAGTAGAGACATGATTCCCAAGGGTCATTTTGGTTAATTTGTGTTTCTCCTTTCCAGAACTGAGAGATTTGTTAGGGTAGAGATCTTGAGCATGACATTTTAGTAGATGAACAATGGGCAAGAAGAAACACCATCCTATTTATGGGCAGGCTTACCTGATAACTTGGAAAAGATGTGACTATTTTTACATCACAAAAGCAGCAGGAACACATGTAAAACTCAGGTTATTCACCCAGGTGGTGTTATTCTCTATTTCTGTTATGATTGTGAATATACAGCCTCTACCTGAGAAAGATTGGTTCTATCAAGGCCCCTACCTTTGAAACAAAATTTTGGACTATACAGCCATGTGTCAGGCAAAAGATCATCAGAGATGATACGTGGGCCATAGAAGGAATTGTAAAGTAGGGATATAATAAATTGCAGTCCAATTAACTGCAGAACTGAGAGCTATTATTTTCTCCCACTCATAAATCCCTTATAAGTGTTCATGTTGGAAGAGTTAACTGCTAAAATCTGGAGAAACAGCTGCCTTAACATGGGGACAATGTAGCACCCAGACACTTCTTTGAAAAAGGATAAGCAACAAGTGAGAAGAACTGCCATTTTAACACTTCATTTCTGCCTCTGTATTGGAGATGAAGTCATAATTCTTAAGTTGGTGCCACAAAATGAGTAAGCTGTACTAGAGTTGTATTGCTACTTCCACCTGACACGGACTCCTCTGGTTGGCAATCTTTTCTCCAGAGCTGGTACTGACTTTGTTATATCTGCATCATGGTCTCTTGTCTACCTCTAAACATTTCTACTACCTTGTCTCCCTCCCATTGTTTCTACGCTTCAATAAACCTTTACCTCTTACTTAAGTCTGAGTATCTACTGTCTGGAAGACCTGATTCATATAGACAAGCATGTTTTCTACAATGGTAGCTTGTATGAAGCAAATCATTGAGTGGGGGTTCCTTCCACAGTATAAAAAAAGTCAACTCTCAAACAAAGCAAAGTATCAGGCACAATAAGAAGTGCCTTGTCAGACAATCTCCAACTGCCACACTGATAGAATCTGCCCATGTTCATTTTGAAGACACTCTGCAAGGTCTTTATAGAGCCAATAAATATACAAGGCAGGCATCCTAGAGTCCTGCATTTTCCTCAAAAGTACTTTTCTTATAATGGCTCTTCCAACAGACTCCTACTTGGCTGGGATAATCTAATGGTCTCCACAATGGAAGACTTTCCCTACTGGATTCTTCTTTCCCTTTTCTTTCACCAGTAACAGACCTATGCTATGGTTCCATGTCTCTTCCTACCTGCTCCTAGTTTTCATTCCTCACTGTCTTCCACAGGCATTTCCTATATTGAATCGCTTAAAATTTCAATACCACTTTGTGTATGCTACCATAAAAACCAAACCAATACAGAGCCTTTCCCATTATTGCACTGAATGTTCCCATGTTAATATGAAAACTCTATTCTCTTTTTTCCTTTTCTTTCACTCATTGCTTCTGGAATTGTGTGGCCTACTTACAATATATTTTTTCTAAAGCAAGACATTTTAAATGTATTTAAAATCTATTGTCACTCTATTTAATGATTGATATTATTTACTAAACTATTAAAGCATTTACTGAAAACTGGCCATTTTCTTCTGAACCTATTTTATTTTAGATAACATTTCTTTAAAAATTAGTATGAAAATTGGATTTTTTACCCTAAATGCACTCTGTTTGAGGTTACAATAGGATCATCTAATTCTCTACTCTGTATTCTGTACTTATGTTAATAGAGTCTAAGATCAAATTTGCATTTTTTTGCAGCATACAACAGTCCTATAAAATCTTCAGTCACCTAGAACTCATATATCTTTTTTTGCATATGCCAGTACGAAGACTTATTTGCTTTATTCCATATTTCTGCAGTTGTTTCTTTGGAACTAAGTATGATACTTTATATTTATTCCCATTACATTTCATTTAATTTGCTTTGGTCTAATTCATCAATACTCTTTCATATCTTGACTCTACTGTCTATTTATATAACCCAAATTAGGTTCACCTTAAAATCATTCATCATGCCACCTCTGCTCCAGGAATAAATGTGGAACAGAATAGTCTCTGTTAGCATGTGTTTAAACACCTGACTGCATACTGACATCAATCTCTTTTTCAGCACTTCTAGCTTTGGTCCTTCATCCATGTGTGGATCTATGTAACTGTGTATTTACTATCACTAAATGTATAGTTATTTTTGTCTTCCACTTAATTTTATTAAGAACAAAACCAAATATATGTGTATATATATGTATACATACATATACATATAAGAACTTAATAAAGATGCTTCACAACCATTCTTTATCTATACATTCAGTAAAAGTGAAAAAAGGAAGATTGTTAAGATAACTGGTGTTGGAAAATGCTGCTTCTTTAAATTGAATTTATTTTATTTTTTTGGTACTGAGGATTGAACTCGGGGGTACTCAATCACTGAGCCACATCCCCAGTCCTATTTTGTGTTTATTTAGAGACAGGGTCTCACTGAGTTGCTTAGCATCTCACCATTGCTGAGGCTGGCTTTGAACTTGTGATTCTCCTGTCTCAGCTTCCTAAAGTGCTGGGATTACAGGTGTGCGTCACCATGCCCAGGTTTGAATTGAAATTTTAACTCATTTCCTATAACCTCAAAATTTCCTGAGGGAAATATAGACAAAACACATAATAGAGTGTACAACTAATTGTGTCTTACATACAGGCAAAAAATTGAGGCTTTGCTCAGACTCATAGCCTGATCAACTCAGTTGAGAAATCCCATTTGTCTGTCTAAAAGAAGAATGAAGGGCTGGGATTGTGGCTCAGTAGTAGGGCGCTTGCCTCGCATGCGTGAGGCACTGGGTTCGATCCTCAGCACCACATAAAAATAAATAAAATAAAGATATTGTGTCCATCTACAACTGAAAAAATATTAAAAAAAAAGAATGAAAACACTACCTCTTAATCCATCTCTCTCCTTGCTCACCCAGTTCCATGCTCAATCCTGACTTTCTATAGCAGTTTCTACTTAGTAAAACCAGCTTCTTAGCACAATTTTTTTTCTCCCAACAACTAGAAAAGAGCATGTTTTTCTTATCAATAGCAGACTTTCTTGGAATGAGGAAATGTAAGAAGCTTGGCATTTTTAACCACTGTAACCTGAGAGGAAAACCTGTCCAGATAACCAAACAGACTCTAATTTCATTTGTTTTCACAAAGTCTTCCTCCCCAGGTATATTACTGGGTATGAATAGCAATGTATTATTCTTTGTGTTCATTCTCATCCATTCAAATAGGTAAAAAGAAACAGTGTCAAAAAAGAAACATAAAAGCCATAAATACTCCCCAGCAGGCCAAAATTGTTTTAGTAAACATTGACCTATGCTTTAATGGCACATTCACTAAATTCTTTGTCTCCTCCATGTCTTCCACATGTTATTGATTATGATTTTTGTCACATTTTTAACAACTTGTATTTGGTTTAATAGTTAAGGTCCTTTGAGTGCCAACAATAAATCGATTACCCAATTTACAGTGGCATAAAAAATGACAGTTCAATGTAATCATTCATTCATTTTTAAGGGTTTTTCTTGGACAAAATTTAAGAATTCTAATTATAGTTCACTTATGATACTGCTCTTTGTCCAAACATATTTGAGATCAGAGGTTATGGATCAATGTTGATTTAAAAACTTCTTTTCCCGTTGCTTTGCAAAATAGCATCAGCCAAAATAAGTTAGGCAGTATGGCCACCTTTGTAGAATCAAAATATAGGGCATTTTCTCTACCATTCATTTTAATTTTTTTTGCCAGAGGTCAAAATGAAAATAATATTAATCATAATATAGTCTTGAATTTTTAATCAACATTTGGCTATATCTAGGAAAAGCATATTCTTTTCTAGAGTATTTAATTGTTTTAAATATTCTACTTCATAAAAATAAAGGGAATATTTTTATTCTTTATAGTTTTCTGCTCTAAAAATAGAAAACAAATTATTGTCTGAGAAAATATTCATCACAAAAATGTTTAAGAGGAATTTAATCTGATGTAATGCTAGATGAAATGTGATACACTAACATGTTCCATAAATATTAACTTTGTTTTAAAGAAGGAGAAAAGAAGAAATCAGTTCAGGGAAATTCTGATCAACTGGCTGGAAGCCATCTGTGAACTGTGTGAAACAAAATAACATAGAAGCCATTAGGTAGGCATATTTGGTATTGGGAACACCCAGCAGCAATCCTGCTGGTTTGAGAATGACCAATCCATGTGACTTCCTACCTAGTTCCATTTAAGTTCAGCACTGTACTGGAGATTGGGTGAACCTTTGGAACCACACAGCCATACAGCTTCTGGGAGATGGGTATGACTTGCCAGGATGCCAATCAACTCATTTGCTGCCAGACCCCTGCCACACTCAGCAAGACCCTCCCCCTGAAACCTTATCTCTGCCTGTGATGTTCTCCCTCTTAAATAAAGAATCTGAGCCATTTTTCTATTGTTCAGTTCCAGCTCCTATCAGGACTGGAAGACCTATCAGATGCTCCACTTCCTTTTTGTCTAGTTTCTGGCTCTGTCTCCATTTCTTACTAATTATTTTAGACTTTCTATTTCTTAGGCAGCTCATATTTCTTGAGCAGGAAACTACCCAATGGGGTACCAGTCGCCCTGCAATAGGAACTGACTAAAAATATGAAGAGGAATTAGTCAAACTAAACGTAAGCATACTTGAGCTTAAAAGAAAGTAATTTTCACAACTCAGTGGCAATTTTCCTTGTCATTTTCAAATTAAGTGAAAATTTCTATTTTCATATTATACAACCTCAAACATTTTGTCTTATTTAAATGAGTCCTAGATAATAAGAAACTTCTGTACACCACCATATGACTTCTTTAATGGGATGATTTATTATTTCAGTGTTTTTAATTTTCATTCGTGGTCTACTTGACTATATATAAATTAGTATGAATACAATATTTATTAAACAAACTGAGCATTAATAATATATTTTAATACTTCCTCAAGAATGAAAATAATACAATGGAGAATGAGACTTGAATTCTAGTATGTGAGTAATAAAAAGAAACTTACGTGATACAATGCAATATTTTTAGTACATTTTAAAATGGATAAGAGATTTGAACTTCATAAAATGATGTTTTTAAACATATCCACAAGTTAAACTAGAATTTGATGTATAAATTGTTTCTTAATATTACTAATAGAATGAACTAAGTATACTGTGAAAGCAATAGGTTGTAAACATTCAAAAATAAAACAAAAGGAACCTTTAAAACTACCTTAGCAATAGCAAACTGATTATCAAGATTCACTTACTCATTCTATTACAGTTGGTCTTTTCAATTATTTTTTCATTATTTTAATAACATAAGAATTTCTAAAACAGATCTCAACTTCAGCACTTATTACTCTTTGCAGGAAGTTTGCCCTGTACTTTGTAAGATACTTAGTAGCATTTCTGGCATCTAACCACTAGACTGCAGCATCTACACTAGCTATAGTGATTGAAAATGTGTGCAGGCATTGTCAAAGGTCGCTTGGCATACGTGTGTGCACTGTGGAGAAAGCAGCATTGCCCTGGTTTGACAACCGCTGAACTAAATGTATTAAATTACGAAACACTAAAACTACACAGCAATTGGTTGTAGAATTTCCATAGGTCACATTTCACCAAACTTTCAGCAACTATAAAAGATATAGTAATACTCATAAAGAAATCTAAATTTGTAACTGAATAGAATTTGCTATATCATATAAGTACATTGTGGTGGATGTAATGAATACTAGGGATCAAGTTTCAGAAAAGTGAGGTAGAAGGAATGATAAAAATAGATCAGTATGAAAAACTGGCAATAATCTCACAAACACCATAGAAGAAAAACAATTATGGATGACATCTATAATCAGATTTGTCAAGATTTTTTTTGGGAGGGTGATAAAGATTAAAAATATAACCAGGAAATACATTAATATTAACATGATTAATAGAAATATATAAATTACAATCAATAGTTATCAATACTGAAGCATCATTTTCCAAAGTAGAAATACATTCTCTTCTAAAGAGATCACACCAGATGAAAACATGATATACTTCCTTTTATAACATGGCTAAGCAACCAAAATTATAACCCATCACATCAAATTAGAAATTTCATTTTTCCTTTTAGTTTGTTCGCTGCTCAGTCACCAATGTGCTTGAAAAAGACATATGGCAGAATCTTTAAAAAGAGGTCAACAGAGTGGGTGGAGACCATAATTTTCCATAACAACAGAGATGTATAATTCCTGACACCACCTGGTACACACTAAATTTTTCTTTTTAAAAATATATTTCTATCTAAAGTTAAAGGGAAGGATCATCAATATATAATTTATAACTATTTTCTTTATAATGTTCCTTTTACTATTTTTATTTGTAGATGGACACAGTACCTTTATTTATTTTTATATGGTGCTGAGGATTGAACCCAGTACCTCATATGTGCTAAGTAAGTGCTCTACCACTGAGCTACAACCCTAGCCCATTTATGATGCTCCTGCTAGTATAATTTTGACATAATGATAATATATTAATATAATTAATATAATCATAAAATAATAATATAATTAGTATATAATATAATGATAAAATTTTAATATAGTAATTATCAAGATTTTGCCTTTCATTTGCCTCCTATATTTTTTGTCCAGGAATTGAACCCAAGGGTGCTTAATCACTTAGCCACATCTCCAACCCTTTTTAAAAATACATATTTTATTTTGAGACAGGATCTTGCTAAATTGCTTAGGGCTTTGCTAAGTTGATGAGGCTGGCTTTGAACTTGAGATCCTCCTGCCTTAGCCTCCAAGCCACTGGGAATACAAGCATATGTCACCATGCCTGGCTTATTTGCCTTTCTTACCACCTGACAAATAGAAAAGTCTCAGCAAACATTTATTAATCTACATTCCTTTCCTTTTCTCCTATGTGAGAAATAGTTACGAATGCCCGTTATTTATTTCTTCCTCCATTTGATGCATTAGATTCTAAATATAAAAATGTATTTATTTTCACTTCTATTCTTTATTCTCTATTTAGATTTCAGAATTCTTTTGCCCCTGTGCCATGTGCCAAACACTTCCATGTCTCTAGCAGATGTAGTGTTCTCGACAGTTTCTCTCTTCAAAATTGGCATATCTATTACACAACTTCCTAGAAGAATTGCTGCTGATGGCTCATAGCTAGGACTATCACAAGCAATAGCCTTCTTCCAAAGTGACATTTTGGCCCAGAAGTGTGACCCCCAGCAATTGACAGTTTCATGTGGGAATAACGTGGTCAACCTTTGACTTAGTTTGAATGATTCCTATCTTTTAAAAACTGCTTCAGTTCTCCAGATGCCTATACTGGTTGGGGTCTCAGTTGCAACTACATTACAGGTTAGCTGCTTCCTTTATCCAACTGCCCCTTTCAAGTGCATCACCCAAGAAAACTCATGAATCTTCTATATATGGCTTCTCACAAGGCACATGGAATAAGAAAAAGTCTCCAACCTAATCACTAAAGTAGTAATGTTTTAAAGAATTAAATCTTAACCAGGTAAGAGTCTTATACCAATGTCAGGGCTCTATTAAGGAAGGAGTAAGGCCCTGAGTCTTGAAATATCCGGATGGATGCAGAAAATGAATTGAGGTCTTATACTGAATGAAGGTGGCTCTCTCTGCATTTTTGACATGTTGGAACTGATTATGTTTAGTTGTAGAGGGTTTTCCTGTGCACTGTAGGATGTTTAACGTTTCTGATCCCTAATCAATAGATGCTAACAGCATCTCACTCCTCAGTTATAATACTTAAAAATGTCCCTGGACATACCAAAATGTGCACCTACCCATGCTGAAATTCATTTCTGTTTGAGCACCATAGTTATATATCCTCTGCACTCCAATTGTGATGTTTCTCTTTATTAAATGATACTGCCTCCCTTCTTGAAGATACAGCAGAAGTCCCAGGAAAGGCAAGCACCTCAAAAAACACTGTTTACCCTCAGGATTTGTATCAATCTGTTTTTTTTCTTGACAACTTTAAAATTTATATTTTTTTGTAATTTATTCTAATTAGGTATACATGACAGCAGAATGCATTTTGATTCAATGTACACAAATGGAGCACAACTTTTCATTTCTCTGGTTGCACATGATGTAGCATGGCATATGTGCAGTCATACATATACCTAGAGTAATGATGTCCACCTAATTCCATGATCTTTCCTACTCCCATGCCCCTCCCCTCTTGCCCAAAGTTCTTCCATTCTTCCCACACACCCCCACTTAGGGATCAGGATCCACTTATCAGAGAATATCCGTACTTTGTTTTTATGGGATTGACTTTGCTTAGCATGATATTCTCCAACTCCATCCATTTACCTGCAAATGCCATAATTTTATTCTCCTTTATTGCTGAGTAATATTCCATTGTGTGTATATACCACAGTTTCTTTATCCATTCATCTATGGAAGGGCATCTAGGTTGGTTCCACAATTTAGCTACTGTGAATTCTGCTAAAAACATTGAAGTGGCTGTGTTACTGTAGTATGCTGTTTTTAAGTCCTTTGGGTATAGACGAAGGAATGGAATAGCTGGGTAAAATGGTCATTCCATTCCAAGTTTTCTAAGGAATCTCCATACTACTTTCCAGACTGGTTGTACCAATTTTCAGTCCCACCAGCAATGTACGAGCGTGCCTTTCCCCCCATATCCTAGTCAACACTTGTTGTTGTTTGTATTCTTGATAACTGACATTCTGACTGCTTTGAGATGAGATCTTAGAGTAGGTTTGATTTGCATTTCTCTAATTACTAGAGATGTTGAACATTTTTTCATATGTTTGTTGATCGATTGTATATCTTATTCTGAGAAGTGTTCGGTTCCTTAGCCCATTTATTGATTGGCATGTTTGTTTTTTGGTGTTAACTTTTTTGAGTTCTTTATATGTTCTGAAGATTAGTGCTCTACCTGATATTATGTGTGGCAAAAATTGGCTCCCAAAATGTAGACTCTTTCCCTCATTGTTTCTTTTGTTGAGAAGAAGATTTTTGGTTTGAATGCATCCCGTTTACTGATTCTTAATTTTATTTGTTGCACTTTGGGAGTCTTGTTAAAAAAACTGGGGCCTAATCCAACATGATGAAGATTTGGGTCTATTTTCTTCTATTAGATGAAGGATCTCCAGTCTAATTCCTAGGTCCTTAATCCACTTTGAGTTGAGTTTTGTGCATGCATGTTGAGAGATAGGGGTTTAGCTTCATTTTGCTGCATATGGATTTCCAGTTTTCCCAGTATGATTTGTTGAAGAGGCTATCTTTTCTCCAATGTATGTTTTTGGTGCCTTTTTCTAGTATGAGATAACTGTATTCAGTCTATTCTTCTGACAACCAGACCAAGCATACCTTGTCTGAGGATATTCTGCACCTATAAAGTAAGAATAAAAATTGCATGCAGGGCTCTGGTTGTAGCTCATTGGTAGAGCACTTGCCTAGCATGTGTGTGACATTGAGTTCAATCCTCAGACTCACATAAAAATAAAAGTATTTGTCTATCTACAGTTAAAAATTTTTTTTTTTAAAAAACGATCACATGCAGAGAAGAAGAATCGAGCCAATCAGAACCATCAGAAAACAAAAGCATTTTATGCAATAATTTACTGAGGGTACTGTATAAGGTATAGAGATACATAACTTTAGATTATGTGAGAGGTAAATATTATATGATACTCTGGGTCCGTCCTTATAAGGAATGTCTTTTGGTCAGGGTAATTGAAATATTAATGGGTTTTCTAAACCAACACTAAGAATGAAGTATAATTGTTGGTAGGCCTTTTCAGGTTCAGAGGATACCATGATTTTCATATGTAGGATTACAGGGCAGGGCATAGAAACCAGTAGCCTTGCAGGCAAAACAAAGAAAGAAAGGTCCATGCAAATTACCCACACTACATTCCTGAACTTTTCTTTGGCTATATGATCCATCAGACACTGGGATATAGCAGATAGCTATATCTTTATGTGCAATTGTTATCAATTCTTGATTAGAAAACAATAATATAGAAACTTAGGTTGTTAGAGAAAAGCCACAAACTGAAGCAGAAAACTATATATGTTGGGTTCTACTTTGTCCATTATATCATGAGATGGGACCATTCAGTAGCAATGGATGATAAGATAAAGTGGTATGTTCAGGAACATGGAAGAGGAAGGTCAATATATACAAGAATGATCAAAAACCAGGCTGTGTCTCCTCATATCTCCTCTCAAAGGAGACCATCAGGAGACCAGGTACAGGAACTCTCCTGAATGGAAATAGTTTTAGGGGACTAGTTTGATATCCACTTTGTACAGAAAGAAATTTAGCTTCCATTAAGAATATGTTTCAGCTCATGGGTAATGACATGTAGCCTGTTTTATTGTACACAAAGAGGGAGAAAATTTGGAAAATTAGCAAGAAAATTTCTGGGGAAGAGGTATGCATAAGAACCTTTAGGAGTGAACATACAAAGTAATCTGGGTCATGTTTTACCTTACTGGTAAATATCCATAATTAATCAATACATAAAATGGCTCAGCCCACAGATATTAATCAATGCTGCCATTGCTCACCTCAGTGCTGAGATAATAGGCACACCAATGGAGAAGCTCTGTGACAGAGATGTTATATATAGAAAATATGTGGTTGCACTTGTATAATCTAGCTACTGACACCTATCCAATCTACCAGACAGATTAACACTGAGCTGCCAATATGAAACCTTAGTTAAAGGAAAACAACCAGTCATTTGGTAGAAGTTAACAATATTTGGACTCTTTTATAGGGGAAGGCAGCGATTCACTTTGCCTGGCATTGACATATATATGCCCTGAATATTTTTTTTCTTATCTACAGGGACATGGTTGGCATAACCATAAGAAAACATATGAGTCTTCAGTCTATGACACAATGTCCCATGTAACAATGCATGGGAACAAGGAATCCACTTTACATGAAAAAAGTAGTTGCAACTAGTCATGAATATGATCTCCACATATTTCAACCTACTCAGAAGTAGTCATCTTAACAGAAAAGAACAATAGTCCTTTGAAGATGCAGTTGATAAATGGAATAGAAAAGGATATCCTGGCATTATTAGATACTATCTTCCAGGATATAATATGCATCCTAAATCAACAAACATTTCATGCCTCAAAAACTGCAAGAGGTGTTTTTTATATATATATATGTGTGTGTGTGTGTGTGTGTGTGTGTGTGTGTGTGTGTGTATAGATATAAATATGGATGTGGGATCAAAGAATACAAGTCAAAGTGGTTCCACTCACCACTACTCCCAGAAAACCATTTGGATGATATGTGCTTGCCTTTTCATTATAGACAAAAGTTGATTCACTTATGCGGATAATTTTCCTCAGTCACAAGGACGAGGTGACACTACTGCTATATGATGGGAGCAAAATAGAGGTGTAGGACTCAGATGATCCATCAGTGAATCTCTTGGTGGTCCTTGGTCACTTTCAAAGATATGAGTATTCCACAAGGCTGATTTTGGGAAAGACATAATACCAAGTGTTCCAGGACCTTCAGGGTAAATTCTGGGAGACTTCCTCCAAGAAAATTGCCCAGATAACCAAAGGCGCTAACCAAATCTGTTATTTTTGAGAAAAGGAGTGAGCAGACAGTCATGAATCTCTAGTATGCCTTTGAGTTCAGGGTCAGCTGTAGAAATTGTGGTTCCATCACACTAACCTGTCTCTTTTTAGAGCTCTAGGAAATAAGACAACCTGGAATTCTGTAAAAGTTCTTCCCAGATGGCACACACTTCATAGCAGAAGATCTAAAGGGCAAAGGTATTCACTTTACTGTAACAACGATTTTTCCATCTGGATCTCATCTTTGTATCTGAAAAACTTATGCTCTACACAACTAAAGATTTTGGATGATAATTGTTTAAAGCTGTCTCTTCATGCGGAATTGTCCTCTGCCACAGGGAATTGGCATATGCACATTTAAAATCTCTTCTGTGCTGTGGCCCTAGGACCACGCCCCAGAATGATGATTTGCTAAAAGGACACAGCATGCCGATATCTTCATGGCTATGATTTATTACAACATAAGATAAGAAAAATAGACAAAGGAAACTGCGAAACTACAAGCTGGGCAAAATCTAGGAGGGAAAAAAAAAAAAAACAAGCACAAGCTTCCGGGACACTTTTTCCAGTGAAATCATGGCAGAAAAGCTCGATTCCCTCAGTGAAGACATAGGAAAGTCATACGAAATGTTGCCAATCAAGCAAATTCTTTAGGAACTGAAGGATGTGGTTTTCAGTGGGAACTGATTACACAGGCTTGTCAGGCTGCAATGTGGGAAGCCTGCTAACAATGATGAGCTGATGCAAGGATACAGTGTTGACACCCTTGCCTTCATCTGTGATATCATACAAGAACTACCTATCTAAGCACCAGCTCTCTAAAAGGCTCCACACTCTACAAACGAAGTTATTGCTTCAGCATTATTCTCACTTCCTGCCTTCCTCCTTTCCTTACAGTTCTACTTAGAGCTCTTCCCAATAAAACTGTCTACAGTGCCCCGGCTTAGCATATGTTTCCAGGAAACATGGTATAAGGAGACAGTCCCAGTAGTGACTATCTGAGGTAGACTGAAGAAGAGATGATGAGGTCTAGTGACTTGCAAATGTTAAAGTAATAAGAATCCCCTAGGATATCATTAGCTTCTAAAATGCCTAGAATTTCAGATGGAGATTGAACAAGTACAAAATTTTCACTTATGACTATAATTCTAACAATCATAATTTTAATAATTATAATATAGAAAATCATGCCTTTAACTAGTAAAATAAGCTATGTGGCAGGTCCAATTTAGAGGAAAAACCATATGTTTGAAATGTAAAATGGAAATAGCTATAATCTCAGCAGATAGCTGAAAGTAAATAAGCAACATAATTTCATGTAGACTTAGAAGTCACCATAGAATTAGAGGGGAGACTTGGCAGATTGTTAGTAATAAAATCACAGGTGCACACGCACATACACACACACACACACACACACATACACAAATACCACTGTTACGTATTGTATACTGTCCTTGATATCAAAGAATTAAAAGAATATTCATTGTAATGTCTCTGGATCTCTGGGACAATACAGTTGCTTTGTGAAAGATAGTTGATTTTGATTATAAATGACTGTCCCTGCTTTGTGTGTGGTGCTTATAACACATCTGTATGTGAATAAGAGAGTTAATCTGTCCTATTAGATAGGGTCAGTGAAAGGATTTGAGATCTTAAGCTCCCTGATGAAAGGATAATCAACGTAGTCTTAAATTTTCCTAATTTTATAATCCTGAAAATATCTGCCATTGAATATAAATTAAACTTTTGCTTGCAAATGCTCCAGTTACAAATCAGTCAGTTTATTATTTAGTTGAATATAACAAAATGAAATTTCATTTGTCCAAATCAGCTTCATGACATGAATAGTATTTGGAATCTTAATCATTTGGTAGTAAATGGACCTAGCCACATGCATGTTCTCATGTGGTCCTGTACATACATTTCCCATATTATACATGAGGCTGTTTAATTACATGTTTCATTTCCTCATCTCCCTCACAGATCTAGGGACCTTGTGAAGTAACTGTATCTTGAATCTTTATGATGTTATGCCACATATCAGGAATCATAGTCTGAATTCATGGAATAACTAACTGCATTGGAAACAAGTGTGACTTTCCAATATTATAGAAAAGAGTACCCAAATCTTATTTAAGTGTTGGTTCAGATAAATAGGGAGAATGTTTCTATTTTATTATCCTGGAAAGTTTAGGAAAGGGTATTCATATATATTCATGTCTTAACTTTTACAAACATTTCTCCTCTCATTATTCTCTCCAAAGGTTGCCAAATGTCCTTTATCAACTCTATTTAAAAAAATACATTTATTCTTATAATTAATGGGGTTACCTGAATCTAAATTTTCCAGAATCTCTAACCCACGGGGATGTGGTTTAGAGTCTTCTAATAAGAGATAATTGTATAAGATATGGAAGTTCGGAAGAGAATCATAAGAAATTATTGACTAGCAGAAATTAAGAACAGGTTCATGGATATTGTAAGCTGCAGAACTGGAGTTTTAAATGACAGTTCCCTACTGTCCTCAGCAAAATTGTCCATGTCAAAATGTCAGGCAGCTGCAATCTTCAAAGCCAGCTTTCCTATTCCTCTTGCAGTTCTGCATTTCCTCAGAGCCAAAAGAGTTCGTTTGGATCTTTCCTAGCCCAGGCCTCTCAATGATTGTGTAATCCACATATTTCCTGTATCCAATCCCCTCCTGCTGAGTACCTGATGGCTTTCTTGTTCCCTGACAAAAATCGGTAATGTAGGAAAGGCTGAAGAAAAGGGATATATATATATATATATATATATATATGTATATATATATTTATACATTTTTATTTATATATTTATATTTATACATATATATATAAATGTTTAGATGCCTTAATTTTGAGTAGAGTTACTTCTAAATCTTTAAAAGATGGTCATTTTACTAGAGCCTAACTCAGTATTTGAGAGAAATAGAGGAAACATTTCCAAGGCAAAGGAGAAAACTCTTATAGGGAATGGTTTTAGAAAGTATTCTGATTGATTGTCCATTGGCTAGAAGCACTGCTTTCTCTTTTTTCTTTCTTTTTTCAGTACATATGAGGTTTTTTTTCCCTTCAATTTATGTTTAACTGTCTGATAAAAAAGTAAATAATAGATATTAAGGGGTACCATGTAATGTTCAATATATGCATATACTGCATAATGTTTAAGTCAAGTTTATCATTTATTTATGGTAAAAATTTCCAAATCCTTTTTCCTAGCACTTTGAAATATACACCATATTCTTGTTATCTATAATCACTATGTTGTGCAATAAAACATTAGAGCTTCTTGTTTCTATTAATTATAATGCAGAACCTACTGATCAACATTTCTCTACCTCTACCTCTTGAGCCCCTATTCTCCCTGACCTGCAGTTCCATTTCCACAGATTCCCTATATAGAATTTATAGTATGCATATCTACTATTTGTATAAAATTAAAGTGATAAAGGAGCTACTCACTAAAATTATTATGAATGAAAACCAGTATTTAGTTAAGCAGACATATAGACCAATGGTACAGAATAGAAGACACAAGACAAACCCACATAAACATAGTTATCTCATACTCAACAAAGGCACCAAAAACATACACTGTAGAAAAGAGAGTCTCTTCAACTAATGGTTCTGAGAAAACTGGAAAGCCACATGTAACAAAATGAAATGAATCTCCTATCTCTCACCCTTCACAAAAGTCATTTCAAAGTGGATCAAAGACTTAGGCACTGGAACACAGACCCTGCACCTAACAGAAGAAAAAGTAGGCCCAAGTCTTCACCATGTCGGCCTAGGAACTGACTTCCTTAACAAGACTTCTAAAGTGCAAGAAGTAAAATCAAAAGAATAAATAAATGAGATGGATTCAAACTAGCAATAACATGAAGAGAGCCTACAGAATGGGAGAAAATCTTTACCACATGCACCTCAGATAGAGCATTAATCTCCAGGGATATATAAAGAAAAAATAAAAAACATCAAAAACACAAATAACCCAAACAGACATTTTACAGAAGTAATACAATCGATCAACAAATGTGAAAAAAATGTTCATCTTTAGCAATTAGAGAAATGCAAATCAAAACTACTCCAAGATTTCATCTCAACCCAGTCAGAATGGCAATATCAAAAATACAAGCAACAATAAATTTTGACAAGAATGTAGGGGAAAAGGTACACTCACACAATGCTGCTGGGAATGAAGATTGGTGCAACCATTATGGAAAGCAGTATGAAGATTCCTCAGATAACTTAGAATGGAACCATCATTTGACCCAGCTATTCCACTTCTCGGTTTATACCCAAGGGACTTAAACTCAGCATACTACAGTGATGCAACCACATCAATGTTTATAGCAGCTCAACTCACAACAGCTAAATTATGGAACCAACTTAGGAGCCCTTAAACAGATAAATTGATAAATAAAATGTGATATATATATATACATATCATATACATATATATACACATATATATATACACACACATTCATATATGATGGAATATTACTCAGCCTTAAGGAAGAATGAAATTATGGCATTTGAAGGTAAATGGATGGAGCTGGAGAATATCATGCTAGTGAAATAAGTCAGTTCCAAAGAACCAAAGGCCAAATGTTTTCTCAGATATGTGGATGCTAATTCACAATAAGGGGGATGCTAATTTATAATGGCTAGGGAAGAATGGAGTTACTTTAGATTAGGTGGAGGGAAGTGAAGGCAGGGAATGAGTATAACATCAGGAAGGATAGTAGAATGAATTGGATATTACCCTATGTACATATATAACGATACAGCTGGTATAATTCTACATCATATACAACCAGAAGAATGAGGAATTGCATTTCATCTATGTATGATGAATCAAAGTGCATTCTACTGTCATGTATAAGTAATTAAAAAAGGAAATCCAAAAAGAAATATATGTGTGTATATATATGTGTGTGTGTATATATATACACACACACACTGACAGTTTATAATTCCTTTTGTTATTCTAATTAGTTGTACATGACAGTGGAATGCATTTTGACATATCATATATAAATGGAGTATAACTTCTCCTTCTTCTACTTGTACATGATGCAGAGTTATACAGGTTGTGTAATCATATATGCACATAGGGTAATAATGTCAAGTCATTTTCCTATCTTTCCTACCACCATACCCTCTCCCCTATAACTATTATTCCATCAAAAACAAAGATTCTGAAAGTATGTAATGGCATACACTGATTTTTATTTTAAAATTTTACATCCTTCTTGGCAGTAATTCTCTCTAAAGTAGTAACCATCTGCAGGATGAGTCATTTTATACATTTTATTTGAACATTTTATTTTATTTTTTTATTTTTATTTTTTTTAAATATTTTTTTTTAGTTGTTGATGGACACAATGTCTTTATTTTATTGCTTTGTATGTGGTGCTGAGGATCAAACCCAGGGCCTCACACATGCGAGGCAAGTGCTCTACCGCTGAGCTTTAATCCCAGCCCCTTATTTGAACATTTTAATTCCTTTTTTCCTACAACTAATTCATATCCACAAAATCTAAATTTAAGGTGTTATATTATTTAGAGTTAAATGTATATAATTGATACTTTGACAGTGGTAAAATATTTCCAAATAGAAAAAGAGAGATCTATTTTCAGATACATTTATAATCTGATTAATCAGATAACTACTGGGGAATTGTTAAAACTATTGAAATGCATACTGTAAGTCATTACTTTTAGGAATGTTACATGTTTTTCCTCTTTCCCTCCTGCCAATACTTCAAAAAAGTGTAAATAGGTCAATGAAATTTTGCATTTTTTTTCACTTTTAAAATCATCTGGTGAAGCTCTGAATATGGGGGCTGATGGATGTTGAATGACAAAGTTTAATTACTTAATATGACAGAATCACCCACTTAACATTAAAATGGTAAATTTTAAGTTATATTTTACTACAATTAAAAACTGGAAAAATATTCTATTTATTGGTACTAAAGTTCAGATTGATCCTTTATTTTTTTTGTCATTGATCACAATGAATTGTTTTCAAGTAGGGAGGGTTGAAGCAGAAAAATAAATGTATTTTCTTTTGGTATGAAGAACCCTAAAAATCAAATGGAGAAATCATTAAAACAATGTAAGATAAAAGCCAACTGATTAATGAAAGACTACTTCATATTAAATTTTTTATAATGAATGAACTGAACTTAGACATGTATTATAAGAAAAAAATATTGCTTTAATTTAAATATGAGGAAAGGGTATTAAAAAATGAATATCTAACATAGAGTCAGTCTTCTTCAGAAGAGTAAAAGATGAACACAAGATAGCAGGTAAACAGTGGAGAAGATCCTATGGTTTTCTACTATAGAAGAATTTTTTATGGTTTAACAGCTGTGGGGTGTCCAAGCCTGATTTGTCTTGTTTCCTACCAGTGTTCTCCAAAGGAAAGTCTTTCTATCCACTCACCACCTCAACTTTTTCAGAGATCTCAGTCAATCCACCAACAGAGACAAGGAAAACCATCTGAAGGAAACCAGCATACACATTCCTAGGGGAATTCCATGTCAGCTACCCATAACCCTCCTTGCCCATTATTGAAATCAGTGAGCACCTGAAGAGTCCAAGAATACATAAAGGAAAGCTATGTTAACTTAGAAAGGGAATCTGGTGAAAAGGGAGAGGGAGTTTCTCTTCCTGTCTGTGTTTGGAAACATTTAAATAAAACTAAGAAATATTTATATTTTGAAAGTTTGATAGAATCATTTGTGAAAATTTTCAGTCTCATTTTATTTTGGAAAGGAGCTGTTTGACAGCTTTCGCACATCCTACCATGATAATTGGTTTGTTTACATTTTATGCTCTCCTGGTAATTTATACTTTCTGAGAATTTGAAGTCAATTTTCAAATCTATTTAAACAGAGTTAAGCAAAATATCATCCTATAATTAGTTTCCTCATGGTTATGAAATTACTCTCTTGTTTGGATTAGCTACTAGTTTATCTATTTAATTGGATTCTTTCAAAGTACCAGATATTGAATTTATCTATCAATGTTAGTACTTAAATATTCTCATTGTCAATACATATTCTTATTGTTAAGACACATAGAGATTATTTGACTCCATTTCCAAATACTTGAGCCTGATGAATCATTTATATTTTATTTTTTAATTTACATAAGTATTTGAGAATTGGAATCCTGAATTTTCAATATGATAAGTAACTCAATTTTAAAAATGAACCATATTAAGGAAAATTTGATGTATAATAATCTACAACCATTTATTATGTCATTGAATAATACCAAAGTATCAGGTATAAAATTATGCAGATCATTTTGTTCAGACCCTCAAATATTTCATATTGCTCTTAATAGTATATCTATTTTCCCTTGCCCCAGATGTTCAATATGTTCTCTCATTACAGTTTACCATTTGATTTACCTTTTTTCTAGTCTTATATTAATGAAATTATATAATTTGTATTCTCTTCCATATGACACTTCTTGTGTGAACAAATAACTTGTTCATATTATTACTTATCCACGTTATTGCATCCACACTATATTCTTTTCAATGCTGAGTATTATTCCACTACATTTTTTATTCATTGACGTGTAGTTGGATATTAGAGTTGTTTTTAATTTCGACTATTACAGTTAAAGCTATGAACATTCTTGTACATGACTTTTTATAGCTGTATGCTTTTATTTCTCTTTGGAAATGCCTAGAAATGGAATTTGTGCATATTTGGAAGCTTTATGTTTACTGGCAACTGTAAATTTCTATGACAGTTGCTTATTTTTACTTTCCTACCAGTAGTATGTGACATATTAGTTGGGCAATATATACTCCCCACATTTGTATTCTAGTACTATTTGATTTACAGACATACAGTGCTATTGATACTTTTTGTCTATTTTTATAGATATGTAGTGCTGTTTCAAATAGTTTTAACTGACACTTTTTAAAATTTATTTGTTCTTTTTTGATATATAAGAGTATATTTTGACATATTTTCTAGTGACAACTTCAAATATCTTTCCATGTGATCATCTGCCACTTTTATATATTGTGTAGTAAATTGTATTTTCAATTACTTTGCATGTTTTATATGGGATAACTCATTGAGTTATAAGGGTTGTTGAATATATTAAAATGAAAATCCTGTGTCAAATATATAAAAAGCAACAATTTATTAGTAACAAGTTTTTTTGATACAACTTATTTTGTAATTTTGTTCCTTGATTTGCATCCTTTCTATGGAATATTTTAGAAACTTTACAATTCTAGTATTTGTATTAGGTTTATGACAACTATCAGTGAATATTTTGTGTGGTATGAATTAAGGGACAATAGTTTCTTTAACATCTATTTCATTGATCCTGAAAATTTTACTGTACATAAGTTTTCCATATATATAGTTTTATTTCTGAAACTTCAATTATATTCCATTCATCTATGTATCAATCCCTATGACATTTTCACCCAATGCTTAGTTTTATTCACTTAAAAATCTACCTTTACTTGATCTCATTAATTGAATGATATTTTGCCTTGAAATATAATGTTAATTGATTTTTTTCTTATTCTACTTATAATTGTTTCATTGTCTCCTCTCTTGTATAATTTTGATGAGAAATCCATGGACATTCAATTTATGCTTCTTTATTCTTTTAATTTTTTTCAATAATTTCTTGCATTTTTGTTTTTCAGCTATTTGATTACAATGTGCTTGAATTTTTCCTTTGCATTTATTCTACTTCTGGATTTTTTATTCTTCATCTTGAAACTCCTATATTTTACTAATTTGGGAAGATTTTTGCCATTGTATCTTCTCATTAATCTTCTCTTTCTGTTCTCTCCCCTCTTAAGTCTAAAATCTTGTACATGTTAGGCTTTCTTATCTTACGTATCCCTGACATTTTGAGTGTTTTCCTGGGAATTTCTCCTTGTTCTTCAAATTTACTAATCTCTTTAAGTTCATTGACTCATTCTACAGTCACCTACATTTTGCTTTTATACACATCAAATGGTTTATTTTTCACAGAGATGGTATTTCCTTCTTAGCAACTTTAAAGTATTTGATTCCTTTATATGTTTTCCATTTCTCTTCTGGAGATTTCCTGATGTTCCTTTCATTATAAACATGTTCTTAAAACTCCAACCACAATTATAGCAGCTTTAAATCCCTTGTTTCATGATCTAAGATCTGAATGATTTCATAGTAGTCATCTGCTGAGTGTCTGTTCCATGGAGAGTGGCTAATATTGCTGTATCATTTCTCATGTTAATAAATCTTAGTTTGTATCCTGAAAATTGTTAATGTTGTGTTTGAAACACTGAATTATATCATATCTCTACAGTGTTGATTTATTTTAGTAGTTGTCAGGTAATTTTGCTTATATTTCAATCTCTGGCACATGTATGCTGAATGGAGCTTGGATCTAAGTTCAAATAGGTTTTTGTATGCCTTGGTCCTATTAAACATTATTCTCCTTCTATTATATTCACAATAATATTTTTAAAAATATTTTATTAGTTGCAGATGAACACAATATCTTTATTTATGTTTATGTGGTGTTGAGGATCAAACCCAGTGCCTCATGCTAGGCAAGTGCTCTACCACTGACCTCATCCACAGCCCCCACAATAATGTTTTAAAAGTCCATTGTCTCCATTATGGAGTATTTGTTATTAACATCCTTTGGCAATAGACACATTCTGTTTTTGAGAGAAATGTCTTTTACTTGGTTCAGTCCTTAGGCCTGCATCTGTTCACTTTAGCAGCAGCAACAAAGTACAGCATCTCAGAGAGAAGCACTCCACAGGCTAGAAGCCATCCATCAGCAAGTGTTTGATACCTGGCTATGGGATTATTAGGGTGGGAACAGAGAATGGAAGTTCAATAAGAGAGGTAGCTAGGGTAGGGACTTAATCAGTTAATCAGGAAGGGTAACTGAATGGCCTCTAGCCAGAACTTTCAAAAAGTAAGGACATTTGGGCCATGCTTTTCAGATGCAGGTTGGGATATTTTTCTCTATCTTTGTCCTTTCTGATTTACTCCCTCACTCTGCAGTAGCACTTAGAATCATTCCCCTTGCTCCTACAGCAGAAAAGATGAAGGCTTTCTGTGAAAGACAGAGGGATATTACATCATCATCAAACATTAGCTTCCTTCAGGGCACAGAGGCAAAATAAAAACAAAAACAAGAAATATGAAAGAATATTTTGCTAGCTCATTCCCTGAAAATTTCAGCACCCTCTAAATCTGCCTGTGCCTCTTCACTTTCTACAGTTCTCCAGCAGCTGCTTCTACTCTTCTAACCAGAGTTTTGAGTTATTTTTTGTGAGATATTTTGGTAGAAACTTACTAATTTATGTAATAGTGGAGTCTAATATGTGCAATATTTTGACCTATTTTCTAGGACCATTTGTTGGATATGTTGTAATTACTGCTTTGATGGGGGGAATGTTTGGGGAAAAAACCACAAAATATCAAACTATACAATATGAATCTTAATCAGAAATCTAACTCAATGTCAAATTTTATTACTAGTTTTAAGGTATCAATAAATTTAGAAGATGCCAAACTATCAATGCAGTTTTCCAGGTCCATTTTTAAAATATCCTAACGTACCACAGAATAGATTAACATGCGAGGTCTTTATGTGGTAATTGAGTTCATTTCATGTCACAAATAAAGAAGGAAATGCCTCCCTCATAAGATGTTCCCATTTTTTTAATGGTTGAATACCATATGTGACATTCTCTAAGGAGTCATGTTTTTGTTTTCAGCCTAAAACATCCTAGAAATATATAAATTCTACCAAAAGCCATATATACTTTCTAAAATTATTAGTAGTTGGTTGCTTAGTGCTTATTTTATCAGCATAATGTCTTACGAGATTGAAAGATTCTTTTGGTGGTAAGACACTTCATACTGACACTGGAATAGACGACAGATACAACTGTTTGTTGCTTGAACTCCAAAACAGAGAAGCTGCCAGGCAAGGCCATGCACATGGTTGCATGTGAGAACAAGGGAACAGCAATCTGGAAGTGTAGGAATTAGCGTGTGCATGGTAGGTAGAATAGAGTTAGTGAGGGTGCTGAGGCTCTCTGTGAACTGAGTAATTTGAGCAATTTCTTGGAATCCAGGACACAGGGCCTGTCCCTAATTTTAACTTGGCCAAGGGGTTGCTAGTGGGAATAATACTGAAGTGGTTGGGGTATGGGTCTTATTAGTTGGTTAAGATGTGGAATTCACTAATGTCTAGCCAGAGGCTCAAAAATTGAGTAAATAAAACACTTTAAAAGAATATTATTCAAGTCTATAGCTTACTTGGATTATCTTTATACTTGTGGGATGCCCATCCACTAAAGAAGGAATTGCATGTGGCCACTCACACATCAGATAGAGCACTGATCTCCAGGATATATAAAGAACTCAAAAAACTTAACACCAAAAATACAAACAATCCAATCAACAAATGGGCTAAGGAGCTGAATAGAAACCTCTCAGAAGATGATATACAATCAATAAACATATGAAGAAATGTTCAACGTCTCTAGCCATTAGAGAAATGCAAATCAAAACTACCCTCAGATTTCATCTCACCCCAGTCAGAATGGCAACTATCCAAAATACAATACAACAATACTATCCAAAATACAAAATACAACAATAAGTGCTGGTAAGGATGTGGAGAAAAAGGTACACTTAAACATTGCTGGTGGGATTGCAAACTGGTGCAACCAATTTGGAAAGCAGTATGGAGACTGCTTAAAATACTTGGAATGGAACCACCATTTGACCCAGCTATCTCACTCCTTGGCCTATACCCTAAAGACTTAAAAACAGCACACTACAGTAAAGC
>CM053405.1:16905800-16922333 GCA_028644305.1 Xerus rutilus | reverse complement strand
GGGAAAGGGGAATGAATATAGTAAAGATGGTTGATGGCGATCGTCATCACTACCCTTGGTGCATGTATGAAGACACAATTGGTGTGACTTTATCTGGTTTGCAACCAGAGAAATGGAAAAACTGAGCTCTATATATGTACTATGACTTGAAATGCAATTAAATAAACTAATAAATAAAAATAAAAAAAGGAAGGAATTGAAGATCTGCTGCATAATGACTTAGTATATATGAGGCATTAAAATTATGTGAAAAAAATTCTAAAAGTAATATGGGAATCCAGTTCCCTTATCAACTAGTGACATTTGGAGGTTCCCACCTCCCAGTATAATCTGGACCAAGATGCAGCAGCTTGTAGGCTACAATTATTCTTAGTTGCAGAGGGGACCTGAGATCACTCTCCACACCTCCATTTCCTTTGCCTTATCCTGGTATGGAGAAGACCTTGAATCTTTCAAATGCCTCCATTGTCCATGAAATTTCAAGTATTAAGAAAAGAAATAGCCAATCACAGAGGATGCAGAGTACTTTGTCTATACCAGGAACAAATAATAAAAAATTACAACTTATGGTTGAAACTAATAAAAACAATGACAGTAGATGCCCAGTGAGGTTGATTCAGTATGGCCTATGAACACTCAAACTCTGACTGGCCAATGGGAGGAGTTACAAGTTTGGCCACTTAATCCTGGATAAACAGGGGGAGTCTGAATTTACTACAATGACTATTTTCTCTTCTTCCTTCATGAATCTCCATTTATTTCCAACTACTCACCAACTAAAGGTATTCAGCTGTCAGCACAGGCAATCTGATGATTGCATGTGGGTGTGCAAGACATGGTTCTTGCCAACATCTGGTGAAAACTTCCGGTAGGGAAAGTGCTGAAGTGTCAACTTTTCCTATTAATAAAGCAGGAAATAAAAACTAGTACTATTACGGTAATTTCTGTAGACCTGTATTAATCTAAGGTCTACAGAATCTTAGAGAAATAGGACCAAAGGGTATGTATGTCTATGTCTATATCTGTGCTTCTGTCTACACTTGTATCTATCTATCTATGAGTATGTTTATATACATAAATACATATGAAAAAGAACAATTTATTTAAAGCAATTGGCTCATGAAGTTTTGGAGACAGAGAAGTCTGAAATGCACAGAGTGGGATCAGTAGGCTAGAGACTCAGGGAAGATGGAATTGTAACATTAGGCCCTAAGGCAGGAAAGGGGCAGAATTTATTCTTCCTCTAGGAGGACTCACGTTCTTTTAAAGCCTTCAAATGTTTGAGACCCACTCACATTATGCAGGGAAATTTTCTTTACTCAAAACATACTAATTTAAATGTTAATTATCTCTAAAAATATACATTCATAACAACATTGAGATTGGCATTTGTCAGAACATTTGGATACCATAGTGTAGCCAAGCTGACCCATAATATTAAATATCACAAGGTCCTTTTCCAGCTCAGTTATTTTCTAGTCTCTGGCCTTTATTGTTAGTCTCAAAAGAGAAATGAGACTCTGCTGAAGCTCAGCTATGTGAAACTGGAGGAACTCTAATCTGCAGCCTCCTTGGATATTTCAAGCTCTCCCTACCCTGTCATCCTGTATGCAGGTTCTTCCTCAGGTCAAATTCTTCTGAACAGGCTCTGTACTCAGAGTAAAGTCATTGCCTTAACTGTTGGGGTCCAAGTGATGGAATTAGCCCTAGTTTCCAAGCAGAGGATCAGAAATGTGGTAGCAGGGTTTCAAAAGTAGCATTTCAGGATTTTCTTTTTTATTTCTTGTACACAGAAAGGGCTAGCCAGTTCTTACCTACCATTTCTTTGAGTCACAGACGCTATCTCAGGTCAATTGGCTCTCCCAGTTTAGGCAGAGAGGTTCTAATCAGAAAGTAATGCAGGTATTTTTCATGCAGAAGTTCTTAGGGATACTTAAGGAATCATCATACTGGTGTTCATTTTATATTCGAAAATGCATGTTGCTATTCTGCATTATTCTGTATTTAAGCATTGATTGTATTAAATTATATCTCATTTTAAGTTAGATATGTCATCATCTTGCTGACATTTATGGATTATTTGACACTATATGCACTATGTAAATTAAATTCAACAAGAGTAGTTACCATCATCTTTAAATATATGCTTATCTGTCAAAATCAAAGAATGTTAAAGCTAGAAGAAAAAATACAGGTATTGTAAACTAGGTCCATAAACTTTCCTGTATGAAAAGTCAGAAAAGTACAGTTACTATTACAGATTGCGTATATTCTCTATTTTATATTCTTTCCCATTTTTAAAACAACTCTTTTTAAATGTACCAAAACAAACAAAAGTAATTTTTCATTTAAAAGTCAATAAAAAAGAGAAAAAAGAAAGAAGCTGTTATTTCCCTACTCCTGTATATTTTTACTTATAAGGAAAGTGAGGCAGGCATATAAACCATAAGAATTATCTTACTCTAGCAAATATGTGACTGTAACACGACTAAGCTCTGAACTCCTGGTGTAGTTCCTGGTGAGTGTGGTCATTCAGAATACAACTCTGCTCATTGCTGAGAGAATACTCCTGAGAAGTAGTTAGGGCTAAACAAAATCAGTGGACAGAATTCTATCCAAGCATCAACCAAATCTCAGTTCTGTTTGTTTCCCAGAATGTCTGATAACATTTGTTCATCTTTTACCGACTAAAATAAGAATTGTTTTCTTTGTAGCGGCCGGTTGTGGCAGCACACTGGAAATTCCAGCTACTCAGGTGGCTGAGGCCAGTGTGAGGCCAGCCTGCATAACTTAGCAAGACCCTGATTTCAAATAAAACTAAAAAGGACTGGGGATATAGTTCTGCAGAAGAGCATATGCCTAAGCATGTGTGAGACCTGGCCCTGGAAATAAAAGCAAAACATACACACATACAAACATACAAAACAATAGCTCTTTGTCCTCTCTCCAATCCCTGGGTATTTTGCCTGTGAGACACATAACCATATGTACAATTACTACATATTTATCTCAGATGTACAATCTGGCACAGGGCTATTTGAAGCTATGCTATTAGGGGAAAGTTTTACAAATATACAAAAGTACTTGATGTTGCAGGATTATATTCTAAAACATGGAACAGGGATATATAAAATGAAAATTAAATTATGTTAAAATTTACATAATAAGATACATTTTGTTAAAATGTATCATTTTATTCTGTGGGAACAAAAAGAGGAAAACAAAGAGATAAGGAGTTGTTAAGCAGTCATGTGCATCCCCATCCAGTATATTTTAAGCATGAACAATAGCTCTGTGAGAAATTTTTGAACCTGTTCATAAAATAGAAAAAAAAATCTGTTAATATCTGTTAATAACCTATCTGCACATCAATTGTATTTTCACTAGCAAAGTTATTATTTCTAATTATTGTTTGGTGTGCAGAGGTAAAATCTTTACAAATGGTTTGTTGAATCTAAATAAAAGAATCTGGCTCCTACTAATTAAACTTCATTTTATGTTATGTGATTTTTAAGAAAATGAGTTTAAAGAATAATGGCAACCATAATTATTACAATTATAATTTTGCTCAATAATTAAAATGCTTTATACTTAAAGGTAAAATATTTTGTGAATCCCCATATTTGTTTACTTTTTTATCTAAATCTAAGTATTTTCATTGTTTCTCTTCTTTTACAAGTCCTCAACAAAACTAAAACTAAAACTATAGAAAATGAGATGACAAAATGGAGGATTTTACTTGTGTGGGACATTTTAGGTGCTTATTAACTTTAAAGATACTCTTATTAGGAGAATCACATTTTGGTTTTGAAAATAGTCTTAACCATTTGCTTCCTTGCTTACTCTATTAGGGGAAGCTGATTGCTTGGCTCTCAGAAATCATTTCAATCAAAGCCTTATTCTAAAATTTAAAATTGCTTTACTTCAATGTCTGGTCATTACATGAAGTTAGTAATCCTGGCCTCACCTGCTTTAGCTTTTAAAAGTTAGAGGCCTTTTGCTTAGAAAGTTAGAGGCCTTTTTTTCCCCCAAGAGACACTGCCCATTGCCTTTGGTTCATAGTATAAGTGATAGGAGCTAATTATAAAGATAAATATTTAGCTGGGTGTGGTGGTGCATGACTTCTAATCCCAGCAGCTCAAGAGGTTTAGGCAGGAGGAGCACAAGTTCAAAACCCCCTTCAGCATCTTAGCAAGGCCCTAGGTAACTTAGCGACAACCAGTCTCAAAGAAAATAAATAAATAAAAAGGGCTGGGGGATGTGGCTCAGTGGTTAAGTGCCACTGAGTTCAATCCCTGATTCAAAAAAAAAAAAGAGAAGAAAGAGAGAAAAAAAAACCCATGCATTTCTTTGCAAAATATATAATTTAAAATCACCAATAAATATTAAGTACTATATACTTCATTTATGCTATGTACATAGAATAAATGGTGATGTATGTATTAAATAAAATGTCAAATAAACTTCATGAGTTCTTTCAACAGGTCATCCTTTTCTTAAACAAACAAATAAAAAAAAACCAAGTTTTTAACATTTCCTATATTTGTGTTCCATAGCTTTATGGTTATAGGAGGGAAATCTAAAGCCTTGAGAGGTTAATTTTTTGCCTACAGTCACATAGCTAACTGTAGATTCGTCTGAGTAAAATTTTTCTGTAGATTACAAGAGCAGATTTACATTTCACATATGCACAATCTTTTGCAAATCTAGAAGGCACAGTTTGGCAGCTCTTCCCTACCTGGCAATATTTCTTCTTAACCTTAGACATCTTCTAGCACTTTGACAGCAAAGAAAGAAAGACAAGAGGGCTGGGATTGTAGCTCAGTGGTAGAGCGTTTGCCTTGCATGCTTGAGGCACTGGGTTCGATCCTCAGCACCACATAAAAATAAATAAAGATATTGTGTCCATCTACAACTAAAAAAAAGTTAAAAAAAAAAAAAAAGACAAGAGACTCCACCAGCAATTAATTGATTTATCTGGGAAGTGACATGCATCTTCTTACTATTTCATTCTCATAAGGCCCTGTTGAAAAGCAAGGAATTTCACAGCTCTGGTTTCAATATTTAGCAAGAAAATCTGAGAGCAACTGAGAAGTCAAGAACAATGACCATTCATTAAATAACGACTTTCAATAATAATTTTTGAATAATAAATGCTACTCCTGATTAAAAAAAAAAAAAAGAAAAGCAAGGAATTTGAGAATTTGAGTGTCCCATGTATTTGAAAGAAGAAAAAGTGCAGTGAGTGGGAGCAAACACTGGTTTTCCATGTGTGGGTACTATAAAGTAAAATCCAACGAGTTCAAGTTTGCTAGTTTCAGAGGTTACTCAGTCATAATGACACCTCTGTGTGCAAAAAGAATGTCAAAATTCTTTTAGTTGATCAATTTTCCAAAAACTCATCTCTAAAACACAAGGTTGTTTATTTCAAAGACTATGCTCAGAACTTAAAACTAATTGGGCATTATTTGATTTACTTTTTATAAATATATCAATAAGTTAGATGACTGTTGAACAGAATTCTTTGCAACCACATCTGCTTTAATTTTCTTACCTACACAGGTTCTTTTCCTTGATATGTACTTGTTATGCAAGAAGGATCTTCTGAAAGGGTGCCCAATATTTTGTTTTCTTGAAGGAATTTAGTTGTAGTCCACAATATATCAGTGGTGTTTTCTTATTATAATGTGAGATTTAATTTTTCTCTAAGGTTGGGTATAGCAAATTGAAATAGTATCTCCCCATGACATTATTTCAAGAGGAAACTGTTCACCATCATAATACAAATTTGTATTGCAGTAATTCTGACAGCAGCAGTAATGCCAGTTGATAGTAAATTATATACCTAGAGAATAAACAATTCTTTTGTTGTACTTCAAACTTACAATCATAATGATATTGACAGAATGTAAAATATGCCATGTTTTACTTCATTTTTCTTCATGAATGAAAGCTCAAATATTAACTTGGAACTCATTTTGCTTAAATATACTGTATTATCACATTTGATATCATAATTTTTCCTAGGCATATCAAATCATTTTTAATGAGCATTTTAAATAAGGATTAGGAAATGTAAGACTCAACTACTCTACTTAAAAAAATAATAATACATTTACCTTTGTTTCATATTCTGGAAAAATCAAATAGGTAATTCAATTATATTTCAAGTGAAGAATAAAATATTTGATTTTCTTGTAAAACAATACTATTCACTATTGCTTACATATGAAACTGAGTTTCAGAGACCTCAGTGTTGTAGTTTAACTTTGATTGCTGAGAGCTGTCAGCTAGCATGGTACTTAGGTGCATTCTTTCTGAATCTCTTTCACTGTCTACATTCTGATACTCTCTCTCCACTACCAAGTGTGCTCTTTCATGGATTACTGTGTCAATTGCACCACAGTTAGAATACTTATTCAAGTGTGTATCTTAGAGGCTCAGTGAAAATGAGAATATAATTCCTGTGTCAGAATTGGGTTTTCTTCCCATAGCTTCAGAATCCAATCAACCACTGCCTGTTCTTTTAGCAGGATTGTAGGCTTTCACAGACCCAAAGAGGCTTTACTGATTATTTAATTTCAGATTTCAAGATTTAATAAAATTATATTTGGATTTGTAGATTTATTTTATTTAGTTCCAGTTTTTTATTTCTATCAGTCTGTCTTTTCTACATGACCCATCTTACTACCTACATTTTTCTTTGTCTAAAAAAATCTTCTAAAACATTTTCTTTGTTTTATTGCATATTTAAAATTATGTTAATTTTTTGTCAAATTGAACACAGCAGCCTCAAATTAAATAAAAACTCTGAAGACCAACTATCCTAATTCTCACCATTTTGCTCATTTTTTAAAAATTCTGACAACAGAGGAAACCACATGATCCACTGGCATCTTTGTGTCTAAAATCCTTCCTATCCTCAATTCTCTGCAATTCAAATTGAACTTCAAGATCAATAATTAAAATCTCCCCTTTACTTTTTGTCCTTATCTCACTTCACTGAGTTTTGTTGTTGAAATCACAGGTCTCACTAACCTGTGATTAGTGAAACTCTCCAATGGTACAGGTTGCCCTACACATGGCTCATTTGACCTTCCTATCATAGTCTTCCTTTCCACTTAAAAAGGACCCTCATGATGGTCCATTGCTGTATTCCATTTACCCTTCTACTTTTCTAGAATAACACTTTATACTTTATCTTCTGTTCTCAAATCCCACCTCCACTCTCCTTATCCTCAGCTTTGAAATTGCTCCTTCTTTTACTGAAATGAAAACATGGAAACAGATGAGATCCTTCACAAACTTTCTTCACTAGATTAAATTTATGAACAAAAATTTCTGCCTCTATGTCTATAGGTTCTACCTTCTTGTCTGATTACTTTAAAAGAATCACTTGTACTTTATAAGAAGAAAATAGACCCTTGGCCTTTTAACTGTTTTTTAATCCAATTTTTTATAAGAAAATAGACCCTTTAGAACCCGTGTTCTAAAACACAGCATATTTTACATTCTGTCAATATCATTATGATTGTAAGTTTGAAGTACAACAAAAGAAATGTTTATTCTCTAGGTATGTAAGTTACTATCAATATGAGTTAATATGCTTATGAAATAAACTGTTTATTGAGCAGTTTTAATAATATAACAGGGTAGATACATATCTAAGTGTGTACTTGAATTAATCCCTTGCCACTTAGAAATGCAGGCTCGCTCTCTTCATTGATATCCTTTCCATACTTGAAATTTTCCATCTGCATATAAGTTTTCCCATCTAAACAGAAGAAGAATTGGAGGAGGAGGAGGAGGAGGAGGAGGAGGAGGAGGAGGAGGAGGAGGAGGAGGAGAAAAGTAAGCAAAGCTGAGCAATTTTCTCAATGCCTCTTTCCTTTTCTTGGACCTCTCCCATCTCTCTTCTTTATTGAAAGGATTAGCTGTACCCACCATCTCCAGTTAGTCTTCTCCCCTTCTCTTGGACCTATGCTAATTATATTTTCTTTCTCTTCTCCAAGAATGCTTTCCCCATCCAGGTCACCTGTGATTCATACATTCAGACATTCTCACTCTTCAGGACTATTATTTTCTGTCCTATTTATTCAACCCACAGTACAAACACAAATTGATCTAACAGTTATTTTTTTCTTTAATTGCTCTACACACTATGCTTACTATTTTTTTAATCTTGCTCTATGTTCCATCTCTTTTGATAGTTCCTGGTAATCTCCAAGATTTATTGATTTTGAAACTCACCAATGGTAGTATTTGAACTTCTCTGTTTTGTTTTCCATATTCACTCATTTGATGCTCATTTTTCCTACTTGGCTAAGTATTCTAAATAAATAATTCAAGCTCTTACCTCCAGAAGTTTTTGTTTGTTTTTATTTTCTGGTGGTACTGGGCCTGAACCTATGGATGTTCTACCACTGAACTACATCCTCAGACTTTTTACTTTTTTTCTTTTTAATTTTTGAAAAAGGGTCTTTAGTAAGTTGCCCAAGCTGGTATTGAAATTGCAATCCTCCTGTCTTCGTCTCCCAAGTTGCTGGGATTACAGGTTTGTTTCACTGTGCTTGGCCCTCCAAACCATTTTAACTGGGCTTCAGGTTCAGCTCTGAACACCTTCCTTGTTTCCCTCCTGACCACCTGCTCTGCTTTCACTTTGATACAAAGCAGTGGTATTTCCTGTATGGGTTATTTCAGTGGCCTTTTAACTGTTCTTTTTTATCCCATCCTGTGTCTGTAAGGCCTATTTTCTGCACAGTTGCCAAAACTGTCCTGTTAAAAGATGCCACACCACATCTCCATCCAAGCATTGTTGAAGACTTCCCATCTCACTCAAAGTAGAAGCCAAAGTCTGGTAACAGCCTCTGTGGCATTTCCCACTCCTCATGGTTTCTCCAACCACAGCTATTTTCTCCCTCTAGCCACAGTCTAGTCTACTGTCCTCACTACTTTTTCTCAAACGTGTCAAGCAAACTGCAGCCTCAGTTCTCTCTTCCTCCAGATACAAGTATTTTTTTTTCTCTTAAATTTCAGTCTTGATCCAAATTTTACCTGCTCAGGTAGATTCCCCTAGATACTGTAATGTTGCATTAAACAAACCCAGAACACCTACCCCATCCCCTACCATATCATATTATTTTCTTAAACTCTTTATTCAGACTTTATATTTTGTTTCCCCTTGTCAAAATAATGTCTCCATGTGGACAGGAATTTCCTAAACTATTTTGTTAATTGCTTAAACCTTAGCAGTTAAAATTGTGTTTAGTCCCTAGAAGGCATTCAATAAAATTTTTGATTAAATAACTTCTCCAAATATGTTCACTTTCATTAATATTTCATTTTATTGCATTCATGTTATAAATCTGTGATGTTGCTGAAAATACTATTGTTTCAGTCAGCTGTCTCACTGCTATAACAAAAGATCTGACAAGAACAATTTTAGAGGAGGAAAAGTTTATTTGGCACTCATGATTTCAAAGGTCTCAGTCTATAGATGGCCAGTTCCATTTCTCTGAGCCCAAGATGAGGCAGAACATCTATGAGGAAGAGGATGTCAGAGGAAGGCAGTTTAGGACATGGAAGCAGAGAAAGAGATTACTCCTCTCACCACTGACAAAATGTATAGCTCAATGAGCCATCTACTGGAGTGATACCGTAACTGTCTATAGTTATTACCCAGTCATTCCATATCAGGCTATTAGGGGATTACTTCACCTATTAGTTAAACCTCTTACCCAATTATTTCACCTCTAGACTTTCTTATATTGTCTCTCACACGAGCTTTTGAGAGACATCTAATACCTAAATCATAACAAATATTAAATTACATGAGATACACAAATTATATTCACAATATACAGGAAATATCTAAAGGTTACATTAGTCTGTTAAAACAAATAAGAGTACTGTTACACCCCCTCTATCACCAAAATGTATATTTTTAAAAAATACTTTTTTGAAATTTAAAAGGTTGCTATTTAGTCAACAACAGTTTATTGTATAACAAATATTTTGAGAAAAATTTTGAAATAGAAATTAAAGGGAGGGGCTGAGATTGTGGCTCAGTGGTAGAGCACTTGCTTTGCATGTGTGAGGCACTGGGTTCGATCCTCAGCACCACATAAAAATAAATAAACAAAATAAAGACATTGTGTCCATGTATAACTAAAAAATATTTAAAAAAAAAGGAAAACAAATATAAATACCTATGTAAATAACATCAGGTCAAGAAATAGGATACTCTCACTACTAACAGAAAACTCTCCTCTGGTTCACTCTTGTGTATAACCTACAAAAATATCACTATCCTGCTTTTTATAGTAATCAGCTCCTTGCTGTTCTTTATAACATTTCCATTTATATGAATGGAACTAAAATTATAATTTACTTTTGGAGGCTTTTAAATTTTCTATAAAATAAGGTTGATCATGTTCTGTGTCTGACTCCTTTGTTTGACGTTTTTATTATAATTTTACCTATATTTTTATGTGTTTTAAAACATTAATTTGCATGTTGACCCAATGTTATATTTGACTATGGTATGATTATCTACATTACTATTTGTAGATATTTTATTATTTTCAGCTATAGCAAATACAACGGTTATGATAGTTTCTTTACATGTCTACCTTTGAAAGAATTTCCATATATCCTGAGAGGAAGTGCTAGTTGAAAACTTTCATATCTTACTAGGTAATGCCAAAATGTAGACCAGTGTATACCTATGAGAGTAGTTTGAGTGTCCTGCTGAATACAGTTACCAATACTTCCTATTATCCTTCTTTGTCATATTTAATTTTTGCCAATCTGGGTTCTTACCTTGCCTTACATTTAGCTTTTGAGTTGCTCTTCTGTGTTTACTAGAAAAATTTTGAAGATGCTATTCAATTATTTTTGCTCGTTTTCTTTTTTTTTTGGTCTTTGTTGAGTTTTTAAAACATTACTTACCTGAGATTGAACCTAGAGGTGCTCTAGCACTGAGCAACAACCCCAGCCCTTTTTATTTTGAGACAGGGTCTCACTATGTTTCTGAGGCTGGTTTTGAATTTGCAATCCTCCAGCCTCAACCTCCCTATCCTCTGTGACTACAGGCATGCACCACTGCCCCCCAGCAGCATTACATTTTTATTAAAGCTACAACTTCCTTATATGAAAAACTTTTACAAATAATTTTTCCACGTAGGTTGTCTTTTTACCATCTCTTGTTGCCTTTTAATGAACAGATGTTCTTAATTTTAATGTACTCAAACTGATTTTGCTTTTATGTCTCATTTAAGAAATATTATCTATCTCATGATTATGAAGACATTATATGCTACCTCCAGAAAGCTACTTGTTTTATTTTTTACATTAAGGATTATAATTCACAAGAATGAATGTCTGTCTATATGTGGTATGAGAAAGGAGCCCTATTTTTTTCCATGTAAAAATCTAATTATCCTAACCTTGGTTATTTGATCATGGAAATCCTTATTACTTACACTGGCTTCTTAACTAAATAGTACAAAAATAGTCATAGGTAATAATGAATGATCCTTTCTAACCTATTTGTCATTAACTAGTATTTGTTAGCCTTGTTATTAAAGTGATGCCTTTTAAAACTTAATTGTTTTATCACCATACTATCTATTTACTTGGTGCTACTTTGTAAAGTATCATGATGATTTAAATTTCACAACAGGCTGGTATGTACTGCATTTGTCACACATGTCACATCTCACTCATTTTAAGTCAATGACGTTATATAGCAGACACAAATTTTACCTCAGCTTCTTTCATTATATAATTTTAGTCTTTTATCTGATAAATTCAAAATAATAATGTAATAATCTTCAAGATAATTTTTAAATCATCTAATATATAAAGTCATTCCATGCATTGTTCTTATCAAATAGGAAAAAATAAAGCTTGTACAGCTTTGCAAATTCTATAATGAAAAACTCCTTAAATACTTGCACTGGTTTTATTTTCTTTAGATTATGGTAGTTAAAGATGCTGAATAAAAAATCAAGGATTAATTGTTTTATTTGCAATGATTATATTGACCCTAGTCTGGAAGAAAAAAAAAATCAATGCACAGGATTCCAATTATGTCCTGTGCAAAATGACTGTGGCTTTTCCTACTCTCCAAAAATGTCTGTACGTTTGAACAGTAACTGCTGCTATGAATTGATCATATCACGAAATCTGGATCCAGATTTGGTATGTTTTCATCACAAACTAGGGAAGATTGAAATACAGATGGCCATAAAGCCCTCAATAGGAAACTTGAAAACATCTCATCTCAACAAAATTCCACATAAAAAAACTGCCAGAAAGCAGATGGAAAAATAAAATACATTTCAATTTGTGTGGGCTTGTTCTAGTCTTTGATTGTTTTTCTTTCTTTTTTATTACTACAGACTGATCCCAGTCCTTCACACATGAGATGAAAGTGACCTATATCTCTAGCTCTTTGTATTTTATTTTGAGACAAGGTCTTGCTGCGTTACTCAGACTGGCCTTGACCTTTCAATGCTCCCACTTTAGACTCCAGTGCTCTGGGATAGCAATGTGTGCCAAGTCCAGTAATCATTTGATTTTTTAAAAATTTTTTAATATTTATTTTTTAGTTGGAGGTGGACAGAATACCTTTATTTTATCTTTATGTGGTGCTGAGGATCGAACCCAGTGCCTCACGCGTGCTAGGCGAGCACGCTACCACTGCGCCATAACCCCAGCCCGATTTTTAGGACTTAATTATTTTGAATATTTGAATAGGTAAAGCACATAACAACTATAAATTGTTTTAGTTATTGCTCTATTTTTATTAGCAATGCATAACATATTGCATATTTTCAACACTGATATGACTTAGAAGTATAAATACGTCAAATCGCTTGGAAATTTTGTTTGATTTTATTAAAATAAATGCACAAATTAACAAATTATGTGGGACAAAAAAGATAATTAGTTGTCCAAAATATGCACATTTGTGAAATTATTCCTTTAATAAATAACCAAATATTTTGAAAGACTAGCACATTCCTAAAACTCTATTGAACTCCGTGAAATCATTTGCAAGCTATGATTTTTCTAATTAATAAAATATATGTATAAGAAGTAATTTGTCATGAATTTTAAGGCTTCACTATTTTTTTTTCTGTCCAATGAGATCGCTCTTTATGTTACCTATGGACTCAATTCTCTGCCTTTAGAGGAGTTATGAGTATAGACATTGCCACCACACCTGGTTTAAATTTCACTGAATCAGTCAAGTTAAAATCATGCATAGCAAAGTTCGTCACATTGTATGCTTATGTCCTTAAAAAACATCTCATCTAATCCAGTGAGATATTATAAATACCATGCGTCAGGATATCAAATCATATTTATGCTTAATAAATCAAGGCATGAATTTCTATCCCATATGATAGAGTAGGTTAGTTAAAGATAATTGAATTCTCCATTAGGTCTGTAGAATACTGGATTGCAAACCCATAATATGATTTAATTTGGATTTATAATCTTCAGAAAATAATAGAAGTTTCATAAATAATTATAGCATCATAATTTCAAATCCTTTGAGTCTCAGTTACTTTATCTGTTCAGGGCTCAGCAAACTACAGCACATGGGCCAAACCCAGCTCACTTCCTGTTTTTGTGAAAAATACTGGAATTGAAGCACACACTCATTAACATAGTGTTTATGATAATGCAAAGCATAACAGTGGAATTAAGAATTTGTGGCAGAGATAATATGACCTTTAAAGCTTGATATATTAACTATGTGACATTTTACAGAATAAAGTTACTGACCCTTGGGCTAAATGATATTTTAGGTCCCTTTCATCTATTACATTCCATATATTTTATTCCATAATAAGTGCTATCTGAACAGGCAAATAATTTGGACAAGAAAATGTATATTTCTGAGAATTATTGATTCATTCTTGATGTCTCCTGTTAATCACATCACTGTAGCACACTTTCCAAAAATATTTAAGAACAGTACTGATACTGTAATTGCATGTGTGAATACACATGATATTTTTCAATTTTATCCTCCAACAAAAGAAAAATTAACTAACCAAATCCAAAATAATCAGACAGATTGATTCATGACAGAGATGCCACAATTAGAGTTGTATAGGGAAAAAAATTACAATTCTTGTGAAAACATTGATAATTCTTGATAAAGTTGTTTTTGATAATTTTATACTCAGATTTTCTTGCCTGGTCCTAGATCAAGATTAGATGTTCAATGAAATATAAGATATTAGGTACTAAATGATATATACGAATCAAAACTTGTTCATGATAATACCGCATATAGATAATGTTTATTCCAATGCTGAGAATACATTTAGGGTAAGTAACAGAAATGAGAGTGCTCTATAAAGTGCTTGTTATACAGAAGAGTAACTATACCTAAAACTTAAATTAGTAATAATACAATTATGATTGGTAATAAAGTTTTAAAAATAAGATAGTAAGGTCTAAACTATGGGGAAGAGTAGGCATAATCTTAAAACTGTTACTGTCAGTAAAACTACTTCTGTCTTCAGTTCATTTGGCAAAAACAAGCTGAATTATCTCATATGTTCCAAGCACTTTACAAGACAATCCTCTCAGTCCTGACTACCTGAGACCATTCTCGTTATTGTTCAATAAATATGCATTCTGCCGATTTCCATTTATTCCACACTGCTGTTGGACTTGACAGGTGACTTGCTTTGGCTAATATATTGGTGGATGTGAAGCACCCTATAGGGAGAAGCAGTTTTAAATGTGTCTAAATGTTTGAATAAACCTCTTGCATTCCTCTCTTGCAAGAGAAGAATGTTTATATGTTGCTTATTTAACTGTGCTCCAAGAGTGAAGAAATTCACCTAAAAATAGTCTTCTAGTTGGAATGAAGACATGACAGTTAGCTTTAAGGCTTCTGTTGTCACATGACAGTATAAAAAAAAAGTTGACTGGGCGGGGATTATGGCGCAGTGGTAGCGTGCTCGCCTAGCGCGCATAAGGCCCTGGGTTCAATCCTCAGCACCACATAAAAATAAAAAAATAAAGATATTGTGTCACCTATGACTAAAAAATAAACATTTAAAAAAATAAAAAATAAAAAATAAATAAAAAATAAAAAACAGTTGACTAATTCAGTGCCTATGTAAAAATGTTAGCTTGACTTTTTCTACGGAAAAAAAATTCAAGTATCAGTTATAAAATTTGAAAAGTTTCATAATATTTAGAAATGGCAACTATATCACCATACTATAATAAATGGAAATGTAAGAAAACCAATAAACTGGAAAATCATAAATGTAATTTCTTACCTTATGGGCATAAATAATGAAGAGGACACCAAAACAGAGATGTTTGTCATGAATTAAAACTTCAGATATAAAAATTCCTTTTGGAGATACATATTTTAACATTTATGTGAAATTTAAAGAAGAGATCCAATACCTGGGTAAAAATTCCAAGAAAGAGAAAGAAACAAACAAAACATCCTGCTAAAGGAAGATAAAAGGAAAGTATTTCATCAAATGGAGAGATAATATTCAACAAGAAGGGAACATAGAGAAATGATAGACTGTATATATAGTCAAAATGAATGAAAATTATACTGACAATTATTTCTCAGAAAGCAAGAAATGAAGCCTAGTGCAGTGATGCATGCCTGTAATCCCAGCACTTTGGGAGGCTGAGACAGGAAAATTGTGAGTTCAAAGCCAGTCTCAGTAGCTATGAAGCACTGTTCAACTCAGTGAGACCCTGTCTCTACATAAAACACAAAATAGGGCTGGAGATGTGGCTCAGTGGTTGAGTGCTCCTGAGTTCAATCTCCACTACATAAAAAAAAAAAAAAAAGAAATGAGACCTATGTTTTGGCATAGCCAGAAATAGGTGAGAGAACTACCTCAGTAAGGCAGAAGTTCTCTAGCATAACCTCTGGTAATCCAAACCACAAAATAGCTCAAATCTGTACATTTACAGTAGAAGAAAATAAGAAATCCAGTAACTGACATATCATTTCAATATATATTTTTAAGTTTTAGTTCATAATTTATTTGTATTCTACAAAGAAATGAATTAATAAATTAACAATTTTTTCCTAAATCCAATGATTCCAGTCTACATTCATTTTATTTTTACCTATTGTTTCTCACATTTAGTGAGTGAGAACTTCCTGTTGTTTTCCATTCATTTTCTCATCTTCCCAACTGTTATAGATTTAATTATAATTCCTAAAATTCAAATTTGTATTTGACCTATCCTCACTTATATGCCAAGTTCTCTAATGCATTCTTTAAACTACCACATGAGCATGTGTAAAAAATGGACTTAAAGTAAAACATGACTAAGTTTAGTTCAAATTTCAGCTGCTAAATTGAAAATACTTCAACCAAAAAAAGTAAATTAATTTATCTTTGATTTATAAATCAACTTAGTGGTTTACTTTTCTTACACTCACCAGTTTAAATGACAGTGAAAATAAATTATATGTGCAAAGTAGAAACAAATTATCTGGTATATAATAAATAT
>CM053405.1:16887650-16905300 GCA_028644305.1 Xerus rutilus | reverse complement strand
AAAGAAAATTAGGCCATGAATAACTTCCTTATTTTCTAATTTTATAATTGTTTGTCTTTCTTCCTAAAGTCTTTCTTCCTAAAGATTTCAGTTAAATCCAAGACAATTTGAGAAACTTATTAAGATTTATAAGTTTCTTAAAAATTGAAATGTATATGTCCCCAAATTTGGGAAGTTTTAATTTATTATTCTTTTAAAATTTATTTCCCTCATCATCTTTCTCTTCTTCTGAAATTACACTTATATGTATTATTAGATTCCAATATATAACTTCTAGTCTTCTTTTTATCTTTTTTCCCATTATTTCTCACTCTTATTTAGATCTTATCATTACTTTTAATTGACTTTGAGTGCTTCTATTTTATTTTCTCTTTATTTTGCAATTAATATCATCCATTCAGATTCCATGCAAGATATTTTACTCTTCAGTACCACAATTTTAACTTTCTATTTCTCTGTTGATGTTTCTTATGTTTTCTATATATTTCCAAAGGATCCTCATTTACCTCATGGATAATAGTTGAGACTCTTTTTGAGAAGTTTGTCATTTACAAATTATGAGCATTTCCTACTTTCTTGTGAGAAGACATTTTTCTTTTTTTAGAGAATGTTGAAGTTTGTATTTTAGTAAGCAACTATGCTAGTTAGGTCTAGGTATACATATTTTCTCTCCAATTATGGGCAGCAGTTAAAACTAAGTTGTGTTTTCTTAGCTTTATAGTTTCACATACATACTAAGTGTGTATGATGTAGATGTGAGTGGTTTCAATCTTAGTTGAGTTCTCTAACCCTTTGTTGCTATGTCATATATGTTCCAACTGTAAGTAGTTCAGAAGTTAGCCTAATAATTGTGTGGATTCCCAGGTGAAGTGAGGGCATTTCTATCTCCAGCTCTTTCCCCAAGATTCCCCTTAAAGAGCCCAGTTTTGTGTTTCCTTAAGGAACTTTTTTTTTGTAAATTTCTAAATATTTCTCTTTCTTGAATTTCATTTTTTTAGCTTGTCATTTTCTTGAACTATATGCTTTCTATGCCTTGAAATGTGCCCTCCCAAATTAAAATGTTGAAGTCCTAACCGCCTTTATCTCAAAATATAATCTTATTTGACAGTAGTGTGGTTCAGATGAAATGAATTAAGATGAGGTCATACTGGAATAGGATGGACCCTGAATCCACTTTGATGTCCTTATAAAAATGGGAAATTTGGTGACAGAGACACATATAGGAAGATGCTATGTGAAGACTGCAGTTATGCTGGAAAAAATCAAGGATGTAGGAAACAGACTGGGAGAGATACTTCCATAGAATCTGCAGAGTGAGTATATCCTAGCCAACAACTTGAATTAGGTTTCTGTCCTCTAATACTGTAAAACAAAAAAATGCTTAGGAAACCAGCTTTATGGTACTTTGTTATGGTAGCTCCAGCAAACTAATATCAATATCAAATATTTATTTAATTTTATTTAAAACAATAGTTAAGGAAATAATACATGATTCTGTGTCTCTAACTTTTTTTTTACTTATCTCTCATTTGAGGGTTAAAACAGATGGATATGAATTAATTGTTCAAGCCCATTTGTACTCATCTATCAACTCAATACAATATAGTGATGCAGTTCAATAGTAGTCTAAGACAATGTGGCCTTTATTTCTTTCCCCATTAACTATTTTATTTTAACATTTTTATCCTCATGTTATATGATTGGCACATTACTTTAAAGCCCTTGATTTTTTACAGAATCTGTTGATTTAGTCTCAATTACTTATTAATTCATATTTTGCATTTCTCCATATCTTCTTTCTGTAATTCTTATTTGATTGAATATAAAACTTGCTAGACTGATTTTCTCGTAGTTACATATACGTCCTTGTCTGCTTCATATCATAAAAGAACTCTATTGCTTTGTTTTTCACATCAATTTGTCTACAAACTCATCCCGATTTCATTATTCATTATTAATTATTTCAACAAATACATAATTACACACACAATTTCAAGGGATATCTACTTCTTTTGTGGATTCATGGCAATAATATCTTTTTAATGAGGTCAATGTTATATTACCTTTGCTTTAATATAACAATGAGGAATTTCCATTTTATCCTACTATTTCTCTCTGTAATTATGCTTTTTTCAGATAAGTAAATCTGTTGTCCTTTTGTATTTTTATTTTTTTTGGTACCAGGGATTGAACTCAGGGGGACTCGACCACTGAGCAACATCCCCATCCCTATTTTGTGTTTTATGTAGAGACAGGGTCTCACTGAGTTGCTTAGTGCCTTGCCATTGCTGAGACTGGCTTTGAACTCATTCTCCTGACTCAGCCTCCCAAAGTGCTGGGATAACAGGCATGTGCCAACGCACCCGGCTCTGTTGTTCATTTTGATCTTTTCCTTTTGTGAAATGAATGATGTTTAAATGTTTTATATTTACATGTAAAAGAATAAATACAATGATTCACTCATAATCAGTGAAGATTTTCTTAAAATCCATAAACCAGTTTTCATGAGTGTGTGGCCTTGCAGCATGCTTTTGTTATGTTGTCAGTGTTTGTAGACTGGCAGAATTTGCTTTTGTACTAGTGGATAGAGCATATGGCAGGCAATGAGACTCAATCTCATCATTTACATAGGGCACTTGCATTATATGTGGAACATTTGCTTCCTAGAAATATTTGTGTTTTACTTTTCTATTTTAGAATTTCTTATCCAGGATGGACATTTTTGCCAGTTTGATTTCCATCACTGTAATAAAATACTTGGATAAACAATTTAAAGGAAAGATCTATTTCAGCTCATGGTTTCAGAGTTTTCAGTTTATGATCAGCTGGCACCATAATTTCTGGGTCTGTGATGAGTCAGACCCACATCTTAGTGGAAGTATGTGGTGGGAAAAAAACTTTTTTTTCTTATGGCAACAGAGAGAGAAAGGAAGTGTTCAGAAACAGATTGTAACTTTCAAGGGCATATCCCCAGTGACAGACTTCCTCTATCAAGGCTCCACATCCTAATGTTTCCAACCCTCCAACAATGCAACCACCTGGAAACTAAATTTTTAACACGAGTCTCTTAAGATTATGGCAATTCTTGGAGAAGTTCAAAGTCTCCACTGAGACTCAAGGCAAATCTTAACTGTGAGCCCCTATTTAAAAACAAAACAAAACAAGTTACATAATTCCAATATATAAGGAAGGAACAGGGTAAATACTCCCATTCCAAACTGAAGGAATAAGAGATTAGCAAGGGGGGATCAGAGTAAAGCAAGACCAAAACCCAGCATGGTGAACATTAAATCCTATAGCTCCATGTCTAGTCTCCAAGGTATATGGTGACAGAATATGGGACCAATGGTCTTGGACAACCTTGTCTCTACAGCTTTTTTAGTTGTAGCTCACATGGCCCCTCTCTTGGGCTATGTCTGCTTGATGCCTGTAGCTGCCCTCAGTGGACATCACACATTTCTAGCAACAGTAACTTCCTTTGGACTCATTTCAGCTTCAGCTGCATTCTCATAGCTTCATGTATTTCCTCTCATGGACTTTAGACAGGGACTCTGACCCTGCCAAATAGTCCATGGCCTCCCAGACCTTTCTTTGAAATGTAAGTTTCTGTGACCACACAATTGTTGAATTTTACATGATGTCATACCAGCACCACATGGACATGGTCAAGGTCTGCTGCAAACTCAAATGGCAGCCAAGTGCCCTTTGACCTTTGCTATAATAGCCTCGGAGTTTCTGGACAAGAGAGCAAGATGAAATGAATCCTAGGGAAACAACTTTCATGATGGTCCTGTGGGTAGAGGGTGAGCAAACTTTCCCTCTTCTCAAAGGAAAGTTTTACACCTTGAAACTTTTGAACCTGTGAGGGCTGACATCCGTCCAATTCATAAGATGCCCTGAAGGCATCTTTACTATTGTCCTGGTGTAAAGTACTTGGTTTCTTTTTAGTGGTACTAATGTCTTCAGCAATCATACCCTGCTTGGTTGCAACTTTAAATATTCTTCTTTTCTGGCCAAACTTTGTTTTACAAATATTTCCACACTGCTTTATGTTGTTGATTTTTCACTGTATATTGGGCTAAAAAGCAGTTGACAATACTCATGCTAGGGACTGAATGCTGTGCTGCCTTGAAATTCTTTCCACAAGTAAACTAGTCCTCCACTTTTAAATTCAGTCTCACACAAAGCCTCATGGCATAGATAAAATGTACATAAGTAGTTCTTTGCCAAAATACATCACAAATATCCTTTATTCTAATTCCTAATAGAGTTCTCATTTCTATGTGAAACTTCATGCACATTTTTTTTCTGTCTGTATTCCAATCAGCATTCTGGTCTTCTGGAGTGAGCACCATCGAACTCTGCTTACAGAATTCTGGGGATTCTCTAGTTTGTATCTTCAAACCATTCCAACTTATTCCACAGACCATTTCCAAATGCTTCTGAAACACATTGTCAGGTATAGTCATAACAATGATCCTACTCTGGCTATCTATTAATTTTCTGTTTTAATCATTCTTCCATTAATGTTAAGAAATACCTGAAATAAACAACTTAAAGGAGAAAATCTTTATTTGATTTATGGTGTTATGTTTTGGATATTAGTTGTCCCCCAAAGCTCACGTATGAGACAGTGCAAGAAAGTTTAGAGGGAAAATGATTAGATTATGAGATCCTTAACCTAATCCATGCATTAACCCCCTGATAGAGATTAAGTGGATGTGAACTGTAGTCAGAGTGTGGCTAGAGGAGGGGGTCATGAGGCCATCCCATTGGGGCTTTATTTATTTTATCAGTTGTGAGTGACACCCTCTCTCTCTCTCCCTCTCTTATTCTCTCTTCTCCCTACTTCCTGTTGGCCATATTCTGAGCCACCTTTTTCCACCATACTCTTTTGCCATGATATCTTGCCTTACCATGTTCCCTGAGGAATGGAATTGGCCATCTATGGGCTAAGACCTCTGAAACCATGAGGCCCCAAACAAATTTTTTCTCCTCTAATTGTTCTTGTCAGGTCTTTTGGTCACACTAGTGAAAACACTGACTGAAACACAGTTTCAGACGTTTCATTCCATGGCTGGCTGACTCCCTTGTTTCTGGGCTTATAGTAAAGCAGTACATTATAGTGGATGGGCATGACAGAATAAAGCTACCAACCTCATAGCAGTCAGGTAGCAGAGAAAGAAACAAATATGAACCTTGGGATAATATAAATGCTTCAAGGGCATGACCTCAATGACCTTTTTTCAGTAGCTAATGCCTGTTTTTAAATTTTCTACCACCTCTCCAGATCACCACCAGCCAGGAACCAAACCTTCAACACATAAGTCTCTGGGATACATTTCAGATCCAAACTGTAATAGACATTTAGAATACTTCCCTTTCCATTCCCCTCTGTTTTTTAAGACATCAGGAATTCCATTTCTCCTCAAGTTGGTCAAAGTCTTTATAAGAAAATTTAGTGTAGGATAGGCACATTGGTACATGTCTACAACCTCACTTACTTGGGAGGCTACAGTAGAAAGATTGCAAGTTTGAGTTCAGTCTCCAAACATGGCGAGACACTATCAAAACAGAATATAAAACTAATGGGGGGGCTGAGGCTATGGCTCAGCGGTTGAGTGCTTGCCTCGCATACGTGAGGCACTGGCTTCGATCCTCAGCACCACATAAAATAAATAAAGATATTGTGTTCATCTACAACAAAACAAAATATTAATAAAATAAAATAAAATAAAATAAAAAATAAAACTAATGGGGATGAATTCAGTTTTAGTCTGTCCCTGGGTTTATTACCCAATACTAGAAAAAGAAAAGATTGATTTTATTATGATATAAATGTTTCTCTAGTCAATATAATAAGTATTTATTGTATGGGGGAAATCATTCTGAGCAAGTTTTAGGTCTAACTGGAGAGTATAGATGAAGTATTGCAATGGTATATATTTTGATGTGGAGTTCTCTCTCTCTCTCTGTTCCCCACCACCACTTCTAGTTATTTTTTTTGACAGTAGTATAGAAGCACCTGCATGAAAGGTGACTATATAGATACTTAGAGCAGCGGAAGATGGTGTTCATCTGCGTGATTTCTCTTTTTACCCTAGGTTTCCTACTAAACACACAGCCACCTCTATTATTATACAGGCTTCTGCTCACGCCAGATTTGAGAGAGAGGACACATTCTTCATAATACATTGTTGTTCTCTCATTCCACTGTGAAAGAACTAGTACTGAGAAGCTTTGTGTTTCTGGACAAGAACACAATTTTACATGATGGAATTTGCAGGTCCTTGAGATAAGTATGTTTGGTATGTTCACATGAAAATGATGATCCTCAGGTTACAATGAAGGTATTCTCTATACAGTCTTCTGTGTAGAGCTGCCCATCACCCTTGAGAGCAGTTTTTCTCCAGAGGGCGATTCATTTTGTATACCCAGACCCCCAAGTAGCATTTAAACAAGTAACAGTTGTGATTACCTGGGAAACAGAAACTTGATGAAATGGAGAAAAACAGAAGCCAGCATCAACCTGCTACTTAAGCTAAGCCTCATATGTATGATATTTGAGCATCTAAAACAGCATTTTATCTGTGCTAAGTCTGCTGTATTTAGGTATACAAAGCTACTATAAATAGTTTGCTTCTACATTTCCTTTTATAATTAAAAACATGTAAAAAACAAACATGAAAGCAATTACATCAACATTTTAAATATGTACTCGAACATCCTGTCATGTTTGTAATCCACATTCAACTTCTTTTTTTTTAAAATATTTATTGTTTTAGTTGTAGGTAGACAGAATATCTTTATTTTTATGTGGTGCTGAGGATCGAACCCAGTGCCTCACACGTGCTAGGCGAGCATGCTACCATTGCGCCATAACCCCAGCCCCCACATTCAACTTCTTAATTTACTTCTTCATTAAATTCATTTGTTATTTCAGTAAGTGGAAAGTAGAAAGTTAAAATTATGTGACTAACATGTATAAAGATCACTTTAATATTCCTGTCAATGAATTTTTCTCCAAGTATATATGTTTGTTCTTAGTTCACAAATAACAGTTCCATTAGACTCATAAAATGATTTACTCTTATCAATCATAACTGTCTTAGTAGTAAGTGGCTACAACTTTGAGGCAATATGTAGCAAATCAAGTTAGTGTTAATTGACAAATACTTAAGAAATGTAATAATATAATTTTAGTTATGACTCCATAGTTTTCTTGACTAATGTTTTTTTTTTTTTCAAATTCTAGGGTGAAGGTAATATTTTGGCATCCTAGATGCATGGATTTCTATTCCTCAAACTAGGCAGACAACAAATTACTCCATAGAATTTGCCTTGTAGTTGAGCAGCGAGGATACAGTGTACCTCGTGTTGATACAGTTAGTCATTTTGCTTTTCCTGTGGCACCTGGAACTTCATCTGCTTTATTCCATTTTTATTTTAGAGAACAAACTATAACCATGAGCACATTTGCAATACTAGTTGCCACAGAGTTGTAGAATTTTAAAGCTGGAAGAAACCTCAGAGATTAGCTCACTTAGCACATTAGGAATTTCTAACTGAGATTTTGGCAGGCATAAAGTAAAGTAGCAACAAAAGAAAAATATGTACCATACAAAGATTTGCGATTTTCCCAAAAAATGTGTTAGAGCAGTACTTTTGCGATTTAAAAAAAAAATGTGTTAGAACTTTTATTCCTAAATGTGCACTCCTAACAAGAACATTCATATGCTCCCGAGGTACTCTTTTGTTCCTGAGGTTCAAGCTATCACTCCTGGTAGAATCACATTCTTTGCTATAACAGCCCTCCCACAACCTTTCTGAAAACAATCCACTGAAACTTAACGTTGGGTACTTTCCAGTGGGAGCATAAATTTAGAGCTAACTCTGTGTTGGCACAGAGGTACTTTCTCCAGTAGCAATGGTAGCTACAGCTGTGTTTAAATGGAAATTCAGAAATGGAAGCTTAGGTATTCAATTTAGGTAGACATTTACAGAAAAGTAATTTGGAATAATACATTTTTAAATGCCTGAGTCTCTAGAAATAATATCAATCAAGCCATTGCAACTGTGGTACCACAGTGCTAAGGAGACATTAGGGTTTAACAGTTAGCTATAAGAAAAGCTAATGGGGTAGATCAGATAAGCAGCGTGTAAGAGGACTGAAAGAGTAGACTCATTTCCTTGTCACTTATCTAATTCTGTGCAATGCAGCTGAGGACAATTTCTTAGCATCAAACCAAATGAATTTTATGGCTAATCTTCTTTTGCCAAACTGTAAATGGCAGTTGCTTGCTTTCTTTCTCCCTTCCTTCCTTTTTAAAAATTTTTTATTTTATTTTATTTTTTTGCTTAGGCTTAGGCTTGCTTTTTAAGTGCTAGGTTATTCACAATATACTTCCCAGTATTTAAGGCTGATGAAGGACTTTTTAAAAAAATGCTATTTCTTTCATGAGAAACAACTAAGAATTTTAAAATGATAAAGGAAACCTATACTTGGACCTTGAACATGTCCCTGATGTCTGTTTATTAAAGGACTTTCATGACCTGAGATTTCTTTTTTACTTAAAAATACTCTTCCAGCATGTTCAGAAAAACACCCAGGTTGTTACACATATACATGATATTATAATGCAATAATGTCCATGCCCATGTGGGAGTTTTCAATATGCTGTAGGCAACATAAAGGAAACCTTCAGACTCTATATTACACAGAAGATTTTTCCCCTTCCTACATTACATATTTTCCCAAATTACACATTAGGTAGATTGGATCCTGTTATTACAGAATAACATACAGTTCTTGCTTGCATGGTATCTCAGTTCTAGCTGCAATAACAAATTACTATAGAGTGTGGTGAGAGCCATCCATGAACTGTACATGAACTAAAGCGATGTGGAAGCCATTAGGCAGGAAAGCCTGGGATCAGGAACTCCCAGTGGCAAACCTGCTGATTTGAGAATGCTTGGTTCATGTGGCTTCTTACCTAGTTCCATCTAATTTCAGCACAGCATCAGAGATGGGAGGACCCGCTGGAGCCACACAGCCGCTTGGAAATGGGTGTGGCTTGCCAAGATGCAAATCAACCTCTTTAGCGCAGGACCCCTGCCACGCTTAGAAGCAAGCACTGAACCAAGATTACCAAGGCTCCTCTGGCTTAAACCTTATCCCTGCCTTTGATGTTACTCCTCCTTAAAGGAAGAACCAGGGGCATTTTTTAGTTGTTCAGTTCCAGCTCCTATCAGGTGTTCCCTTTCATATATAATTTCTGGCTATCTCTACTTCTTTCTAATTATTTCAGTCTTTCTATTTCTTAGGCGGCTCACACTTCCTGAGCAGGAATCTACCTTGTTGGGGTGCTGGCCACCCCACAATGGACTGGGTGGATTAAGCAACAGATATTTATTTCTCACAGTTCTGGAGGCTGTAAGTCTGAGATCAGGCCGCCAGCATGGTCCAGTTCTGGTGAGGGCTCTCTTCCAGGCTGCAGACGGCCATAATCTCCTTGTATTCTCACATGGTGGAAGACAGCAAGAGAGATCTCTGGGGTCTTTTTTATAAATTCATCCATTCCTTAGCTTAATCACCTCCCAAGGCTCCACCTCCAAATATAGTCATGTTATGGATTACATATAAACTATTTCGGAAAGACATAAAAACCCAGTCTATATGTGAGTTAATTTTACATTCTTTGATTATTCTTTGGTAAGTAGCAGTTAATTCTGAAGTATGATTAATAATTGGTGAATATCAAGCTGATTTTTGAAGGCTTCATTACTGATATAGGCAGTTGAGAATCACATGAAGCACAGTTTTAGGATGTTTCTTGCCAAGGAACTTGAGTTAATTTCAAATAACAAGCAGATGAAATAGAAGCATACACCCAGTTGAGCCTGCAACACAAAGAATCTTATGACCAAACCAGTTTTGACTTTATTCCCTTACACTTTCAAGAAGGAATTACTCTTTAGATATTAACTTTTTTCTCATTCATTTTAATTGGCCATCCAAATCAGTAAATAAACAAAAATGTAAGCTGTGATTCATAGTTGAACACATTTAATCATATTCACTTTGGTTTGGTACACAGTGGTAATGCTTTGTTATTGTGATTCATAGATTTTGGCAGCTTGTACACCAAAGTTCTTCAGTGATTATTTATTAGAGGACATTCATGATTCAAAGCAAATCTGGACAAAAAGAATCGTGTTCACTCAAAAAAAATCCTATTTATATACTTTGATTACTGATATAAATATTAGTCTATATTTAAATCATATAACTTAGAGTTAATAAATACTCTTAAGATAAAAATCTTGATTTTGTCATTAATTTTTTTTCCTCTGAAGCAAATTTTCTAGTGGTAGGTTGTTCAATATGGTAACCATTAGCCATGAGTGTGACCACTTAAGATTATATTTACATTATTTTTAATTAAATAAAATAAACGTTATATTTCTAAGTGACACTAGCAATTTCTCAATTGTTAAGAAGCCACATGCATCCCATGACTATTGTTTTGGACAGCATAGAATGTTTTCAATCACTATGAAAATCTATATTGGCAGAGTGCTCTGGCAGACATTTTCTATCATTTCTTGTCAATAATGATTGATCAACAGTTGCACACTGTAATTTAATTTTGTGTGCTATTAATAAAAATCCTAATTTAAATAGTTTTCTCAGTTTATATTGACTTCCTATATTCTTTATCTTAACAGCACACCTTCTACAATTGCTTATATTGTAAACAACTGCACAGATGACAACATTTAAAGCAAATCTTTCCTAATATTTCTTAGCCTATTAATTTTTATGGAAAAAATATAAAACCTAGGGTAATACTGATTTTTGTGTAGTTAACTTAATTTGAGCAAGATAAACGACTATTACTTCTTCAACTAAGTTACATAATGATTTTAATTAAGATTTTCCTTTTAATTTCTAAGGGAAGTCAAAAAAATGTTCAGGTAAATTGGATGTTTTTGTTTATTTGCTTCCTACCTTAATGTTCTTTCCATATATTTTCACTCCATGTGTTTTATTTTTATTCAAGGAACAAATGGTAGAAGTAAAACACAGGGTGCTAAATTTGGTTCTTTATACTATTGTCTTTGGTTTTTCAACTATTTGTATTTGGAGGAATCTGGCTCTCATTTTGACTAGCACTTCAAGACCAGTAGAAGTATTCAAGTTGGCTTTTTTTACAAATAGATATTTATTGAAGGACTACTATAAGCTAGTCATTCTTCTAAAGAAAAAGATGGCAACAGAGTAAGATGTAAGTAATTTAGCTATTATGAGAAGCAACATTCAAAGCAGTGGGAATTCATCCTGACACTGTGAGAAGAAGCCAACAAAGTAATTTGGAAAAAAAAAATGAAGTTTGTAAGTACCACAGCACAGAAAGGAGATGCATTGTATGAAAATGAGTCATAGTAGATGATAACAAGGACTTAATTCATGTAGAGAATGGGGCCAGCTGTTGTCACTAAAAATTTTCCAAGAGAGGAGTGGTAAGGTTCACTTAATAAAATGAATGAATCTGTTGCTTGTTGGCAATGGATTCTGTTCTGGGAAAGGGTAGAAATAGGACTAGAATATAGGACTCATATTTATCCAGAAAAGAATAGCTAGCACCTGTCTAGGGAATTCTTGATACAGACCATGAGAAGAGAACATATTCTGGATATACTTTAAAAAGGGAACCATTAGAATTTTCTCATAACTAAGAAGTACAAAGTGAGAGAGCATAAAAAGAAAAGGCAGCTCTTTTCCACTCCTGGGAGCAGCTTGTTAATGGATCAGCCATTAAGGGAGATGGAAAAGAGTGGTCTCTACCTTCCTCAAGGGAGTAAAACAAAGAAGAATGAAGAAGTAAATTTGTTAATTCTATAATAATGATACTTAATACTGTAAGATTAGATGAAAACATCAATGGGAAATATAGAGAAAAACATCCCCCAAATTAAACCTGAGGCACTCCTCTATCAAGAGGACCAAAATAGAAGAAAGAGCCAGCAAAGAGAATGAGAATACATAATGGGAGAGGCATTCAATGAAAACGGGTAAAACAGCAAGCATTTTCAAGGAATAGAAAATAGCCTCCTGAACCAAAAGAGTTCTAAATGCCAAGCAAGAGGAATACTGAATTTACCAACTAATAGGGGAGATTTTGATAAAGACATGGGTACAGAAGACTGATAAAAGAACACATAAGGGAGAATGGAAGTGGAGTACTTGCAGAGTGTGAGAACATTCTGTTGAGGAATTTTGCCATAAAAAAGAGGAGATAGATTTCTAGAAGGAGAAATGGAGTGGGTAGTATTATGTCAGGATGCTGTAGGGATTTAGAAATGAAGTATTGAAGAAAAGTTCAAAGATAGGAAAAATCAGAATTTATCCATCTTGCAAGAAGTTGAAAAGAGCATATAGTATATACATCAGAGCATGTGCCCATGTGGTAGGAATATATAGAGGCTCTTTTCAGAATGCTTCTCAATCTTCAAGTCATAAGTAAAATTAGATAATTTGCTGATATCCAATAGTTATTACAGATATAAGGAGCAAAAAAATGCTATGAAATTGTTTTCTAGAAAATAGAACATGTAAATCGTTAGGCAACATTTAAGGGTGATGTGAAACCGGTGACCATAACAAAGTTGAAAGCTGCTAATCACAATGTTTTCCTTCCCTCTTTTCAATTGCAGGTAGAAATAAAGGCTTAGAAGCGATAAATAATTAGTTTTTGCAGATTATTTTAAAGCAACCTTCTAAAAAGTGAGAGAAGAACAAAGGATTTGAAGATTCATTTAAAAGTGATTATACAATTTTAAGTAAGAAAGACAGAGAATATGAATGAGTTGGACAACAATGGGGGAAAAGGTTTGTCAATTCTAATAGAATTTAATGATGTGTAAAGACAGTGTTGGAAGGAGGGTGAGAGGCACAGCTGGGGCCAGGCATAAAACCAAGGGTGTGGTGCTTGAAACAGAGTATGGAGGCCAGTTTGAGAAGTTCAAGGCAATTATATAGAAATAAGTGTTTGAAGCTGCAGAGAAAAGTGGCGTAAAGGAGAAAACAGGTATGGGAAGATTTTGCAGATAATTTTTTTAACTAGTCCTAAGAACAAATACTGGAGTGAGTGATAGTGAACCGGAAGCTAATGTCTTTGTAAACTGAAGGGTTTGACAGCAGATGCCTATACCATGGAGAGGTACTAAACATCACAGACTGGTGACATCAGATTCAGAAATCAGGACTTTTTTAAGGAAGAAAGGGGCATAACACTGAGAAAGATATGGACACCTATATTTTAAAGACCACTGTGTGGTTGTAGGTGTGAAAATCCATATGATATTTTAAAATCGTAAAGCATGTGGTGTTTAGCAGAATGTAAGAATGCATGCTCCCCTGTCTTTCCTTTTTTTTTTTTTTTTTTATCTTTTGTCTTAACTGCTTTCATCTCTTAGACCTTGTTCTTCCAGTAGTGTGAAATTGTCTAGGACTAGTATGTGTGCTACGATTGCATACTTGATAAGCTGACCTTGGTCTCAGGCTACTTTTTGAACTGCCTATGATGTTTCTCTGCTGCCCTTCTACCCCCTATGCAGAAGTTAAAGGCACATTTGATAGGTCTCAATATGCATGTCTTTTGTACAGCTTCATGGTGTGAAAGCCCATTGCTCTTAATAGTTTTACTTCCCAGGGTAGTTCTACTTTTTCTCCTTCAAATGCATTGACCTCCTAATCTTTTGAGCATAGAGAGGAAAGGATAATATACCAGATATAAATATATTCAGTCAAGTCAGGCTACTTATTTTCAGACTGAACATGCTGTTCTATTTCTACTACCTCTATTAGGAAGAAAAAATGTGATGTAGGTCACTATTCATTCACAACTAAATTGAAAGATTAGAAATGTTTCAAAGTAAACCTTAGGGAGCTATTTTTAAAATCCAACCTAAAATAATTCAAATGGATTTGAGATCTTTTTAAGCAGTTGAGCTGTGTATTTAAAATAAACCAAATGATACAGTTTATCCCAACTTAATCCACTAAGAATATTTTTAATTTGATTAAGATACATCATAATAGCTATGGCTCAAGTCACTAGGGTGAGAGATGATAAAGCTTATTGAATTACATTAACTATTTTATGTAATATAATGGTTGATTTTCAGCAAACTCTGTACTGGAAATACCTATTGAACCACTTGGACATGTTTCAATTTCCCTGCATTTAGAATAACTCTCTTTTCATGTGCTCTGTCCAGCCTACTCCATAGTCACAAATTTCCCAGGAGCACAAACAATCTCTTGTCTCAGGTTTGTTCTACACTGATGTTGCCTTGCTAGGGTACAAGACACCAAGAAAAGCACTGGGGACACATCCACCACCACATTTATGCCCAGGTCACACCTTCCACAGGCCGCTTTCAGCTAAAGATTGAGCATGGCAAAGGTTCCAAGGATGCTGTCCTTGTAAGATGTGGAACTCTTCTGGTAGATGACATTAGCTCAAAGACTTCTCCTTAGCCTGTCCAAATAGTCCTTCAGAATGCATTATGGGAGGAATAGAGGAACTTTGTGTAGGGCAAAGGAGAGGGATGGAAGAGGAGGGGGCATGTGGGTAAGAAAGATGGTGGAATGAGATGGACATTATTACTCTAGGTACATGTATGATTGCACAAATGGTGTGACTCTTCTTCAGGTATAATCAGATGAATGAAAAAGTGTGCTTCATTTGTGTACTATTAATTAAAATGCATCCTGCTATCATATATAACTAATTAGAATAAATAAATAAATAAATAAAAATAAATAAAAATGCATTACAATCTAAAACTGTTTTTCCTCCTTTCTCTCCTTTTCAGAATTCAGACCAGCATTATGATCATATGGCTCTCTTACCTCATCTCTCCTCAGAAAATTACCTGACTTTTTACTTACATCTTGGTATCTACCTCACAGATGACCTGCACTAATCCAAAAGATTCCTGAAACAATCTAGAAATACAGAGATTAAGAAGGGAATTTAGGGCCGGCTCACTTGTCAATGGGCAAGTGAAAACACTACTTCCCTGAATGATATTTGGGACACAAGTAATCTCTAGGACAATGTGGTCAATCCATTGCTGAACCATTAAACACTGATGACCTCATGAAATGTTTATATGGAAAGAAATAATACTTCAATATTATTAATGAAATAATAATCCAAGCATTTGAAACAGAGAGATTGATGCTGACAAAGGGGAAGTAGTTGTTTACAGCTAAGGTATTCTGATGACTTACCAAGAGAAAACAAGAGTTTAGAAATGGCTGAGAAGCTAAAAGTGGCCAAAAATGAGAGCCTGAAATTCATAGCTAAGTGGATTCAATTTCCTATGGTAGCAGAGTAGGCATATCTGCATTTTTATCCAAATAAACTACATGTTGATCTTTCAAGACCCAGAGCATCAGAGATGTTTGAATGGTTAGCCAATGCAGAGTAGTTATGTGAGAGTGGGGTTCTGGCTGAGAAAACCACCTATCCTGAAACATGGAATGGAATTATTTTAAGAGTTGTCCTTGGGTATGTTGGTTCTTCAGGTGCTTGTGGAATATGAGAGTTTGCAGAAGTGTTCCATCCTTGTTTGTTATGAAACAGAACTTCTACTCTGCAGAAAGATGCTACAGAGACCTGTCACACATGGAACAAGAATAGCACACTCAGAAGTTGTTCTCATTGTTTGTCTTGCCAGTGTGGACAATAATTGGGGTTAGGCCATAGCACATGTCTCCTGTTAATGCTCTGTCTTTGATATATTTGGAAATAGACTACCCACTAATGGAATTGCAAGAATTTAATATGTAGGTACTGGTAAAAGCCAAAGGATTATCTATGAAATGAAATTTAAAGATGTTTTGACAAGGAGGGTTACTGAAATATAAGACTAGAAAATGTTTTTCCCCATGGAATGAGAATAAGAATCTTTAGAAAGACTCTAGGAAATGGAGTTCACCCATTCTTAGATTAGCATTTGAAAACCTGGAAGAAGAAATGACCAATGTACAGGATGTGAAAATGCCTGTGTTTGATCTGGCAGATGGCAAAAAAAAAAAAAAAAAAAAAAGAGAGAGAGATAAAGAGGCTTATGGGAAGTAGCCAAGATAGAAGGGATACATTACGTAAAAACAAAAGAGTAACACTCCATACCCTAGGGTACAGACACCATTTGGGTCATAATGAGAGTAGCACCTGCTTCATGAAATTCACTCATGGTCCTCCTCCATAGGTCAGGGCCAACAATGGTAGGAGTAATCACATAATCATAGATTGGGGCTCACTAATATCCATGCGAATCATGAACCCCAAAGTACTAGAGACCAGATTGCAGTGCTTAACCAGAAGAAGCCAGGAAGCTTTAATTAGTATAATAACTAGTGAGATTGAAAGGATAGCTGAGGATCTTTGACTCCCATAATGTTGGGTAGTACCTAAAAGAGTATGATGCCCTTAAGTGCAACATATGCAAACAACAAGGGTGCCATTTGACATATATCACCCCACAAGGCAAAAAATAGATAAGCATGAAGCAAAAGATGGTTGTTCCCATAAAGAGTTATATTCTCTGGCTTATTTCCCAGACCTGAGCCAATTTTTCAATTCAGAAACCTTTGCCTAAATAATTCTTTCTAAGATGGGTTTCCATAATATTGTGGCAAATGTATTCTCTCATCATCCCAGACATTACCCAAAGAGACCTATCAACTATTTACTCAAGCTATTTTATACTTTTACACTTTGAGACAGAGTCTCACAATTGGGATTGACATATGAGGAGCAAAGCATCACCATGGACCCTTTTTCAGAGAAGGAGTTTTTATGAGCCACATAATAAATGGAATACTGGCTAACCTCCAGAACATGGATGGACCTCGGGGTGAGAGTGAGAACCCAGAGGTCATTTCTCAGATCTCAGAAAGTGTAATTGAATTGGTACTCTTGGCAGTTAGGAAAGAAACCCACATCGAATTCTTGCCAAATCAGGTACATACTATCATACTAAAGAATAAATGCAGACTTCTACAACTGCTTCCAACTGAGGTCAAGATAGTAAATCAAAAACAATGCAGTAACTTGGGAAAACGGCAAAGATTAGTACCACTATATAAGGTCTACAGTAAACATGGGGGTATTTCTGATCCTATCTCCTTTCAGTTCATAATATTGGCTTACACAGACACTAAATGTATTTGGAGAATGGCTTAAGAGAACTGAAGGATTATCAAAGTAACTCTCATCACAGGTTGTGTATAATATGGTTTTATTGCTGGATTTTGCTAGTAAGTGTCCTGGTACATAGTATCCAGCCCCATTAAAGTAATGGATACATTATTTTATATCCCCATCAGAAAAGTGCATATGAGATAATTTGCATTCGCATGAGATGGACAAAAATATTCATTTACAGTTTTGTCCCAGAGCTATGCAATATCTCTGCCATCTGTCACAACATAATCCAAAGATATCTGAACTGCTTGCACATTTCCCAGAACATCACACTGTTCTATCACATAAATGACATCATGAGATTGGACAGGATGAACTAAAAGTTGCTAGTACTTTGCAGAGTTTAGTCAGACATCTGGGTTTCA
>CM053405.1:16864455-16887150 GCA_028644305.1 Xerus rutilus | reverse complement strand
ACTTCACTGTTTATCTTCCACAAGTCTGTCTTATTGCACATGCAATCATGATGCTTATCATAAGCCGCAAACATTTACTGAGCATCTAAAATGTGCAATCATTTGATAGGATACTGGCAAGCAAATAAGTGCTATACATGAAAACGACTTAAAATTCAGAGACAATAAATACTAGCAAGGGCTAGATTGAGCAAGGAGCACTTAAGAGAAAGTACAATGGAATTTGAATGGAGCATAACAGAGATAAAAAGAAAAAAAAGATGTTTCTTAGGAGACACAGCATAAGTGATAAGCTTTCATTTCAAGAAACAGTTCATTAAGAGAATGATGTAGCCATATTTAACTGAGACGAAAAAATAATAATACAATTTGAATTGGGCAAGAATTTTAGGAAATTTAATTTTCCCTGAAACATCAAAGGTACTGCAGTGCCTAAAACTTACTGACTGATCATAGGTCAGTGGCCAGGAAAAACATATAATGGTTTCTACACCTCATATGTCATAAATACTTTAAAAAAATCATACAGTGAATGCTATATTCCTTTTCTATGGCTGCTGCAATGAAGTACTGTAACTTGGGTGACTTCCACTAGAGAATTATATTAACTCATATTTGTGGAGACTTAAAGACAAGATCAGGTCCTCAGCAGGGTTGGTCCCCTCTGAGAACCCTTGGAAAGAATCTGATCCAGGCCTCCCACTGTTGCTTAAATTGTCTTCTCCTATTTTTGCAATCATCTTCCCTTTATGCATGTCTATCTCCTTGCTTATATGTCCCCTTTTTATAAAGCCACTGGTCATAATGGAATAGGGCTGAACTTAAGCACTTTATCTTAATTTAATCTACAAAGCTCATATTTTCAAATAAAGTTGCATTCACAGGTACTAGAGGGTAGAACTTCAAAGTGCAACATTTTACAGCATACTATTAAATCCATACAAATTAAATTAGCTTTTCCAAAGTTCAAAATAACAAATCTGAATAGATATATATCATGAGGAAGCATTCACAAATACAAATATCTAGTAAATACACAATTCATATTTTTACATGACATTGAGTTATGATAAGATTCCTTTAAGAAATGATCAGACTTAGAGTAAATTCACTATGAACATGAGCATCTGATAGTTTGAGAATATGAGTTTTCAGGCAGGTAGAAAAGAGTTCAAATTCCTCTTCTACCCATTAATTATTTATTTGATCCAATATTTATTAAAATTAGAGGATCGATTTTATATTAAAACGTATTTTCTTTATGTATAAATATGGCAATAAGAGCAAAGATTTTGCAAATAAGTTCATTGCAAAAACTCAAATGGGTTGATTTTTGAAAACTACTTATTGCTGCTGCTATTTTTCATAGTGTTGAAGTTATTGCTATTGATGCTCTCTTTCTAAAATTGAACGATTGATCACAATCCACTCTAACAAGAATTTATAGTATTTATAAACAACTTATTTATAATCATCAACAAGACAACTTTCTTATTTTTGTATCAGTTACTAAATGTCATATTGCTGTCCTAGAAATGCTGTAATAAACCACCACAAAACAAAGAAATTGATTCCCTCACAATTCTGGAAGCCAGCAATCTTGAATCAAAGCACCAGTGGGCCATAATCCCAGGCTCTAGGGAAGAATTCTCTCTGTCCTCTTACAGGTTCTGCAACTTCTGACATTCCTTGGCTTGTGTCAACATTATTGGACCCATCTCTGTACTCTGTTCTTCTGTGTCCTTTGGTTGTTTTTTCCTGTTCTTAAGGATAGCAGTTCAGATTTAGGCCCACCCTAACACAGTGTGACTGCTTTCAACTAGTCACATCAAGAAAGGCCTATTTATAAATTAATTCATATTCTGAGAGCTTCCAATAGGTTTGAATGTGGGAAAACACTTTCCAACCCACTATAATCTGCTACCTGATCCTCCAAATTGTCATCCCACAGACAAAATACATTTGCATCATTTCCAAATCTCCACAAATTTTAATTTTCTAAACCCAAATTCTTACTGAAATGTCACTAATCCAAAAAGTTTAAGACATTCATCATCTGAATCAGAAGTATGGGTGTAACTCTGGGTTTGATCCATCCAGAGACAGATTTCTTCCCATTCATTACCTATAAAACCAGAAAACAGGTTATTTGCTTGTTAAATATAATAGTGAGATAGGTAGAGGACAAACATTCTCATTTGGAAAAGGAGAAACTTGAATGGATAAAAATGCTACCCACCCAAAGCAAACTTATAACTCAGAAAGTTTCAGGACAGTCCTGTGTGATTTGTTGCTTTCTTCTCTGGGCCCACAACCTACTCCTGTATATGAGTCTCAGAAACTTCCTGCCTACCCTAAGCCCCCTTCAGAATCACACTCCCTTTCTCTTGCAGAACAACAGAGATAAACACTGCATATCTCTGTTAGTTCATTTCCTGGCTGTGGAATTTTGACCACAATACTTTAAAATAAGTGCTTTGTGTCTCTATTAGCAGATATGTGACCTATAGATGTTTCTCTCTAATGTTAGAGCCAATGATGCTCACTGTCAAAATCTATTCATTTGTCATTACAAAATCATGTTCTGACTCCATAACTTTAAATTACTGGCCAGTATACTTTAATTAATAAATTATTTCATAGTCACACCTGATTAAAATTGAGAATGTGATGGTATAGTTCAATGGTAGACTGTATGCTTGTATAGCATCCACAAAGCTCTGGGTTTAATAAACAGCAGGCAGGCGTGCACACACACACACACACACTCACACATACACACATGCACAGAAGAATGAAATAAGTAAACTCTTTGAGCAAGATTTTATATCTCTCTGACTCTTGTAAAATACCACTAGCTCTTTTTTATTTTTCAAAAACTTGTTTGCTATCCAGTATCAATTAATTCATTTTAACAGAATATTTCTTTCTGGGTAATTCTAAATGGACCTTCCAAATGTCATAGGCATAACTCTAGAAACTTTAGTGAAAGATATCCAGTGGAAGATATCCAGTGGAAGATGTGAACTAAAAAGAAAATTTCACACAAATTCTTTCAGTCATTAGTGCTATATAAGATTTCCTCATCATTTAAAAAAATAAAAACATATATTCTTTCCACCCTTCGGGCCACATAGTAAATATAATTTCATTGGGGAATATTTTCTCACCAACAACTTAGTCACTTATTTGCTATACAGATGTAATATTTGTTTTAGTTCATGATGAATGCACTCAGAAAATGTGATAGGAAATATGTTGTTAGCACAATGAATAAAAGTAAGCCAACATCATATAACTAGTGGGAGCAACAAAAACTAATAAAAGAAAAGCAGTAGTTTGCTCCCAGTTGAACAGTATTAGTAACAAAATAGAGTACCATTGACTATTAAATAGAGTCAATGCGCTGCATAAGTAACTGAAAAATCAATGTCTATAAATAAATGTTATTATTTGTCATATATGTTTCAAATAATATTATTTTTTAAGTAGAGAAGAATGTTTCATCCTTTGTAAAATCTGGAGTATCAGGACAAAAAAAAATGAATCTGAAATGACTTAGTGACCATTATCTGCATCACATAACCCCTAAAGAGAGAAAAAATAAATAAATATACTAGACTGTTCCCTATTCAATATTGTGTGATAAAATTGGATACATAATCCTACAAATAGAATAGTTTAATGATGAGGAAGAAGTAAAGACAGGGACTGTAAAGGAAATACCTGCATACAGAAATGTATCATGACACCCACATTTCTGTTTAAGGGAGGACTTTTTTTATTTCTGGCTTAGATGTTAATTTGGGAATGTGTTTTCACTGACCACAAACAAAACAAAATGGGAAAAAAAATAGCAGAGGAAGAGCAAGGGTGTTCAAACAACATAGCTGAAAATATGAAAACTAGATGGAAAAGAGAAACTTAGAATGAGCAGATTGTGTGAAAATGCTGTAGGGCCTTAGAGAAACAGAAATAAGAATGGGGAGTTCCAGAGTGACGATAAATAGAGCAATAAAGACCCCTCACAGGAGCACATGACTGTTTAAATAAATTGATAAACAGTTATAAACATGACTTGTGAATAAACTTACAAACAGAATAAAATATGGAAAAGGACCTATAAAAGAAGAATCTCTGAGCAGATGTGCATCAGACAAAACAGTATGGGTCATACCCAAAAGAAGAAATCTAGCTTTTTCAACTCTAAGAGAATCTATCCTTTAAGACAGTTGGGGCTGTTTTTCTGAGCTCCTTATGAGCCTAACTGGGAAAGAGCTGGGATCTTGCATATTTTGTGATTTGTTGATAGGCTTATGTGGATTTTATTACAAAGACTCAATTCCATTGTGTGAATTTATAAAGCGAATAAACTATTTTACTGTGCTCATGAGGAGTTACAAGGACCCTCTATACACTTAATGAACGGTTTTAGGTGGATCTTCTGGACTAAATGAACCCCATTAACATAACACATTCAAGATCCAGGTGAGCACAGCCAGTGAGGCCCAGGAAGCTGCGCTCTTTGGAGAACATTGCTCAGCCAGGCTAATCTGCTGAGAGGTACTACACATGTAACAGAACCAACCAGATCTTGCATCCCCTTCACAAACACTGTGTTAAAACCAAAACAGTTACAATGAAGCATAAGCAAATATTGGGACCGATTGGTCATTATAGCATTCTACAATCATCAAGATTTCCTTATGAGATAAATGTTGTAATAGTCCATTTTAATGATAGGGAAACTGAGGGAAAGAGAGTTTAAGGAACTTGGCCAAAGTCATAAATCTAAGAAATGAAAACGTTTCACTTAATGCTTAATTAATCTGAGTTCAATGTCTTCCTTTCCACCCTGTATTATAAAGAGTATCAATAATAGGATAGAAATAATAGAATTTATTTATACATAATTTCTGTCATAGATTTAAAAGCAAATATACCAGAATTTTGAGTGGAACATATTCCCTTATCTAACCATAAATATACCTAAATGTTTATATATACACAAACATATTTTTATTTCTACATTTTTACATCTAGAATTGGGAAATAATGGAATTATGTTATTGATAAATAACTAGAAAATTGAAAACTGCATGCAAGGCCATAGCACTGTGAATTTAGGATGATATAATCTTGCCAAAAAATTGACTTTCTGGGTCTGTACTTGGAAATTAATGCTATTAAAACTAACCTTTGTTTTGAATAAGACACAATTGATAAACCTCAGAGGAAAATATCATTAATTTTCACTTTGTTTGCTTTACTATAAGACATTTATGTTTATTCAGAAGTCCTGCATATATTAGTAAAAGCAAGTACATGAGATTTTAACTAGGAAAAGCAAGATAGATAAATAACATTTGTTCATTTTTCCTTTTAGAACATTTTTTTTCATTGCTGGAAATTGAACCCAGATTGCCCTATCACTGGGTTTCATCCCAAGCCTTTTTTTCTTTTCTTCTTTCTTTCCTTCCTTCCTCCCCTCCCCTCCCTCCCTCCCTCTCTCTCTCTCTTTCTTTCTTTCTCTCTTTCTCTCTCTCTCTTTCTCTCTCTCTTTCTCTCTTTCTCTCTTTCTATCTTTCTTTCCATGCTAAGTCTCCCTAAGTAGTCAAGGTGAGCCTTGAGATTGTGATCCTCCTGCCTCAGCTTCTTGAGTCCTGGGATTACAGGCACATGCTATCATGCCTGGCAACGCCCTTCTTTCTAATGGCAAAAATATTAGAAATTCTTAAATAAAATAGGAAAATTTGCTGTCCTAATGAAAGATCAGGGGAACACAATTGGACCTAATGAATGTGCGAAATGAGAAATGTGAGAAATCTCATCACAAGCTAGTACTCTGAAGGAACAACCGACTCTGTATGTACCATGAGAACTGATGGGAATTTTGCATTTAGAAAAATACTCAGGTGAGATCCTTATAATATAAAATTTATTATTTTAAAGTGAATAATTCAGTGGCATTTGGAAATTTCCAATAATTTCATCCACTGCCTCTATCTAGATTTAAAACTCTTCTTCTATGACTATCTCTTACTCAGTTTCTCTCCATTGCCTCCCCCTGTGGAGACTCTGGAGACTACCAGTAGACATTCTTGCTTCATTTGGACACTGCAAATGTGTTTATATTTTAAGTGTTTCCTGATATTTGATTAGATCCATAGAAACATTATAGCACACCTATTGAAAAGTCATAATTGCCTTTGTTATAGATGGATGAATAGATCCCTCAGTTAAAAAACATTAAATGACATTTTAAACATTAAACAGACCTTAAGTTAATATATTGAGGGCTGACCAGCTATTTTGGTTGCACATGCCATTTTATGACATAGTTTTTCGATAAAAGAGTTTATATATTTTTAAATTATATCTGACACTTATATTAGAAACTCGTAAGTTTCTAACATGATCTTTATGGACTTAAAGAAAAATTGCAGGGGCTGGGGATGCAGCTCAGTGGTAAAGGGCTTGTCCAGAATGTTCAAGGTCCTTGGATTAAGTCCCAAGAACTTTAAAAAAAAATTAGTTGTCACTACTATTGGGTGCTGAATGTTATCTCTGGCACACATTGAGTTCTTTTTGATTCTTAATGAATATCCATCATAATTCTTAATCTAATGATTAGTCTAAACAATTGTATGCAAGCACTAAAACAGAATTTTCTATAAACTTATTAATGATCTATCATATCTCAAAATTATGATGGTTGTCTGACCATGTAGAAGCCTGACCTTGTTTTCTCCCCCAGTTTCCTGTGGCAAAAACAGCCTTGGGTAGCTTCTGGTTCTTCAGGTGAAAGGTGAAAATTCAGCACATTATCGTACAAGTTCAAGCTTTTTTTTTTTTTTTTTTACTTATAGCAAGGAAAGTTTAGTGAGTTGGTCATTAGGAGTACAAATGAAGAGTCAGACAGAAAATGCACACCGCAATTAATATTGTATATAAGGGAATAGGGTGTTGGTCACTTATAGTTCAAAGGCAAATGCCTGAGTGGTCCATTTAAAGGAAGCTGGAGGAAAGGTGTTTACCCAATGGAACAGAAGTCTCTTTTAATCTCTTGTCATTGGCTTGAGCTACTTGGGTGTGTAGACCTAACTGCAAACTGTGTCAGGAGTGACTGAGCCCTACTTCTGATACAGGGAATTTAAATTTGTATTCAAAATGGATGCTTAAGCAACTTAAAATTATAAAAATTCACTATAGATTCTAAAGCCTGATGTTTAATAAATATACAAATATCTTAAAACTATAGAAACATAATATTCAATTCTGCTAGAATATTCTATATTTTGTATTTTTTTATTTCTCTGTGTGTTCCCAAGAGTGATTAGTTTTCTAAAATAAATTATAAACTGTCTTCTGAGTGTGAGTTGAGCATCATCCTTCAAATTTTATTTATAGGTTTGTTTTTTCCTGATTTTTGTCCCTACAATCATTTTTGAAAGCATATTTTATGTGTCAGCTGTCAAACTAATTTGATGATTAATCATAAATATTACACTGCCCAATATTTTTGATAAATATTATAACACAAGTGAATTCACTTAAAGAAGAAATAAGTGATCCATAAATGAAATCATTTCATAAGATAATTTCTAATAATTCCAATAGCCAATATAATGGACAAGACAAATTAAATCTCCAGAGATTTTTCTCCTCAGTCACATTTATGCAGTTTCTCTTCATATTGCACAGGTAGTTTGATGTTGGATTTTCCAAGCTTAAAATTTCTGTTTCATAACTTTTGAGGATACATAGCCTATTTCAGAACTGTAGACTGACAAATCAAATTATTTATTTTACTTGATAAAGTTCTCACTACAAACTATTATTCTCCAGGTTCAAACTTAATTATAGAAACATCTTAGATTAGGAGATTGTTTAATTAAACTCGCTGACATGAAGAATCTTGTGAAGTATGAATGAGAAAGAAGGATGAATGATCAGCAATAGCAGGATGAACAATTTGTCTTTTAGACCTTAATCAAGTGATAACAGACATGCATGATTTTCCCAGGTCAATTACTGTTAGAAAATATAAATGAACTCTTGAGTGTTTTAGGAAGAGTTTTAGGCTAACTGGTGAGAATTATTTTAATAGTCCATTTTAATATGTGTGCTTTATTCAGTGGACAGAAAAAAATCATAACCTAATAAACTTAGAGGCAGCAAGATGGATGTCCCTGGCAAGGCATTTCTGAAATAGGCAAGGTTAGAAATGGGTCATACTGTAAGGACAAGAGTCAAGAGAAGCCTATTAGCTGTCCATGGGAAGCCTATCAAGAACTAAGTTCCTTAAATGTGATTTGGAATGAGTTACTGATAAAATAAAGGTATTCTGTCTTCAGAGTGTATTTAAATACATAACCCCGAAACTCAATAATTGTACCATGCAGGTACAAAAATGAGAAAGTATTATAATTAAACAGCAAGAACAAGTGGAAGGGTGACAGTCATTGTGGAAACTAGAAAAAAATACAAAGATAAAGGTGGCTGTATTCCCTGGTGCCTCCAGCAGACCTGTTAAAGAAAGTGAAATGCTTTGGGCAGATAGTAACATCCCAGTTCTTAGAGGAAATGAGTGATCTATAATGAAGAAGGGATTTCATTAGATAGAATTTAATGAATAGTATTTAGTGTTTTCAAATATAGTGTTTTCTTTCTTCTATTTATTAAATATCCCTGTAACCTCAGTGGTATAGAAAAAATGTGGTATAGAAAAAAATGTGAATGTTCTGTTTTTTTGAATATTCAAATGTGTATCTACAAAAGTTGCTTATGAGTTTTATGTATGGTTAGTTGTGTTGTAATATTGCCTATGTATTTATTTATTTATTTATTTTTAGTTGTTGATGGACCTTTATTTTATTTATTCAATGTAGTGCTGGGGATCAAACCCAGTGCCTCACACATGCTAGGCCAGTGCTCTACCACTGAACTACAACCCTAATCCTGCCTGTATATTTATAATTAAGCATGACAATTGGAAGGAGAAATGCCACTTGCCATAATACAAATATTTCATATGACATTTACATGTAAGATATAATTTTATTTTAATATATAGATATATATTACCATACTTGCCCAAGATCATAATAGAAGAGCATTAATTAAAAAAAAATTAAACAAAAACTGAACACTGAAATGTGGTTAAGAGTAAAAAATATACATGGAGCATAAAAATCTCTCAAGCAGAAAATGTAAGTGTAAAGCCAGATGACCAAAAGGCAGCTAATTAAAACCGCTGGGCAAGGCTTTATTGGAAATACATGCTCTCGGGCTGAACTCTCCTGTCCATCAGAGTGTGTCCAGGAGAATGGCACAAGTGTTCCATGGTAAAGAAAATTTAAAGGACCCGGTCAGGAAGGGGCAGGCTTAAGGCAGGAATGAAGGGGCTATGAGATAGAAAGAGGAGGTATCTACAGTCCTGTGTCCACTGGGATTGGCCAGGGGATCCTGCCGAGGTCAGAGTCCTTCCAGGATGAGTCAGGAAAAGTCCACTGATTGGTAGGAGGCACCATTACTGCTTACCTATCAGCATCTGGTAGGCTGTTCCTTTGCGCACGCGGGCTGCTTGATGCTTCATTCCCTGCAGCTGCTCAAAACCCACGCCCTACACCAATCGCAGCTGTGCGGAATCCACCGCACTGCATGTCCTGCGTCTGCTGCTGCCACGTGGAGCTCTCCACGTTGTACGCTCTGTGTCTGCCTCCTGTGAGATCTCCAGCCGACCTAACAGTAAGACTAGAAAAAGGCAGGAGACTCATCATCAAAACAGATAAGAGGGCTGGGGTTATGGCGCAGTGGTAGCGTGCTCGCCTAGCATGCGTGAGGCACTGGGTTCGATCCTCAGCACCACATAAAAATAAAATAAAGATATTCTGTCCGCCTACAACTAAAAAATAAATATTAAAAAAAATATTAAAAAAAAAAAAAAAACAGATAAGAAGACATTTCTTCACAGGGGTAAGGCCTAACTTTTGTCAAAAGTAAATTGATGTTTTACATGATTTACAATCTTTTATAGTCCTCTTAAGACCATTACAGTATTTAAAATGCAAACTTCATACATAAAGATAAGTAAAGTGAAAAAAGAAATAACAACTAATTATGAATTTAAAAGCTAACAAATACCAAACTTATCACAAAATCCCAAAGTATGCCATATTATTAAACAGCTAATACTCTCTACCTACATTTCTCCTATTTTTAACTGCATAATTCCTATTTTTTCAAAGAAAAATGTTTTGCAGTATTATTTTCTATAAAGAAAATCAAATAATGTAAATACTTTAGTCTTTACATTAGTATTGTTGATTATTCGATTATTTATAATATTTATTATAACTTTATAAGTAATTAAGAGTAATGTGCTAAGGTGTAATTGATTATTTGGCATGATTAAAACCTTTGACTCATGTAAATATGCTTGTTGTGGGGCTGGGGTTATGGCAGCAGTGATAGTGTGCTCGCCTAGCACGCGGGAGGCACTGGGTTCGATCCTCAGTACCACATACAAATAAAATAAAGCTATTGTGTGTCCACCTACAACTAAAAAATAAATATTTTAAAAAAATGCTTGTTGTTTGGAAGTTGATTAAAAGTTTATATCCAGTAAGTCCAAAATTATAATCAATTTATTTTGCATGGATCTCAACAGGAAAAATTAAAAATGAAAGGAAGAAAGGAAGATATAAGTATTATAATGCATACTTATAATTGTAAAAATGATTGTAGAATATTACTAATGGAATTGATTTTTAATGGACACCCATAACAATATATTCTATGATTGCCATTTTATATGACAAGATTGGAAGAATTTTTCACAGGCTAGTTATTGATCTGGGACATTTAAAACCGTATTTTTTATCTACTTGTCATTCACGTTCAATGCATTCATGTTAAACACCCATTTCTTATTTTAGCATCTTCCTTACCTGGCACAATTTGAATTGGCACCATAGAGTCAGAAAATTTCCAAGAATGGACCACCTAACAGCAATTTAAACCTGTGAGAATTATTGTGGGCTGCATAATTCTATCAAATAAATTTGAACTAAATTTAAAAATAGTGCCCCAAATGAAATTTTCTCTTAATTGAATCCGCAAGTTTCAGAGTCATTTTCACATGAATTAGACTGAGAGAAAATAATCATAGAGTTGAAGTCAGGATGAAAAGAGACATTGTTATGAAACAGTGTAGGTTAAAAGTTCTGAAAATGTGAGTGTGTTACTGGCCCATCGCAGGAGCAGCATCATGGACAATATCCACCCTCAGAGGTTCAGGAGGAAATCCACTCCCCTCTGCTTAGCTACTCATGAGCACTGGTGTGCCATGCCTATGGACATGCCAGCACTTTAAACCAAAAAAGAGTGATGAAGAAATCAAGGGGAAACACTGAGTCTCCCTTCTTTATTGCTTCTACCTCTCTTGTTCCTCAGCCTCTGCCTCCACCTCCTCTACCTGTGATACCATCATCATCATTTTCATTTCCTTCTCCTCCTCCTCTTCCTCCTCTCTCTCTTTCTCTCCAAATGAAAGTATAAATAAGGTGATAACAAAAACAATGAAAAGTAACTTCTGCATTTTAATCTTGTAAGCTGAGATGCCTTAGAAAAAAATTTATATTATAAAGAAAAATCAGGAAGTTTAAATTCATAAATACAACTTATTACATGAAAAAGAGTGTCCTCTATACTTGATCTAATTATCCCATCAAAAAGAATCATATAGAGTACCTCTTTAGCCTACAGCTAAATGAAGGTGAAGTGGAGCAAAGATGCAGCTGACCTCTGTAGAGAGGCAATTTGATAAAAAGCAAGTCTCCACAATTTTAAGTTACACTTTTATTTTTTTCTGGTATTATCTCTTACCATAATATGCCTGCAATTGCTCTTGCTCTTTCTGCATATATATATATATATATATATATATATATATATATATGTAATATTTAATGTATTTTACATATACATGTATGTATACATATATATACATATATACATATATACATATATATAATTTTTAAATGAATAGATTACAGGTGCCCCTCAGTATCATAGGTGGGTTGGTTTCAGGAACCACAATCTGGGGGTGCTCAAGTTCCTTATATCAAAGTGTGCAGTATTTGCACACAATCTCTTCACTTCTTATAATTTAAGTGTTCTCTAGATTACTTCTAATGCTTAATAAAATTTAAAGGCAAGGTAAGTAATTTGTCATTTTGTATTATTATGGAACAACTAGGAAAACTTCTATATATTCAGAACAAACATTTTTATTTTCTGAGTCTTTTCCATTCGGAGATGATTGAATCTGTGGATGTGAAACGTACAGATATAGAGGGACAAGAAGACTGGTTTTATTATGATTTTAGGAATAAGTTTAGTAGAAAAAAGAATGACTGAAGTTGATATGCATTTCTTTAATATCATGAGATTTAAAACTTTTTTTTTTGGTACTGGGTATTGAACTCAGGGGCACTCAACCACTGAGCCATATCCCCAGCCCTATTTTGTGTTTTATGTATAGACAGAGTCTCACTGAGTTGCTTAGAGCCTCGCCCTTGCTGAGGCTGGCTTTGAACTCGCGATTCTCCTGTCTCAGCCTCCCAAGGGAGATTTAAAACTTTAACTTCTCTTTGACTTTAACTGTGCAACTACATTATAAATTGCTTAGAATCGTGTGCATTTTCGCCATAATAAATCTTTCTCATGCTTCTCAAAGTCTGAAATTCCACATGAACACTGTTTCCTAGCCTAAGATGCCCTTGCCATATGGTAAGTGCAAATGTTTCCAAAGCAGCAAATGTTCTGTCAGGGAGTCTCACTGATGTTTTGATTGGATTGCTCTATTATCAGAACATGTCTGCCAAAAGAAAGCACCTGCACAATAAAGCCTGTTCAGGAACTGCCAGGCAGCCACAGTGGAAGGAAAGGAAAGTGCATGCTGACATGTTACCTGCCATCTTCCGATCTGCCACGTAGGTTATGATAGATGCTTTTTCATATCCAATATCTCACAATAATTCCTATATTCAAGGAAGAAACTTATGTCCTTGGAGATCCAATAGAAAATTTACTCTAGGGTTTCTGCTTTGAAGTCCCTTAAGAGATGTTGAATCATAACTGGCAAAAGAGCAATATATGGTTTTTCACAGTTTCTCTTTTTACTTTCAAGATTCCTTGAATGAATTATGGGGTTTCAGTGTAATATATTCTAAGTAAATTAGCTATTTTATGCTTTCATAAATGAAAATCTTTTCAAAGTAAAATCTGAAGAAAATTATCCCGAGATATATTTGATCAGTATTATTTAAATTTACCTAGATACATTTTAATAGATCTATAGTAAAAGTACATTATGTACATTATGTAAATAAAATGAGCATTATACAAATTGCCTTAGTCATATAATTATTCTAATTTTTCCCTATCAAAATTGAATTTGTCAATGGGCCACTCTTGAGATATTACGTATATGAGCATGCATTCCCCTATACACACACTTAATTTTTTTAATAAAATTGCTACCTGTTCCTAATTTTTAAACTTGTTATGCTTTGCAGCTCACTACAGAAGCTGAATGATGGAAAATTTACTTTTACTGTACAATGAAAATTTCAAATTGTTTTACTTTTCAATGTATAAATTCAATAAAGAAATTCAAATTCCAGAGTAACACTTAGAACTTCCTCAGTACACAGAAGCTGATTGTCTCAGAAACATGATCGCAGCAATTTTACACTCTTTGCATGTGTTTCCCAGAACTAAACTAAAAATGAATATTTTAAAAATTATAAACTTGAGGCTGATTTAAGTGTATAGCCTACATATTATAAAAATAATTGCACAAATTCTCTGATGATTTTTCCAACATAACAACAATATAACTAGAGAAAGATATTCCTTCTGACACTCTAATTCAATTATATAATAAAAACTCATTGTGTACTTCAAAAATAAATTAACTCAAGATGTTACTCAACACCCCATCTGCTATATTGCCTTAAATGTGTTCCATGGAACCTGGGTAACTTTAAGTGATTTTCCATCAAAAGCCAAGGGCTGTTTTTTAATGTTCGACTTTGTTTCAGAAACGACCTCATAAACTCTTTGATGATTATCTTTTCTTTTCCTTCTCCTTTTCTCTTCCTGTATAAAAGGGAAATATGCTGCAAAATGTTCTTACCTGCTGTCTTTTATGTAAATTACTTTTGATTGCAGTTTGGAACTTTTAAAGAAAATTAAGTTTCCACCACACTTTCACAATGCAGGAAGACATCCATGGAAGAAGTAAAACTACCCAAAATTGATTCCCTCTATTATTTTCTTCCACTTTCTATTATTCATATGCATTACTTTGTATAAAAGACATATTGTTCGAAAATATTTTAAATATGTTGTTCAAAATCCTGTCTTCTAGATAAAGCAAAAGAAAAAGATTATGAAACCTTTTTTACCTGAGACTATTTAATTAAAGCTAATATTATCCCTCAGAGAATTTGAAACTGTTGTAGAGAATAAAAGACTATCTATCCATCCAATTACTCAGTTCAGATCACCACCTGAATATCCTAGTGAGCTTTAAAGTGAAATATGCCCTTCCTGGTATTCCAGAAGCACAAGCATGGCACATGGTACAGGCATAATGGATATTAGTGAAGAAAAGAAAGGAGAGAGAGGGAGGGAAGAAGGGAAGATAAGGGGAAAAAGAAAAGGGGGAGGAAGGTACTAAGAAAACAACTCTGTTTTCTTCTCTCTCTCCAAGTATACAGACATGTGCACACACATGCACAAACACACACACACACACACACACACACACACGGAACAAGACTGAAGGTTATCATATATAATTTAAATTGAATTTATATAAACAACATATAATAGGTCAAGTTTCTCATACAAAGTAAAGTATGTTCAATGTATATTGGTTTATTTTAATTAATAAGATAAGGTCCCAGAGGCTTACTCTAATAAATTCTGAAAGACATTAGAAGAATAAAAAACATCAAAGATGTTCTTAAATTCTTTTTCCAAACATCACACGAGATAAGCTTCTTACTGAAACTTTATTGACTATTTTTTCTTTCTTTCTTTTTACTTATTTATTTATTTTGGTAAAATTCAGTAAGCAAAGGGCTTAGAATACAAAAGACAAATATCAGCCAATGATTTAAAAATCATTTTATATTACAAAAAAGTTGATTTAAAATTATTTTAGATTATAAAAAGTAACACTAAATAATTGAATGAGATTTCCACTGGGATTCCTGCTCTCTTTTAATGAAGTCCACTTAGTTTACCTACCATAAAAATGCCATGAGCACTGGAGTATCTGTTATCTCCTTTACCTCTTGGGAGAAGTAGACAACACAGCAGAGACACGATGCTGTTCATAAGTGTCAATGAAGAGACCCCTTCAATACCTCTTTCCCTTATGCCTCTTTGTAATACTAAATTTGACTAATTGTAATGACAACATAACAATTCTTGTTATCCTACTTAGGTCTCAGAGAAGTTGGATTTTATTTGTTTATAAAAAATTACAGAAACAGCAAATATTCAGAATTTTTACTATGGTGCAAAATGTAATTAGTACCTAGTAATGGGGAGGTCTAAGTCCTTTGCCTCTATAATCTCTATCAGAGATAATTATAGTGATATATAATAAATATAGTGATATATAATAAATGACACATATTTATATAATTTTTTTTGTAGTGTGGCTTTAACCCAGGGGCACTTTTTCACTGAGCTGCATATCCGGTTATTTATATATATATATATATATATATATATATTTTTTTTTTTTTTTTCTTTTGAGGCAGGGTTTTGCTGACTTGCTGCGGGTCTCACTAAATTATAGAGGCTGGCCTCCAACTTGTGATCCTCCTGCCTCTGCCACCTAAATTACTGGGATTACAGTTGTTTGTCACTGCTTTCTGATTCTTCTTGCTTTTTTGTAATTCCTCCTTCTTATCCACCTTTATCCCTCAATTTTTTCCAAGCAACCATTCATCTTTTATTGTTGATTTAAATTAATCCACATCTTTTAAAATATATAATTTGGGTCCTCTTGAACCATATTTTGCTTGGCATAATTATTTTTATATTCTTCCATATGATTTTTTAACCATTTGATCATCCATATGTTTGAATTGCTAAAAATATTGCACTATATTGAAAGAATATTATGTGCTTCTCCATTCATTTGTTGACAGACATTTTCATTGTTTCCAGTTTGGGCTATTGCAAGGTAATTAGCTATGAATATGCACAGAAGATTTTGCATGGATATGTGCCATCCTTACACCTGAAGAATGGCAGGTTATAGACTAGATTTGTGTTTGACATTTTAAGGAACTGTGAAATGATTTCTTTTTTCTTTTTCTTTCTTTCATTTTTTTTTTTTTGTACTTGGAATTATATTCAGAGGTACTCGTCCACTGAGCCACATCCCAGCCCTATTTCGTGTTTACTTAGAGACAAGGTCTCATTGAGTTGCTTAGTGCCTTGCCATTGCTGAGGCTGGCTTTGACCATATAATTCTTCTGTCTCAGCCTCCCTAAGTGCTGGGATTATAGGCACGCACCACCGCACTGGGCTGTCAAATGATTTCTAAACTGATCGTACCCAACATTATTATGTGAGAGTACCAGTTCTTCCGCAGCACATCCACATTTCTAAGAGCAGTCTAAAAATCATATACATTAAAATAGGCATATAATAGTAATTTTATTTATATGCTATTGTTTGGAATTTATTGATCTCCTTCAATCTCACATTGAAGTGTTTATAAAATTTGGACAACTGTTATTTATTATTTCTTTAAACAATCTTTTGTGAAGGTCAACCAATTTCACAAACTGCTTCTAAAAGTCTACTTATTTCTGAATTCCATGTTTCTAATTGCTGCTCTACTATGAAATCAGAGTTTTGTTTTGTTCAAATAAACTGGTTTATATGCACAGCTTCTCTTTTTTTGTAGATTTTATTTTATGGTTTTCAGATCCTGATTGGTGGCCCCTTCTTTCAATAGTCTCCCTTTGTCATTAAGGAGTTCTCAAGTTTACTATTTTCCTCTGTTAATTTCCTACTATCTTGCAATAATTACAATACACTACTGGTCTTAAAATGATTGTAAATGCAAAATACAATAACAGATTCCAAGTCAGTGCTCTTTTAATTCCAGAATAAGCCTATGTGGAGTTAAAACTAGTATTAAAATAGAAATATATGCAGTCAAAATAACATTGAAATGTTATAAACTCTAAAATATGTATCTGGATCTTTAGGGTTCTACCATCTTTTGTTTCACATTAATGCTGTGCACAAACATAAAATGTTGTATATTCACAGGTGGCAACTGCAGATCTCCTCATCCTAGCTGATCTTCTGACCCTTAAGTCTATGGAAAGAGTGGTTTACCTAGTAGTTGAAACTAAGACAGTATATTTTCTGAATCACTTAGGGGCAGGTATGTAAGATTTTTTCTACTCATTTATGACTGAGGTACTTAAAATGATAATGACTTGACTATAAGAATTTTACTGGACATCTACACATGGACATTTATTAAAATTTTTTAGGGTTTATTGAGTTCTGAAACAGTCATAAGGTTATAAACAAGATAGATGCAAATGCCTCCTTCTCCTGGTAAAACCTCTGTATATAAGGAAATGCAGATACTAAAAATATAATCACAATAGTACTTGGAAATGCTATGAAAGAGGAATTAGAGGATACTATGTGAGCTTCGTGAGAACGATCTTACAAATCAAGAGTGTGATTTTCAGAATAAATAAAATATTAGCTGAGACAAAGAGGGGAAGAAGCCATGTCTAAAGGGATGAGAGAAAGTTACCTCAGACCCAAGATGTCCAAATACATATCTTTGTTATCACTCTTGAAACCTTTTTCCTCTTGATGGTCTGCCTTCTTCATGTCGGGCAATATTACTCAGTAAGTCATTATAATACAAAATTTAGAAGACATTTTGATTCATCTTTCTTTACATTTTTGACATCAAATAATCTGTCATAAACAGCTTTGATATTTCTTCATTTTCTGACGTCTTTTTCACTGTTACTGGTAAAATTCAGGAAAATTCTTTTCCATGAGAGTCTCCATAATGTCCTCCTTGTCTACAGCACATGAGTGCCTGTGTACTCCTGTCACAAATATGTAAATGTGTCCATTATTTGTCCCATTGTACCATATGAACCATTAGTGAAGTTCCACTGGTTCAATAGAAAACAAGTGAAAAGATGTCTTGGCAGCAGTTCTATACCAGGCTTAGAAATTCTCAGCCAAAAACATAGCTTCATATTTTTAAGTCCTTCTAAAGTGGACCAGATGTTCAGATGCACTTATAAAATGCCTAGTCTTGTGGTCCTGCATTATTTTCTATGTATTTGTTGCCCAAGGGCACCTTCAATTGCCAAAATGTTCTCACCATTCACATAAAAAATAAAATCTAGAAATGTTATGTAATAAAGAATGACATCACTAACCACATACTGTACATTTTCATAAAATTCCTCTTTTCAATAGTCTTTTAAAATCATGGAATCATCAATTCTTTAGCATGTTCATTCTCTCAACCAAATCTCTGTTCTATCCTCCCTTCCATCTCATCTCCAGTCTAATTTCCCCTTGAAAAGAGTTGAGGTGTTGCCTTCGCAAACATCTTCCCTACAGCCTTGAAGCAGATAGAGATTGTCTTCCCTATGGAGTCTGAATTTCTTGTATAAATGTGTGCTATTTAGTGATTAATGCAATTTATTTCCTGTCTGCTTATATGTTTTACCACGAAATTCTACATTCCCTGAGGGTAAATACAAGAACTTTTCATGTCTGAGTACCATGGCCAATCAAACTGAATTACAAAATAAGAGTGAAAAGGAATTAGGGGCACATTATACTGACTACATCAGCTATTTTGTTAATGTTGCATATATTTCAAATTTCTCCATAGAAATTTAGAAGATGGGCAGAAAAAAATATGTAGACAACTTGCAAAACAACCCACAAAATAAGTAATAATAGAAAATGCTGAATATTATTCTCTTGCGATCATAAGTAAATATTAATGACAGTCCCCAGTATGTGTGATAAAGAGAAAATATTAAAATTCTTGCTTCTATCTCACTTGTGGGAATTAGAACATTGTGGAAATGATGGGTTTATTTCCAGGTAAATAAGATAATTCCTGCAGCACTGAAAGACTCTATTTCCTCTAAAAACATAATGCAATTCTGTTGGCAACATAATTTGAGAAATCAATAGTCCATATCAATGAACTGACAGAAAATTCTAGAATCAAAGCAATGAAAAAGAATACATATTGAAGGCAAAGGGGAGACAGAGAAGCACAAGTTGAAAAAGAGAATACAAATAATGATAAAAATGAACACACAAGTATGTAGGTGGTGCGCCTAAAAGTTCACTTCAAACCCCTAAGCTGAGCCAGTACAGAGTCATGGTGGTTGTAGTTTAGTATCAGCAAGGTGTCGGATGCTATGGCGTTTGACTCTCCCTGTTCTCCTGGACACCTCTCACATCTACAGCCATAACACCTTCTTTGTTCTTGTCTTCTCTTCACCTCTTCCTCACCATAATCTACTCCCCATGGAGTAGCAAGAGCGATCCTTTGAAAGTGTATGGTGGTGTTTCATTCCTCTGTCCAAGGTCTTCCAGAGCACTCCTTACTGCAAAACAAACGTACTATTAGTATCAGATGGTTAAGTCCCTAACTAACTTTAAGCATCAACTAATTTACTTTCTTCTTTATTCTGTTCAGATATAAAAGTTTTGTGCTTATGTGTCTTTCCCCAGAAATCAGGTATTTCGGTGCCCTATTTCCCTAAATTGCTCTTTTACACTGATGTTCATATAATCCTCTTCCTCAAGTCCTTAACTCACAGCATCCTTTCCTCTACTTCTATTGATTTTATATCCTCAATATTTGCCAAAATTATATTAAAATCTTACAAGCTTATTATTATCTATTGATTACTTGGTTATATAAGCTTTATAAGGTCAGAAACTTAAAATGTCTTGTTAATTATGCATTCTCTCTGCCAGGAAACAGAGTGGGACATAGGAGGGTGTCTGTAAAAGGTTTTTATAGAGTATTATAATTTTTAAGTTTCATGGACGTAAATTTGTAAAAGTTAGAAATTTTCCCAAGATTATATTGCCTGAATTTGACCTCCGAAGTGTCCAATTTCAGAGATGAAGTGTGTTCCTAAGTACCGCTTTACCTTGGCTTAAGCTACATTCATCCACAGCTAAAGGATTGCAGTGTTCTAGGAACTGACAGTTAAGTACTAGTTCTGAGTGGGAACATCAAGAGTAGGTTAAAAAAAAAAAAAAAGAGAGAGTTGTAGGAGGACTCCCCATACCTTCCACCCCTCCCTTCCATCTTCCATCCTTCCCCATTCTACGCTAATAGACTGTGCTTTTGCCAGAGAGCACTCCTTTGTTTGTGACCTTTGGACATGATTGGTCCAAGAGTGCATATAAGCTTCTGTAGTTTCAGGAATAAATGGTGTTTTCTGCTCCTCGTGCCAGTGTCCCTGCTTATTGCTCCGGGTGTCTCTGCATCTCACTGGGACAGAGCAGATTTTTACCTACACCCCGGACCCTGGGGAGATTGGCTATATGAATCGTCACCACCGTCCAGAGAGACCCCATATCGTCTTCCTCGGGGACCCCTTTTTCTTCGTCTCTGGACCCCAACTCATCGAGAAAGCCACATGGCCCTTCCCTCCCCTCCCCCTCTATTAAAGCGATAGAGAGTCTATAGAAACATGTTGAGTTCTTGGTCAGAAATGATGGGTGTTTGCTTTTTTCCTTTTGTGTCAACTGTGGCAAGTAATAAATTTTCTAAGTTATAAGTTCTTGAAATTTCTAAAATGAAAAGTTCAAACATACCTTATATGCATTTGAGCAGATTCAAGGTAACATCTGCAAATTATACATTTCATACATGCACTCCATTATTAAGATGCTAATTTTATTTTGATTATGTACAAAATAAAATTCAGACAAAAATTGGTGCCATTGTTCTTGCATTGACAAAAGTGCATAAAAGTCTAGTTGATACATGAGCACTGGAGTTGTTACCAAATCTTATCATTTTTGTGCTGTGACAGTTACCACAGTGTCTGGAATATGAAGGCACTTAGTAAGTGTTTGGTGAATAAATATATAACTGTTGCCTATCTCTTTTTTTTCCCCCTATACGGAGGTAGAACCTTGTGGCACTCAAAGGGTACTTGGTTTTGAGTGTGTCCTGCAAAGCTCCTGCATGAGAAAATTAATTCACAATGCAGTAGTGATGGGGGTGGGGCCAAATAAGAATTGATTGGTTCACGGAGTTTCTTTCCTACTGAATGGATTGTCATAAACTCTATTTGTATATGAAGTTTGAATCACTGGAGTGGGTTAGTCATTGTAAAGGTGGATTTCTATAAAAAGGACTTTGGTCTCCTCTTTCTTGCTTACTCCCAACCTTCTTACTATTCTATCTTCATGCTGGGACAATGTACCATGAAGACCCTCGCTTGATACCAGCACCACACTTTTGGTCTTGCGAATCTCCAGAACTGTGAGTCAAATACATTTCTGTTCATTATAAGTATTTCAGGTATTCCATAACAGCAACACGAAATGAAATAAGATACAAGATATATGGATAAGCCGGGCGCGGTGGCGCAAGCCTGTAATCCCAGCACTTAGGGAGGCTGAGACAAGAGAATCGCAAGTTCAAAGCTAGCCTCAGCAAGGGCGAGGCGCCAAGCAACTCAGCGAGACCCTGTCTCTACATAAAACACAAAATAGGGCTGGGGATGTGGCTCAGTGGTCGAGTGCCCCTGAGTTCAATCCCCAGTACCAAAAAAAAAAAAAAAAGATATATGGATAAATCATGTGTTGAAAGAGTTTTACATATAGAGGAAAAAAGAGATATGCTTGTTCCTTCTAAGCCCATTTATCCCAAGAGAGAATTACCACTCTGTGATGATGCGATCACATCCACAGGCCTACTTTACAGTAGACTAGAAGCAAACCTCATTCCTCTACATGTCTTCTCAATTTCAGCCTGGGAGCAGCTAGAGGATTTTGGCTCCTCAGATAGTTGTTCAGTTTCAGCCAGCAGTAGCTCACACGTTACAGGAGTTGGTAGGCTGCTGCAGTCTCCAGAGTGGAGCAGAGAGGTTGAGGAATACCAAGACAAGCAAAATTAAAAGGATCCAAGCAGGAGTGGGAAAGGTGTTCAATGCATCTGTTAACCACACATTTTTAGCTGAGAAATAATAGTTTCATATAATAAATGTTAAAAAATAAGGAAAATCAAGAATCAACAAATGGGATGGATTCAAACTAAAAAGCTTCTTCTCAGCAAAAGAAATAATCAATGAAGTGAACAGAGAGCCGACATCCTGGGAACAAACCTTTGCCACACACACATCTGAGAGCACTAATCTCCAGGATATATAAAGAACTCAAAAAACTTAACACCAAAAAAACTAACAACCCAATCAATAAATGGGCCAAAGAGCTGAACACAAACTTCACAGAAGAAGATATACAATCCATCAACAGACATATGAAAAAATGTTCAACATCTCTAGCAATCAGAGAAATGCAAATCAAAACTACCCTAAGATT
>CM053405.1:16848278-16863955 GCA_028644305.1 Xerus rutilus | reverse complement strand
ATCATAGCCCTAACTTTATGTATGACTGCATATATGTTGTGATTCTATACAACTTACAACTAGAGAATTGATATGTTATCCTTTATCTATGTACAATGAAACATTTACACTGTTAACATGTAAGCCTAAATAAAAAAAAGAAAAAAAAAGATAACTTACCTGAAATATGTGATTGTAATGGAAAAACTATTTTCATAGAACTGAAGGAGGAACACTCATTTCCATGCCACTGGTCAGGATATTTTCTCATTTCCCAATCTTGAACCTTCAAATACAAAAGAACAAGCAATTCACAGAAGAAGAAATACAAATAGTTAACAAATATATGAAAAAAATCCAACATCTCTAGCAATTAGAGAAACGCAAATTAGAACTACATTAAGATTTCATCTCACTCCAGTTGGAATGGCCATTATCAAGAATATCAATAACCATAAATATTAGTGATATTGGAGAAAGGATACGCTCATACATTGCTGGGGGAATGGCAAATTGGTGTAACTGCTCTGGAAAGCAGTATGGAGATTCCTCAGAAAACTTGGGCTAGAACCATTACTTGATCCAGCTATCCAACTCACCCTTTGGTATATATCCAAAGGACATAAAATTAGCATACTACCATAACACAGTCACATCAATGTTTATAGCAGCTCCATTCACAATAGCTAAGCTATAGAGTTAATCTACATGCCCCTCAACAGATAAAGAAAATTTGGTATATATACACAGTGGAATGTTACTCAGTCTTTAAGAAGAATGAAATTATGGCATTTGCCAATAAATGGATGAAACTGGAGATCATTATGCTCAGTGCAATAAGCCAATCCCAAAAAACCAAAGGTCGAATGTTCTTTCTGGTATGTAGATGCTAACACACGATAAGGGTGGGAAAGGGAAGAATAGAAGTTCATTGGATTAGACAAAGTAAAATGAAGGGAAAGGAAGGGGAAGTGGAAATAGGAGAGAGTGTAGAATAAATCATAGTAAACTTTCCTATGTTTATATGTGAATACAAGACCAGTGTAATTCCACATTATGTACAACCATAAGAATGGGATTCTAATTAGAATACAATCTACTCCATATATGTATAATATGCCAAAACACACTCTACTGTCATGTATTTCTAGATTAATTAATTAATTAATAAAATGAAAAAGAAGAAAATAGAAAACAACATGTATTTGAATGAATGCGTCCCCAGCACATGATTGTATCCACTCATAAGGACATTCTCCCTGTAGCACTGCCATTTTGCTTATATTTACATTCTGCCTATCTTTATGTCTTATTTTTATCAATAGCTTTGTTTGTAGGTACTGGAAATAACCTGATTTTTGTTGTACCTTTCATTGTACCACAACAATTTTGGTTTAGACTTCTAACAATGCCAAGGAGAAATTTTGTTAGCTTACTACTTATTAATTAAGAACAGTAATTATAGTAGAATTTGTAGTGGTTTAAAATAATTATAGTTGAAATCCTTGTGAAAGACATAAATATAAGCTACACAGATAAGACTGAAAACATTTTATAGACAGTTTTAGTCGTAGGATATGAAAGGAACTCAGCACATGAAAGACTCACATTTTCTGACAACACATTTTATATGGAATAACAACACGATATAGGTAATACAAACTACTTTCACAATAATTTATTGTAAAATACTGTGATGACTTGGGGCTTAATTATGAATGAGATGAATCATTTTATATTTTTACAAGACTATAGGGAGTTTTGAGATTTCTTGTTGGGAGATGGTAATGTTACTGAAAAGATAATGTTTTATTTTTATCGTAGAGGTGAGTTTGAGGCTGTCTTTGGAGAGAAATATAGGAAATAATTTGCCATTTTTAGACCTTAGTTGTTCAACTGATAAAAAAGATAATATTTCTTTAGTGGGGTAGTGCATCCCTGTCATCTCAGTGACTTGGGAGGCTAAAGTAGGAGGATTCCAAGTTAGAGGGCAGTTTCAGTAACTAAGTGAGACCTTGAATCAAAATAGAAAGTAAAAATGTCTGGAGATGTTGCTCACAAGTGCACTGAATCTGGGTTCAACCCCTAGTGAAAACTAAAAAAGAAAAAAAATGTGTGGTTCTGTCTCTGAAGTACCCCCTGGTCAACTCTCCTTTTCATAATGTTTCTGCAATCTCCACAGGCCCTGATTCTTTGAAGTTGGGATCACAGATAATATAAACAGTTGTCCCTAATTTTATTTTGCTATATTAATCATTCTGAATGTGGACTCAGCCTCTAGTAATTCCATTAAAGAAGTTAGTTTTCTGCAGGTTTCTTTGCATTTAAGTAATGAAATTGAAAATGCAGAATGGTATCTTGGAAATTAGCACAGACCAGGGATCCATTGGACACCACCAAATGTAAAATTGATTTTTTTTCTTTGCAAGGTAGAGTAAATCAGAGTTTTGTGATGTTGGATTTTGTTTTTCTCAGTGTCTGTGTTCTAGGATCTTTGATTAAATGGGGAATTAGGGACTCCTCTGCTTCACTGGTCATGCAACTATGAATGAACTTGTGGTAGAAATGAAGACAAAACAACTCCTATTTTCTTTCTAGTTTCCTTAAGCTATTGAATTAACTTTTTCTTTAATGACATTTATTCTTTTACTTAAAAAATTATTTACAACTTTTTTTTAAATTATGGTAATAAAATGTGATCATATGCTAAAAATTGGTCAGCACTAAGGTATGTTTTATGTAAAGGTGCCTTTAGAGAGATGTACTTTAAAGTATCAGTCAAAATGTACTTATAATCCTGAGTAACTTTGATAACTGAAAATGAATAGAATCGTCACTAGAAGTGTTTCCAATATCTTATTTCTGATCTCTTCTTTGCAGACTAAGTGCCTTGACCTCAATAAATTTTATCAAAAGCAATTTGAACATGTATCTTTTTGATTCAGAAATAACCAGTCTTCCTTACCAATGATTTGTATTTAATTTTGATCATTAGCAGCTTGCTGTAATCTCATGCCTGTGTAAATTTTTAGTTCTTTACTTCACACTATTTTGGGTCTTCACTTTTTCTGTTTCATAAATCAATACTCCCAATGTAGTCTACTAGCCTCTCAATTAACTTTATGTATTTTCTCTTCAACATTTCCAAACTTATATCCAACAAGCACTCACTTATTATTTGGCAAAGAGATTTTGCCCTAAGATAAAAGGCAAAATTTACCTTAATATTGAAAGTGAAAACCACTCCAAGGCTTTCCTAAATTCACTTATTTAGGAGAACAAGTAACATCGAAGCAAATTCAAATAGCCTCTGATGAGTATTTGGGACCTCTTGTGGGGAGCTTCATCTATGGGCACCGAGTTCAAGTCAGATAGTAGCAAAAAATTCTGATGTGCTTTTGCATAGTAGAGTGACATATATACCAGAAATGTCCTGTGCATTTCAGAGAGCTAGAAGGAAGGATTTTAATTAAACATTTGAGGTGATAGATATGTTTAAATAGATGCAATCACTACGCAATGTACACTTGCATCAAACATCTTATAGTATCATATAACTAAGCACACATTTTATGTTTATATATCAACAAATTTAAAAATTAAAAGAATGAATCAAAGAATTCCAGAAACTATGAAAAAGGAGCTCTTTTGCCTTTAAGGATATAGAACAATGGTAACATTGTTCTGATTAAAATGGTCAAAGTGCAAGTTAACATGGAAATAATTTGTACAAATTCAAGGTTAAGTACAAGAAATGTGGAATGAATTTTCAAACCATTTCTTGTTTTTATGTACTTGCTTATTTTAACATCATCTCCTAGTGTGTGTAATAATTATTTCTGAAGAGAGACAATAATCCAATTCAAATATGTTCTTACTCAATCCAACATAATTAGTTTATGATGTACCAGGCTCTTTCCTGTGTGATCAAGAGAGTGACAGACATGAGTGAGCAAGGTCTGCTTTTAAAGAACTAAAGCTAATATTTACAGTCTGACATCAAATAAATTCCATGACATTCAGTTAAAAACCTACATTAATAGAATGTATTTATCAGTTTATCTTCTATCATGTATCATCAATCTATAAAGACAGAAAAATGAGGTCAGACCCCAAGTACTCACTATATATTAAAATTAGACTCTACTACCAGTGAAGAAATAGATTCCAGTCTTTATAACCAAACAAACCAAGATCAAAATATCTCAACCACAGAAATATTGTGTTTTCACAGTGATAAAACTTTAAAAATGCCTTAGGGCATTTAAAGATCTTAACAAAAATATGTTAATTTGTAAGTAGCAAAAGAAGTTTTGTCCTATGGGATGGTTTACATGGCAAATCGTGATGGAAATGTAGGTATACTAAATGTCAGATCAGAATGAAATGAAATAAAGATAACACACAGAATTCCTTTAGAAAACACTTTTTTCTTTATTTCTTGACTCAGTGAGGAAAAAAACTTCTTCTTCAGTTGAGAGGCTTATTTTATCTTTCTGACCAAGACATACTTTACTGCAGATAACACATAAAGTACTAATATTGAAAATCCCAAGATATAATATTTAATGCATTGCATATTTCAATCCTTTCTTACACACACAAAAAGTCAAATTTGAAGAGCAAACTAAAGCAGAGTGAATATAATAATTAATTTGAAAGGATTTTCTTTTGAGAAAGAATATATATATATTCTTCCTCTATATAAAAATCCATAAATAATCTTTGGATTTAGAGCAAATTTTCTGACATTCACAATAAAAATGTGACTAATACATTATATCTCTTGACTGACTTCCAAGTTATTCATTAAACCTAATCTGGAGGATGTGAGTGAATTGGACTTGAGGATATCACAGTTTGAGCTGAAAGTTTGAATGCCTAATGAAAGGAACAGGATCTGGCTCTATGTGGAGAAGCATTAAACACCTGCAGGATTCAAAAACAGGAATAATATTATTGCTATAACAGTATTGCTAAAACTAAACTAATTAACATAATTGGAACTTTTAGGTTAAAATTGATTACATTTTCTGGTGAATAATACAGTTTTAGGTAAATACTGACAATAAAATGGTATAAACAGAAAGATATGGGAATCCTATTTAGCACTCTAAGCAAATTCATCCCTCCAGAAAATAAATTACAAACTTTCAAATTCATATCTTAAAGTCTTAAATCATGATTTATGTATTTAGTTATTTGTATTCTGAATATAATTTTGTAGTTGTATGAACTTGAAAATTTCTATAGTTTCACTCTGCCTTTGTAAAATAAAATAATTTTGAAATTAAAGTGAAGGGATAAGTTTATCTTTGTAAGAAAATAATGTGTTATTAATAATATGTCTCATTTCTCAAGAGATTCATATTTATGACTTTTCAAAGAAAACAAAATCTATTATTAACAAAATTTAAAGAAGTCATATTTTCAATGACTTGAGAAAAATGTGTGGAAGCCAGCCTTTAGTACTAAAATTTAATTTATGAAAAATTTCCATGCCAACATTAATTAATACAGTTTCTACTTTAAATATTGTAGACATATTTATGATGGTAGTACCAGTTTGTTAAATAACATTAAGAATTTCTGAAATGGGTAAGTTATATAATTTTTCATGAACTTTTCAAAGTAGTACAGATGTAAAAATTAAATTATTATATCTAAAAAAATCATACATAAATACCAAAGTGAAAAAAGCCCCTGACTCTCCATAGGTTTCATGCTCAAATTCTCAAAATCTACCCATGAAATTTCTCTCTGTGGAATCCACAAATATGGGAAAATAAATTAAAGAAGGTTGTGCTTATTAGAGCATTAAGACCTAAGGAAACAGTTGATGTGACCCTCAAATGGAGATAAGAATTATAGTCATATTATAAATTATTAGTTAAAAAAATTAATCATAGAAACACATATTCTCAGGCCAAGTACAAGTCATCAGTTCCTGTGCCTAAAAGTATTCTATATAATGTGCTATAAAACCTGAAAGGCAATTAATTATCACCATTCATTCACATCTTGGCTGAGAAACAATTTCAAATGCTTGATCATTTTGAGGAACTCTACGAGCTGTCTATATATTCATAAAATAGCCAGCTCCTTTGGAAAGCCCCCAATCCTCTTAATTATCTGGCCTAATTTATAAAAATAGCTTGCTGAGATAGTATGAAAGGCATTGAAGACATCCAACTTTATCAAGTATCTAGTGGGAATTGTGGATATATGAATAGGAGAGTCATATGATCATACATGTTAGATAAAGTATAAGCTGTATAATATATAAATATTTGTATTGTGTATACATCTATGTTTCATAAAAAATATTCAAATTGTTGTCATTTTCTGTATTTTAACTCTTTATGAACAGCCATAGCTGCTAATAAAATAAATATCTGAAATACTGATAGGAGAAATGAAATGAATGTAAATGCCTAGCCAACATCACTTTTCCTCACCTTCTTTATAAAGGAAGTCTAAATCATTTGTGTTGGCTATGGGCCTTTCATTAGCAATCACCTCCTCAAAAATGCCTTACAGGTAGAGAAGATGAATCTTTGTTATTCCAAAAAAGGTGAGAGTACCTGTCTAGAATGTCTGCTTACCTGTACATTCTATTTGACTTGCTGACACAATGCATGGAAATGGAACTGTTATCTTAAACATGAAAATACAAAATCCAAGGACAATGTGAAGAGAAAAGAGCAGGAAGCTAAAAATAAACATGCAAACAAACAAGACTGTATGACTAAGGAATAATAGCCCAGGCTTTTGCTGTGGGATGGGTGACATGGAATTATTTGGGCCACTGACGCTTAACTGATGGTGGGGACCCCAGCTGCTGGGAGTGAGGGTAGCTGGGACACTTTAGCTGTGTCTGACTTCTGGACTTGCCATTTTCTGAAGTGAACTGAGTTGTCCAAGTTGTTTCCCAGGGCAATTCAGATCTAATAGTTTGATGAGGCAGAGATAATGTGGTATAAAGCTTTACCCCAAGATGAGAATGTATAGTGATAACCTAGCTCCAGAGGTGCCACAGAATGGGCTAAAACTTTAGAGGCAATTTCATTATAGTACAATTTTTATCTATTGCTCAAATCTACTTTATATGACTTCCAAGTAGTCATGAAAGTATTATGAAATCAACATTTTGCACATGAATTCCCTGCAAGTCTTAATCTGGCCTATAGGAATGTGATAGTGAAACATGTTTTTAATAAATATGTGCTATGCTTTCATCTTTCCAAATAAGCAAAATTATTATTCAGTACTATTCAGAGTTACTCTTTTCTTCCTTCCTTTCCCTCTCCTTTCTCTCTCTCTCCTCCTCCTCCTTCTTTTATTTTTCTTGTTGCCAGGGATGGAACTCAGGGATGCCCTACCACTGAGATATATCCTTAGCCTTTTTAATTACAGACATGGTCTCCCAAGGTTGACTAGGCTAGCTCCAAACTTGGTGTCCTGCCTCTTGCATAACTGAGACTACAGGTGAGTTCCACTGTTCCAAGTCTGGTAGTTGATTTTTCTAACCTATAGCAAAGTCATTGCTATCTATAAAGGTCTATGTTGTTTTAACATTCTTAAATATGCTACTGCAAAGATGTAGGGATTAGAACTCACAGGATATAATGTGATTATTTAAAAGTGAATTTCATAGTAAATGGAAAAATGCAAAATGATTTTGATTAATGAAATGTGAAATAATAAAAATAAAAGTGTGGTATAAATAGTATTACCATTGCATATTAGAATCACTTATAATGTAATAAAGTAGGTCTTACTCAAGGTATATATCCTGTAAAATTGTCAAGAATTTTGCCGAACTCTAAAAGTTTTCTTTGGAGTATTCTAGTTTTCTTTTATATGTAAACATTCAAAACAATTTCCCAAAACGTATTTTATATATAAAGCTATATAATAATAATTAAATGTGATTAAGAGATGGGGGTTAGGAAAAATAAAATAAAAGCTGCATAAGTATTGATATAAAATCTATACATATCTAGTCAAAATTAAAAAGGGCTATGAAGTAATTAGGAAAGTGTATAGTGTTTATAAACTTTCTTGCAAACTAAGCAAAAATTCCTTCTAATATAAATTATCTCTAGAATTACAGAAAAATACCTATTCTGCATAATGTGACAGAAACTTTCTTGTAAATTGTTTAACACTATGCAATTATAAAATTCAAATACATCTTATTGTTCATTTATATTTTCATAGAAAAATAATTCACAATACTATTTTTTCTATTAAATCTATTCAAAGGAAAATACCACTTGATACATATTTACTTTAAAAAGACTCATTTTATAAAAATGCTCTCTCTCTCTTTCTCTCTCTAATACAGCACTTGAGTGACCTGAAATTCCAGTTTTTGTGCAAAAAAAATCTAGATGGAAATGAATAGCAAGGAAAGACTATTTCCTTTACCATATTTTCTGAAATATAATTGGTGTTAGTGGTCTCTTTTTGTCTTTCTGATCACCTCAAGAAGATAACCAAGTATTTGCTGAATATGAAAATGAGTGCATGAAAAAGCAGACATCAGTTTCTGAAAAGCTGATGAGTAGTAAGTGTATTGTTAGGAGAAGAAAAATAACCTCTATTTTTTTTTATTCCAAAGGTTATAAAGAATGACATGGAAATAAATTTAATCTCTATTGCAACAAACAATCAAAAACAGTAGTGGTCAAGTAAATATTTGTATTGTAATTTACTGTTTCAATGGTTATTTATTGAATTGCACCACTGGGTAATTTATCTCACAGTCAATTTTAATTAAAACATCTGTTCACAGTCCAAGGTGGGCTATGAATGATTAACGTGCTGGCAAAGCTTTTGTTTGTGTATATTTTTTAATCAAAGAAATTCATTAGGCATGACAGCAATTTAATTTGTTCACATTAACTAATACTTATTGTCAAATAAGCAAAAGTAGTACTAAATATAAGTAGTAATACCTGAAGAACAAATAACTGGAGCCCACGAAGACTTTGTCAGCCATAATGGCAGCCTGTTCTTCATGTCAGCATCTCCCACTGTTGGACAAGAGCCCTGACAACATTGCTGATTTCTCCTAAGGAGCTCCATGGTTTTATTGTACCAGAAGTTGAGTCAACCTGAATAAGATTAAAACATTCCAGAATGCACTTCGGGAGAGATAATATATGGTTAAGTTCCTGTACAAGGTTATTTTTATTTGAACTACTTTCCTTTGTTTTATATAGTTAAAATACTATTTTCTTTGCAATAAGTTCATGTTAATCTTAACTAAATCTTATGTTAATCTTAACTAAATCTTAACTAAATCTTAAATCTTGTTAATCTTAAACAGTCTTAACTATTCTTCAAACAATGTATTTTGACTTGTAGTGTTGAAGAAGAAGAAAAAGCAAAAGCCAGAAGGTGGAATAAAAGGAGGAGGGAGGAGAAATACTCTCTTCATTTGTGGAAGTAAACTGAAAATAATCAAATAATTGCTTCATTTATGATTTTAAATATGTTTACTCAGGTTATAATTGCTATGCTTTGTAATGTATTGGTAGAAAAACAAAATTATGGCAAATTTAGTTTAATATTCTAACTGGTTTTCAAGAGCAGCTCTAGAATTAGGCAACATTTCATTCTGTAAAATAGAACGAAATCTCCAGTGGGCAGGGACAGCAGTTACTTTTGCTAAGGTGAGATCAAAGAAACTGAACAGTAAAAAACACCAATTTAATTCACATCAGGTTACTTCCAGTTACTTTTCTTAGAAGAGATAAAGGGATAAGGGAACATCCTTATGATGAAGTTTCAGGTTGACCGAGACTTCTTCAGTTGTTTGCTGTGCCTCTCTCTTCAGGAAAAACTGTTTTATTTGGTGACATACTCACCTCCTTAAAGTTTCTGTTTGGTCACGTGACATGTAGCTTAGCTTACTACATTTGTTGTTGTTGTTGTTTGTTTTGGCTGTCAAGGTCTAGTGTAGGTTCTCAGTCTAAAAAACACCCTCTTCTAAATTTTATTTAATAGCATCAATAAGTCAGAACCATTGAAATAAGTGTATATTTTAGAATAAACCAATGACAGTAAATAATGTGCAGTATGTTAACTGAAGCAAATGGGACTGAAGTTTTACAGGAAATGCACAATGATGACATAGTTTTCTTTTAACAAGCTTATCAAGCTAAGTCTTACCTGTAAAGCAAACTATGCATTTTTGAATCCTTACCTAATAAGTTTCAAAACTTCTTTAGCTACATTTTTTATTAATTCAAACTTCTTTTCTTAACTCTTTGAGTACTTTTGTTTAAGAGTTACTCATTAGATTAAACATTATACCTTAAAATTTTAGTCTAATCAGATACGTATGAAATAAGAGCTCAATTACTACATGTAATTGTTTTACTTTTAAACTATTTAAAACTCAAGTAATCACTTTGAACCTAAAAAAGGACATTATATCCTGTCATCAAAATGCGAATATATTACTCGGTTATATTTGACAGTTTTGGTTAAATTTTCACAATTGGGCTTCTATTGTAGCTCAGTGGTAGAGCACTTGCCTAGCACATGTAAGGCACTGGGTTCGATCCTCAGCATCACATAAAAATAATAAATAAATAAGATAAAGGTATTGTGTCTATCTACAATTGAAAGGTATATTTTTTTAAATTTTACAATTGTAGATGGTTTTAGAAATTCATAGCATAATTTTAACACAATTTTGACTAAATTGCTTTTCCTCATAATTTCCAAATGTATGTGGTTTTAATTTTTTCAATGCTACAGGACTCTCTCACATCATTAATAAACAGGGCTGTTAGCTACAACCCTGGGGGGGGGGACTAAGCCTTAGTAAGTTCCTAGCTGGATTTATGAATTTGATTTATATGAATTCCTCCAAAATCAGAATAAATATCTTAAGGACTTTGAAACTTGAATTACCACTAATACAGACATAATAATTGGTATTTACTTCTCATTTTCTATTCATAGTTTTCCTGTGAAGGTCTGGTATAAGATATTGCCCCTCAGCACAGTAAAAAGAGAACTTTGCCATCAGTTTATGATCCAATTAGTCTATCTACATATTTATTACACAGGAGACAGTTTGCCTGACAGTACAGAAGCCATAAGGCAAAAGCAGTTTGCAGCCTGTCTGCTCCTATGCCACGGTGACTATCACCTCCTGTCCTCTCTCTGCTCCAGGCAACACCAAGATGGGGAATGAGGGGTAAAGTGGTGAATTTGATCTTTCAGGAAGAAATAAAAGCATCTTAGACATTCAAGGAAATCCAGTGACTGTCTATATTGAATTGCTTGTATTTTATTGTGTAGTATTTAAATAGAACCTGATTTTATATATATATATGCATATATATTTAATGTGTATATTATAATTTATACACATATATAAATATATATGCATATATAATGTATTTCTTATGTATTACTGTTATATTATATAGGCTAGCTGATGATATTCTAAATTAAAAGTTCATATGACTGCAAGAATAGTCACAAGCAACAATGGAAACAACATATAAGGTAATCATCAATCTATTTTAGTGATAAATGGGCCACAACTATGCTGAGGGCCTATCTAAGGAAGATTTAAAGTATGTGTTAATGAGCTGGATTGCCATTGCTTAAATCAAGCAACTCTTGCAGGCCAAAACAGATGGAAATGTTATTTAAGTATATGGCTGAAGCCCAGATACAAAATTAGTTTTTGGACTCAGCTTTGTTTTTATTTTGTGATTTTTAAGTGTGAGCAAAAAGGACTTCACTACAATAACTTTTAACTTATTATAAATGGTGTTCTACTATATCATGATTTTAAAAAATGAAATATTTCAATTCAATTAAATGAAGGTCTTAAATGAAAGTCTTAATATTAGTATAGAGAACTCAAATTATGCAGCTTGGTTGTAGAAATACAGAGCTATGCAGTTGTTTTACTCTAGAAGTTTCCCTCCTTTTGATTGGTTATGGTTATGCATTCTCACACTGTGTTTAGCATGAAAGAGCTCATATTTTCTCCACAAATCCTCATTCTTATCAAATCTACGGGGCCCTCTACTGAGAATTCAGCTATCACTATTGTTTACATTTCGCTTTTAAAATAAGTGTTTAAATGCACTCTGGAGTTAAATGGTCACTACTCAGTTCTTAGGATCCATAAGCTAACAAGTTACAAACAAATAGAAAAAGCAGTATTCAGGAATCGAAGGAAACAATGAAGTTCACGATAGTCAATAGCAGCTTTTAGCAGTTAAATGACCCCAAGTAAGATGTTTTTAAAAACATTTTCTTCATCTAGGAAAAAAAATTCAAGGACATATAAGGTAGTTTTTTTCAATATGAACTATTGCTCATGAACTTAATTATTCCTGCTTATATTTCAGGAGCATAATTAATGTATCAACATTAACATCTCAAGTATTCTTCCTTGGACCACATATTGTGCAATTATCAAGTATGGGGCATTCAACAAATGCCTCACCACAGGACCTCTTAAATAAAACAAAAGCTCTGACAAAGAGCCCAATAATTTCAAAATGCTGTAGGATTGATATTTTTATCAACATAGGCATTCTTTCCCATATTCTTAAAATGTAATCTACCTAGTATTTACCTATACAGGTTACCCATCCTCAAATATGATAGTTTTTCTATTGAGTAAATATAAAAAAATTAATAACGATTTTTAATAATGAAAAAAATTGTCATTCCGGTCATGTTGTCATATGCATGTAGATGTGTGTGTTCCAATCATCTAGGCTTTGTGAAGAATTCCAATAGTCAGAGAGTATACATACTTAGTATAGTAATGAAGGAAGAGCTGCTGAACTTCTTACAAGTCTAATGCATCTTAAACAAAATTTGCAATGGAATCTAGTATTATATCCTATAATGTTCATGAAGAGATAAATTTTTAACATACAATCTTCTTCCATCTATTCCCTTTTGAAATAAATCATAGCCATGGTCTAGAGTATTTAGATCTTCAAATGCTGCATATTTTAGGGGAAAAAATGTTACATTTCATTTTTAAGATGTTTTACCCCACACTTCAAAGGGATGACCTCAAATTTTGGCTCAATGAGTGAATCTAACATAAACACTTCCTCTAAGTGAGTTTGTTCATCTCAGCAAAATCTATATAGGGCCATAATGAACATCTGAGGAAGTGCAGCACATCATTTAACACAATTCAATCTTTTGGACTGGCTTAAAATGGAAGATGAATTGCCTTTCATTTCTAGAGCAGAATCCCAGTTAGGGTTTAAGGTCAATAAAACACAAAACAGAGATCATGATTTATATATCTTCACTGTTAAATTTTTTACTAAAATCATTTCAAACAAATTTTTAAAAACCACATAATTCAAGCATATGCTGCTAAATATATATGTCTTTACGTTGAGTGAGGATTTTTGAAATAATGGGTATCAGAGTCTAAGATACTGGGTTAAGAAAAATGATCCTTCTGGAGTAGATAAGCGAATAATGAAATCTGCACTAAATATTTATTTTCCTCATCTGTGGACTTTAGTGCAATGTATACATGGCTGAGAGGAGTGCAGAATACTTCATCACACATTCCCCTTTTGCCTCCTGGAAATCATCATGGAGATTCTACTTATAACATGTTATCTGAGTTTCCGAAAATTGTGGGTATTAGCTACAGAAGCAAGGAGAAAATACACACATTATCATCATCCGACCTCAACTAGCAGTTCTACCCATTGTCCTTGTCATTTCCTCTATTTCCCCCCATTTCTGTAATCTTACCTTCATGAAAAAATAATTAAACTTTATTAATATATTTGATTTTAATTGTCATGCCTCAGTCATCCAAGAGATATCAGATGTTATCAAGTATTTACTAACATTAATCTTACAAGGTAATCTATATATCATGAATTCTAAGTTTATAACAGAAATGCTGTTTAAAAACTGTTACTTTTTTACAAGTTAAAAACCTCATTTTTGATTGTTTCATCTTCTAAATAGAAAGTATATGAATTTATAATATAAAAATACTAATGTGTACTTAATATGCCTTTCCATGTTTATGCATATTAACTAAGTAGATGTTGAGGACATCTATCAAATATAAAGGGACATTTTAAAAATATATTATGGCAAGTAGTTTGGGGTTATCTTTGCCAAACAGTTAAGTTTACTCAACAGTTCCTGATAACTTTCTCAGATATCCAGTTTTCCATGATAAACTATAAATTTCAGTGTAATGAAAACATAAAACTGTGTATATTCCACAGTGGTTTCTACCTAAGTATATCACCATGCTGGTTTAGTGTTACAGATTTGTGTAAAAATAAGCCTTCATATTTTATTTACTTGTTTGTTTACTTATCAATATATGTATGTATTTGTTTTTTTATGCTGAGGATTGATTGAACCCAGAGCATGGCAAATTCTAGGCACATGCTCTACCACTAAGTTACATCCTTACTCTAAATTGATATTTCTATTTCTAACAACAAAGCAATGCATCCATCCTTGAAAACCTTCTTTTTGGGAAATAAATAAAAATGCTTACTGAAATATGTAGAACACATTTAACAGCATTGTTGAACATATAAGAAGTGAAGTCATGTTATTCACACAGACCAAGATAATGTACATCTCCAAAGATAAACGCTACTATCTAAACCAGAAATTCCTTCTTGGTAATATAAAAGTTTCTATAAATTTAGAGAAACCTTTTGAATAGTTTTGTGTGTGCAACGGGCCCAGTCTGGTGCCTGCAGACTCCGCATTCATCTTTGTCACCATAGCCTGAACCACAAAAAAGAGAAAATAGTTCTTAGGAAATAGGGCATGAAGGAAACATTTTATCCACACTGTGTATTAAAACAGGAAATGATGTTTTCGGTATTTCGATGCAAGTTTGGATACCATGTAGATTAAAAAATTGAATTCATCCCACATACATTCTGATTCCTTTTGAAAGAGACAGAAAGAGAGACAATAGCAAGGGAAACTAAGAAACAGCATCAGAGTAACTATTTAATTTAAAGTGATTCACAACTGCAATATTGCCTAAATGGACAAAGAAACAGCATACACAATTTTATAGAAGAAGATAATTTGCAGCCAAGTGTTTCAACAATTCCAATAAAATAGAGTTTCAGAAAATAATTTTCTTGATGTTTTCACAAGGTTTGATTCAGGTATTTTGAATCAATATCAGATGAACATAAGTTTTGAATTGAATAGATGTTGCGCATCATTGTCCTTAAAGACTATACCTCTGGGGTAGATTATACAACTCAGGTAGGTGAAAGGACACAGGAATTGTCTGAGCATAAAGATGCCTCTGAAAAGGCCAGATCTTAACAATGTCCTTTCTTCCTAGAAGAACTTAAAACACGGAGGTTGTTCAATCAAAGTGCTGGGTTGAACACCTAATGAAAATTACAAAGAAATGTTCAGCTTTGAATTCTCAACATAAAAAAGCTTTTTTGGAAGAAGTTAACAATTTTAAGATAAAATGGTAAGAAAAAGAAGCTGACTTCTTGAAAATAATAGAACAGGAGAGAAAATGACAAAACAAAGATGAAGAACTTAAGGATATTATTCAAACCTAGCACTTTCATTAGCAGAGCAGAAATAAGGTTGTAGGAGCAAATAGCAGAAATTTTGCTTGTCAATAGGATCTTACAATATAGGATCTTCAC
>CM053405.1:16827543-16847778 GCA_028644305.1 Xerus rutilus | reverse complement strand
AAGTACAAATCACTATTAATATTAAAAATCAGATATACAATTATATTTAATAGTGGAAAGGATATATACTTTAAGAAGATTTATTACAACTAAGCTGATTTATTAACACCCTGAAATTAGAGTGATTAACACAGAAGGAAGCATAAAATTCTTACTTTGGAAATTCAAGTTAGAGCTAGTGCAAATCCTCTGACAATCTCCTAACATTTGGGCACTTTCCTTACCTTGGAGGCAAAAGGGGACTTCATAACTATTTTTTTATCTTTCTTCAACACTTCAGATTAAAGGAGAGAAATAATGAGTCCATCATGAACAACAAGAAACAACAAAAATACTTAGTCTTCGCCATCATGAGAATTCTCATTGGTTAAAACAAAACTGACTCCTTCCACTCCAAAAGTTTTAAACTTTTAGATAGTTTTCTTTTTCCTGTTCATGTTATGATGACAAGTTGAGGGGAAGGAGGAAAGAGGACAGAGGTTGCTTGTTTCCGTTTTTGGATAAATTCCAATGTTGTATATTCCTAAATTTTTCCTTCTTCCCATGGGTTTAAAGCATTCATTAAATTTGTTCCATGCATCTAACATATTGACTTTAATCTTCATTTTTCTCTATCTTAATTCTATTACATCTAAAAATATTTACATGACCTTGCCTTAATCATGCTAGATCAGTGGAAAATTGAATATCACAGGATTTGTGACAAAGTCCCCACCAGAGGTGACAAAACAAGAATATATTAGTTCTTTTAAAAATCTAAAAAACTGAGTTAAATTGAAACATTCTAATACTGAAAAGAGTAAGGATGTGGCTAAGATTCATGAGCACATCACAGTGTAAATACTGAAAAGAGTAAGGATGTGCCTAAAATGCATGGGCACATACACAGTCTAACTAACCTTCTCATTATTTGATTTTTGTGCTAGATCAGTATAAAAAATGAATCATTGAGAAGAAGAAAATATTTGTTTGATCTTCCTCATCAGAGATGGTCTACATAGCCTCATCAAACTCAGTGAAGAGAATACATTAGAGTGGGATGGAGTCAGCATCAAGGTACTTTTCTGATCTGGAATATGAGGAAAGGCTGGTGTGCTTTGTCCATAATGAGTGCTCAATGACTATTAGGTTTTAAATCACATGAATTATTCTTGAATTATGTGATTCTCATCACATAATTCCTATATATTTCAGTATGTATTTTGACAAATAATCAACACAAGTACATAGATTTCACGGCCATTAAATAACACAGATTCCCTAAGTGTTCTCTTCAGATAATCCGTCAAAAAAAAAAAATAAGCTAACATATTCCTAGACAATAAAAGATGAGGGCTGGGATTGTAGCTCAGCGGTAGAGCACTTGCCTTGCATGCGTGAGGCCCTGGGTTCTATCCTCAGCACCACATACAAAACAATAAAATAAAGACATTGTGTCCATCAATATTTAAAAAAAAAAAGATGAATGAGAAATAAAGCTTTCTAATAAATAATGTCCTGAGGTATTTGAGCCACACAGTTTTATTTTTTTGTCTTATTTCTAATATTTTCCCTATTTTTTGAAGCAGATTTTTAAATTATCTTCATAATATTAAATTTGTATTGATTGACATTTGCAATCATATATGCATATAATATATACCTATTATATTTGATATGCTGTAGACCTATTTGCGAGATGCTCACAATGAATGCTGCTACACATTCTTGAAAACATACATAGAAGAATATGAGGACAGGGGCTGGGATTTTAGCTCAGCGGTAGAGCACTTGCCTCACATGCGTGAGGCCCTGGGTTCGATCCTCAGCACCACATACAAAGCAATAAAATAAAGACATTGTGTCCATCAAAAATTAAAAAAATATTAAAAAAAAATGAAGAATATGAGGACAATGGAAACAATTATTTTGCCTCCCTGCGGTTATAGCAAGAATTACTTTGCTCTATCACTGGACATTCACTAAAAACCCACAGCATTTTCAGGCATTTGTCTATATACTGTGGGCAAATGAAATTAGTATGAATATCTTTCATTAAAAACGTACGTCCCGGGGCTGGGATTGTAGCTCAGTGGTAGAGCGCTTGCCTCGCATGCATGAGGCCCTGGGTTCGATCCTCAGCACCACATACAAAGCAATAAAATAAAGACATTGTATCCATCTACAACTAAAAATATATTTAAAAAAACAAAAAAAAACCGTACATCCCATGTTGGGTAATAATCAAGAGTTATTTAATTATCTATTCTATGCTAACAAGCTATATATAAAGTTATACTGAAAAAAACGTTATTTTTATTTTATTGATAAGGCTTTGTAGAATGTTGCTGGATTCACATATTGAGAAGTAGATGACATTAACTAAAGATGAAATAAGCAGCAGTTGAAGGCATATGAACTAACACAAAGACCCTAACATACCCAATTAGAATGGATGGCAGAACAGTTTTCATAGGCATTAAGCAAGTTATAATGAACCTACAAACACTTTTATCATGAGGAAAGTCCTAACCAGGTTATTTTTGTAGAAAAAGAATTTAGCTGTGGAAGACAGAATGCTGGCTAAATATGGAAGAGATAGAAGACAGAGCTTTTCTAAGTGTGATTTAGGATAACTGTTTTAATCTTTAATCTTGGAACTACAGGAATTGTCTCTTAAATTTACTTGTCAAAGGAAATGGTGAAGATTATTCATTCCAGACTGCCTGAATCCCATCAATATTCTAAGAGCTGAGAAAGAATGAAATAAATGGACAAAGTCGAATAGGAAGAAAATAGGACTGCAGCAATATGACCTATTTTTGAATATCACATCTAGAATGAAGATAACCCCAAGATAATTATAAAAAATTTGAGATTGAGGACTCTTTATGAGAGGAAAATTATAAATTTTTTTAGCTTGATAAAACTCACGAAGAACAAAGTGAAACAATCTATTAGAAAGTTCAGTTTTACCAAAGAATATGGATATGGATTTAGATGTAAAGAGATAGCTATATGATAGCTTGCCATAAGTAATAATTCAATAAAATGATTTTTTGATTATTATCACATTTTTCTGTGTATGTCAGGGACTTAGTGCTTGCTTTCTCCCAAAATTTATATGTTGAAGTTCTAACCCCCAATGTGATGGCATTTGCAGGTGGGATCTTTGGAAAGTAAGTAAGGAGGTTTTGATGGTGGAGCCCTTATGATGGGTTTAGTAGCTTTTCAGCAGAGCACTCTCCTTCATCTTTCTTCGCATACACAAACAAGGGAAAGGCCATATGACAACATAATGAGAAGCTGCTTGTCTGCAAACCGGGAAGAGAGCTCTCCCTAGACACTTGGTCTAATGCCCCTTGATTTTTAATTTCCCTGACTGCAGAATTGTGAGAAATAAACTGTTGTCTAAGACACTCAGTCTATGGTATAGCAGCCCAAAGTGACTAAGAAATATACTACCATATAGAATTTTAAGTTGCACTTAAAATTTTTGTTTAATTGAAATAACCTTCCATGTCAGCACTGCTCAACAGGGATTCATGTGCTCATAAAAATGCTGTTTTTAAAATGTCTGTTATATTAACCACTAGTGCCATGTAACTACTGAAAATTTTGAAATATGGCTAGTGAGACTATAGAGCTGAATTTTAAATTTTATCTTAGGTTAATTACATAAATTTAAATAAACATATGTAGCTAGTATCCGACCATATTGAAAAACAAGGCTTATGTGTTCTCATGCACTGTTTTCTTTTATTTTTAATTTAGTTTTGAGAAAGAATATGTCTTCTTTTCCATAATTCTAAAATGTTTTGCATGTTCTTATTGGCTCCATCTTTGAATGATATCAATATTAATTTATTTCTTTGTGATACACTAATTTCATGTCCTAATTTGGGCCTAGTTTTTCATATTTGAACCATATCTCTAGTTTATTAAAATTTTCTGATTGCCAGTTTATTATTTTTATATTCTGTTCATATCACTTCATATCTTCAAATGGGCCAAACTCTCAATAATACTCTATTTAAAAAGTTCCTTTATTCCCAGCAACCTCCATACAGAAACATAGATCTTCTTCCTTAAGGCCTCAGTGGAGTTGTTATTCTGGGGCTTTCTTTGACTGGTTTACTGGGTTGTTTACACTATTTCTGGATACGCTGTCATCTTCTTGGTTTACTTTCTTATTTTTCTACAAATATCCTCTAGTAATTTTTCAGGAAAGCACAGCAAGTATATATTTTCCTAACTTATCAAGAGCTCATTTTTTTTCCTTCTCATATTTGATTAATATTTTGACAAAATATAAATTATGTTCCTTTGTATGTTTGAAAATGTTGCATCATTATTTTAACTCATTCAAGCATTTAATGATTTGAATGGCAGTCTAATTCATGTTGATTTGTTGGTAAATTGTTTAATTTCTTTATTATTTCAAGATACTTCATGTATCCTTATTTTCTGAAATTTTGTCTGGTTGTTACCTAGCCACATTTTTTAATCTCATCTGACTCATAGCAAATTCCTTCTATTTGAAACTTCACATTTTCCTACAACTTAGGAAATTTTTTCTCATGCTAATCATGTGCCAGAAAATAAATTCTAAGATGAAATTAGGCTTTGAACATATTTACAGCACATCAGACTCTGAAAACATTTAGAATACTTTAAAACACCACAATTAAAGAGTCTGAGTGTCTCACTGAAATTGAAAAGTGGATAGAAAGGCAAGGAGAATGAGTCAGTTATTCATTGCAGTGATGATTCTGCATAAGAAACAGCCACCCAGGGTTCGGCACTATCCACTTACATTTTATTTTTACTCATAAGTCCAAAAAATAACTAGGTCAGTTTTCTCATTGTGAAAGGGGTCCCTAGAAGAGTTGTGGGATAAGTAGTTGACTTGCTTTCTTGGTTATGGGAGGGTGGACATATTGTCAGTTGGTCACACGTAGTGTAAGTGAGACCACTGGGATTTCCCAATGTGGTCCGTCATCCAAGTTTTCTTGCCCAGAACTATTGTAGTTATACACACCTTGCCAACAAAAACAGCAGAATTAAATATAGCTTCTTGAGACCCAAGTTCTGAATTGGCATGCCATAAATTCTTCCACATGCCATGGTGTGTTGGTTAGTTTTTTTATCACTATGATCAAAACACTTGACAAAAACTACTTAGAGAAAGAAAAGCTTATTTTTGCTCACAGTTTTAGAGGTTCAGTTTATGATCGGTCAATCTCATTGTTCTGAGTTTGAGAACATCATGCAAAACTTCATGGTGGAAAGTCATGGCAAAAGAAAGTTGTTCAGGAGCCCAGAAGTAGAAAAAGGGACTGAGACGAAGGACAAAATACCAGTGGTATGCCCGTGATGAGTTTTCTCCAGTCATGCCCCAACTCCCTGAGGTTATGACCCAGGTAGTCCCTTTAAATTATTAATCCATCAATCACATGGATTAATCCATCAATTAGGTTATAGCTCTCATAATTTAATCATGGAAATTTAATCTCTGAAAATTCCTGCATTAACATTGGAGCTACCGAGGGACACCTCACATCCAAACTACAATAATAAGTTATAAGTCCAGCCCCAAAGATTAGTAGAATAAATTCCATAGCTTGTTAAAAGTACCTGAGAAGTCACATTACAAAGTACATGGATACAAATTAGAGGAAGCATTGGTCATCTTTCTTCAATACATGTACTGAAAAAAATCTATCAAATATGACAATGCATAAATATCAATTGATTACAATAAATAAATGTATTTAATTTCAATGAAAATATATTTACATGAATTCTTATGTAATAAGCATTGTTTCAGTGGTAAAACCTGAGGAAAATTAAGATTAGCAGAAATGTGATAAATTTTATCATTCCATAATGAGAAGTCAATATATTTATACAAATTTGTCATGCTATGTATAGAGTTATGAAATATTATTAAGGTGTATCTAGATAAATATAGAAGGAATTTATAAAGAAATGGAGAAAATGTCCTCAGCTTGAGATTGAAGAGCAAGAAGAGGGGTGATTGATGTTATACATGTGATACAATTCTCTAGGATTTGCATTATTTTTGTTATGTATAGTTTACTTGCACACTTTCTCTTTCGTTCCCTCCCTCCCTCCTTCCCTCTCTCTCTCTCTCTCTTTCTTTCCTTTTTTTTTTTTTTTTTCAAAATATGCTGTTCTCTTTTTAACGAACAGGGATAGGAGTGTTTACTATGTGTTTGGGACCATGGGTTTCTGCCTGGAATGGTAGGGAAGTATTAGAACTATGGCTTGAGGACAAGTAGGGTCAATTGAACACTTGTTTTCAACCAAGAAATGCTTTCCACCTCCCCAAATGGCATATTCATGTGATTCCATATGTCTTGTCTGATCCTACTCATTATATTTCCCTTAAGAATGTGCTACAGGGCACTGGGCATTTTTAGAGATATTCATAAGGGACATGCTGTGTAATTTTCCTTCTTATTGCTTTTGACATTCTACTCATCTATTCCTGGTGTGGGAGAAAAAATAGGATGAATGCCGTGTTTTCTACTTAGGTGGATGCCTATGGTATCAAAAAATGAAAATAAAAAAGCAAATAGCAATTGGGGTAGAGTAAATTAGATTCTAAAAAGTAAAATATCTTGTACTTTCCTTCTAACTGTCTCAAGTTTCATAATTTGAGAATGCACCTTTGTGGAATATTTTTATCTGACAAAAATCTTTATACAAATGCAGGAACACTTGATCTAATAGTGCTTGTAAACATGCCATTTTTATGAATTTTCAAATAACTGATTTTAATATTTTTATAACTTTATATGTGTGGTTATTCTTCAAATACTGCAAGTATTATAAATGTTTTTTATTATATACTTTACTCTCTACTTGATATTCCATTATACAGTTGTTTAGAATGAAATTTTGGTAATAAAACATAAATATAATCAAATTAATTCAAGAGGTGACATGAAAGATGTAAAGTTGCATGTAATACAAAATTCAATTATTTAATATATTTCCTCCAATTCTTAGCATCTAAAACTATAAGGACACCTTCTGTCTGGATTCCCAATTGGTTGCCATTGGGTATTCTATAGCATGTTTCTGCTCTGGGTATTGGGTATTCTATAGTATGTTTTTCCATAATCCTGGAGAAAACTGTCTCTAGCTCTGGTCTGAAAGTGTACAATTTTATGCTTATATTAAAGTCTGAAAAATAAAATAGTCAATGTATTTCTTCAGCATCAATATGGCAGCTCACTCTTATGGAGTGAACTTTGCTCACACCTATAAATTTATGTGTTTAAGTTCTAGCTCCCAGGAGTTTGAATGTAACTATACTTGGAGACAGGCTTTAAAGAGGTGATTAGGTTAAAATGGTACCATTAGAGTGGGCTATTATTTAATCAGACTAGTGTCTTTACAAGTAGGGAGATTTCAAAACACAAAAACACACGTTATGCCATGAGCCCAGAAAATTTTATGTGAGGACACAGGGAGAAGAAGGCATAAGATTGAGAGTAGCCTCAGGGGAAACCCAACCTTCCTAAACCTTATTCTTGAACTTCTGGCTTCAGAGTTGTAAGAAAATCAATTTTCATCTTGTAAGCCACCTACTCTGTTGTATTTTATTACAGTAGCCCAATCAAATTAAGTCATTAATGAAAATCCACCAATTTTGGTTTTCTGTACAAAATATGTGCAGGCCAGTCTGGCTCAGGACATACCTCCCCGACTATTAATAATTTACTTGGTGTTGAGAGCACTCAGAAAAGAAAGAAGGTAAAATGCCAAAAATGACTTCTCTTTTGCATATGGAATAGGGGTTAAGAAAAGAAAACTGATCTCATTCAATGTACCTTTACCTTGATTTCTTATATAAGAAGTTTAATTGTACTTTGGAAATCTTATCAAGAGTTCGTTTTAAAAATTGAGTAATGACGAAATATTTATTTGGAGCCATGTTTCACAGGAGAAATTTATTTTTCTTTCTCCAAATAACTTTTTCCAAATATAGCTTCTTGTTTTAGTCATAATGTGAGATGTTTTTATTTTTATTATTTAATGTTAAAAATGCAACAATAAAAAGAACAATATTCACAATCACCATAATATATTCTCTTACTAAAATAGTACTGTGATGTTCCAGCTAAATAAGTCATCCCAAAATATTTAAGATTTGGCAAATGTCTAAGCTTGAAATTCTACTGTAACATAATTGAATACTGGGGGAAACTTTCTTGGAGCCATAGCTCTGTGGAAAAGATAGTTATATAACTTGACAGTTTATGAAGGCAGGAAAGACACCTTAATATTATGTCTCAACTCTGGATTTCAGCATGCACATACATTGCAAGAAATATAATACAACCAAAAAAGGAAATAAGTAATGCATGTAATTCCATTTTAATATACCTGCTTTTGCTTTTCTTTTCCTTTGTTTTTTTAAAGTCATCGAAATCACTACTTGCTTGTTGTTAAATTAAAATTTCTTTTTTTCCAGCTGGGCAGGGTGGCACAAGCCTGTAAACTCAGTGACTACAGAGGCTGAGTCAGGAAGATCAAAAGTTTGAGGCCAGTCTGGAGAGCTTAGCAGGGCTCTGTCTTAAAATAAAAAAATAAAAGAAGGGCTGAGTGGTTCAGTGGTTAAGCATTCTTGATTCAATCCCTAATACCATAATAACAAAATGAAACAAAACATACTTTCCTTATTTTTCTTTTGAGAAATAATTATTTTTTGTAGCTTTCAGCTCTATTTAGCATCTGAGGAATTAATAGTAGTGTTAGCATTGTTCAGCCTAAATTTTACAAGTTGTATGACATGCAGTACTTTTGGTGTTCAAGTATGCAGGGCTTATATGTCTGATTGTACTTTATTGTATTTGTATATAATATGAACACAAGATGGAAAGGAACCATGTGTGTAAGAGAAACAACATAGATTATGTACCAATTTAGTTTAATTTATATGACATTTATAGATCATTGATTAAAAACCTGACACTTTACTAGATGCTGGAAATACAGACAGAAAAAGAGATGTGTCCCCGCCTTTAATAATTCTCACCTAAACGAGTAACATAAAATATATTAATTCAGTGTCCAATTTTTCAGAATTTGAGAAGCTTCAAAGAATGACCTGACTGAACTTTGTCTTTATTTACCATGTATTTCTTCAGAACATTTGTAAATCTCCTTAAAGCAATTTGAGTAAAATATGTGACAATAAATTTCTATTCTCAAGTTACAAGTTAGTTACAAATACCTCTTCATATGTAACCTATTAGTCAACCAAAGCAAGCGAATAATCCTTTAAGTCCTACCATCCACTGCTTTTATTTCTTAACACATAATGTACAATAAATGTTTAAATTAATTAGTTCCCCATGGCCATTTTCATAAAACATGTTAACCTTCTTTGAGTCACTGGGAATACTCAGAATAAATAGAAATAAATCTTGAGGGTCATTAGCTTAAACTCCAATCCACTATGAGTTTTCTCTAAATATGCCAACAAATAGTCAACTAGCTTATGCTTGAAAATATCCCACATCACAAGCTCTTCTTTTTATGACGTATACCATTAAATTAATGAATAACTGTCACAAGGGGAAGATCCTCATTAATTGAGGTGAAAAATGCTTTATTTTTACATTCTTAGTTCTGTCTTATGAAGCAGTTATTTGTTGTTTAAATCTATTCTTTACTTATTTGCCTCCTGTAATTCAAGTTAGGTGTTCCCTGTCTTGTTTTATATTTTCTTTCCTTTCTCCCTTCCTACTTCACCTCCCTCCTTCCTTCCTTTCTTCTTAGATCTTTCTCACTCTGGGTACATTCCGTTTGTCTGGATATAACATGCGAAGTGCATGACTACATACCAATAGCCATGGTGTGACCATGGACATCTTAGAAGCAGACAACAAGTGCAAAGCACAGAGTTACCCCAGCCATCTGACCCATCCAGTATGTGCATCAAACACATAACAAGCCGGGTGCGGTGGCTCTAGCCTGTAATCCCAGCACTTAGGGAGGCTGAGACAGGAGAATCATGAGTTCAGAGCCAGCCTCAGCAATGGCGAGGTGCTAAGCAACTCAGTGAGACCCTGTCTCTACATAAAACACAAGATAGGGCTGGGGATGTGGCTCAGTGGTCGAGTACCCCTGAGTTCAATCCCCAGTACCAAAAAAAAAAAAAAAAAAAAAAAACCCACATAACAGAAATAATCCAGCAGAGAAATTTTCTATGTGGGAATTTAAATGAATTCAGGAAATCACCAAATCTCTAACAGTGCTACTTACTTGATACGGATTAGCTAAGGAGTTTCAATTTGTCGGTCTAATGAACCAGATCAATTCCAGTGCCAACCACCACCAGGGCTGTTTAGGGGATCAAATATCAGCTGTCATCCGTTCTCTTCCCCTACAGTTAACAATATCTCAAATGGAGTCCAAATAACATGAAAAATTTCCAATAACCTGGAAAGCATTTTTCCCACTGATTTTGCATTGACTGATTGATTGTAAACTGAGATATTTTTTAACACAAAAGAACTTTAAAGATCACAACACTTTTATATTACATATATGCTTTTAATATAACTAAATATATTTAATTAGAAGTTAAATATATTTTCAAGAAATCATGATTGAAATTTCAGAAATTTACATGGTTGACTGTTTCTGTATCTGCTTTATTTTTCCACCAAGTTTTATTGGGATTCTTAATATTTCCTGGCATTGAGCAACATTCTAGACTTGACTAGAGGACCACTATCCATACTTACTATTATGGAGAAAATTGTGTCACCATTAAATTGCTATGTTGACCCCTAAGCTCCAAAGTGATATCACTGAATTTTAAAATTGGGTCTTTAAAAGAAGGTAAAGTTAAATGAAGTCATAAGGGTAGGGCTTTACTCAAATGGAACTGATGCTCTTATAAGAAGAGACACAAGAGTTTGCCTTCTCTCAGCAAACACACAAAAGAGATCATAAGAGCACTCAGAGAAAGGGGACTATCTGTAATCCAGAGAATTCTCACAGAAACGAACCCTGCCAAACCTTCATCTTAGACGCTCAGCCTCCAGAACTATGACAAAATGAGTTACTGTTATTGAACCTACCCATTTTGTGGTATTTGTTATGGCAGGCTGAGTAGCCACATATGTATCACATGTCACTTGGGAAACACTTGTAAAGATTACCTTACAGTGTCTATAAAACTCCAGATAAATAGTTGAGATCCATTCTATAGCAAAAAGCACTACATCTATTTCCTATTGGTCATAAATGTATGATATTTCATTCTAAACTTTAAAAGATTAAATGCTTTAATTTTCTGCTACTTGCCTGTGATACATTACTCAAAGGGACTCATAAGAAGTCTTCGCCAAGGCGGGTCATTATATGATCAGGAATCATTGACTTGGATTCCAACTGGAAAAATTCAGGCAATGGGAGATTTAATGTTTCTGCATAAAATGTTAAACATATTTCATAGTCTAGTGATGTTAGCACAACAACCGTTCAGTTTATCTACTATTTTAGTCCTAAGAGTAGCTATCATCTCCATTAAAGACATCATCATATCCTCTTCAGTGGACAGGATGGTGAATTTTATCCAAAATACATAATTATTGTCTAAAATCTTTCTAAATTCCAATGAAGCTTTTCCTTTTTTGGCATATTTTTTTCTAAAATGTAACCCAATTTTATGCTAGCTTCTGTTTCTCTTTGTTTTAGAAAAGAAAACATTTGGTTTTGACCTCTGTTGCTTCATGTCCAGTGCCCCACAAACAGCAGAATAAACGTTCTTCTCAAGCACTTGTGGGAAGTTCTCCAGGATAACTTATAAAACAATCCTCAATAATTTCATATGAAGTTCTCTAACCACAATCACATGAAATTAGAAAACAAGATCAATGGCAAAGTGAGTGAATTCACAAAACTATGAAAATTAAATGTTATACTCCCAAGCAATGATTCTAAAATATATTACAAGGGAAATTAGAAAATAGTTTGAGATGGATTAAAATGAAAATGCAAAAGAACAAAATGGATGGGACACAGGGAAAGCAACCACAGTGGAAAATCTTCAGTTGTAAATATATTTTTTTGTTTTTAGTTATCAATGGACCTTTATTTTATTTATTTATATGCAATGCAAAGAATCCAACATAGAATATAAGGTTGTTTTTAAAAAAATATGAAAATAAAATAAAATAGTGTCAATAAAATAAAGGAGAAAAGATGATGATTTCAATAGATACAGGAAAATTGTGACAAATCTAACATCTATTCATGATTATAACCCAACTAGGAATAGAAGGACAACCCTCAATGTGATAAAGGACATGTTTGAAAAGCCTCAATTAACATTATATTTAACTGTGAAAGAGTAAACATTTTCACCCCAAGATCAGGAATAAGAAAAATCAGACCATTCTAAAGTACCTATTGAACATTGTACTGGAGGTTCCACAAGTAGGGAAGAAAATCAAATAAAAGTTGTTCATTTTGAATGCTGTATTTAGAAATATCTCTATTTTCAGATGACATTATTTTGTATATAGAAAATCTTAAGGGATCTGGCATAAAATTATTACAACTTATAAATTAGTGCAGATTTTAGAACACAAACATGTAATTACAAAAATATGTAATTTTCTGTTGGACTTCTAGAAGCTAGCAATGAACAATATAAAATTCAAATTAGGAATTGGTTTTAATTAAAATAATACAAAAAAGAATGAGATAGGGGTAAGCGAAGAAAAGAAAACTTGTATTCTGAAAATGATACAAATTGTTGAAATACATTAAAGAATTGACAATTGTGGATAAACATTCCAAGTTCATGGACTGGAAGGTGATATTCTTTGGATGGAAATATTAGTTAAATTAATTTACATTTTACATGAACTCCCAGTCAAATTCTTTTTGTTTGTTTCTTTATTATTTTTGTTTCTTGGAAGAATTTTATTATTCTTTGCAGAATAATTACATGATAATATAATATCCATAAGAGCAAAACACTTGAAAACTAGCAAATTTGGAAGACTTACACATCTTAATTTACAGATTAATGACAAGAGACTTTGCCACTGTTATGGGGATGGAAATATATAGAAAATGGGATAGGGTTGAGAGTACTGAGATTAACTTTCATGTAAACTGTTCATTTGTTAATAAAAAGATTCCACACAATTCAATAGAGAAAACACCAACAGAACAGAAAGAGTAATAGTGATTGCTAGTTGCCCAGTATTTGGGAAACTGGAGAAAAGGATAATGGCTGCTAATTGGTATGGAATTATTGGGGGGAATGATGAAAATATACTAAAACTGGTAATGTTGATGGTTGTATAATGTGAGACATATATCAATAAAAAATTTTTTAATAATAATAATATGATGTTTTAGCCAGCTTTTTCATCAGAGTAACCAAAAGACTGCAAGAACAAATTTAGAGGAGTACTTCTAGTTTCCAGAGGTCTCAGTCCATATATAGTTGACTATTGCTCTAGGCCACAGTTGAGGCAGAACATCATGATGGAAGGGTTTGGCAATCAGGAAATGGAAAAAGAGCTCTTATCACCAGGAACAAAATATAAAGACACTATCCAAGATGCCCTCCCACAGCCACACCATACCTGCCCACAGTTACCACCCAGTTAATCCATATGAGTGGATTAATCCACTGATCAGGTTACAGTCCTCATAATGTAATCATTTCACCTCTGAACATTCTTTCATTGTCTCCAACGTGAGTTTTCGGGGGACATCTCAATTAAAACATAACAAAAGGTAACTTTGGTTTACCAAATAATAAACATAATATTTATTATTTTAATCAATTTGAAATACTAGTTAAAACAGAAAAAGAAACACCAGCTCTGGAAGCTGAGGCAGGAGAATCTCAAGTTTAAAGTCAGGCTCAGCAATATAGCCAGAACTTAACTTGTTTTAAAATAAAAATAAAACGGGCTGAGGATGTGGCTCAGTGGTTGTGTCCCTGGGTTCAATCCCTGGTATCAAAACAAACAAACAAAAAAATATTATCAAGTATAATTATCAAAAAGACAATGAGTCTTTATAAATTCAAGTTTGAAACTGGTGAAGGCCAATGATGAAAAGAATTGCCAGAACAAAAGCATTTGTCATTTCATTACCAGCTGTAGAGAATAGTTCTGTAATTTTGATGATAATATCTTTCTGGTATTGATGGTGAAAAGTCAAAATTTCAAGATACTTTTTTATGTTTCCTTCTTGATAGGATGTTATGAATATTTAATGTGCTGTACTACTAGAAATAATTTGATCTTTGTTGAAGTCCTGTTTTGTAATATTTTAAAGAAATACATGATAAATGATGTGCTTGGTCATGACATTGGAATTTCACTGAACATACTAAGGTTTAGGGAAAATTTCATGAAATATTCCTATTGTGGAAAAAAAAGATTAATATACCAAACTTGGCTGCTATCCTTTGCCACCCTGATCCTGGCTGGATTCTGGGGACTTGAGTTTCTTAGGATTCTATCCACACCCAGAAAGGACAAAAGTCACTCACCGTGCCCTATCTTCTTGTATACCATTGTGAATTATGCTGGACACTGCCTTTCCTTCTATCTGGATTCTTCACACACTGGACACAGGATGTCTTTGCAATCAACCCCACCCAAAACCCTGGATGCTGAACGTCAGTGAGCTTTGCTGGTACACAACATTTTCTGCTTGTTGGCACTCTCTGTTGTTAGACATTATGCATGTGCTAAGTGACTCAATAGGAGGAGATTTTTTGACATTGTGCTTGGTTTCTTTTGAATTTGCCCCCCTGTACCTTTTCTCTTTGCTCATTTTGTTTTATATTAATTTTGATAAGTCTAGCAATGAGTGTGAGTATGTACAGAGCCCTGTCTTTCTAGTGAATTGTCAAGCCTGGGATGGTTTAGATGACTTTTCAATAAAACAATGTTCCAACTATGCTACTCTGCAGGTATTCATTTAAATGTATTATTTTGGTACTTTGCTTAATATCACAGGTTTTAATATTTTCATTCAGTCTGAATGTAGAACAAAAAAATAGAATTATGAGGGGTGTAGTTTTTAAGTTACTAATATTTACTGACACTGCATTTTGTGTTTCACACCACAAATATATATTTGTATACCACCAATATGGTTTGGGACTTATTAATAAGCATATGTCTTATATTTGTCCCTGGTTATCTGTCAGTATTTGCTGACCTGATATTTATTTTAGTGCTTTGATTTTATATTATTACAGAAATAGTAGATTATGCCTATTGTTCCAGAAGCTATAATTGCAAACTTGAACCTGGTCTATGATGTATTATGTTTACATGAAAAACTTCCTTTGGGGTAGAAAAGTGAATTGTATATAATTTTCTCCAAAATATACTTGAAAAATAGAATAGTTATTTATCTTAGGCATAAGATAATATGATAAATTTAAATCCCCCCATCTTTTGTATGCAACTGAAGGAAGACATTAAGCACTGTCTGGTTTATTAATTAAAGCTTGGAAGTGAGGAGATACTAGTAGTACGTTCTCACCTCTATCCCATCTGAGGGCAGTATGATCTGAGTACACAGTGCTTTTGCATCAATACTCAGCATGGGCGAAGGAAAAGGAAGCAGCCAGACCCAAACTATGCTAACAGATGCTACGTATCATAGCAGAAGGTATGGGTGAAAATTTATCCAGGAAGCATCAAGATTTCATGTCAGTGATAATAAGCTCAAAAAATAGCACTGGTATTTTGGTCTTCCAGGGTGATTTCACTTTATTACTATGAAATGCTCTGTGAACAAGCCCTGAAACCTGCTATCCAGGGCTGAGGGTTAACATACAAATCAAGTGCACCCTATGTTCGTGCCTATCAGACTCCTCTCCAAGACTGTCTTCTGCTTATTTCCTCTTTTCTACCCTATGATATCATGGGAAAGAAGAGGATAAAATTATCATGTGATTTATTATCTTAAGAATACCAGAAATTATGTGGTGATACTTAAATATTGATTATCTGTTTTTCACATCCTTTTATGTTATGGTTCATTTATTTATCTTTGGAGATTATTTCTTAAAGACAAAAATACTAAAGTTGGTATTTGAGAATGATTTGGCAATCAGGCTTTTTGACATAACAGAAAGATAGTATCGCAGCATAAAATGTGTGTTCACTACCTGCCTCCAATTATTTAGTCATGTGTCTCCTGATGCAAAGACATAATCATCATAGGCACAGAAGAAACAGAGCAGCAAGCCCTACATCATCCTCATATAAAAACTAAAGAAGATGCTACAGCATGTACGAGCCCTCTTTGATGGACTTTTTGTTTGTTTTTGAAACAGGGCTTCATTATGCTGCCCAGGCTGGCCTTGAACTCCTGAGCTCGAGTGATCCTCCTGCCTCAGCCTCCTAAGTGCCAGGGTTATAGGCTTGCACCATAGCACTGACTCTTCTTGATGAATTTGAATTGTGTGTTTTCTTCTGTTTTACAATTCATTATTTGTGAAAGTAAAATTCATATTCTGTATGTAAATGAAAAACTTTAATATAGAAATCACAAAAAGATTATAATTAATGTAAAATTAACCATTAATAGTACTCTGTTTTATACTATAAATTTTATACAATACATACTGAAATTTATTCACTTCTACTTCATTTGTACTTCATTTTTATTTTCATAACAAGTTTCTTTCAATTATGTAGCTTTATTTTTTAAATAGAAATTATGATTTCACATTAATGACAATGTTTTGATAGAGGCAAGCACTAGCTAAATAATGACTACTCTTTGTTTACATATAAAATGAGGCCACATATGTATTAAAAATCACCATTATTTTTAAATTCTCTGATAGATACATTTATATAAACACATTTTGTTTTAGTCTGTAACCAGGACACTAAGAATTGGTAATTCTCATGCAAGGATCTGAAAATCGATCTAATAGGCTTAAACATATAAAGCATCACTCTTGTCATTTTAAATCTAGAAAAGATGGTTGCTGTCACAGTGAAGATGCAAACAGTGACATAAAGGTGCAGATTCTTTCTTCTTACTGCCCACAACCTGGTCACAACATGGGCCCTAGCGCACCAGGTATCATGCTCTGATTCACGCCCAAAAGAAAAGAGGAAGGATTATACCAACTATCACCTGGCCCTGTTTAGGAGATAAGTAAATTCCACCCAGCAAAATTCCTCTGGTGTTTTATTGACCATATCTAGTTTACCCTTCACATCAAGCTACAAAAGAGTTGGTTAAAATAACAGAATGGCAAGTATCAGGACTGTCATTAGTGATGTAGACACAACATGGTATCACATTTACCACATATGGTTTGGGCACACAGTCAGCTGGGCCACATGAGGAATCTGTAAGCAAGTAAGATGAGAATAAACATCAGGAAAGCACTATGCCTCCAGTACAGGATGCTCGATGTGATAATTAAGTTAAATTGCAACCCACACTTTGATACTGGCAAGGTGGGTTTTGTACAACAAGTAACATGGAACTAATTTGTGTTCTGGTTATTCTCCTCACACAGAGACAAAACCCATTCATATGCCTGATGTGCTTTTTCTTAACCAAAATTTTAAACTCTCGAAAAAAATTTTTCTGGGAATGATAAAAACTTAATTGTATGAGGCTCTCCATTATAATAGAGGAGAGAAAAATGTTTTGAAAACAAATGCCCCTCCTTTTTTAATGTTTATTCTTTCCTTGGGCTCTTGGAATAAGACAAAAGCTCTTTCATTCTAAAGCATAATGGGAGTGTAATATTAATACTCCTAATTGGAAATTTGTGATGTTTTTTTTAACAACATTATAAGTGAACATGATAATTACCTTTAGATAATTCCTGGCATGGTGTATTAAGCAAATTGTTCAATTATAACTAGACCCTGCGCATTTTGAGATCCACATTTTAATATTCACCTAACACTGCTTATGTTTCATGGTGAGATGCAAAAACAGTATATCTCTTTCTGATGATTTTAAAAGACAGGACTGGGAGAAGGCAGACTTACTGCCACTGGACATTTGCAAATACATTTAATTTTAATTCATAAATTTAAGTAGAACTTTGATCATTTTTGAAGGACAAAGTTATATCTTGGAGGCAATGCTTCATTAACAATTTTGTATCTTGGTGAAATCTCAAAACATTTCACTTGCAAGAAACAAGAATGCCATTGTTGTCATTCTTAATGAAACTTGATAATTGTACTTATGCTACCTCATCCAGTTGGGGTACAGAGCATAGTGCTTTGCCATGCTCTTGGCAATTGTTGTACACATTTTAGGGAAAATACAAATTTCATTCATACTACAATCTGTGCATGTCTTCTCTGCCTCCTCCTCAAAATTGTATGCTGTTCCTCCACAATTCATTCTATATAATGCAACACTGTCTGATAAATAGAGCAACTTATTATGTCAAGTGATATGTGACATTGTTAACCTTCTTAAGGCATAATCAACACAGCAGTGGGGTGTTTAGAAGTGTCTACGGCTCTCCATCAATCTTCCATGCATAGTTCTTACATATACATCTCCCTTTGCCTCAACTGGAACTGATCATTTGTTTTATTTGACTCAGGAATTTGCTTGACTTAGATGTTGGAAACATATATCTGTAGTATCGACAAAAGCCTATTCGTAAAACAGGGAGATTTTGCCATACATTGCAGAGAAAAGTCAATGTGGTAAAGTGAAGTGCAAAATTATTTTTGTCTTGGTGTTATTTTGAGTCATATATCTCTGCCTTTTTATGAACAGCAGGCATATTTGGAAGAATTATATCTGAGTCATAAATCCCACTTTGCCTGGGACATGACTAATAGGTGTCTTTAATGCAGTAAGATGATATTACTGTCTTATCTTGCAAAAAATTTTTAAGCCCTCCATCATAAATAGGGCAGGTCAGATTTAAATGACAAACATTAATGCTTGCCTCATCAGGAAATAAGCTGTAACTTCTTTCCCCAAATAGGTTTGCACAAATACACACACACACACACACACACACACACACAACTTCATTTTATTATGTCTTATATATTAAGGAAAGCTGCCCTGCTTTGTCTTTGAAAGTGTTTTCAGATACAGATGCAAGGAATACACTTAACAGTTCAGTTAAAAAACAAGACAATTAGGCAGTTGGTGGTGCATGCCTGTAATCCCAGCACTTTGGGAGCCTGAGAAAGGAGAATCATGAGTTCAAAGCTAGCCTCAGCAACAGTGAGGCACTTAAAAACAGCAAGATCCTGTCTCTAAATAAAATCACAATACAAGGCTGGGGATGTGGCTCAGTAGTCGAGTGACCCTGAGTTCAATCCTTGGCTCAAAAAAAAAAAAAAAAAAAACCCAAACAATGACTAATCTTTATTGCAAACATGGAGAGATATAAAACTTATTTTTATTTAAAATTGACACACAATAATTATCCATATTTATGGTGTACAGTGCAATAATCCAACATGTGTAAAATTTGTAATGACCAAACCAAGACAACTGGTTTCATTTCACCAGACATTTCTTTATGTTTATATTTATTGATTTATTTATTTGTTCATTCATTTATTTATTTTTTCAGTGCTGAGGATCAAACCCAGGACCTGGCACATGCTATACAAGTGTTTTACCACACTAATGAGCTCTATGCCAAGGTCCACCATATATACATATATTTAGTTGTAGAGAGATGGACACGATATCTCTATTTTATTTATTTTTAGGTGGTGCTAAGGATCAAACCCAGTGCCTCATGTATGCTAGGCAAGCACTCTATCATTGAGCTAGTACCCTAGCTTCCACTGTATATCTTCAATGAAATAAAAAAAAATGTTTTAAAATCTTCTTTTCTATGACTGCTTTTACTCAGTAGTTATAAATGATAACAGAATTTTTACATGATATAAGGGAAAATCAGAAAATACTGAAGTGGTGTGAGATTTTAAGGGAGGGCCTATGCTCACAAGTGAAACAAACAGTGTTTTAGCTTTGGTCCGCTGAATTTAAGACCTACTCAATTAGTCTTGGACTTGGAATTGTGATCAAGGGACCACTGGGACTTCACATTTAAGCCATAGTTCAGAGAAGTGCTTGGATTCAGAGTGTGCCTTCACAGATTATTGTGATTGAAATATCTTTGACTAGATACCAGTAAGGGAGAGTAATCTGGGAAAAGTTAAAAAAGCATTGTGAAGATTT
>CM053405.1:16776234-16827043 GCA_028644305.1 Xerus rutilus | reverse complement strand
CTTTATGTAATGTTTGGGGATTTTCATTAAAATTGGAAAAATTCAAGAAACATATTTTATATATAAGCTTAAAATGTAAACTTTATTTAATTACATTTGACAAGAAAAAGTATTGATTTTCATTAGGCCCTAATTACAACTACCCCCAATTCTAATTTATACACCTAAAGACTGGACAAATGTTCCATAGTCTAGTTTTTGTTCCATGCATTTGACTTTTGGCTCTGATATTTCTGTCATGGTCTTGGATGAGTCAACACAGCATAATTTTAGAAAATTTCATTGGTTTGTTCTTACTATGGGTGCTTAGCAATAACTTTAATATTCAAGTACCAATGAAGGAAACAGGCTTCTCATAAAAAACCTCTTTCCATAAAACCTAGAAATGGAATATGTTACCCAGATTTATGAATCATGCATTGGTGGGCTCCTATAATTTGAATGTTTTGCTCCAAAACTCACATTCAAATTGAATAGCCAGTGTGATGATACTGGAAGGTGGAAACTTTGAGAGGTGATTAGACTTTGAGAACTCCACATTCATAGGTGGACTTAATGTCTTAATAAAATGGGTCTGGGAATAGGGTTCACTTTCCCTTCTGTCATGTGATGACAAAGAAAGAAGTTTTCTCCAGATACTGGTGCCATGATCTTATACTTCCCAGCTTCCATAACTATAAACCAATTAAATTTTTTCTTTATATATACCTACACTCAAGTATTTTTTATAGCAGCACCAACAGACTAAGACAAAGTCATAATAGTGATTCTGAGGAAGAAAATATTATGAATGAGATCATAATTGAGAAGAAGTTCACTAAATTAACAGAAATGCAATTGCCTTTGATCCAAAGAGACCTCACCCACAGATTTGTCCTTTTACAGGTTATGCATATTAGTGGTTCAAACAAATGAAAAGGGAGATATGGGAGTCACTAATGTTTCAGAAACACATGGATATTGTCACACAATGCAACAGCTACAGCCTTAAATGTGAGAGTTAACAACATAAGATTGGTAAACACAGATTCTCTGTGGTGGGCATTGGAACCACACTTACTCCAAGAAGGAAAAAGGGAAATTGTTTAAAGGGTACAGAGTGTTGAAGTTTGGCACAATGAAGAAATTCTGGAGATGAGCTGTAGGACATATGAATGTACTATTTCACACCACAGAGCTGTAAACTTAAAAATCGTTAAGATTATAAATTTTGTGTGTTTTTACCATAATGAAAAAAATTATATTTTGTTGTTTGAAATAGTAAACTTCTTTTCAGTTTTACTATAAAGAGAAGTTTGTTTCCCTGCTTTATAGGAAATCTACTGTAGCCCTCTGGCAGATCAAAGAATATGCCTCTTTACTGGATAAATTTAATAACTCAAAAGAAAAGAATACCAAGTTATCATGAATATTTTTGTACTCTGTACTCAATAAAAGCAATAATTCTTGTAAATTCTATGAACCTGTAAAATTGTGTACTTATTTAGTGGTACATTTAAAGAGAAGGAATACATAATACCTCAAGATCCTAGTCTTTTTATAAAGAACAAGCTAGAAGTATTCAGTTTGCTAGAAAACAAAAGTTTCTAAATATGTGATCATATAGTATTTGGACATTTGAAAACAGAAACTAAATATGCAGTGGTTATCATCATTTGACTCTGCTCTGATTTGACATTTTATTCAGGTGTATGCTTCAAAATGTTTCTAGATTAATGAACTATTCAGTGTTATCAAGCTAGTTATTTGCTTAGAAAAGCTTTGCTTAGAAAGGCTTTGTCCATCAAGATCTGTTCTACACTTTCTGGACACATCCCAAGGTTTCCTTGCAATTAGACATGCCACAATAATTAAATTTTATCCAAAGGCATTAGTAGATGTGCATAATCCACTTGCATGCCCTCATGAATGACTAATTCTAGGCATTCTTTAGCATACTTACCCATCTTGTTGATAGTACGATGATACCTATGGGGACATTGGGAGCCACATGCTGAAAATAGCAAAGAAGTATACAACCTGTTATTGTGCATGAAACTTTGTATCTTTGGTTTCTTGTTCACAGCATCTTAATTTTAAATAATTCAAGGTTGAAATAAACAAGCAAAATGAAAAAATGCCATAAAATAGCAAGAGTTCAAGTATAACATCCCAATTCCAAAACTTTATTTCTCTTCATTGGTCTATAAAATTGTTATAGACGGGCAGGATCTCGCACTCCTGTAATCCCAGTGGCTCGGGAGGCTGAGGCAGGTGGATTGTGAATTCAAAGCCAGCCTAAGAAACTGTGAAGTACTAAGCAACTCAAGGAGACTCTGTGTCTAAATAAACTAAAATACAAAATATGGCCAGAGATGTGGCTCAGTGGTGGAGTGCTCCTGGGTTCAATCCCCAGTACATAATAATAATAATAATAATAGTAATAATAATTCTCAAGTCTAAAGGCTACAGAGTTATACTGACTTATAGGGGTTAGGAATGATATCATATAAAAATAAGGAAAGAAACAGTTGGTCAAAAATCTGCATACTAGTTGGGCACACCTGTAATCCCAGGCACTCAGGAAGCTGAAGCAGGAGGATTGCAAGTTTGAGATGAGTCTCAGCAGCTTAGCAAGATTCTAAGCAATTTAGCAAGACTCTGTCTCAGAATATAGAATAAAAAGGTCTGGGGTTGTGGCTCAGTAGTTAAGTGCACGAGGTACAATTCCCAGTACAAAAAAAAAATAACAAAACAAACAAAAAATCTAAAAATTACTTCTGCATACAAAAATTCGTCTGAGAGTAGCAATAGCACATCCACGTGGCCTCAAATATAAATTCCCTTGCCTGAATATGGCTGTGTGTGTGTGTGTGTGTGTGTGTGTGTGTGTGTGTGTGAGAGAGAGAGAGAGAGAGAGAGAGAGAGAGAGAGAGAGAAAGAGAGAATAGAGAATGAGAAAAACAGAGTAAGTCTCAGGTCCTCCAGAAGCAGGCATTGAGACAGGGATTTTGATGCTATGCTCAAATTTAACACCTATTGGAAAGCAAATAAGTTAGGATTGTGCAGAGACAGCAGTTTAATTGCAATGCAATTTCACCAGTGTCTCAGCTGAGCTCATGAAGTGCTCTGGAGCTGAAATTGTTCTTTAGAAATAAACCAATGGAGGAAAAGTAAGTCTGACACTAGTACTTCTGTCTCAGTCATTCACTGGATGTGGGCTTCCAAATGTGCTTGTGGATCAACTCTGCTAAGGGTGCTCCTCTGAGGAAGGGCCCAGCTGAAAATTGTCACCTGACAACACTCCTATCAGTGGAGGAACAAGTACTTTAATCTGAGGAAGGAGCTGGAGTAACCTGTTGGTGCTGTGCTGTGTCCACTGCAGAGACAATCACTGACATTTTTGACAAATAAGTGTGTGAGATATTCTAAATGACAGTAACACACTTATTTATGTTCATTCCCACCAATTAGATGCCATCATCATTATGCAAAACTGTACTACTTAATTGTAACTTCAGTATTTATTTCAGGAAACGCTTCAGCCAGAGGAAATAGGAACTCATCCACAAGCTGCATGAATAGATTTTCAAACTATTTTCCAAAAGGAAAAGTAAATGGTGAACAAACCCAAGGGAGAAATAGCTCTAAATTTGGGTTGGTCCCCTAAGACAGTCCCTCTGATAGGTCAACTAATATCTCAGTAGATATTCAAGATGATCAATGAATATTTTTTAATGATGTCATTGTATTTTTAATACCTTTAATTAATTAATTTATTTTAATGTCGTGGTGAGGATCAAACCCAGTGCCTCACACATGCTAGGCAAGTGCTCTATCACTGAGCTACAAACCCCAGCCTCTCAATGAGAAACTATTGAGTGACTAAAAACAGTTTAATCTATGTGAAGGAACTGTGTTCACCTCTGTATCCTTAGGATTTATCGCAATTCCTACATAGAGTAGGTCTTTGAAATATTTATTGCATACAAGATTGACATGATAAAGAAACAGATGTTTATAAATGTGTATTGTGTGCAGTTAATTTGACTAATATGAGATCCCATTTGTCTTTACTGAAGTAGATTTTCTGGTAGAGCTAAAAGAGGGCAATGGGTATGATTTAATGTTGCATATATAAATATTCTATGCACGTCTATCTCAACAAAGAATTTACAGTCCTCCAATAATCATTTCCCTTCTCCCAAGGTGTCTGTGTCCTCTCCTCTCCTGACTTGGACTCTCCATGATCAATCTATTCTCACTCATTTCCTTATGTTGTCACAAAAGTTCTTTGGTTGTGGTATCTGCATTATTGGTGTGTTGGTCTTGATGGAAATATGAGAATACACCCTATCTTAGTTTGTGATACTTTCTTTGAATTCTACAGGTAAGAGCCACAGCCTAGGAACCCTCTTTTTTCCCCAATTATTCTTAAGTCCTCTGTTAATTTCTCCATTCCTGCTGTACTCCTCACTGTCTGTTCTACAGGAGAATGAAGTAAACTCCAAAACACCTGCCTGGATACCACAACCATCTTAGCTGATTGCTCACTGAGTGCTGATGTTGGAGGTACAGTAATCTGAAAGGGTCCTGGCCTTTCTGGTACCTGTCCATCATTGCAGTCTCCAAATAATTTGAATGATCATTAGCCATCTTACTTGTCCCTCACACCCACATGCCTGGTGTGGTGTCATATAAATAAACATCTAGCATCTCTAGTTAAACTAATGACAACTCTGCCCCTGCAGAGACCAGCACAAAGTATCAAATTCCTTCATATAATCAGTATGCATGCTTTTTATGGTATTTCTTTGAAAATTGATAGGAAACTAAGGTCATTAAGGTATATTGGATTTAATGAACCCATACTTACCCCTGGAATCACTATTATTTTATTTTTCATAGGTTATATTTTATTTGTAATTTTTAAGTTTTTCTAGCTGTCAATGTATAACACCAAATTTTATATTGGAATTTATACCCATGTAAATTTTAAGTGTAAGCTATGATGCAGAAAACAAAATATTATATTTCAAACCTATAAACCAAGTTTATATTCAACTGTTACTTCTAATATTCTCATTTCTGTCTCAAAATTAGAGTAATTTTGAAGTGTATTCATATGTATATATTCTAAGAATTTTTTTCTGTTTAGGAAATTAACAATATGTATACTTTTGAGATTGCTTTGATGATATCTGTTTCTACTTTAAGTATATTTTTTAATTTATTATGGATGGATTACATATTGGCAATCTCTAACACACACAAAAACATAAAATATATATTTTCCTATGCAAAGCTGGTTAAGTAAAACTAAATAAAATGTATTCAATATTTTTATTTATCTATATTAAATACAGTAACATTTAGAAAAATTCTAATTAACACATATTGATCCATAAAACCAATATTAAAATATTCAAAAGCAATTTTCTAGAAATCACAATATTTGGTACATTTCCTCAGTCAACTCTTGCTATATTGTATCATGCCAATAGGAAGTAGTGACATTTCAGTGGCTTACATGTCCCTCTAATTGTAGCCTCTAAGTTTGATACAACTCTTTAGTATTTTTTAAAAAAATCAGACAGCATAAACAACCCTTGTATATGTCTTAGGATTTCCATAAGAAGGGAAAAGATTAAAGGCAAGTATATATGACAGCCCTAATAACTTAAAAAGGGCTCACATAATTTTCATTCATATTCCGTTGGCCAAAAAAAGTCAAGTGGCTAAGCCTTATGTCATTCACATGTCAAAGTACCTTTCTCCCATAGGAAGCATTGCCTGTTATCTGGCCATAGGCAGGGATGGGAAATCATTCAACAGCTGGGTAACAAATGATTTGCTATAATTTTCTTACAATTTAAAAAAAATTGTTTGCTTTCAATGTTTTTTCTTCAAAACTATTCAAGGTTAGTTCTACAAAAACTAAAGAAATGATTCAAAATAATTTAAGGTCATTGTTGAAAACAAATAGGTCTTGTAATTGACTTCATGAGAAGTATATATATATATATATATATATATATATATATATATATATATATATATATATACACACACATATATATATAGTACTTGTATAGTATATACACACACATGCATATCTAGTACTTGAAGTGACAAATTAAATGACCAGAGAGTGATAGGTTACTTGTAGGGATATGGAACATTCATTACATGTATTTTATAAACATTAAGGATGTCAGAGCTGCTCATTTTTCCTTTCCTCTATTAGATAGAAAACGTAGAACTTCTGTGATTTTTGTTTCATCAAATCCTACTGGAAAAAAAAATGTATGTCTGGCTTCTTGGCACAGAAAATTATCCTCTGGACAAATCAGGAGAAAGTCTGAAATACGAGACCTCAGATACCTCTAAAAAAATAATATTAAAGAGTGACACTGGTTGCTTTTCGGAAGAAAAATCTGTATATCAAGAGGCATAATTGGAGAAAAATGTCCCTTCCATGCATGCAGTTTGTGCATTTTCAATAAAGGATCCTATACATGCATTATATGTTCAAAATTTACATGCCAACAAACAAACAAAAACCAATTTGTATATTTAGTTATGCACTTGGAACGACTGTTCATTTTTCATATTTTCAATCTCCTGTTCATTTTGCCTTTTTTGTTTTATAGGAGAAATAAAATGTTTAATTAGTCATCAGTTATATTTCTTATTAAAATACTACCTGAAAACTGAATATATTTATATTCAGTCTCTGTCTGCTCTTTCCTTTCTCTTTCCTTATTTCTTTTTGTTGTATTTTTATAACATTATTCTATTCCATAAGCATTTTCAGTTATCTCATAGATGATTAGTATACCCTATCCTGAAATTCAAGAGGTTGGAAATGATTTTCAAGGAGGTACTTCTGAGGAAATGTAGATAGTGTGGGAAAAGGAAAGAAAAAGTTACATTCTAAGGAAAGTGATTTATCACTGATATACAAATCTAAACTGAACGTGATCAGACTTGAGAAAAATATAGCTGCTATTTCATAATACAAAAGGAGATGATTTGTTTTGATGCCATTCTAAGCTTCTAAAATAACTGGCATGCTTGATACACACTGTCGTTATTTACCATTCCCTTTTCTTTGTAAATACAGTTTCCCTGATCCATGTAATTCTTCTAAATGGCTGAAAAATTTCAAGTAATAATTTTCTCTTCCAAGATAAGCATAAGTACAAGATTAAATACAATGGTGAAATTATATTTCTGGATAAATATAACTAATAGTTTCAACTTGCCAAACAGAACTGTGTGGCATGAAGCAATCATCATTATTATTTTTGGTTATTTATTTAAAACTTGTCTTTAGGAGTTTTCCTCAAGCCAAATTTGCTTGTTTGTAAAATTTCATGATTGCTTAGTTGTAATTATAAAATAATTGTTTATTATATGTAGAAAGGAGTGAAAATGTTTGAAAATAAAGTTCTGTATTTTGCTATTACTATATCATTACTACTCAATCAATATTAAAGTCATTAGCTAAATTGTCAACTATATAGATAAGGTTAAGATGACAATTTCTCATTTCAATGTATAAATGACTGAACACCTACTTTTAAAAACTCACAATATATTATTATATTTACTGAAAACAATAAATTCATTATAGCATGTGCAGCACAACCAATCATTCCAAATTATAGTGGCTTAAAACAAAAACCATTGATCATGCTCATAATTCTGGAGGTCAGAAATATTTTCTTGAATAAGTTAGGGGGTTCTTGGTTTCTCTGATCTGGGCAGAACTCAGTTGATGTTGTCCAGAGTGAATCATAAGCCAGTGAAGAGCCAGTACAAGGTGTTCTTCTTGGATTTCATCACTTTTTCTCACGTGATTTCTATTCATCATGTCTATCTATAACTATATCATCTCTATGTCTACAGATGCTCACATAGAAGCATTGTGAGAGAACCCAAAGACAGCAAGAGCCCCAGCACTCCAGCAGTTCCTTGTATCATGTTTGCATCATCTGTTTGATGTACCTGGTCACATGTCCAAGATAATCCAAGTGTATAGAGACAATTGAAAGTGTAGAAGCTGTGACTACCAAAACCTACCACAGTTACCAAATTTACATCATTGATAAACATTGCAGCTGTCCTTCTTTTATTCCTTTCTGCATTTCTTTCTTCCTTTATGCTTTCTGTCTTTTATTTTCTGATTTTCCTATAGTGTTATTTGGCATATTATTTCATCCTTGCGTTTGATTTTCCGTGTAAATTTTTATCTCCTTTATGCTTTGAATACTAAAAAATCCACTTTTATATCTCTCTCTAGGGTACTTTACGTATAGCATTCAGTTCACGCTTTATATCAGTGAATGTTTATTCTGAAGAAAATCTGTATATATGACATGGGTGCAAACATGACTTTTCCCCAATCAGCATGTAAGAAATAAATCCTGTAACTATCTCCCACTGGGAACCATTAAGCTGCTATAACAGTAGTTCAGAGTCAGCTTTCTCGCCTGTAATATTAAAGATCACCTTCCATTCCCTGAGGAATATCTTAAGTTGGGTACTATCTCTCACATGGCAACTATAAGTAGCAGCTCTTAGCAAAAATATTTTAAAAAGTACTCTCTAATATGACCTGTCCTCCTAATACCACATGCACTGCAGTTCTTATCACAAATTGTGTCAACACATAATTAACCCACTAAGTGATATGCACAGGAATGAAATATAGTAATAACTTTGACTGTTTAATAAAGCTATACTATATTTCTAAATACTGTAAAAGCAAATAAATGATTAAATAAGAAATTATCTTGTAAGATTTTTTTCATATAGGCACTAAAAATATTAAGATGTAGAGACTTTCTTTAAAAATGACTTTCCTGTTTTTATCACCAACAGTTGATGTCAATTTAATTAAACATTAAATTTTGATTATTCAGGCTTTTATACAAATCCCAGGTTACTATGCCTTTAGAGGAACTATGAGTAAGAAAGAAATAATATTGCTGCCTCATTAATTTTCCTCATTTTTTCCCTCAAATATATGATTTACTTATAGGAAAAAAATGACATTAACATATTCATAGTGTATAGAATTTATCATCTTCTACTTCAATTGAGTTTGCACAAAGTGACCAAGGTCTCATTGGAAAAAGAATAGCGTTTTTTTTCCCTACAACCAATGATGGAAAAATTTGATGTATTTGTGCGAATAGATGAATTTTGCACTTTTATGTATATTAAACAGTTCACACACCTAAATATAATATATTTTGATTTAAATTAAGTACAAGTTATTTTAATATCAATGTAGTATCTATAAGTGAACCATGTTTGATATCATACAAAGTATTGTTTCAAACCAAAGAACCAATGTTTTCAATAAAAATTTAAGTCTAGACATTTTCCAGAAAAATAATTATATATATTTCAATTTAGCAATAATATTTCTTATATCAAATGTTACTGAGATGTTAATTGGACTTCTAAATGAATACCAAGAATACATATATGTAAGATTTGGTTATAAAATTTAATTCTTTTAACCTATAGGAAAATAGAAATGTAAACTGTTAAATTAAAAATCCTCATTTTTATTTATTATGTGTGCCCATTTTTATTTATTATGTATGCCAATAATATTAACATGTGCTCTAATGTCTTGAGTACACACTCTGGAATAATATTGAAATCCAATATATTTTTATTTATTTATTTTATAATTTGTTAAGTACTCTTAATTTATTGTTGTTAATATTAGTATCCTTAAGAAGAAGTTGAGTGGAGTGTGGTGGGCTTACCTGTAATTCCAGGGACTTGGGAGGCTGAAGCAGGAGGATTCCAAGTTCAAAACCAGCCCCAGCAGTTTATCGAGGGACTGAGATCCTGAGACCCTGTCTCTAAATAAAATACAAAATAGAGCTGGGAGAGTGGCTCAGTTGTTGAGTGACCCTGAGTTCAATCCCTGATATCCCCCCGCAAAAAATAAGTTGTTGAGGTCTGGTGGGACAGTTATATCATTGGTTAAAGAAAATCTTCTGTCATTTAATTTTCTTTGTACAAACAAATATTAAGTCAATTCTTTATTACCTGTACAAGTAGTGCTAACTCCAAACTTTTCAACATCAGTCAATGGCATCAATATATCTTTAGTTATTCGAACATGAAAATGCAGATTAACATCTGATGTCTTCCTGTGCTACCATCTGCAGTTGACCTTTGAAAAACTGGTGATTTAGAGCCACCAAACCCTTTTCTGTAGAAAATCTGAAAAAAAAAAAAAAGGTTAACTCCCAAAACTTAACTAATAGCCTGCTGTTGACTTTACTGATAACGCATATGATTAACATATATTTTATTTTTATATATATTATATACACTGAAAAATAAATGAGAACCTCAAAAGATTATTATTTACTCTGATATACAGTTTAGTGGAGAAGGGAAATGCTCACACAGAGATGATTAGCATACCATGGCATCATAATGAGATCCTCTTAACACTAAGCTCAGTGCAATAGAAACATGAGGTGGTCATGAAATTACTCTGTAAGTATAGTATATATTTCATGCAGCTATGATTTAATCCTGCATCTTTACATTTGTTTACGTTGCTTTGAACTGTCAATGGTGCCATGCATTGCCTGCAGGTTTTAGGGTGTAATTTTTGATAAAATTTAACTTTTATAAAAGATTTGTTTATGTTATGATAGTAAACAATGAAATAGACTAATATCTATATATGTCTTATGCATTCTTGATTGTCTTAACATTTCTTAAAATTTTGTTGATATTTCTAGACTGCACAGTTCATCTGTGAGTTTTTTTCAAATTATGACAAATGTCCAAAAAACATCTGCTTATCAGTGAACTTTCACATTTCAAGATCATGTTGTTGAAGAGTTGATTATATATAGATGAAATCATGGTACTTACAGTTTTTGGTTTCAAATCTTACATTTTCATTCATTTTTCATTCATCTTAACCCATGTCTTACTCATTGCAGAATGATTATATTTGCTTCATATTATTGTCTATTATTTGATCCCCAGTAGAATAAAAAAAAACAAACAGCTTGGTTTTAGAACTAATCTGATTTATGTTGACTTAATATACTTATTAATTTGCCACTATATAATTCCTAAACCTAACCAGTATACTTTATAATATCTTCCAGCCTGAATATGTGCATCTGTCTAGCTTTCCAAATTACAACCATTTTTAGGACCTGTTTTGTAGTCATCACTAACAACTTTAGGGAATATTTGTATTGTATATATTTCTGATGTTTCTCATTTTCTTTTAGTCACATGGATGTCCTTAAAACATATCTATCCATAATTTGTCCTATATTTAGAGAGATAGGATTGTAAGTAATAAGGTAAAAGTTTGGATTCTACTAGTTGATGGCAGCTCATTGGTGATAGAAATCTGCATTAGCTGGCATGTTATCAGTTAACTCAGTTTGGGGTGCTGTCATTTCAAGAAAAAAGAGAAAAACATAGAAATGAGATCCACTGAGTATATGTCCTGACCTTGAATCCTCATACTGATTTTCAGTGTGACCTTAGAAAATGATACTTCTTTTTTGAGCCTTCATGTATATCATCAATTAAATGTCAATTCGAATATATTTTTACCTTATTGTTGTGAATCCTCATACTGATTGAGGATCCTCATACTGATTTCCAGTGTGACCTTAGAAAATGATACTTCTTTTTTGAGCCTTCATGTACATCATCAATTAAATGTCAATTCGAATATATTTTTACCTTATTGTTGTGACATTTAAATTAGGTTAGATTCATGACAAATATTCATGGGTTTTTAAAACTAATTCCTTCTGTATAAAGCTGAGCCTCAAATGAATTTCTAGTCAGTGGGCACATTAGTGAAATATGTCTTATCTCTATACTTGTATACAAACTTGTTGAGCCTGAAGTTCACTGTTTAGTGACAAAGCCTCCTCCTGGTTGCATTTCTCCTCTTTCAAATGTGACATTTATTTTTGTTCCTAATGGAGATAAACTTATCATGAGACAAGATAGTACTTCATTATAAAAATACTTAATTCTATATACATTTGGGTAGCTATCAACTTCTGAGGACTAAAGTCTTTTTCTTTAGTCCCCAGAGATTATAGTGTTCATTATTTTGCATTTGCCATTCACTTCTGACACAAAGCAATGTATATGGCTGAATTCAACAATTGCTTGACTTCAACAATTACTTGTTAAATGGATTATTAAAATGGCAATCAATCCCCAAAAGAAAAGTATTTTTTAAAAATCGACAAATTTTTATAGCATTTACATCAATAATTATAAGATGCTATATCCAGGATTTTATATACACATGGCAATACAGAATTAAGCATTAGAGGTGAATGTTGACAAAAATGAGCTCAGGAGTTTAGCTGCCATAGACTACTATGCTGTGACCACTGAATATTTAACTTCTTTCCATTGTCATTTTCCCATTTGTAAATTGAAGAAAATATTAGCACCACCTTCATATATGCTGTGAAAATATAAGTGGAATATTTTACACCATGCCTGACACCTAGTAAGTGCTCAGTAAACATTAACCCATTATTATTAGTAAAATACATCATAGTGTTTTATTCTTATTGATACTGGATAACTAGTCAAATCTCTGTTTTCTGCTACAAGCCCTAGCAGTAGGTTCTCTTCAGTTTCTGGAATCATCAGCTCATCCTGGCATATTCTGCCTCAATCTGAATTTCCAAATGTATAACATTTGCTTTCTGTTAATTTATCTCCTCTTTCTTGCCCCTCCTTATTGACATAAATGCTATCCTGGTATACTAGATGACAACTTACACTTTCCTGGACTTTCTGATGTTTTAGTGCAGTTTGTAGGAACAGATGTTTATAATTGTGATTGACTATGTTACTGATGGTAAATCCCTAAATCGAGAACTGGCTCATTGTCTTCTGCCTTCAGGGTTCTTTTACATTGAAAAAGGTGGTAGGAATCACTGTGTCCACTGTGTGTGTGTGTGTGTGTGTGTGTGTGTGTGTGTGTGTGTGTGTAGCAGTTGTATCTCTGAGTGGGACGTCAGGTCAATTGAGGAGAGGGCTTCCAGGCTTGCGCTTGGGAAATTCTGGGAGGTATTCTGTAGAGTTCTCCAGAAATCCTGGTGTAAAGAATGCATATTATTCACAGTGACCACCATAATGAAGCCCCTTTACACTGACTATGGAGATCATCTGGCACATTAACTATTGGCACTTGGATCTTTGTTTTACCCTCTGCTTTAGAAAGACAAGTTAAGATGGCTACTTTTCAAGATTTAAAAACACAGAGCACTCTGATTCTTTCTTATCCCTATTATGTACATCTATGTATAATAAATCATTTTATGCCATTTGTTTTTATTTTTCTTGTCTGTTTCAAATCATTTCTGTTTACCAATAAACATAATATACAAAATGGCAGACCTAAAAGGAAGAAATCTTTTCCCTGTACATGCAGACCACCTAATGGGTAACCTCATCTTTTTCTCATTTTAGAGTCAGAAGGTATTATGGTAGATTATATTATTTTTCAAAAGAGTTGCTGGCCTTCCCCATGGTTTGCTCTCTGTAAGTAGGTTGCACATCTCTGTCACATTGACATCAGTCTTAGCAATGTACTGGCAGGTTTCTTTGGCTAAGGAAATATAAATAGAAGTGATATTAGCCACTTCTAAACAAAAGTTATTGTTGCTTAAATGAGAATCTCTTGGTTTCTATGGCTCCTTTGCCTCCCTTTTCTATGAGATCAGAAATGCTCCCTGAGCCTGGGTGGGTCTTGGAATAAAGAAATAATGAAGCAAAGCTACAGTTGCCCAATAATAGATGTGTTGAGAAGACACATACCCATTATGAGGCTGCCATAAATGTTTAGGGGGAAAGTGTGAAAGCCTTCAAAACAATTGCAACAGTGGCAAGTACAGGATAAAATGATGCTTTAAATTGCATTTAGGAAATAAAATTGATGGAACTTTTGACTCATTGGATATAAGCTTAAGGGTGGAAATGTTTGAGTCATGGCCCATATTACATCACAACCTTGTGATGAATTTTCCTTTGTTGACTGTCCTTCTTTCTATCTCCTCTTTGCCAACTGAGAATCTTCCTTTAACATGTTTTTGATGATGTAATTTCTAACCAGCCTTCTGGTGGCTCCCCAGTTCTAAAGAATTAAGTTTTAGCCTCTTAGCATTAATGTTCCAATTTAAAATATCAATTTCTTCTAGAAATGGTGGTGCATGCTTGTAATCCCAGCAGGTCAGGGGCTGAGGCAGGAGGGTTAAGAGTTCAAAGCCAGCCTTGGTAACTCAAGAAGGCCCTAAGCAGCTTAGAAACACCTTGTCAAAAAAATAAAAATAAAAATAAAAAAGGTTGGGGATATGGCTCAGTGGTAAAGTACCCCCTCCTAAGTTCAATCTCTGGTACCAGGAAAAATAACAACTGATTTCTTATGTTTTAGGTCACTCCTCCCTGAATGAAACTCTACTGGCTTATTGTTCTTTCCTCAAAATCAAAAATCACATTTGCATTTCCAAGCCAATATCTTGTCCTAGCAAATGGCCTTTGCTTCAGCACTTTTTCTTGAACTCCACTTAATTCTAACCTGCTTTAGTCAGGAAGATGAAGTTCTAGAGTAACAGTGAAGGATCTCCAAATCTCCATGGCTTACAAATAAAAATTCTAGTATCCTTTCATACTGTATTTCGATCCTGGGACACATAACACTCCCATGTTCTCTTTATTCAACAACCCAAGCTGACAGAAATGTACATAAGCTTGTATTTGTTCTTCATTACTCTCCTTGGAAATGACAATGTCCCTTTCCATTCCTATTTCAGAGCAAATCAGATACCAAGATTGGAGAACAAAAACACAATACTACAACCTCCAGTTGGAGCAGCAAAAATCTGTATAAATGCACACACATTCTCCAATGTAATTTACAAAATTATCATTTAAAATCTATTTTAAAATTTGCTGATTTTATTAATCTCATGTTGTTCATCTTATCTTTACATGTTCCTTTTCTCTAAACTCTTGCTATTAGCACTAATTATATTGTAAATCTTATAATGCCATAGACAAGGCAAGGGTCGACCATTTTCTTAAAGGGACAGAGGACAAATATTTTAACCTTTTAGTTAAAGGTCTTTGACAACCACCCACCTGAGTTGTGTATTTGGCAAAAGCAGCCATAGATAATATAAAACAGGAATGAGTTTGTTTTTCAATAAAACTTTGCTTTAAAAAAGCAATTGACCAGTTTTTGAAGACCTCATTCCTAGAGCCAAACCTTGCAAACTTCAATGTGCACCAGATTCATGTGGAGAGATATAAAAAATAAGTTATTAGGTACCACTTTTAAAGTGGCTTGGTTAACTCTGTTTCCATTATGGTAATTACACACTGAGAACGTTTGACCTACAAAACCATGGCAATATTATTTGCTACCAATAAATGAATTTAAGTAAATTAATGATTTTTAATATACAGTTGAGGAAAAGCTATGTTTATAATTCATATTTCATCAGCATAATCCTTTTAAAAAATCCAGGTGATTATACTTAGCTAAAGACACTGCCCTGAATAAAATTTTATTGGCTACATGAATGAGTTACAATAAAGTTAGCACTCACCTTTTTACAGTGACACAGAATACTGAGCTGTAAATATTACATTTTTCCATGCCTCCTTCACATGACAGACAGGTAACAAAATTGTTTTGTTTGTAAAGTCTCCCCAAGCTATTTTAACTTGTCATGATACACAAAGCTTGGCTACACCAAATACATCAACCTATTTGTATTACTTCAGTGGAACAAAAGGATTTCAGAAAGACACATTAATTTTATTCTTATTCAGCAATGACATTGAAAAGACATTATTATTTGTGCAATTGTTTGAGCTTCCAATCCTACTCATTTTCATTCATATTTTTAAAAACTACATTGAGACACTGCACTCAAGATTTTTGACTGACTTTGATTAAATGATTTTCTCAAATATTGCTGAATTTTTTATATATAAATGACAAATTGACAGATTCTTGAAGAAAAAATAAATAATTTTTGTTGAATGTATTTCAGCAAATTTTTATTCAGTATATAGCACTTTAATAGTGAAATGCCAAGAAAGTATCTTGAATAAAACATGCATTGTGATTGGGGTTATTGAGAGGAATTAGTATCATTGTTTTCCATAGTGATAGTATTCATTATAATATTTTGTCATCACTAAAATACCCTATGAAATTTCAACTATCATTAATAAATTCCCTTATTAGAAGCAATTAAAAAATCCTACAATATGTAAATACAACCAAATTAAAACAGATTAAAGCTGGGCAATATGGTAGGCCTGTAATCCCTGAGGATTGGAGGCTGAGGCAGGAGGATCTCAAATTCAAAGCCAGCAACTTAGTGGCCTTAAGCAATCTAGTGAATCCTTGTCTCAAAATAAAAAGAAGAAGAAAAATCAAAGTTCAATTTTCAGTACCAAAAAACAAAACAAGGAGAGAGAGAGAAATCAGGTTTTATATGTATAGTCTTAAAAATTTTTAGCACTGAATAGGATATGAACAAAGTTAAATAAGCCTAGAAACAGTAAATGAATTAAAAGAAATTGTTTGACTATGATTATCACCAATTACCATCTACTACTTGTTTAGAGGGCGATTAAGGATGAGAAAACTTGCAGGTAAATTGCAGGTAATTGTCTTGTTCCTCAAAAGAAAAAAATGAAGACAAAAGCCCAAGCTTTTTGCCTCCTGGTTGAGGGTTCTCTTATCTTCAACAGGCCTAGAGCACTTAGAAACCAAAGCTTCCAGGTGCCAACCCAGGTGCCCGCACTTTCCCAAGAGCGCAGGATTCTCAGCCTCTGCTAAGCTCTCAAGAATCGTTCCAGAGGCCTGGATTCATTCAAAGCATTCTACAATGAACGCTAGGGGGGAAAGTGAACAAACAAGATACGTTTCAGATATAGGATTCAATTACTTTTCACAACTGGGGGATGTGTCAAAGGCACGCTGTGTTTTGTTTTGAGGGCGGGGAGATGACAGAGAAGGAATCCTCAGCCCTCATTGGCCCGCCGCTCGCCGCTGCAGCTGAGCTCCCGCCGCTCCGAGAGCATTATTGATCTGAAGGGTAAATGTGGAGGGAGCCACAGACCCGGGTCCAAGCGTTTCTGAGAAGAGAGGCAGCCTCTTCCAGGAAGAAAGTGGTATCTACTGGCTGCCCGGCCTGGGGGACTTTCCGAGAGTGAAAAGGGACAAAATGCCAAGCAGCGTGCTGCTACAGTGATTCCGAAGGGAAGAGCGAGCTAGAGAAAGGTCTCACCTTCCCCGAGAGGCTGGGTTGTTGCATCCCGCTGCTGCTGTTTCTGCTGCTGTTCCCGCAGCTGCCGTTTCTGCCATCAGGTAAGACTTCTATTTATTTCATTGGATTTGCGTCGTGTGTGTGATCGCTTCAGGGTACATACACGGAAATTCATACATGATTAATAAAGTGATGCCTAGTGTACTTAGAAGCTGAAGGAGGCTGCACAGAGATTTGGCATCTGAATTAGGAGCTGGTGCGTGGTTTTGCTTTGGGAAACTTCAATAAGTTCTAAACAAGTCTCTAGTCTTCAGAGCCAGAGGTTACATTACAAAGCGAGGGAGAGAAATGTTTTAACCACTAGTGCAACTTAGCATGGCTAAATTTTCAAATGAACAGTAGGTATGCTAGATGTTCAACTGGTTATTTCAGAAACAATTTTGTGATATCTGATTTGTACAGCACAACTATTGACGTTTTATTTTCAAACAGCTCCTAAAAATACTGATCTCTCTCACTTCTCCATAGACATTGGAAAATTAAGCATCATTCTTCATTAAAAAATACAACTGTAAAACAATTTAAATGTTTTCACAGCATGCCTCTCATGGCATAGCTCTCTGAGTTTCCTTCCACAAAACTGATTTGGGACAAGTGAAAGATGCAGATTACCAGATTTGCCATGAGTTATATAATGTGCATTTCAAAATGATCTTAGGTTATTAATCATTTGATGATGATATTAAAAAGTAGGAAGTATGTATGATAGAGGACATGTAGCAATTCATTTTTCAAGTGACCTCAGGAAGTTGTTAATATTTTCTTACTTTCATTATTATTTTTTTAGCACTGTTAATTGTTTTGCTCTTTTTTTTTTTTTTAACATTGGAATCACAGCAGCTTCAGAACCTCTGATGCCTCTTTATAGACACATTTCTCTATACTCTCTGGAGAGGCAACTGACATACTTTTGGCTGATTCTGTAGTCATTTCATGATTTTCAGTTTCTCATCAGGTATTTTGAAGCTCATTCATACACTACTCAGCAAAAAATTACCTTGACTTGGGGGGGGCAGTTTAAATGGAGTATATTCCAAATATAAGTTTACAGTTAAATTAAACTACATATGAACAAAACATGAAAAATCCAATCATACCAAGTCTATAATAGCTCGATTGATCTTTACAGCAAACTTGATTAGTTGTAAATTTTTTAAAATAGTATCCAGACATACAAGCCTCCAGAAATACAGATCCTCATCTTTTAATAGCATCAATTATCTATCAAATTATCCCAAGTAATTTAAAATATTTTAATTTGTTTTTTCAATATTATTTCTGGAAAATAATTTAATTGGAAAGGTTTGTTATATATATTTCCATGATTGCAACACAATGTCTTTTTGGAATTGAAAGGCATGTGGCTGTTCTTCTCGAGCCATAAGCAGTTGAGTGACAACTGGTTTGGAGTGCTCAAGTGCTCAGGTACTTGTGAAGTAGGAATTTCCATTTAAATAACTGCCATATCTGCTTACTCAGCACCAAAATTTAGGGGCTCTTTCTCCACCTGGTATGGAAACCAGTGAAGTAAAAATATTTTTATATTAACTTGAAATTCCAACTTAAAATATAACTTTAGTTTCTCTTAAATAATAGCACTCGGTGACCAACTTCTAAGATTAAGTTACCATTGAGCCAATTTCTGACACACATGTAAAAATCCTGTTGTACTTTTTATTTTCTGTTGTGTTTCACAAATCTGTAGTTGCTATATTCTTAACTTCTGCTGTGTACCATTTTCAAGCAGTAGGGGGAAGTTTTCCAACCAGGCTGTTTTCCTACTCGACCTTACTCCTTCCACTGATCTGCTTAGTGATATGATCCTTTTAGATAATTCCCACAAAAAAAAAAAAAAAACAGCTGAATTATTGTCAAGGGAGAGTGTCATTTGTTCTACATGTAGGATGATGTGTATTAAGTTCTTAGCAAAAATAGTCCTTAGTTTATGGGGAAAAATCACTGTTAATGCTTCACATGTCATACTTGCTTCTCAATATGATTGCATCCTTTAAGAAAAAAGCACAAAGCTAATCTCCTTAAATTGAACATTTTTTTTTGCATCTCCTAGTTCAGCAGACCATAATTCATGTAATAGTCTGTGATACAGATTGAAATCAATCAAATCTTCAGTGTTTTGTGGTTGATAAGAATCTATGTCAGTGTTACTTCTTGAAATGCTTTCTGATGAACATTTACTCACTCCTGCTGATCAAAGAGAACTGCAATTTTTCTGCCTAAATTGTTTTTATTTGAAATATTACTGTGTTTTCACATCTATGTCACATAGATGTCATATCATTAAATCTATTTAATAGTTATACTGAATGATGCACCAAGTTATGGTTATCTTCAGAAGTGAACAATGTTTTCATGTGAAAATTAAAAATCTAAGGAGTTTATGATAAAATGACCTACTGGTAGACTCTATTGTTAATGTTTTCATTCTTCCAAAGAAATATTATTACTAATGTCTCATTGAAGGTACAATACTATTCTGTTTGCCTTCTAACAAATTATTGCTGTTTTAAAAGTAATTATGTCCTACATCGTCATATCATCATTATCTCATCAATAGATAACATTTAACTTATAACATATTACCAATTAATGATCCTTTTATATTAAGCTCTGAGTGGAAAATATTTTACCCATCCTATGAAACAAATATGAGCATTATTTTTACGATTAAGCTCAATTCATAATGAGAAGAAGAAAATAAAGTTAATCATTATGTAAGGAATGAAAATCAAAGCTTTTTCCTGGGAACTTTCTTTTTGTTTTACTAATACATGATAATTGAACAATTTACACTGGTATAGCTTTTAAAAGCATTTTAACTTTTGGCTCTAAGGCAATTGCATTTTTTTTTTTTTGGAAATTGCTATGCTAAAAGGGTGATATATCATAACCAAACTTTAAAAGGAAAATGCGTGTGTGTGTGTGTATGTGTGTGTGAGTGTGTGTGTGTGTGTGTGTGTGTGTGTTATAAAGCTGCCTGTGGTTATTCAAAGTTATTTTTAAGTACCTTATGATAAGATGATGAATAATACGGATCAAATAATGTTTTTTTGAAAAGTCTAAGTGAAAGTTTTGATTTGGAAAATTGAAAAAAGGATAAATTACATATAATAGTTTTCTACTTTTTGTGAGATCCTGAATGGATGTTCTAAGATGTGAATTATTCATTTATTCAATTAGTATCATTTCATTTTATAAGAACCTGTTACATTATCCAAAAAGACATATGCCCACAGTTTTATAAATTTAGCTTTATTAGGATTTGTATTACTCTATTGTATTATAACTCATAGTATGAAGGGATAAATTAAGTCTTCTGTGTGTTTCTGTTGTTTTCATTTTGGCTTAATTCATAGCACTTACTCTATAAATATCTAATTCACTGCTCTGTAAATGGATTTATATTACCTTAAATATAGGGATGTGGCACTTGAACAATGTAAATTCTTTTTAACACTTGTACATCTGGTGCCTATATGTAAGAAGACTTGTGAAAGAAATTGGAGCTCCCCTCAGTGCAGATATTCAATACAAAAATACAGGACTTACCTATCAATACCTAATTGGTGAACTCCAATAGATGAATGATACACACTTAGTTTCAAGTCCAAATAGGTTTTCAAACATTAGGGCATAAATTGTGAATATAGAATTATCTGCAAGGTGAAATACTTATTTCAAGAATGCTTGATTATTACCATCAGTGTGTCATGTGATCATTGGATTCTATAATTGGAATTTTCTGGAAAATTGTTAGAATCATTAAAAGATGCCTCTTATGTGTAGAGAGAAGAGTTCAGATTCATTGTCTGTATGATGATATGTAAAGATCAACATGTGGGAGTCAGGTCATGGTTTTAAACCCTACTTTGAGTATTTTGGGTACTTTGAGCAACTTGCATAACTTCAAGATTCCTGGCCTCTTGTCACAGATCGAATATTACTCCATAGAGAGAATTTAGAAATAGCCTTGTCTTCTCCTTTTAATCTTCCTTAATTGTAGAAGGCTTGCTTGGTAAAAGATAACTACAGCCATGGCTGGTCACTGTGTTGGATGAAAATGTGATCATCTGGATTTGTGATGTGCTGAATGTTGCAATATTGGGATGGAAATCATCTTCAGACTCTGTACCTAAACAAACACCACAAAACTCACTTATTATGGCAAAAATGCCTTCAATAGATAGGCCTGAGCATTTCTGATAGTTTGAAGAATCAGTGAAGCTTAGAATGTGATAGAATTTTCACATTCTTATTTCAAAAGAGATAAATGCAAAGATGTGAGGACAATACGAGGTAGCTAGAAGAATATAGTCAAAAGAAGTTTTGACAGAGGTACGGGTGTTTTACAAAAACTTGAAACTTGAGTAATAGAGGATCTTTTGAAAAAGGCTGATCATAAACAGAAAGGGAAAATGTGATGGATCAAGATCTTAGGAAACATAAAATTTACAACTTCCAAGCCATAGGTAGAAGACATAATTAGCAGATGTCATGAATCTTGATAATGCTAGTAATATAGTATTATATCAAATGATGTTATCTAATATTTCAACATTATTAGAATATCTGAATGTGATGAAAGAGTTTTGAGATATAATCAACCAAATATGATATTAATTAAATTATTCGAATAATACTTTTGAATGTATTAGGTCCAAATGCTTGTCAATTTTGAAAACTACAGGAAATTAGCTTGCATAGATTTTATTCTTCCAATGGAAAAAAATTGAGTGTAGTGTGATATATTCAGAATTACTTCTGAAGGGTGACTATAGGAATAATTGAAGTAACAAGCACATAAAAATGGTTATGCACTGCATAATAGTGTTCTAGTTAATGACAGACTATAGTTATATATGATAGTTGTCTCATAAGTTTAGAATGGAAAATTCCTGTCACCTAGTGACGTAGCCATCATAGCATCACAACTCAAAGTAATACTCACCTTGTGAAAGTAGGGTAAACAAACCCAGCTAGCTGCCAGTATGATAAAAGTACAGCATATTCATTTATGTATAGTGTATAATACTTGATAATGATAATAAACAGTTACATTACTGGGTTACGTATTCACTATACTATACTTTGTATTATTATTTTGGAGCTTCTTGCTTTTTTAAAATTACTGTGAAGCAGTATGATATGTTATATTGGAAGTATTCCCATATATCTCAGGTTTAACACATCTCTTGATGGAATCAGGAGGCTGGGACCAGTGATTAACCTATAGCATCTAGGTTTGTCTAAGTATGCTCTGTGATGTTCATACAATGCCTAAATTGCCTAGTGTTGTATTTCTCAGAATGCATTCCTGTCATTAAGCAAAACTTGACTCTATATCCAAAATGAAATGTTCTCCTACAATTTTGTCAGTCAGTATTTTCATGAAGGGTTGCAGGTAGTTCAAGAGAATCGCAAACAGATTTTAAAGTCAGATTTTCCTGAAATTCTACTCTCCCTAATTACTAGCAGTAGGATAGTGAGTGAAAAGTGCAGAATAAGCTCGTGGCAAGGCATCAGGTTATATGTTTACATATGCAAGAATGAGAAGGCCAGAATAATTTTCTAAAATAAAAGAATATCGCACAGTAAGAGATCTAGTTGTTTAAATCAGTATTCAGGATTTGTGCTTAACTGCCTCCTAAAAGATGAGAAATATAGTCTTCTTGACCAAATTGAATTTATGCCCAGCCATTGAGAACATATAGCAAACTATTTTTATGTGTACTAAGCACTAATAATATAAAGTTTTAGCAGGAGTATAAGAAGATATTTATTCTCTAATACATTCAGCATTTCACACTTTTACAATTAATTTTTATGGGCTAATAATAATAAAATACCAATGATGAGGGAAAGGAAGATATAAATAAAAATATGTGATATATGTATGATCTGCTCAGGTTACAGGTTTACACACTACTCTGGCTAGAGATATTTTTAAGCAGCCATTATCTTTTTAAAATAAAATTAAGAACATGAATGCTCAAAAACATGATAATACCACAAAAGCCAGACCCATCTCATAGAGTTTTAGGTGGATTATAAAAGGAGAAATCTTTTGAAGGGAAATTTGGCAGCATACATCAAAATGCAAAATCCAGCCTTTCCAACATTTGAATAATTTTTTTACAGGAAAACTTTTATGTACCTTTTATTATTTCTTAATTTTATTCTTCCTCCATAGTTTGTTTCTTTTTTTTTTTCAATTTCATTAATTTCTCTTATTTTCAGATCCATAAGTATCAGCCCTCAGAGTGTGCTGGGGCTCAGTCAGAGGCTGAGTCATATGCCATGTAGGGAGTTCCTGAAGAGGGAATCACATCCAGGAGCACACATTTCAATGCTATCTGGTATGTCTTTCCAAAAGTGTGTCTTCTTCTCCAATCAGCATGTTGAGCATCAGACTTTGGACTTAGAATGCCTACTCCATATTTCCAAAGGGACACTAATAGTCATTCAAAACACAGCTTCAAAGAAAAACTCATGATTTCTGTTCATCCTTACCACCACCTGAATATACTTATTTTCCTAATCTTCATTTCAGCAAATTTCATAGTATCTACCCATGGCTAAACACCTTAAGGTCTCCTCTGAGATCTTGCTTCCCACACTCCCCACTGCTCCCATATTTAGCACAAGATTGATTCTTCTGGCTTCAGGCCTCATTATCTTACTGTGTCTTTAATTACTCATCACTTCCTGTACCACAGTCACCTTTACCCTAGTACTGTCATCTCAGATTGTGCAGTAGTCTCCTAACTTATTCTACTACTTTTACACTTTGTCCTCCTCCTGACCCTAATTCATTGCAATATAGGCCATTCATCGGTCCTTACAATGTCAATGAACTTTCCATGGCTTATAGCCAAACACTTGCCAAACCTCTCCAGTTTCTTTCTCATAAGGGCAAGCTTGCCCCAATCTCAGAACCTTTACACTGGTTCATCTTCCTTCTTTACTTCATGTAAATCTTGGCTTAATTGTCATTACTTGTGAGTCACGTTCTATATCCACTTTTGGTAAATAGAATGTACTTCTCCAGAAGAAAAAAAATTTTTTTTCTTTATGAGATGCAGTATTACTATGATGCCCATGCTGGCCTTGAACTTGTGCTCTTTCTGTGCAGCTAGATTTACAGGTTTGTACCACCATACCCAGTTGTCCAGAAGAATCTTTACATTTATCCATCTTTACTTTTCTTTAAATAGTTATGTGCATTACATTATATGATATTGCATTACCAATGGACCTCAGCTTAAATTATCAAACTTTTTGAAATAGTGAAAAAGAAATGCGCAAATAGTAGAATCTATTCTTTACATGTTGAACTTTGATTTTTTTCCTGGTCTAGCCATTTGCTAGATGCTCTTTCGTGGTAGTGAGCAGAAGCAGTGAGGTACCGCTCCCTGTCAACCACAGTGTACTGCCGTGTGGCTAAGGTATAATGTTTGGCAGGCAAGTCAAAATCATTTTCAACCTGTGGTGGGTGTATAGGTATGGAACCCCATTGTAAGTCAAAGGGCATCTGCATATTACCATCCAAAATAAAATGTAAGCCCATGAGGGAATAGTGTTTGTTGTGTACAAGTCCTCAAACATTTCCACACCCATACAAGGAGTTTGAACAGTGTTTATCATATGAGAGTGGCTGCATTTAGGAAGAAAAGTAAGACTTATGTGTGAATTAGGGGGATTTTTATTATAAGGTTTTTATGTGTATTACTTGGCCTATAAATATACTAAGCATTAATCAGTCATGTCACGTGTGTTGGTATTAAGTACAGAGTGTGCTCCAGTTAAAATGATTAGTAGGATGAAAAGAACCCAATTGGAGAGCCAGCCTATAAAAAAAAAACATTTTATAATTTAAGGCAGAATAATTTGAATGAAGACTGGTTATCATTTCAACTCAAGATTCAGTACTACCTCACTTTATATAATGTCCCAATTTCTCCTTGTGTCTACAATTAAAATAAAACTCCCAGAATATGCTAAAAAAGAGTAAGAAATCCTTTAAAGTTTCACCTTAATTGGCTCTGAGATTCAGTTTTGTTATCAGAAGAGAACAGAGAAGAATCAGTATTAACACCTGGGCTTGAGTCTATGCAAAGTCCGGAACTCCTAAAGTAGCAATTAAACGGCTTAATCTTAAAGCCCTCCAAGGTTTAATTCAGCAACTCTCTTCAGAAGGGCATTGCTAATTCTTCCTGAACTGCTGCTGCTTCTAACTGCACTGCCTTAATTTGAACAGTATTTGAAATTCCATTCTCTCTAATGAAGTTAATTGTATTATGAAAGTTGGCTTACAGTGGAAACTTATTTCCTCTTGTGGAGTCTCTCTCTACAAAAGTCCGTTCTTTTCTTTTCAACTTGATACATATGCACATTTATGCAGGATTATGTCACAAATGCAGAATTCCATGTTTAAACCAAGTCTTAAGTAATATCCTTTAAAATATTTATATATACACCAAAGTACGTTAGCAATCTAAAGTGCCTACAATTTTTTTTACATGCTTGGGCCGTCTGGTGTAATAGAGTGTAAGTCCTTGGAAAATTAACAAATCTCTAAGCTTTTAAACAGAAGATGACCTATTCATTTAGAGGGCTGCTTCAATAAAGAGAAGGCTCACTTAGGTTAATGATGGATCATGGGGCTGTTTGATTTTCAGTGAGCTAAGTTGCCCATTATCCCTAACATTCATGTGGGTCATGTAATCACATCCAAATAATGAGTCGAGCTTCTTTCCTTGTTCCTGTAGATTTCCAAGTCATTACAAGAAGGCTTCATGTGCATTTCCATGAAGCTTTATGCCGGGTAACTACAGATGAATTATTATTTTTGCCAACAGCTTGGAATTTCAGCTCAAGCAATTTCCTCATGCGAATAATAGCTGCTTATTCAGAGTTCAAGTAGGCATTTTCTTGAACACAGAGATTCTCTCACTCCTTTCTTCCTCCTCCTTTTGTGTCTTTTGTTTGTTCTTCACTTGTTTTTCTTGAAGGATAAAGAACCCACGAGTAGTTTCCTCACCATTAAGCCTCCTTCCAATTTTATTTCCATTTATCAGTTACTCTTGTTTCCCCATGCATGTGTACACAAGCTTGCTTATAGACACTCACCTACATATGGAAATAGGCCTAGTGGATATTGAATTCATTCATAACAGTTTTTAAAATATCACATTACTTATAAAGGTCATATCAGATATTGAAATAATCTTCTTTATACTGCCAACATAGTAATTTCTTTCTTTACATGTCTGTTTTTCCTTTAATTCCGTAGTCTTCTTAGTGGCCTGTATCTGTAATAAACTTTCATTAAAATTAAGGAAAATACCCTGAGAAACATATTTTACATGTTTTCCAAAGCATTCTTGCTTCGCCCTCCTTACTTCTCACATTTATAACCCATGTATTCTTGTGCATCATTCACACACAAACATGCACATACATATACATGCATGCACAGAAGCATGCTCACATACATGCCCACAAACGTGAGCACATGTGCACAGACATGCACACACATAGATGTTAAGAGCAACTTCTTTGGTAAGATCTCTAAAGCTAGCTCAATGTTTCTCATAGAAGCCAATAAACACTTTTGGCATTAATCCTTCCTAAAAATGAAATACTTCCACTCTATATATAGGGAAAGCTTTGAAATATGAATGACAGGAAGAAAACAACTTCATTTATTCTTACTCTATGATTTACAGTGTAGAGATGACAACCAGGGGGGAGGTGAAGAATAGGGAGTTCTTCTGTATTTGATGCTAATTTCACAGCACTACAAAGAAGGAGAACATTGTGCTATATTCTGGATCTGTAAGTGAATTTATTTAAAGTTGGTCCATTAGTTTGTGTCACCACTGAGATCTAGTAAATTATGAGTGTTTTTACAAATAAAACTGGGAAGAAAATACTCATATTGTGGATTCACAGAGAACTAACCTGAAAAATTATTTTGCTTCCTAGTCACAAAGCTATGATTAATAACTTTAATCCAGAGCCAAGATATTTTCATTAATGGCTACTTAACCAATTTTTGTAAATGGATTTATTCTTCCATTCTTTAAGCTAAGAAAACTTTCAAACTCCATGAAAATAAGATCATTTTAGGTTGAAAAGGTATAAACCAAAATTCTCTTTAAAAAACAGATTCTTTCCTGCCTTTCTCTAATAGAAATTAAGGAAAGTATAAACAGTAACAGAATGTACTTTTCCTTTGGCTTATTATTTATCCCTTAAAATCGATTTAGAAAATTGCATTCAGGCATTTTACCATGATAAAAAGCAGTTTGTTTCTGGTGACTAATTACAAAAGTATCCAAACCTCTCATAGACTCCGTTTCTCAACCTTTTTTTTTTATTTCTGTGAATATTTTTCATTTTAATTCTAATCCCATACCAAAAAAAAAAAATACAAGTTCAACACTTTCAATTTTATTATGCAATATCACCTTTATCTTTGAGGGATGTCACACACCTCACCATTTACCACTCTATACATCTTTCCGTTTTCTTGACTTACCAGGTACCTTTGGCCTGTAATGTCAGTGGATCTCTCATTAACACCATATCTTTGATCATTTTCTTGACTCATGCTCTAGATTCTGACTCTTTTTAGTTTCTGTTATGAGCAACAGCATTTTAGTACTCTCTTGAAAAATCTGCCATGGGCTGTGTCTTTCACAGTCAGCCTTTCTCCCAGGCTCTCCAACCTATGCTCATCCATGGTCACAGAACTTCTGTATCCCTTATCTTGCACACAATTATTTTCTTAGCAATGTGTGTATATGTTGTAGGTGGTTCTTGACTTATGATGGTCTGATTTATCCTTTCTTGACTTTTGGATGGTGAAGAAGCTATACACATTCAGTAGAGATTACACTTAGAGTTTTGATATTTTCTCTAGCTAAAGATATGTAGTACAATACTCCTGTGATGCTAGGTATTAGCATCAGGTCATGGATCCGAATCAGCCAACAATTGTGAGGATAAACAGCATTCTACAGTGTAGTGTGCTGTTAAACTATGGTGTTCAGTAAATTAGGTGTATTAAATGCATTTTTTCCTTATGATGTTGTCGATGTATGATAGGTTTATTGGGATGTAACCCATTGTAAGTAGAGGAGTATATCTAACAATTGTAACCATCTGTCATGTAAAATACTTTTGAGATAACTTGTTTAACATTATCCATTTCAAGTAACATGTTTACATTTTTTTTAAAGCCATCTGGAGATAATGCCTAATCCAAGAAATGACTAATAGATTTTGCTTTGGAATTCTACTACAGTTCCAGCTCTGTAAATACATTTTGAGATTTTTTTTTCCCCACAAATAAAACCTATTTGGAGTTTTCATCTGTTGTCATCTGATATATTTCTTACCACATAGAAGATGATTGTTATTTAAAGTATACTTTCATATTTTGTTATATATTTAATGCATGTTCTTGGCAAAGAAAATAATTTAGGGCCAAATGTGTTAAACTGAAATCTCCATCTTTCTGTTCACCTGTTATCTCACTTGCAATAGATAGCTTGCTCATGCCAACAGTTTTCTATACTATTCTTTTCCAGGACCATCCTGCCAACTCATATGTGAATGAATGTATGGTAGAGTATTCTCTGCCTCTGATTTACTTAGTGACTGTTTGACTCAGATAATTACTCCTTTCTCCTCAGCATAACTTTTAAACTTAGATTCTCAGATGACCACATGCTTTCGTTTTACCTTTTACCTCACTAACATAACAATCTCTTCTGTTTCATGTGCTGTTTTTTCCTCTTCTCTTAATATTGATGCGAGTTCAGTTTTCTCCTGTCTACACCCACACCCATAGTGATCTCATCCAATTTCATAGTTTTAAACACCATATGCTGAAAGCTCCAAAATATACATTTCCAAACTCAGATTTCTCAATGTCTAATCCCACTCAACTGCTTTTTTTTTTTTTTTGCGCATATCTACTTGGATTTCTAATAGACATCACAAAATCATGTATCCAAAATGAATTGTTGTTCCTCGCTCAGATTTCACTATTAACAACAATACAGTCTCTCCAGTTATTCAGCCAAATCTCAATCAAACTCTCTTACATCTCTATTTTTCTCACATTGCATATTGAATAGGCCAAAAAATCCTGTTGGCTCTATGTCCAAAGTATATGTATAATTCTCCCAATTTTCATCAGTTCCTCTGTTGTCCCTGTGTTTCTGGGAGTAGTAATAATCACTTCCCTGAATTAGTGCTTCTATGCCTCCAACAATTAATGTTAGAAGCCAACGTTATCCTTCTAAAAAATGTTAAATCTTGTTATATCTTTCTTCAGAGACAACCAATGGCTCCCCAAAAGCCCCAGAGGATATGTCAGGGGTCTCTATGATCTGATAATCTGTCTCCCCTCATCTTTTTTCTGACCCATTCTCCTTCCATTATTTCCTTTGTTTGTTCATAGCTCCTCACAACTCTTCTCGCTTTTCCTGGAAATTGTAAAGCTGACTCCCATCTTTCCGAACCACTCCCTGTGACTGAGTACTATTTACCAGTTGCTGATTTGGCCAGCTGCCCTCAAATCTTTGTTCAAATCTCTTCTTCTCTATGAGGTCTATACTCACTACTCTAACATTTTCACCAAACACTCAGACAACACAAATTCCTTATCCTGTACTATATTTTCTCTTTCCATATTTTATTTATTATTTATTTCCACCTCTCCTTTCTGAAGGGTAAACACCTGAGTAACAAGGATCTTTGCATTTTGCATGCTCATATATCTTAAGAGACAAGAACGGTCCCTGACAGACCAGCAAATAGTAAGCACTTAGTCTATTTTTTGCCAATAAACCTTATAAATAAAAGTGAATGAATGGTCAAATTATGTCATATATGTGACTTTTGTGTGATACCAATCTAAACATTAGCATGAGCGTATACATACTCATTTATCTTGAATTAAAAAGGAAAAATGCAAGAAATCTTATGTATCCATTTATAACAAGAAAAATGCAGTTGAATTTTAGAACTGGGAGATGAAACACTGACAGTACTTAGTGTGTTCTGTTTTCTTTCTTGTATGACTGCATTTTTTTGTTTCAATTGGACTTTAATGAACTGAAGTAAGACTTTTAACTTATTGTTTCTGGAGAAATTGTGGTAGGCGATACTTACTACTTGCTGCTCTGTTTGCACCTAATATTTGCCTGTTTTGTCCTTTACAGTTGTAAGTGTTCAACCATTTCCAAGCCAAACTGAAAGTGTGATTAGACATGTATATGAACACATGTGTAGGAACAAGCATCTACTTACATATCTATGAGTTTGTTACTAAAGTTGATTTAAAGCAAATCAACTTATAAAGTAAGGCATTTCAAGTGTAAACTAGGTTCACACAGGCATTCAAATGTACACTCAGGGAAATAAGGATTGAGAGACAAAGTTAAAGAGAAAAAATATTCAATGTTTATGACGAAGTATGAGAATTATACCCATATATCTGAATTGCAAATATTTTGCCATTATTTTATTGTAGTGTGATAATTAACACTTTTTTTCTATCTATTTCCATGAAAAGAATCTATGATTTGTAAAGATGAGTTAGAATGAAGGAACTATCAAATATATTTGTTGAACACAGTTTTATTCCACTATCACCATTAACAAAAAACTTTATCTCAAATGACAAACTGGTATAAATACTCACATATACCATTTAGGAAATGTATATTATCTTTAGCTAAATGCACTTTATCTGCCTTAAAAAAAAGTACTGCTACTGTTGTTAAATTATTAATAAATTAACCACTGAATCACCTTATCTGATAGTCCTCAGTCATGAAGTAGAGTCTGCTCTAAATTTTATGAGAAGAAAGGGTTCAATTCTAGAACAGTTGCACAGATGAGGGTGAGCAGAGGAAGTGACAGTCTGGACATTCAAAACCAAGGATCTGGGAGAAGCAGCCCCTCCTCATACTGCCTGAAGCTGTTGTAAGGGGAAACCTTAAAGCTGGAATTCAGTAGGTCCTGAGGAAGCAAGATTATAACCAGCCGCTCATGGAGATTTCTGCAAGAAACTGTTGCCTCCTTTGAGCAACTGTTCAAAGTTTCAACCGGTTGATATGTCACAAATGCAGGAGGTCTATTTCTTAGCACACTGGCACCTAAATACACCTCTTCATACTCTTTAACTTCCACATAAAAAGACATAGCAAAATTAACTTCTACCTTCTACAGTAATCCTATGGGAACATCTAAGTATAGTTTCCATTCAAATTATATTTACTGTTTAATAGCTTATTATGTTTAATCAGCCTGTTTTACTCTGTGGTATATATCAAGGAATCATGAAGAGCCATATCTAATATAATGTTCAATACCATGATTTATTCAAAATGTATATTGAAAAATATGTGATCTTTCACGTCTCTCTTCAAAACAAATTATTTTTACATGACTAAAATGTCAACAACCTATTGCTTTTCTCACACACACACACACATATATATATATACATGTATATATTACAAATTATCCAACATATGGCAGCAGTCTGTAAAACTAGGAATCTTTAAATTTCAAAATATTTTCTCATATATTTGGAGTTATTTTATATTGAATTTGATGTCATAATGATCATACTATTTTTTCTTTCATCCTTTGATTTAGTAAACACTCACCTGCTAATCTTACATATATCAAATACTGTTCAAAGTACTGTGCTTATACCAAGGGAAAAAAAAGTCTGTGTCTACATGGAATACTGTATAATATTCTTCTTCAGTCCTTAATACATATATCTCATTAGAGAAGCTAAACAAGTTAAAATAAGGAATTTAAGAAAACTGCTAAGTATAGTCATTCAAGTCACAGTCTTGAAGCTCTCATGGATGTGATGGAAATAGCAACAGGGATCATTGTGAGGTAATTTTATTAGTTAATAATTATTTTTAGTTTTCAGGACTTCCTATAATAGAATTATGGCAGCTACACCGAAGAGAAACAAACGTGTTTACTATTTATTTGAATAATAAGCTGAATACTAAACATAACCTCATAATTATTTTTGTTATTAAGTATAGTTTTCTATTACTCAGAGGAGATTAGGCATTTGAATCAAATTTCTCCATCTGCATGAAGGGAATAAAGACTCAACAAGCAAACAAAGAATAGCCCTACCAGTAGTATCAAAATTTTCTATTCTGTTTCATATAATGATTTATTTCCAGATTAAGTATCCATTACAAGTCCAATTCTTACTACAATATATAACTTCTTGTAAAAGAAATAATTCCATATATTTCCTATGTAGACATTGTTACATATATATCATGTTTTATCCCCTATTTCTTGAAACAAAAGAAGAACATAATTTCTATTATTGAAGTTAACTGATCTCTGACTCAGTTAACCACTGGATATTTGACCCACTGGGGCCATAATTTCCCTGTGATAGAATTTAATTGTTGGGTCATTGCTCTTCAGTGCTTCTTCTGGGACTTTGTTAACCAGCGATTAAGGAAGTAGAAACTCATGTGAAAATGAACCAATGGGCCACCATATTTAAGGACAGCTTTCTATAAATTTTCCCATATCCCAGTTAACTTTGCACATGTGAAAAATAGCATCAAGGGAGGTGAGATTAATGGTTTGTTAGTGGAGGATCATATATGAAATGCACATACAGTATCCTTGCCGGAAATAGGTTGCTAGTGAAATAGTGCCACTGAAAAATTGTTACACTTACAGATGACAACAAATAAATAATCCACTACACATGTCTATCTCCTTACTAGATTATTCTCTTTGATATAGTCCTCAAATAATGTAGATGGGTGTTTAGTAATATTTTCACTACTAATACCAGAATAGATTCAAATAATAACTAACTAGAAAAATGATAAGATTGATGTGAAATGTTAATGTAATGTACTTCATGGTGCTATTATTTTGGGTATTTTGTAAGTTTTTCTATTACTCATTTGATTGTTTTTAATGTTGAGTATATTTTCCCAAATTAATTCTGGAAAATATAACAGACCTAAAGCGTTTTGCTTCTGAATAAACAAAAAATGAAATCTGTAATGTATAAATTGAGTCCAGATAGGAATATAGGAATAATAATATGACAACAAGGTTCATGTAGAAGCTTCAAATGTGTTCTTCATTTTAACAGAAGATCAACAAGTTACTGCAAGAGGAAATCTCAGGTTCCCTCTCACTGCAGTATTTCTAAATAGAAATAAAAATTTAGTACAAGATTCTGTGACCATTTGTTTTATGAATTCATTCTATTTTCATTTGCTGAAATGCTATTTGTCTCCCTGAGATTCCAGAAGTACTTACGTTTATCTCTCCTATGTTCCTTTCTCTTCTCCACCTCCCTGTCTCTTCCTTTTTTCCTTTTTCCCTTTCTCCTTCTCTGTTTCTTCCTCCCTCACTTCCTTTGTTTCATTTCCTTTGGATTTGTTTTGTTTTCCTTGCCTTTTTTAGAAGTACATGCTGAATTGCTTAGTCTTGATAAGAATACTAAATAAAAATATGACCTATTGGAATACTATACATTTGCTATTTAAATTCAATGTAGTAGAGTTGAAAGTAATTGATGTTTCTTATACTATTCCTCAATATTAGTAATAAATTGAGTTCTTAGATACTTGATCTTGAAAAAGAATGATTTCAACAAAATGAATAAAACCTCATTTATTCAAAGATATACTGAACTTTTTCTTTGCTTAGTGTTAAAAAGGATTAAGATTGGGAAATGGGAGCTTGTAAAAAATAGGAACTTGTAAGCCACACCTGTTATAAAATCATACTGAAAAATTCTTTATTTTATGATCAATGTGCTTATTAAAATGAACATAATTAATTACTACATACCTAGGAGAGCTGTATGTGAAAATATTTTTGTTGGTGTCGAGGTCAAATTAATTTAGTACTTGAATTTTTCTGCAAATATCCTGTCATTATTTCTGACCATTATAATTATTATAAATTAGTCAGTTATTCCCATTTTCCCATTATGCTTTCTGAAAATTAACAATCTGGCTTTCAAACAAAAGACCTAAAAACAAACAAACAAAAATCATCTCTATTTTACTCAGTTTATCTCTTCCCCAGCTGGCACAGCAAAATTGTACTGATGCTGACCACTTACCCACTCCAAAGTGAATGGAGATTTAACTGATGAAGAAAAAACTTTGTAATTATAAAGTGAAATAGATACAGCAAGAGTATGTTATGTTCAGTAGTCAAAGGTCAAGGATTACTAATGTGATAGTTATGCTGGTCAGCAATTTCATGCAGAGATAGTAAGTACAGAGTCAATGGAGAGTCATATAATTTAGTTCAAAACAACACTAAAGAAGACTACTGCATTCTAGCTAGAGTAGCTATTTTAGTGGAAGTTCATTTCTTAGTGGTTTTACTTTATTACAGGGAAAAATGAGGACACAAAGCCTAAACTAATCACTGCATTTAGAGAAACTACATGGGAGATGTATTTTTAATATAAAACTTTTAATTATAAAAGTAAATATTTCTTGATTAAAAATAATACACACACACTGATCTTGAAGATTAAAATACAAATATCTGCCTGCTACTAAATATGTTCATCAGTGTGAAAGGCAGTTATCAAATGTTTATTTCATTCATTATTAGTCTCAATTGTCAAAAAATAATACAAAATGCTTGTTGGTAATTGAATTGTTTGATCCTTCTCATGTTTCACCATTGTCCCTGGTCCCCAACAAAACCATGCACTTGTCAAGGCTTCAAATAAATTACACAGTAAATAAAAAAGAGTAATATTTATTTTTAATTCTCTCCATATAACACATAAATTTAAAATTGTTTTATTCTAAATATATTTATTATGATCACATTGTACACAATTTTTATAATGCTATTATTCCTTTCTGGTTTTCTTTGTATCTCCCACAGAGACTTTGATAATATTCCAAACTCCCAGTCCTTTATATTTGCTTTATGACACAATTATCTCTGAGTAAAATCAACACTCAGATAATGTTTAATAAGCACATGTATTAAGAATATTCTCAAGGGGATGTGTAAAATCCTGTCCAATTCCTTGAGTTTCAGGCTTTGCTGACACCTGATAATGACTATTGAACACTTTTCCTCCCGTTTTTACTCCCAATATATACAAAAATATTGGATAACATTTTTGAATATTTACTTAATGCCAGATATTATACTGAGTGCTTCACATAAATTATCATAGTTAATTCTCCAATAACTCTCAGAGATATTAAATTTTCTTTTTTTCACATAGAGACACTGTTTCTAAGAGAGATAAATTTAAAAGCAAGGTCACAAAACTGTTAAATGGAATAGCATGGAAGCCAGTTGTGTTTGATGCCAAACCCATCGTCTCAGCTTTGATTTATGCTTCCTCTATTTTTTCACGCTAGTCAGTAATGGCATCTTACATTCAGTCATGCAAATCTATAACCTGGCTGTCTCCTTGACCCATTTTCTCCTCCAGTAAGTATTGTACCTCCTCAATCACCAAGACTAGGTAAGCTGTTTTATATATCTCTCAAAGATATTCCTATTCACTATTATTTTTGTGTGGGTCTAATACTCTTTCCTGTAAAATTAGAAAGTTCCTGTTTTGGTCTTCCTGTTTTTATTTTCATAATGCATCTTTAAGGAAGAACTAACACAGTCCATCTGGGAGTGATGGTCACACCCTTTCACTTGAGTTCTTCAATGCTTTCATCTCAGCTACATGATATCCAGCATGCTCCATCTTTTACTATTCTAGACTTATTTTAAATACTTACACATGCCATTGAAACTCTAAATTTCTTTGTCCCTTTAATTTCATTTCTCAGAATAATCCCCATTCTCTTTTCCTAATTCACACTCACAATCAAATTCTCAAGACAATCATTTTCTTAGAAAAATTTTCTTCAGTTCTTCTCATCAATTAAAAAAAAAAAGTGGGATGAAATATTCCCTTAGGTAATTTTATGGTATATCTCTCCTTCCCCCAAATGCAATATTCAATTTATTGATTTACCTCTATATCTCTTAACTTAAACTATAAGACTTAAATGAGTAAGAACTGATACATGTTTGAATCCCTCTTCCTTGAATATTTGTATCCTAGAATATAGTGATTATTCACTTATGCCTGAGCTAAACAAAAATATGCTACGTAAATTATAAAAAATGTATAACGTAAGGAAAATTCTAGTGATAGGCATAATTAATAAAAGAGAGCTTATATACTTTTTATTTTTGGTTTTATATGTTTATTTTAGATATCAGCATTTAATATTAATCAAACACCATTAATGCATAGTAATCAGTATCATAGTTTTCATAAATAAAGAGAAAAGTGGATAATCTGTAAGGGGTCAACTTATTTTTTCCTCTCAGAATAATTAAAACAAAGTTAATTTAAAATAAATTAATTGGATTTAGATTTAAATCTCAAAATTAGGGCTGGAGATGTAGCTCAGTGGTAAAATATTTGCCTAACATGCACAGGCCCTGTATTTGATCCTCAATACCACACACACACACACACACACACACATATTTCACCTGAAATTCAATTCTAAGAACAATTTGGAATATCATTCATCACTGCTTTCCTAGAAATCACATGAAATAATTAGAAAGAGGAAATATGAGAAAGTGTATATATGAACAGAATAAATATAAAAAAACAGCAAGCCACATTTAAAGTATGAAAGAAGATTAAATGATTTTATATTTGAAAATGTAGGAGAGCTGCAAAAGAACAAACTCCCTCATTATGAAATCTTTGTAACTCAATATATTTTTGGTTGAAATAATTAGGGAAAACAATTATAATTATTGAAAGAAAACCAGGTGAAAACTCAAGTCCAAATTCTGATTAGAGTTCACTCATAGAATTGGATAATATTAATATGCCAGGTTATAAAATAGAATTATTGGAATATACTGTAATATGAATATATATACGAATATACACATATGTATTATATAACTGGATTTTTTATACATATACACATAACAAAATTACCTGTTTTAGAATTTTATAATTACATAAATATCAATTATGCTATGTTCACTTGCTAATAGACACAAATTTACTTCAATTTTTTTAAGCAACTTAATTGACTAATACAATCTTTGCAAGAGAAACACATTTGTTTTGTAAGTCACATGACAGAATTCATGTTATATCTCCCTCATATTAGAAAACAGATTAAATAAAAAGCTATATTTATTGTCATTCTATGAGTTTGAAAGAAAACATTAATTTCACAGTAAAAGTAAAGTTTGATTTAATCTTTTAACAAACTTTTCAAATTTTGGTAATGATATATGATAAATGAGGTTACATATTATGATATTTGGTATTTATGTTCTATTAAAAAAGGATTTTAAAAAATGAAATTTGGAGAATTTTTGTTTTTTCATATTCATCTACATGTATCATCTGCTGTGGTAGTATTGCTATGTAACAGACCACCCCCAACAACTGTTTATTCTCATGCTCACATGTCTACCAATTGACTGTAGTCTGCTTGCTCAGAGGTAGCCTCAGCTGGACCATTGTCTTCTAAGTTCTGATCAGCTAGGGTTAGGTGATTACATATTTAGTTCTGGGGACCCATACATAGCAATGACTGCTTGGGAAAGAGTCCCTTCATTGTGCAAAGAGAAATAGAGTGATTCCAAAGTGAGTAAGAAAATTTCACATTTCTGCTGTCTTCACATTCCTATTCATGTTTGCCAATATCCCACTGGCCAAGCAAGGCATCTGATCAAACCCAAGTCAATGTCTGAAGAAGAACACTTCCCTGACAGTAGGCCAAGAAAAACTGGGGCTGTGTGATTGTCTTACAAATGAGTAAATAGTTGGAACCACTAATTCAGTCAACCAAATCATTTCAGTTCTTTGTGTAGGCAGTTTAAAATGAAGCCACCTGCTGGCCATGGTGGTGGGCATGATGACATACACTTGTCATCCTAGAAACTCAGGAGGCTAAAGCAGGCAGGCCACAAGTTCCTGGTCAGCCTCATCAATTTAGCATTGTAGTAGAACCGTATCTTAAAATAAAAAATGAAAAGTACTATGAGTGTCGCTCAGTTATAAAACATTCCCAGCTTAAATCCCTAGTATCCAGAAAACACATTAATAAAAAAAAAGTAAAATGCCACCACTTAAGATCCTTCATGTACAAAATGGTACATATCTTGAAAAAGTTATGAAAAAGTTTGTAAAATATTGTGAATTTTATGGTTACTCTTTATAATATTTTTGAGGTTGCTGGACCCTGAAAAATATTATTTGGATTACAGATAGTTAACTTTTTCCAGTGTCTTCTAGTTAGTAACAGGCAGAATTGAAATCTGCTTATATGTCAATTTAAAATCTGTTTCTCCTAAGTACACTATGCATCCTTTTTCAAAAAATCATCTATTAGTAGAATTCTTTTTTAGAGCAAAGCTATTATGGAATTAATCAAATTTCCTTTGACTCCTTTATAATGAGAATCACATGCTTGAGGCTTCACTCCAACTTACAAAAAAAAAAAACACATTAGTAAATTTTCTAAACTATAGTTGTCTATATTAAAAAGTAATACTTTATAGCCTTTAAATTGTTCAGGTACAGCTGGGTGCTATGGCTCATGCATATAATCCCTGCACTTTGGGATACTGAGACAGGAGAACCATGAGTTCAAAGGCAGCCTCAGCAATGACGAGGCGCTAAACTCAGTGAGACCTTGTCTCTAAATAAAACACAAAATAAGGCTGGAGATGTGGCTCAGTGGCTGAGTACCCCTGGGTTCAATCCTCTGTGCCAAGAAAAAAAAATATTAAGGTAGTCAATAAATTTGTTAAATTGATCAAGACATGAATGAAAATGCATGCCCACATGCAGCTAATATGCTCACCATTTGTGACTTCTTAATGATTCAAATTAGAATTATTATATACATCACTCTGGTGCTGTATTGCTTTATCTAAGTTAAATAAATATCTGTTTCTGAAAAGTGCTTTAGTTTTCTAGCATAGAAAATTGTCATTTCCATTTATTCAAGATATTGCTTTCAGATTATATTAGTTTATCTTATAAATGTAAATATTCTTTTAGTTTCCTCTTACTCATTCCTAAAATCCTTAGTTCTTTTTCACCACAAACTGTTATGGGGTTCAGTCATAGTTATTGAGTATGTATATAACCTCTATCATGGATATATGGATTAGCATTTAAATAGAATAAGGTCAATCGTAGATCCCTGTGACATTTCTAAAGAAATGCCAATCAAATTTTTCTTTAACCCCAAATCATCAGCATTTTGATAAGGTCTTTTATTCATACTGCAATTACCCAATATAAAAATGTATTTTTACAATATAAAATACAATATAAAAATGCATTTTTATACAATATAAAAATGTATTTCCCCAATATCTTTTATTTTGTCCACTGGTATAAAACCTATAATCTTGGGCTGGGGATATAGCTCAGTTGGTAGAGTACTTGCCTCACATGCACAAGATCCTGGTTTCAATCTCCAGCATTACAAGAAAAATAAACCTGTAATCTATAGGTATAATATTTATAGATAATCTTTTGTTTGGATTCCTTGAGTCATAAACCTCATGATACATTTAGAGTAAAGTAAAACAAAGATTTTCCCTTGCTATTATCGAATTATTTTATATTTTTAATCAAATTATTTGCATTTTTCATATGCTACAATTTCCTTCTGTATCTGAGTCCACAATGCAACCAAATATTTGGTTCCCTCAGAATTCAGAATGTGCTTGATTGTATGAATGTGGAATGTTATAATTCATACTCATGTAATTTTACTTTTAACATAAATTATATTTGTAATCCATATGTTCAATTCAATGGAAGAGCTAAAGACCAGTGTGAAGAATAAAAGCAGTATAATTAATTTTGTAGTCCCCTGGGCATCTTTTGTAATTTATATACTTTCATTCTCTCTTTTAAAAGCAATCATATGTTATGAGTTTGTCATTCTCTTGTGTTCTTTATCAGCTTAACAAATGTCTATCACCCTAAGCAATATATTATTTTACTGTTAAAGGTCTAAGAATTTCCATCAATGATTGCTGCCAGTGTACTCTTCTGAGGTATGTATCTACTGTGCAGGAAGGCAGGACATTGTAAAGGTAAAGGGCTTGGCGCGAGCATCCAGAAAGTGCAAACTTGACTCCTGGCTCCTGTGTATATTTAAAAATTACATGAACCTCTGTGCTTCAGTGTCCTAATATGAAAATGTGAGTAGTTCATGACTTCACAGTGGTGAGAGTTATGAATCAGTTATTCTTTGTAACCAGTACAGTGTAAATCTAGCCCATAATAAACACTAAAGATTTTTACTGCTTTAATGAGAGCAAATCTATGCTCTTCAGGTTTATCATGTTGATACGGACGGCAGCAAAATATATAATTGCAGGGTTCTTTATCTAAGTGAAACCTTGTGCTTCACTTTTCTATCATAATTTCTTTGTAATTATTCTAGTATGCTATAAGAATCTGATATTTGATCCATTTGTCAAAAAGCTTGTACGTCTTAAAATGCTCTTTATATCTGTCGAATGGATCATCTAAAACATACTGATTTCTTAAACAGTTAGTGTCTTATAAAGACCTGTCAAAGGCAAGTGAGCAAATCTGGATCCAAAGCACAAAGTCATCATAGTAAGTAACCACTACTTGTTTTCTACAGACAGTGACAAACTCATTTCTGAGTGGTTCTTGTACTGGCTTACGTGGACCACAAAGTTTTGAACTTTCTAATGCTCTGTTCCAAAATAAAGTAGTTGAAAACCTTTGAAACGTCCAGAGACAGAAGGCATAGAAGTGATAGCACCTTACCAGTCTTCCTTTTTTTATGTCCTTATTCTTTGTGAGCATGGATCAAATTTTTAGTCGCAATTCTTAATATTTACACTTCTTTTTTGTTCATTATAGTGTTAACTTGACAAGTTCCAGACCAAAACAACACACACACACACAAACAAACACACACAAACACAGTAAAAAAAGAAAGCTCTGCATTTGTGGATTTAGGGATCCAATTAAGGAATATTGCAATTTTTCAACCTAAATTATAATAAAAAAGTTTGTTTCTTACATTTTCTTTAATTTCTGATTATAATTTTTAAAATGTTTTTAGTTATACCTAGACACAGTGTCTTTGTTTTGTTTACTTATTTTTATGTGGTGCCAAGGATAGAACCCAGTGCCTCACATGTGGGAAGCAAGCACTCTGCCACTGAGCCACAACCTCAGCCCTGATTATAATTTTTGTATATATTTTGTTAAATGTTTTCCAGGCATTTTATATTTCTATTATATTAGAGATAGCATCTCAGTTTCACATATATTTTTAACTGTTGCTGGTGCATGTAAAAAAATCATTGAATACTAATTCTCTGTACAAGAAACCTGCAAAATTCTTCTATCTCCATAAAGAATGAATTACATCTTATATGAATAGTAAGGATTATCTTACTCTTAGTGATTTGGGTTTTTTTTCTCTTGCTAGAAGTTACATGCTTGCTATTTACTCCAACTAATTCATCAATCAGTGAGTGAGATGTGTCCTAAAATATATAAAGCCTGACCAAATGTCATCATCTATACTGGTCCAAGTTACCGGCACTCTTTTTCTTGATTCCTGTAATGTTCCCTTTCTGCTCATTGTCACCTGAAATCCACCTTCAACACAGATGTAGGTTGATCTTACTAATATGAGAGTTGGGTAATGTCATCACACCAGGCTGCTGAGCATTCTTCAGTGGCATTACATCTTATTTAAAGTATAAGCCAGTTGTTTAAAGAGGATTTAGACTGGTTTAGAAGACTGTAAGTGGTCCACCCCGCCCACTCTCTTCTCTGCCTCAAGTTCTTATTCACCTTGCCCTTGGTCTTGGCAGGTCTCTCTCTCTCCCTCCCTCTCTCTCTCTCTCTCTCTCTCTTCTCTCTTCTCTCTTCTCTCTTCTCTCTTCTCTCTTTCTCTGTTCTCCCCCCTCCCTCTCCCTCTCCCTCTCACTCACCTACTTGCCATTAGCCATATTAACATCTACTGTATTCTACTTAAACTAGACAGACTCCCAGTTATGGGTATTTGTTCTTGCTATTTCCTCTTTCAGGAAAATTTCTTCATGAGATATTTGTTTGATTCACTTTTTAATTTTCTTCAGGTCTTTATAATTTATTTAAATATCATCTTTTATAATTTATTTAAATATCATCTTTGTAGGTATTGTGGCCTGTGCCTATAGTGCCAGCTACGTGGGAGAATGAGACAGGAGCATTGCATTATCCCAAGGGTTCAAGGCCAGCCTGAATAGCATAGTGTAACCCTTTTTCAATAGATGAATGAATAATTAGATAAATATCATGTTCTCCATAAAAGATATCCTGCTCACTCTATCACCCTGTCTAACATAACCGCCCTCACATTCATTATACTTCTCTCAGACACTATATTATTTACCATATCTAATTTGTTGCCTCCTTCTCCTTCCTAAAATACATATACATATATACATTTAATAACATTTTAAGTATGTCTGTATTTAAAATATAGGATACATATTAATATGTATATATGTGTGCTTGTATGTATATATGTATGCATAAAGTATACATACAAATACCATAAAGATGGTGTTTTTCTGTTTTGTTCTTTATTACATTATCAATGTCCAGAATTGACACAGCTTCTAGTAAACATTAAGAATAACAATGGAATAACTGACTAAATAAATGAAGAACTGATTATGTGAGTGAATGAATGAATAATTATGGAGGTACCTCCATCACCTAATAGTCACTTATTTTAAATTGCTAAGTGCATATAAGATTATATCTCAAAAACCTCCCAGAAAAATGAAACATTTATCATTCTACTGTAACACTCTTTAGGAATGCTGTTTTCTCACAAAGACTTTTAGAGTTTTATTAATCTCAGTAAAATGCTTTGTTTTTATTTTTCTTGATATGCATTTTCTATCCTTTAATGTTTATTTTTAATATGCTATATTTTGGATATGCATCTTGTAAATATAATGGCCAAATGCTATCGTAATTCATGTATAATTGTTTTTAAATCCAGACTGACAATTTTAGCTAAAAATTGCTCACTGACATCACTTACATTTTCTTTCATATTTTGTAATTTTCATTTACTTAATCTCCAGTTTTTCTTTATTTCTACTTTCTTGCCTTTGCATTGTATCCTTTTAAAGTAGTTTTTTTTTTTTTTTTTGTACTGGGGATGAAACTCAGGGTACTTGACCACTGAGCCACATCTCCAGCCCTATTTTGTATTTTAGGTGGAGACAGGGTCTCACTGAGTTGCTTAGCACCTTCGCCCATTGCTGAGGTTGGATTTGAAATCATGTTTCTCCTGTCTCTGCCTCCCAAAATACTGGGATTACAAGCTTGCACCACCGTGCCTGGCCTTAAAGTAGATTTTATACTTGTAGTTTTCAGTGTTCAAAATCTATAATTATTAATGTGTATTTCAGAAATTTGTCATGCATATTCAACTTCTTAGTGTGGAAAGTTATTGTATGTACCTTAAGCTGGAAAACACAAGTCTTTGGGATACTTTACTATTATCACATTAATTTTTATTTACATGGTGTTAATTTTTTTTTAAAAAAAGATTTATTGCATTCTTAATCCTACTAGACTTTATTGTTATCATTGTTTCATTTATGTTTTTTAAATTTAGTCCTGTATTGGCAAATTTCTTTGTTCATAATTCCTACATGTCACATGTTCTTTTGATCTTCAATACATCTCTGAGAATTGCATTTGGGAGAGTTTGACAATTTCACACTCAGATTCTGTTTGCTAGAAAATATCTTTATTTTAAAATAACTATTGGAAAATGTTTTTCCCATGTATATAATCATGAGTTAATACTTTTCTCTTAATCCACTGAAGGTATTATTGCCAGTGTTTTCTACTTTTCATTGATACTTTACATCAACAGATTTAATTACAATCTCTTTGAAGGGATTTCTTTTTCTTCTTGGAGTGATTATTATCTCCTTATCTTTTTTGTTTGGAAGTTCCAACATTATAAGAACTTATTTTTCTTTTAATTTATTTTGTTTGACATTTATTTCACCTCTGGGATATTTAGATTGTTATCTTTCAACATTTCAGAACAAATTAAAATAGTACTTTTCAAATGTTTCTGTTAGCGATTTTTCTTTATTGTTTCTGGGGCTTCAATTATTGAGTTTAACCTGTCTTTCACATTTTTAATTATTTGTTCTTATCAAGTAACATTGCATATAATTTATTTAGCTATATTTTCTTTTTTATTTTTCTTTCTAATTGAATTTCTATTGGACTTTCTCACAACTGCTGTTAAACAAACCTGTTGGTTTTTAAAATTGAAATGTATATTTACATCATAATATCTCTTTGTACTTCTGTTTTCTGTTTTCCTATTATCATTTATTCTTATTCATATTATAAAGAAACTCTCAATTGTAGAGTTTTTATATATATTTATATATAGAGAGAGAATTCCTTTGGTCATATATTTTAAATTACTCTGTGTTTTTCTTTGTTTCTAATCTTCACTAAACACCAAGTTTCAACACTGAAATTTATGTAAAGAATGACATTCCTATCAGACTTGTCATCTTACGCAGGACTACTTTCTCATCTGTCTCATTAGCTTTAGGACTGAAAAATAGATTAAAAAAAAAAGTAGGCAAATGAAACACACCCTATTGATAGCGATAATTTCTTAAATGTGAGTGAAAGAGATAGAGAAAGAATGAGAATGAGTGAATGCTGGGGATAGTGGGTGGAGGGAAAGCTTTCCTGCTTCACACAGTGTGAAGCAATGAAACTACTGGTGTTAAAAGAACATAGAACAAAGGCTTACAATAGAGTGGAGCTGACTGTTGTGGACTACAAGAGAATGAGTGAGGAGACCTGATCTTGATTTTGCAGTGTGTTCAGTGGCTTCTTTTGTAGAACACATTTAAACCCTCATAGGACAAAACGCCTACACTGGTTGAAAATGATCCTTGGGAAAAGAAAAAGTGGAATTTGCAGAACATATTTGATTCTGATTTAGATTCCTGATGTTCAAAAAACATTGTTAAAAATGTACCTTGTTTGCAGCAGTTTGATTTTTATGATCTATTTTTGAGTGCAACCCACATACCACACAAACCTTCCACTTTTCATTCTTCAGTACTTTTTATTTTCCATGGTCTACAAAATGCATTTCAGGGTTTACTTGAAACACGACTAACAGCTCGCCTGCCATAAATTTAAGATGAACAATTTTAAAATTCAAGAATACCAAATTTATGCTCTACAATTCCTTTTATGCATGAGTTATATCAGACTACACAGTTTCATATTTTTATATGATAAATTGATAATAAAGTATACTTATACAGAGCTTAAAAGTTTCTTCTTAGGTGGTTATATGTTTATTAAAACAATATGCATGTATTCTGGTTAAAGTTATTAGAACTAAAGTAGATAATTGACACTTAAGGAGGTACATGAACATGTAGAAATTCCTGAACCAATGTATAAATAATATTGAAACTATTTGTTCTTAAAACCTTTAAAACATATTAAATTCATTTTCACAATCATTTTTTGGCTTTTTAACAAATTTTTCAGGAATAAATATGTGGACTATTGAAATCCTAGATGAACACCTACCACAGCTTAATATAGATGAACACCTTCCACAACTTAATATAAATGAACACCTACCACAGCTTAATACATGTTTCTTTATTGTTTACTCCTAAATGGTTAAAATATGGTTGTGTGTATCATCCTCTGTGTTATAAATACGATGTACTGCTTTTGTAATTACAAAATATTAAACTATTTTAAAAGGAAAGTATATTTACTCTCTCAAAATAAAGCTGCTGATCTTGACATATTTTCAGAATCTCAACAAAAGTTTACATAGCATGCAAAAAGATTCTGGCATTTTTTTATATTATTTGTCAGAACAGTACTTGGGAGGCATAATAGGATTCACTGAAATATTAGGTAAAATTTCTACCAATTCATATAAGTTTTTAATCTTTTATTCTCTTATTTACCTTTATGTTACTAACATTACTTAAAAGTGTTCTACCAGTGGATAAGTTATGTGAATAAAATAAAACTTCTTAGTGTTCTTCATGTCCCTTTCCAGGTCCTGCAGCAGGGATCATTAATGTCAATGTCACATTTTGTAAAAGTATATCATGTACTCCCACCACATTATAAATGGATACAGCATAGAGTGTGTGCATGAATAAATTAGCAGGACCTGACTAAAACTACCTCTTGACTAATGTGATAATTAGATATAGAAATTAGATAAAAAGAGACTTATTATGTAACAGTTTTCTAATGGGAATAAAATAAATTAGGGGACCTAAACATGAATAGAAATATTATAACAAGTAGTATTTTTGTCTTTAGAGCAAAAATAGAGACCACGCTAAGGTGAAGCTATTGGAAGGCCATTGGAAAGAGATCAACCTAGATGTAAGATAAGTTTTAAATAAAAGGAGATATGTTCTTCCACATAGATGTGTTTAGAGGTCAGAAGAAATCATGCAATTAGAATGTTATAAAATGGTTCGCCTCAACGGAATCATCAGCCCTATTTCTTTTTTATTTATGAGGTAAATACACAGAGGTGTGCTTGACTTTTGCATTTTATTAGTTTGCTCTTGTAAAAATAAATAAATAAATAATAAATAAATAAAATGTTCCTCCCAAATACCAGTGGATTGACATGACAGAAGCTTACCTCCAGCACTAAGTTAAATTTGTTGGGGTGAGGCCAAATGAGTCTGTTCAAGGACTCAAGTTAATTACAGATCTGTCACAGTTATATTTGCTAAAATTTTGTAATTCCTTATCTTGGGCCACATCTAATTAATTCTAAAAGAAGTTGGAATGTTAATACATTAATTGATCTAATTTACATGACAGTAAGTAAATGTTTTCACTCAGTAGTAGCTGGTTTAATTGTCTAAGAAAAGTAGATCCTTTCCTCTGTGGTTCTTGTCAAATCTGACAAATTGGTCTTTCTTGGACTGCTTGCTAAAATATTCCCATTTGCCTTTTCAGTCTCACTGATTAGGCAAGTTCTTTGAATTGGAGAACTCTAGCTATTATAAAGATCTCTAAAAAGAATTCTGAAGTCCAGAAAGGAATAAGCCCACAAACTTTATGGGCAATCCCTTGGTTTGAATCCTGCCAGGACTTCCTGTGTTAGTTGATTAACTTTCCTATGCCTCAGTTTCTTCTTCTGTTAGTTGAGAACAGAGGACCACTCTTCACAAGATGTAAAAATCCCTTTCATTCAAATCTCAACTTCAAGAAAAGCTTTTCAAGTAAGCTAATAGTTTGGAATAGTTTCATCAAGAAAGGAAAAGGATCTTTACCTCACAAAGCCTGACTCTGAAGGCTAAGCTGCTTTTATTCCATGTGAATGACTTCAGGTAAGATCTGATTTCAAGATCTGATTCAAATCATTGTTTTTTGGTTTTTGTTTTGTTTTGGCTTAGCTTTATTTATTTATTTACTTCTCTCTCTCTCTCTCTCCCTCTCCCCCCCCCCCTTTTCTTTCTCTCTTTCTCTTTTTTTGAGATAGGGTTTGCTAACTTGCTTAAGGCCTAACTAAATTACTGAGACTGGCTTTGAAATTGGGATCTTCCTGCCTCAACCTCCTGAGCCACTGGGATTACAGGCATGTGCTACTGTGCCTGGCTAAATTGTTGCAGTTTTAATGATAACTGTCATTTCCCTTCCTATTCTAAGCGAGGACCACACAAGATATTTTCCTGTCCTTCAGCAACTTTCCAAGGTGCACATCCTTTTTTCCAAGTCCAGTCCCTAGTTCATGTTTCCATTAAAGCTATAACTCACTAAAACTTTCTTTCAGGCAGCAGTTCACTCATAGTTTTATCTTAGATGCTCTTGTTCCAGTTAGATGTCTTCATGTATTTTATTCTTACCGATCTATTCCCTTTCTCCTAATCAACATTCTTAATTGAGCTCAATTATTGAAAATGTATCTCCTCCTTCTAGTATAGTCTACATAAAGGGAGAATCTCTGTAAATTGTACTCATAGTTTTCTCTCGAGTTTTTTTGCTGAAACTTTTCAGACAAAACACACTCATATATAGCAGAGTAGCAAAAGGAATATACATTTAATATATCCATTGTATATTCTGCTAAATTCCTCTGTTGCATGAAAGATTGTCCTGTACAGGGCCTGCTTCATTTGTGATAAGTTATTTTGACCCTTGGTGGAAGAACTGGTCATCATCACCAGCTTATTCCAGGATCTAATGCTCACCCTTCTTGACAGGGCTTTTATCTCTTTATTCTTAAACAAGAGTTGAACCCTTTCTTTATGCCAGAAACTCTGAGTATGCAGTTAATATTTTCTGACAAGCTTGACATTTCTAATATTTTATTTCTTTATTCATTTATTTTCTCCCTTAATGTCATCTGGCAGAAGATCATGTATAATTTGTAGGAAATTTTATATTATTTATTTTTAGAAAAAAGCTCTGCCTGTTTCATCAATATTACTCATTCATACATATTGCATTTTTGACTTACATTTTAATACTCCTAATGCTTGTGGGAGTTATATTTTAAAATTAGAAATATCAGATGAAATACTACATCTCTGCAATTATATCAAGTGATGGAAATCTGAGTATAGTCAATCGTGATCTGAAAATGCAATAATAAACACACACACACACAAAAAAAAACAAGAACAAAAAATCGCTGCATGTGATTATGGTTATCTGTGTATAAAACCAATAATTAACTTCAGACCTTTATTGGAGGGAATACTAGGGATTGAACTCAGGGCACTTGACCACTGAGCTGCATCACCAGCCCTATTTTGTATTTTATATTTAGAGAAAAGGTCTCACTGAATTGTTTACTGCCTTGCTTTTGCTGAGGCTGGCTTTCAACTTGCAATCCTCCTGCCTCAGCCTCCCAAGCTGCTGGGATTACAGGAGCCTCGGCAACTTCAGACCTTTTTAATTTCTTTTTAGCAATTTATATTTCTCAAGTTATTATTTAAGTCTAGACTGATTTTATATCTATTGAAATAAGAAACTATTTGCTAAATAAATGTATCTACAAATTAAGAAATACACAGTGGTACTTATAAAAATTCCTATTAATGTCAGAGCAGAGACATTCATATAAAACAGAAAATTCATTAAGCCAAGAACTCTTTAATATTTTATTCTTGTTCTTATAAAGATTCAAACTGCAAGTGCTAAAATCTGATTCTTTTATTTAATATGTAGTTGTTGAGAAAATTTGTTAGATTTAAATTCTCTTGGTGAGGTAAGCAAGGCATTTTATTTTGTGACTAAAATATGATTATTTTTGGCATTGAGGGTTGACTAATGGGGCCATCTCTGAGTAGATCCCCATCTGGCATTCACTATAGGCCAAGCATTTATAATAGCTAATGTACTTAGATTATCTAAGTATGGAAAATAAACTAATTCTCAGACAATTTATATTTAATGGTGAAGTCAACAAATGCTCAAGCATCCCTTCATATCTCTGTGAGTAGTTTAATGTGGAAAATAGGATTTTGGCAAATATGTACTTCAGAAGCATGGGGTTCTGAGACTGTATTTATTGTCTAGTGCTTCTCAGCATATTACCACGGACTGAGCAGTTTAAGACAATGCACCCTGACTTTCTCACAGATTCCATGGTCAGGAGTCAGGGCATGCCTTAGTCAGGCTCTCTGCTGCAGGACCACACAAAGCTTTATTCAAGGTGCTAGCTGGGGATTCAGCCTCCGTGGAAGCTCAATTAGGGAAGATCCCAGTTCTAGCTCACATGGTTGTTAACAACATTCAGGTCATTGTGAGCTCTGTCTTTTGGCCCTTAGTTTCTTGCAGTTGAGCTTCCGGCTAGTGTCTGCTCCTAGTTCCATACCATATGGGCCAAAATTGTGGCCTTTTATTTTCTAAAGGCCAACAAGGATGGACCATTATCTTGAGCAACATGTGTTACAATATTATGTAATTTTATCCTACAAGTGAAATCCCATCACCTTTCATGTATTCTGTTGATTCAAGTGTGGTCTCAGGTCCTTCTCTCACCCAGAGGGGCTCACCAACATCATGAAAACCAGGGTTTGGCTACAAAGGGCCACCCTGGTGTCTATCCACAACAGAGATAAAGAAGTGAGTTTTCGTGGTGGAAAACACTAGAAGAAAAGAAAACCTCTATAGCCCAGGTCCTAAAAGGTGTTGCGTGTTTCCAAACATAGTATTTATTATTAACTGTCACTAATCCTAAAAC
>CM053405.1:16739949-16769516 GCA_028644305.1 Xerus rutilus | reverse complement strand
GACGTCAACAGAGTAATTATTAAGTGATAATAATAATTCATTTGCAAAGAATAACAGTAAGAGAGAAAGCAATCTTGTCAACAGTTGTAATTGTGGTAGAGATCAATGCATGCTATCTTCAGAATCAGAAAAAAATCAACATTTTTTTAAAAGATATCACACTCATCAGAATAACTATTAAAACTAGTGGTTGGAGCTGAGCCTAGTGGGGCAAGCCTGTAATCCCAGCCACTGGAGAGGATGAAGCAAGAGGATCACAGTACTGAGGCCAGCCTCTGCAATTCAGCCAGACACTATCTCAAAATTAAGTAAAACAGAAGTAAAATAAAATGTCTAGAGCTATAGCTCAGTGGTAGAGCAACCCTGGGTTCAATCCCCTGTTCCACACACTTAAAAAGAGATTAGTATACCCTGTATGCTTCAGTTGACATATCATAACTCACCCTAATATGTAGAATTAATACATGTTAATAAAAACTAAAATAAAAAGAGTAGTATAAAAGTTTTTGAAATTGGATTCTGAAAGAAGTTATCATTCACCATCTGTAAAAAGAAAAAAAAATTAAAAGAAATATTGCAGAAATATGAAAACAAATGAATATGAGGACAGGAGAAGGTTTTTAAGATGTTTTGGTAAAATCAATAAATTCAAAGTTAAATCTTTAAAATTGAAGACTATTTAAAACAATAATAGAATTAAAAATCAATGTAAGGTGTTTTTCACATTACTGTCTTTTACAATGGTCCAGACAGCAAGGACTCAACTTCCTTTCAAAATATATTCATGTAAAATATATTTGAAATCATAAATAGTTTTCCTTTTTAAAAAAGTCAACAAAATAGTTATAGTAAACATAAGAAAAGTAATCCTAAATATAAACTTTAGTCAGAAAGTAAAATATTCTTTTCTAATTTTAAAAGTAGAAGCATAACATTGACAATATTTCAGAATGTTAAAAGATAGTAAACTCTCTACCCAGAGGAAATCAAAGAGAATTGGAGATCAGTCTAAGAGGCGGATAAAATACTCACTGAGTTTTGAAAATATTTTCTAAAAGCTGAAACTTTGCATAGCTCTTACAAAATAAGTTCGAATTCTTCTCAAACCTCATATATTGCGCAGGTGATGAAGGCCACATTTGACCACAGGCTACCCCTGGATCCCTGTTCTTTGATATACTTACGTATTTGTATCTGAAAGCCCATGGAATTTCTAAACACCATTTAGAACAGCCAAAATCCAGAACAAAGACATCACTAAATGCCAGATTGTGAGGCAATGGGAACTCTTACCCACTACTGATGGGAGTGGAAAGTAGTACAGCAACTTTTGAACATACTAAACACACTATTATCATATGATCCAGCAATTGTGTTTCTGGGCATTTACCAAAAGAGTTGAAAACTTATCTCTACATGAAAAGCTGTACATGGATGTTGACAGCAGTATTATTTAGAATTGCCAAAACTTGGAAGCAACCAGGATGTTCTCCAATAGATAAATGGATAAATAAAATATGGTACATCTAGATAATTAAATATTATTGATTGCTAAAAAAAATGAGCTATCAGGCCATGAAACAAGAAAGAATTTCAAATTTCATTACTAAGTGAAAGAAGCCAATCTGGAAATATTATATACTATATTGCTTCAACAATGTGATATTCTGGAAAAGGAAATCTATGGGGACTGTAAAAAATTTAGTGGTTGGCAGGAACTAAGTAGGAAAAACTATGAAAAGAAATAATGCAGGAAATTTTTGGGGGGTGGCAATAAAAATATTTGGTACAATCATACAGTAGAGGATACATATTAGCAAGCATCTGTGAACCCATAGGTTGTAGAACACCAGGTGGAAACCTCAGTAATAGTGATTTGTCAATGTAGGCCTTTCAGTTGTAATAAATGTGCTTCAGTTGTAGGGTATGTTAACAATGAGACAGGCTATGCATGTGTAGGGCACTGAATATATGAAAACTCTGCGCCCTTTTCTCAATTTTGCTGTGAACCCCAACTCCACTAAGCAACCATGTATATTATATAAAAAAATTTATGGTGATCAAAACCAGAAGAAATTTGATGTTATCTGGCACTAACTATAAACAGCAAGGATGAAAAAATGATTCCTTTAATAAAGAAACAAGGTGGTTGAACAACAGTATCTTTGTTGCTATTATGGCTCTTGTTGCTGTGTGACCACCCCTGTATGTACTATGTGGGACAATGAAGTCCATTGAAATATTTTTTGACTAAAAGCTATTTACATTCAAATTTCTAACAATAAATGCATATTTATTATGAGTTAGGCTTCTAGTTTGTAAACTGTTCATTAGATTTCCAGGAATAAAATGTTGAGATCATAAACTTTTCTTATTAGTAGGTATATGCATAAGTGTGTGTGTTGTATTCTGAATATGTCTACATAATTTGAGTACCCCAAGATGTGTGTTGATATGTATGTATATACAGATATATTTCCTATTGCAAATGAGTGTTCAACATATTTAATAAATACTCATTGAAAGAATGCAGAATAATAATTCATGATAAATGCATGTAATTACCTGTTAGAGATTTCAATAAGATAGTAATTTGGAATTGTAACAAGTCAATTAAAGAGTAAAGATATTTTTAAAAAGTGTTTTAGGTAAGAGTTCTCTCACAATAATATCTCATCATCACTGGCTGAAAAAAAACTTTAATAGCTATGCCTGTCTGCCTGCTTTATTGTATTATTTTCCAATCCATTAACTCTAACAAGTTAATACAAATGTATTTATATATTAAAAAAACCCTGAAAGTGCTATACATTATGAAGGTAGAAATTACAAATTATTCAGAATGCATTAGTGTCAGTAACCCTTGGACTATCCTATTCATTTGTGGAAAGAATGTATGTCATAACTGTATGATACATAATGTTCCTATAATATTTATGTTCTCATGATTTATGTTCTAATTGCTTTATCAAATGCTATCAACTGTTCTCATAACACATTCATTTTGTACACAGAAGGAAAAAGCGCTCCAGCTACTATTCAATGAAAACATCATAGCTATAGTTTATTTTATTTTAGTCATCTCTATGAATTATTTAACAAGAATATAAAATAATTTAGAAAATATGCTATATATAATTACTTGATAAAAGTTTTTCATTTTTAATTAAGAATTCATATAAAACATATGAAACTATGAACATGTGTATTGATTTTTTTGTACTGGGAATTGAACCCAGAGGAGCTTAAACACTAAGTAGCATTCTAGCCTTTTTTATTTTCTATTTTAAGACAGGGTCTTGCTCAATTGCTTAGGGCCTTGAACTTCTAATCTTCCTACTTTGACCTTCCTATTAGCTGGGATTAGAGGCGTGAGTCACCATGCCTGGTTAGTGCAATATTTTAAAATTAATTCTTGAATACATCATTTATTGAACTCTATTGTGAATGCTTTCAGATTGGGACTAATATCAAATTTTACATGCCCATTATGATTTAGAAGCATATATATTATGACAAAAATAAAATTTCAATGAACATACATATATATGTGTCTGACAAAGAGTACATATGAATTTCTGTGTGTGTGCACATAAATTTGAATTTTCAAAAGACTTTGATAAATTCACACATGTAAGTTTTTATGTTTTTTGCTCATGTGTAAAGCACATTTTTACCAGTGGTATTTATATCAAATTGGTTTTCAGAATATAAGCTTCAGAGGAAATGCGAAATTGGGGTAGACAAATTAAGATCAAAATTAAAGAGTGGGAAGTTTGAATGTAGGCGATTTTTCTAAGGAAGATTGAACTTGATTAAACATTATAATGTGAGACTGAGGAAAACTTGTGGGGTTTCTTGAGGGAAAGGATAAGAATAACATATAAGTGTTAAGTTAGAACTAAAATAGGGAATAGTAGGAGGGTGGAAAAAAGAATTTTATTTTGTCATAGCTTTGCCTAAGGCTTCCTGAATATCACAAAACTGGAAAGAAAATGTTCACTGCAAAACAAGAAATAACAGCGTGTATGGTAGTGTTCCAGAGAATATACTCTTACTTATTCCTCAAAAGCAACTGTTCATGGCTGGGCTTTTGTTATTCCCATTTTATGCATGAAAAAATACCAACATTTTTTAAAGATCACATAAATGTTAAAGGAATTCAAAATTGTAAAATCAGATATGTCCACTTATTTTTTTAAATTCTCTATTCAGTGCTGGAAATTGAACCCAGGGCCTTGCAAATACTAGGAAAATATTCTATCCTTGAGTTATATGCTCAGCCTACTTAATTTTTGTTTGGTGTGACATTTTCTTTTCTAATTGTATTCCCAAAACAAAAATGCTTGGGGCTTAAGGGTAAATTTCACCTTTATACCTTTATGTATACTTACAGAGCACTAATCTCAAAACATTATAAATAAATAGAAGAATGGCCAGTAGGATAGAGAAAAAGGAACAGGAAAAGTACTGGGAACTGAATTGGAGCAAACTATATTTTATGCTTGCATAAATATGTCAAAATAAGCCTCAAGAATACACTAAAAAAGAATAGATGAAACCTTTAAGAGGCATATTTTTTGTAAGGACTCCACCTTCATAAATGGACAAATGCTAGGATTTAGGGAGTATGTTTACCCTTCTCGTGCTCTCCTTTTCCTTCTGTTATGTGATACCTTCCATGTTATCACCCAGAAAGGCTCTCACAAGATGCTGGTGCCTTGCTATTGAACTTTCTCGCCTCTCAAATTGTGGGCCAATAAATTTCACTCATTGTAAGTTATAGATTCAGATATTCTGTTAGAGTGGCACAAAAGGAACTAAGACACAGGAAATGGCATGTGGAATCTGAGCACCAGGTGATTGGTTAGATCAATGTTCAAAACTCTATTGTGTAGGGGCACAAGCCAGGCATAAGAAATATGTAGAGTGGGCTAAGAGGAATAAAATAGTCATGTGATCCATGGCCAGTGCCCCATCACCATTCTTTAAAGATTTTTTTTTTCCCTTCACTGAATTGCCTTCAAGTCTTGTAGAAAATAAATTGACTATACATGTGAGAGTTTCGGGACTAACAGTTTTGTTCCATCCATCTGAATATTTGTATTTATCCAATATTACATTGTCTTGATTACTTATTTCCATTTGCATTTCTGGATTTTGTTTGTTTTGTTTTCAGGAGATCTTTCTGTGCTGTTCAGGCTGGGCTTGAACCCCTAGCCTCAGGTAATTCCCTTGCCTCAAGTAGCTGGGACTATGGACATGTATCACCCCATCTGGCTCATCATAAATTCTGAAATCAGTAAAAGAAGTTATGTGAAATAAAATAGTAAAATATTCTGATATTTAAGGCAAAGACTTTTTTTTTTACTGTAAATATTCTTGAGAACTTTTTATTTCCAAATAATTCTCAAAATTTTTTGCAGTAACTTCTATAAATCATTTTTTCTTATTTTTGCTTCTAGGAATATATTCAAAGTATAATGTATTTAATTTCTTAACTTCACTCATGCAATCCTTTGTTATTAGACCCAGAGGCCAATTAATATAGAACTAATGAAAATTTTTTTCATTTACTAATGAAAAAATGGACCTCCTTCAGATACCACCTACTAATGGTGTCCTATTTTGTTCGGACAGCTATAACAGAATATTATGGACTAGGTGGCTTATAAACAACACTAATTCATTTTTCACCATTCTGGAACCTGAGATCTAAATTCAGTCCCATTTCTGACTTGTTCAACTGGTAACTTGAAATCTCTAAAACAGTTAAAGATTTGTGTATGCCAAAAAGTTGAGAAGCATGGTATATACTTTATAGAAAAGAATAAAGAATCCACAGTATTTGGACAATGAAGAGACAAAGAACAAAATTAGTAAGCATTTTATAGTGGTAAATATAAAGTCTTGTGCCCAAATTAAAAAAAAAAAAAAAAACTAAAAAAGCAGCCCTTCAAAAGAATGAATTACTTAGCAATAAGGTATAAAAGAGATGGCAGGTTTGGCTTGCCAGTGAGATCAGTAGGAATCCATCATATGGTGTCACTCCAAAAGAGCTAATGGGAACTTGTGTTTTACAAACAGAAACATAAAAACAGACTGAGGAAGTGATAGCCACACTCAAGAGTCGTATCAGTTCTGGCTACCACGCATTGCCAAGTTAATCAACTTAAAATAAATTCAGAGAATGATAACACAAGAAGTGAAAATAATTCTTGAAGGCCTACTAGTTACCTCAGACTCCACAGTTGTTTTATGTAAATTATAAATTGCTTCCTTTCTCTGAAAAATAATGAAGTTTGGTAGGTGATGATAATGAAAGGTCTATGGGTGACCTCAGAAGGCACCCAAGATTGTCACCCAAGAGGCCACTCTGAAAAAATCATGCTTATGATCCAGCCTTCGCTTCCTGACATACTGGGTAAGGGAGTGGATGTAATCAGCACAACAAAACTGTTCACATCTTTCAGAGCTGACTTAAGTTCACCAAGTTCATGAAAGCAGAATTTATCCAAATCTTCAGTTTAATAATTGTGAGGGGGAAAAAGAAACTACAACAAAACTCACATTTCTTTTTTTTGCTGAATTATTTTGCTAAAATCAACATGTTATACAGTAAGACAGATTTTAATCAAAAGACAACTCAATTCATCTTTGTCTTTTTTTTTAATATTTATTTATTTTTTTAATTGTAGGTGGACAGAATATCTTTATTTTATTTTTATGTGGTGCTGAGGATCAAACCCAGTGTCTCACGCATGCTAGGCGAGCACGCTACCACTGCGTCATAACCCCAGCCCTCATCTTTGTCTTAATGCACTACATTTGTCATTAAACCATGTCAGTGAAAGCCTAGGTTTATGATATCCTCTCCAGTGAAGATGCTCAGTAGGGTAACACCATTGTTTATGTAACAAAAAATGAAGAAATGTCTTCAGTTAACTCTGTTTAGAAAATACACCTCAATTTTAGAAATGTTACAATGTGATCAAAATGATGAGTCCTGGAATTTATGGTATAAGTTTCATATAAACCTGCCAGTCTGAGAAATGTCTATAAAATCAAAGAGAATCTGTGCATCTGTGTTCTAAAGCACCAAATATAGATTGGACATTCAGACAGCATTGTTCTTTGGCTGAAGGTAACTCATAGTCATGCTCCAAATAGTACCTAACAGCATTGTTCTTTTTGTTTTATACCTGCAAAAACTTAGACTTGAATACAGAATGTTTTCCTTGGGGACAGGACTACAATCCATTTCTCTTCTGGTACCAGAGGTTCTGCTCTTATATTACCCCATCCTACTTTGGAGTCTAGCAGACAAGTATGATAGCCAAATGGAATTTTAATTTATACTAAGGAAGACAAGACTTAAGAAGAATTGCAATTGCCATATAATTGATATATGCTGTTTTCAAAGCAAATGTGTGAGAGAATTCACTTTTTTAAATGGTTTTTGACAAATTCAGGCATAGAACCACCATCCTACTAGATGAAAATTAATCTTGGACATTATGAGGATCCTCTTCTTTATAGAGTCATGAAAGAATCTGAGCCAATTGTGTGATAACTAACAAAGAGTGAAAGATCCCTTATATTTAGTCTATCATGGTTACCATAAATATCCTTTTAGGAGAAAGTTATTTGATCCTTAAGGTAAGTAATAATTGCTTCTATACCAAGCAGTGCACACTGACTATCTTTTTTGTCAGTCCCATAATCCTTGCCTCTGGCAGAAAGATATGGTCTCTGACATTTACTGTCAACATTTAGGCCTTTAGAAAATACAAGAGAAGATATGTTCAGGTAAATTTTGTTTGCTTTTGAAAACTTTCTTACCATAAAAATCTGGGTAATGTTGTAAAATAGGGTGTCGGGGGAAGGGGCCACAAATATAGTGCAGAGAATCATAAATTAATCTATACAACATTTCCTCAAGACAGCTTTCTTCAAATATTTAAATTTTACAAGAATAAAAAGGATTTATTTTTATTACTCACATCTCCAATATAAAACCAATAGATAGATTTCTTCTAAAGACCAATCATAGTTTTTATAACAAGGACTTTTTAAAATTAAAATTCTGGTAATTCTTTGACTTCTCACAGCGATGAGATCCCTATCTTTTGAAACTGGTTATGATCAATTTTATAAAGAGAATTTAACTATAAGATTCTTTCTAAGCCGGGCGCGGTGGCTCAAGCCTATAATCCCAGCACTTAGGGAGGCTGAGACAGGAGAATCACGAGTTCAAAGCCAGCCTCAGCAATTGCGAGGTGCTGAGCAGCTCAGTGAGACCCTGTCTCTACATAAAACACAAAATGGGGCTGGGGATGTGGCTCAGTGGTTGAGTACCCCTGAGTTCAATCCCCAGTACCAAAAAAAAAAAAAAAAAAGATTCTTTCTTTCAACAAGTATGCACTGTCACTCAATACATATCCTAGGCACAGTGATTATAGTATTAAAAAGCTCAATAGGATGAGAGTTACATGGATCACTTTGCTGGGTTATTATTCCAAATTATAAGGAATTTTTATGAACAGAAGTCTTTCAATTGATTTGTACATAAGCTAGCAAATACAATGCACTTGAAAAACCATTATTTGTATTGGCTTCCTTCTTCTTTGTTAAGAAGATGCAATTTATCTTTAACCCATTGCTGTCTCTGTTCTCTGTTCGTCAATATCACCTGAAGTAGGTTTTTTTGTTGTTTTTCTTCTGTCCTTTCTAATAAAAAGTCTAGCATCTCTTAAATGTGCTTTTGCAACAAAGCACATTTTATTTATTCTTTACACTGAACTAAACACTCACTTTGCAACAGTTTCAGCATCATTCACATATAAGTTCTTTTAGAAAATGTACCTTTTACAACAAAACCATACCTGACCTAAAAGCAGGCTGTTGCCTATGTCCCTTAATGTTAAAAGTTTAGGAACTGCTCTTGTGCCAACTAATGCTAATTTTCAGTTATTTTTGTTTCTACATGTTAAACGAAAGGGTAAGAATTCCTAAATTCTTAATTATTTTACTAAGATTTTATTCCATTTCATATAAATCCACTAAGTTAAAAATAAGGAGTATTTAATATTTAATTTATATTTCATTCTTAATAACAAATATAGAACCATTGTAGCTACATTATCATTGGTAAAATGAACTCACTTCAAAGTTCATATTTCATATTGAACCAATCAAACATCCTTGCTATATTTAAAAAAAAATCTCCTTTCAGTTTTAAAATTTCTGCAATTGAGAGTTTATCATCCAACAAAACCATCCTGTTGTAAATCAGAGACATAAAATCACAAAGCCTATGAAAAGTTGTGTCAAGCATGAAATTAATACTTCTGAGACACTTTTATGAGAAATATATTAAATTCAATAAGTTCTTTTGTTCCAGAACCCTGCAGAGTTTAGTGAAATAACTATAAATTTGTCTCTTTTAACTAAAAAGAAATATTCATATTAACATTTATATGCTGATAATAAGTTTTATTACACATTACTGCTACATTTTAAATCCCTGAACATGATTAATTTGTGTTTACCAAGTTTGTATTCCTTGCTGTACAATTATATAATATCTCATATTAAAATTTTATTGTATTACTTTAATTCTAAAATTGCAAAATTTTTTGTTGTGCTGTGCTTTACAGTGTATAATAAGTGATATGCCACTGGTGTAATAATCCATTCTGGCTCCTTAAATGTAATATCAAATTATAAGTACGATTCTCCAGAGTTTTAGGGTTTGTTTCTCTCTTTTGTTCATTCTTTTCTTTCATTCTTTACTTCCTTTCTCCCTTTTTACATATTAATTTGTAATTGTCTTAATTTTGTCTTTTGTCTAAATTTTTGAAACTCACATACTGCAAAGCAAGTGTCTAAACTTATGAATTGTATTCCCATTTTAGGTCTATTTACCAAAAATTCAAATTAAACTATGGCATTCACTTATTTATCTAACTTAAATTTTTTAATTACCTGACATACACACTAAAGACATTACCAATCTCCCATTTGATTATTATCACTTAATTTACATTATTTGAGTTTTGAGAAATGATATATGCCTGAGTTTATGTTTGAATCCATACGAGGAGACATTATCAAGTTAGAAATGTGGACTCTAAGTAGACTGTCTGGTCTAAAATTCCAGTGCCGATAGAGGGTACTTGTCCTCACCTGTAGCATGGAAATAATAATTAACTTCTTCAAATAATGAAGGAAAATAAACACATACATGATTTACACTATATATTTTGTATGAATAACTATACATAGTTTTATATACATCTATATATGCATAGTTGTAGCTTTACATTAAATATAGATACTCTATATCAATATATAACTATTTTATATATTTATATGTACAATTTTATATTTATATATTATGTATGAAAAAATTTGGAATTGTGTATGGCATATAATTAATACTCAGTGCATTTTAAGTTACAAGAAGGATTTTTTATACTCTTTGACTTCACCTTTTTTCTCTTCCCATTTCTTTCCTCATCTTTTCCCATCCTTCCAAACATCTGTATAACTTGCAGTAAATAAGAGCACATATAAAATTATCTTTTTGCTACAAAATAAAATAATTATAGTGTAAACTAATGTATAAAATAAAGTACTCAATTATTTATGACAAATTAAGTGGCTTAGGGGATAACAATTTCCTTCAAGAATCAACAGTCAACAGCGAGCCTTCTAAATAAAGACCAACACAGTTGACATTTGCAATTAATCTTTTTACAATGAAAATGGATAGGTATAGTGTTAACTAGTATATACAGAGAACATGAGCGTATGTTTGAGCAGCATTTTTTAACTGCTGTAGCTTCATCTTATTTTCTATTATTTCTTCCTGATTCTGGAAAGTAGATCCTAATTTAGTCCTCAAAGACCTATGCTTGCTGCTTTTGAGGCCTTTAGTGACACCCATTCCTTGGGTGTGACTGAATTTCCTCATCTCTAATCAGTCACTATAGCAGAAGCGTTGGTTTGTCATTTCTGCAATTATATCACAAAGCATACATTAATTTATGTCTTTTTGCTTTCCTTTTGTTGCCTGCTGAGAGAAGCCAGCACCCATATTGTGGGTAGGATTCCATAGGACATAGTCTACCCAGACAATGGCCAGTAAAGCTCTGTTAACAACCAAGTGAGTGAATTTGTAAACAAATAGTCCAGATGAAACTCAAAATGTCTCTAGCCACAAGTAATGCCTTGATTGCCGCCTAGTGGGGGTTCCTGACAGAGTAGCACCCTTAGAAATGATAAAATAAGAAATATTTATTGTTTCAGTCAATGGATTTTGGAATAATTTGTTATGCTGCCCTAGATACCTAGTGTATAATTACTACATGTGATTTTTGGCAATGATTACCACTGGAATCCTTGCAAAGTACTTTCTGTGTGCTTTTCTGCAGATGATAGGGTACTGTATAAGGTAAAGAAGTGAGTACGCCAGTTTAGTAGGGTACCTGGAAGAGTGTCACATTAATAGATCATGTAGTATTATGTGAAAAAAAATCTTCAAATTTAAATATAATGGAGGAGAGTGAATTAAAATGGAATTATAGAATAAAATGGTGTGGAATGCAAGAAAATAAAGTAATAGGTAACAATACAAATTATCTATTTGTTTTCACAGTTATTGGCAGTGTGTTTGTGTGCTGTGTGTGTGTGTCCTAAGAGCATGCACATCCTCAGTGGTCTGCTCAGTACTCTGTCACAGTTGCACTCACAGCTGTAACCTATTAATGCAATTGAAAAGACACCATAGGCTGAGTTTCAAGGTACCCAGGAAGAGACGTCTCATGTTCTCCTCCAACCCCTCACCAATACACACACACACACACACACACACACAGGGGCATACAGTGTCCTCCAGGTGCAAAATATAACACGTGTGCTATAGTTGTACCCAGGAAAGCTTACTTAAGACTCAGAGTCCAAAGTTTTACTGGGGTTTGGTCATGTAAGAGCAACAAGCAGCCACACTTTTGAAAGTTCATGCTTTAAGAAGGAGAGTAGGTATTTAGCACCCAGGTTAGGAAAACAGTCATGTTCCAGGATGCCAGCCAAGGGTCAGTTCCAAAATGTGTTCTTTAGAAAGTAGAAACATGAGGCCTGCTGTGTTAACTCTTCTGTACAGTGTACATATTGTTTGTATGTTGCAAAAAGGCAGATTTTCTCTTCAGTTCAAGCCTGAAAATACCTTACAATAAATTTCAGTCTTTCAGGAACAATACATGCCTTTTCTGAACTTTTTCTTAATTTCTTCTTCTAAACATCTGTAATAATAATACTCAAGATAATACTTGAGCCTTGATTAAGGACTTTGTTAAATTCCTTTTTTTTTTTTCCAGAACTCAGTATTTTACTCAGGGGCACTCAATCACTGAGCCACATCCCCATCCCTATTTTGTATTTTATTTAGAGAAAGGGTCTTACTGAGTTGCCTAGTGCTTAACTTTTACTGAGATTGGATTTGAACTTGCAATTGTCCTTCCTCAGCCACCTGAACCCCTGGGATTACAGGTATGGGCCACAGCGCCCAGCACGGACTTTGTTAAATTCTTAGAACTACTAAAATCATGAGGACACATTTATCTGCCCCACCTACCTAGTCCTCTGGGAGAATAGGTGTCACACATTGTCATGTCTTCCTAATGACTTGTGAAAAAGTACACAAATAGTCATATTTGATTTTCCTGCAGAGTAATTATTGACAACTATGACTTGTAGGCTAAATTTAAAATACTGGCTACATTAAGTATTCATAAAACACAAAACACACCTATTTGTTTATGTATTGCCAATAACTGTTTTCACAAGATAATCACAGAGTTGAATGGATGTGAATGAGATTTCATGGCGCACAGAGACAAAAATATTTACTATCTGGTCTTTTATAGAAAAAATTGGCCAATAATCTGTATTGTAATAAAAAGTGGAGTGGTTTGCACAGATGTTGAATAAATTATTCAAAACCCTCAGGAAAAAATTGATAAAATATATAAAAATGTAGTCATAATTTTTCTCAATTAAAAATATTATTTTATATATATATGATACATGTTAAGCAATTATTTTATTATAAGACTGTTGTTTTGCTCAAATCTTCCCCAGAAATATTAATGACTATTTTGCATAGTATGTTTAAGCCTTCTCTAAATATAATGTACTATTATCAACAAACTCTATACTCTTATCAGGAGTAATAGATATCAAGAGAAAATAAATAATAATATGCTGAAATTCTGTTAATCCAAAATGTTAGAAAGGTATTTGTAGACAAGAGTTGGTAGAAAATAGTGTACTTTACAGAATAAACATCAATAGTAGTGGTCTAGATGAGAATCAAGAATATGCACAAGCTGTCATCAACATCTCCTATAAAGTAAATACAAAATTAAAAAGATTAATTTAAGTCCTTCGAATTATGACAACCACTGACTGACTTTTGAGAATTAAATGATTTTCCAAATATATATAAAATAAAATAAAGAAGAATGAGCCATCCTTGCAGCAATAATGAAATACTCCTCCATCAAGTGTTCTTAAAGTGGGTTAACATGAGAAGGATAAAAGGAGCAGAATTAGTGTGCCTGTCTGGGCACATATTTGTGGAAGGGATGCAGAAGTGAGAAGGAAGCATGAAACCTCATTCCTTTTATGTGTCACTGGAGTGTACAAAAGACAAATATCAAAAGCTCTTTCTTTTGTGCAACAATAGGAAATTCATCTAATAGGTCAATTTTTCACATACTGTATACTAATTATTATTTACTTAAACCATTTTTAAAATTTACTTAAATTTACTTCAAGAAACACTTCTAGAACTAACTTTATAACAATACTGTGAATATAAACCTCATATGGCTTGACATATAAAAAAGTCATACCTCCAAATAAATACATTGGAATTTATTTTAAATTTTAAATTGACTATTGCTGCCTGCCAAGATTCTGAGACTAAAAATGTGCTTTTTGGTATAGCAGCAGCATGCAATAATAGAATTTATCTGGAGCTAGTTTATATTAGTAAGATTAGATTTAGTAAGGAGAGTAGATAGAGTGAAATAGGAAGAAATGATAGGTTGGTTAGTTTTCTATTCTGATAAGTGATGGTAAAATACTACAACATCTACTAGCCACAATTGATAAACAATTTAATCGGGGTGGTTTGATGAGCAGGACGGAAGACTGGTTGTATAGACCATTGTCCAAGTTAGAGAAAGTGAAGAAGAAAGAGAAAAAGTGTAAATGTAAACTAGACAGTAGTAAAATATAGCAGGAACCTGGGAATTCTAGTTTTGGAGTCAAGAAGAGACTTGCCTATCAAGAAAAATACTGAACTAGAAAGAAACACATAGGTTATAATTAAATGAAAGGTATAAATCTACTAATTGTATAACATTATTTGTACAGGAACATGTAAAAAAGAAGGTCTATAAATCTTTGAAAAATATTTAAAAAATTATATGGCATATTTTGTGGAAAAAATAAATAGTATCTCATTGTAATTCTGTTTTGCATTTCTCTAATGATTATTGAGTATTTTTCATGTACTGTTAGTCATTTATATGTCTTATTTGGTTTGTCTATTCAGAATATTTGCCCATTTTTACATTGAATTATTTAATCTTTTGCTGTTGAATTCTTTAAGTTTCTTATATATTCTGGATTTTAATCCCTTGCTGGATGAATAGTTCACAAGTACTTTTTCTTACACTATACGTTATTGTTTCTTCACTTTATTGCTTGTTTTCTTTTCTTTTTACTTTGATATGATTCTATTTGTCTGATTTTTCCTTGTTTCCTGTGCATTTATCCAAAACAAAAAGATTTTTCTATATACCAATTTCATGATATATTCCCCCTCATGTTTTCTTCTAGTGATTTCGAAGTTGTGGGTTTTATATGTCCATCTTTGATGAAGTCTGATTTGATATTTGTATATAGTGAGAGATAGGGGTCAGTTTTGTGATTCTGTTGTGAATATTCAGTCTACGCAGCAGTCTCACTAGTACTATTTGTATGTTCAGAGGAAAGGACATCAACATATTGAAGAGATGTCTGTAGTCTCATGTTTATTGCAGAACTGTTCACAATAGCCAAGTGTCCATCAATGTATGAACAGAAAAAAATTGTGACTATATATCCAACAGAATTTCATGCAGTCATAAATCAAATAGAATCACATAATATTTGGAAGCATAGATGAGCCATAAAGACATTATATTAAGTGAAATAAGCACATAAAGATTACTACCAAATGTTATCATTAATATTGTGGAAGCTAAATAAATTAATCTTCTATAAGTACAAAGTACTTGGTAGAATAGTGATTACCAGAGAGATGGAAGGGTGGGAGGAAAAGGGAAAAGTCGTTGATTAGATACACAAATACAGTTATAATACAGAACAATAGGGTGGCTATAGTTATATATATACTTATATCCACTTATTTGTATATAATGTTCCTATATATGAAGTTTTTGTTTGTTCACTTTTTGTGGTACTAGGATCAAATCTAGAAGCATTCTTTCTCTGAACTACATCCCTAGTCCATTTTATTTTATTTTTCAGTGTCTGACTAAGTTGTCCAGGTGGCCCTCTAATTTCTAATCCTCATTCCTCAGCTTCCTGAGCAGCTGTAATTATGGGTATGCACCATAATGCCTGTCAAGAATATTTTATTTTATATTCTGAAATAACTGAAAAAAGTAATTTTCAATGTTCCTGACACAGATCATCAATGTTTGCCTTAGTTTGATAATTATATATTGTATGTGCCTGTATTAAAACATCATACAGTATTCCAAAAATATGTACAGATACTGTCAATTGAAAATAATTGCAAATATCCCTTGTCCTGGTTCTTTGGTTCAGGGCCTCACATGGCTGCTATGAAGGTATTAGACAGGAGTATTTCTTTATGGAGTTCGGGGTCCTCAACCAAACATATATGTTAGTGGCAGAATTAAATTCTGTGTATCTCTTTGGCCCTTGTTTCTTGCTGTCTCTGATCCAGGACCATTCCTGCAAGGCCTTTTCATAGGCTTTCTCACATGAACCACCCGTTCCTTGCCAGTAGAAAGGAATATATAACTCACTCTTTGCAAGCACCAGAGCTGTTACACCCTCAGTGAAGTGTCTCGTATACTCCCATAGACACTGTCACAGCCCACAAGAGTCATTACTGTGTCAAGGCAGGTGCCTGAACCTTTATGGTGTCAGTGGAAACACTATTTTAATGTCAGTGGAATGGCCCTGCACAAGTTCTATTGCCATCAAAAAAAAATAAAGAAAATGAAACTCAAAAAAATAATAATAATTGCAAATAAAAGTAAATGGTAGATTGAATATATATGGATAATCATGAAGCTATATAAAAATATAACTTAGTAAACATATAATATGTTTTTATTCCTTTTTGAAAGTTTTCTTTCTTTAATTTTTTGTTGTAGATGGACATAATACTTCCATTTATTTTTATGTGGTGCTGAGGATCAAACCCAGTGCCTCATACATGCTAGGCAAGTGCTCTAACACTGAGCCATAATCACAGCCCCAAGTTTTTATTCTTGATGCAAATATATTGAGAAAAATAATTAGGGGTTCTTCATACACACACACCATAGGAAGAACCTTTTGAGTGAGAGACAATTAAGTACATATTTCTTACGTTACTTTGAGAGCAAATTGTCAACAGAGAACCTATTCTGTTCTGATAGGCAAATGTTAAGTAAGGAGGAGGAACACTGTAGATGATTTAGCTCTTATTGTGGACTTATATCTTCCTCATTCGCATGATGTTTGAGACCCAAATTATTGTTTAATCATGGTATGAAAGAAGTCATTTGCTTCATATTATTTTACAGCTTCATAAATTGTTTGAAAATGACTTTCATTTAGATTAGCACTGTCTACTGAATGCTTCTTTCCTTTATTTATTTTAGCAGATTGAGCACATTTTTATGAATTTCTAATGTTAAACTAATAATGAAAGTAACAACAACTTCACATTGCATTTTATGTTTACGCAGATAAGTTTTAGAATAAAATCATCCACCTTTACTCTTTAGAGGTATGAGTTGGCAGTTCTACAACTATATAAACATCTTATTGATATTATCAATTTTAACTCCTTTACCTGAGAATACCCATTTCCTGTGAATCATCGAATTTTAATCAAGCCTGTTCTAAGTCAGCAAAGTTCTGATGAGCTCATTTCATTTCCATTAATCTCTAGTTACTCACAGCTCTGCCTCAATTTTAGAATAAAATTCACTGAGATAATGTCTCATATTTATAAATAGAATAGAAATCTATCTATCTATTTATAAAACTTAAAAAGTTCAAAATGTATGGCTTATTTTGAACTTAGATCCTAAAATAAAAACAGCCCCTAGCCATTTTCCTGTGACATTGAAACTACCAATATTTAATTTTTGGATTATATTACACATTGGCTCAGTTTTCTAAGGCATAAGAAAATGGTATCTAGATCTATAGCAATTTGATTTTCTTTCATTTGTAACAATTGAAATGATTCATTTACATTTTCTTTTTAATGTAAGTTAATGTTGGAGGGATGTACACAGAAGTAATAATTGGAAGCTAACATTCAATTTATGTTAACTAGTGCTCCAAAATTGACTTGTTTACTTCATTGTGAAATCTTGAAATGTGACCTCTGGCATTTAATTGACACACAGTGCTCCATCAAATCCTATTAATGATTTTCACATATTATGTAATGAGTGTAGGGAATAAAGAAACAAATAAGCACAATTCCAAATTTTTAATTTCACTGGAGATTGTCATCAAGTAACATTTAAATTTTGTTTTCTCATTGAATAAGTCATCTAGATCATAGGGAAGAATATCAAAAACCTCCACCATTCCTAAAATGCCATCTTTCAAAAAAGTCATCCTCATTTGCCCCAATCCCTTGTCTGCCCTTTAAGACTATTCTTAAAAGCTAGGCACTGTTGCCTCACCATTCTTCCTCAGAAAATGCTTTCTGGCCTAAGAAGCGGAGAAATTAATAGGTTCAATTACTCTGGCCTAAAGAGTACAGAGTCTATTAACGGGCAATTGCAGTCACTTATTTCCAAAGGAAAGCTGCCCATTGCTGCTGAGAATAACCACTAACAAAGCTTTTCAATTCTGGGTTGGAGCTAAAAATGGAGGAAAATAGGTCAGTACAAGAGAAGAAAATAAGAAATGGAGAGGCCAGTGGTGATAGGAGATTGGGGAATGTTGGCTTGGTAACTGCAGAGCCAAAGGGGGAAAAAGAGACCAGAAAGAAGAAGATGCATTGGCAAAACTTCATCATATAAATTACAATAACTTTGTGCCTCAAGCACTTTTCAGTCTCAATTTCTGATGCTGAAACAGAAAATCTGTACTGATTCCAGGCCATGTAAATATAGTTAATCTTTGGAATGATTAATGAGATTGAATCCCATTGAGCTTCTTACTACAGTTCTGAGTTACAGAAGTTTGTTAAGAAAAATCAAGATTCCTGTTCTTTTTTTTTTTTTTTAGTGAAATTCTTTGTATAACATTATACAGAATTGGAATGTATACTTTATACTTATAGAGGATCCAAAATAAATTTTAAAATGTAATAACTCATAGATTTGAAAAATCAGCTGACTGATCCTGATCATGCATAGTTTATACAAATATTCATTCTTTTCATCATTTTGTCACATTTATGGTGAAGTAAGACAATTTATGGAAATAAAGAAGGTTACAGTGTTTGCTTTCGCCCCCAAAGTCCTATTGTGTCAGTAGTGATGTGTTTAAGTTGGCACTAAGCTGTTCCCATTATTGCTAAAATTATGATTTACAAACTATGGAAACAAGTATTCCTACCAAAATTTATACTGAAAAGTATTTTTATAAAAATTATGTGTGCATTTTCCGATAGATCACACATTTTAAAAGCTAAAACACAGTACCAGCAATAAGAAAGTTTGCTCATTTAAAAATTTTGAAAAACAGAAAGCAGCAACTGTTGATAAGTAATTTTTACTTGTCACAGAAAGGATGAATTTTCAGTATATAAATACAATAATTTATTGAAAAAGTATTAATTATTTATTATAAACAAGGATCCAAATTCTGTGTGAAGCACTGAGGTTATAAAGATGAAAAGATTCCCATCTCCAATGATAGGACTAGTTATTATGTTAATTTTTAGTAATGATTTTTAATGTTTTATTGAAGTTGTCTCATCAAATGAGTGACTCAAAAAATTTTAAATTATTATTTTGTATTTTTTTTTAGTTTATTCAACAAGGTACACATGACTTATATCTCCACCTAAGTACTTGTCAAACATAGGAAATGTCTCTTGTGAAAAGTACTTGTTTATAGTGAAAAGACTTTCTCCCATATGTCTGAAACATATTTAAATATAAATAGTTTGGAGACAACCATTTCTGAAATTCTTCTGAGTGTTTCTCAACTAGAAGGCTTTGAAAAACATCAAAGTGTTGTTGCAAAAAGAGCAACTACATTTAGATCCCAAGGTAAAGGAAAATTTAGTTGAATAGACTTCCTTCAAGATTGAAGCAAGTAGAAATCACTTAAAATTATAAACCAGCTGGATGTGGTGACACACGCCCATATTCCCAAAAAATCAAGAAGTTGATGCAGGAGGATGACAAGTTCAAGGCTAGCCTCAGAAATTAGCAAGACCATTACAAAATAAAAAATAAAATAGGTAAGGGGATGGATATCAGTGGTAAAACTCTTAGGGTTCAATTTCCAGTACAAAACAGAAAATGTCAGTAACGATAAGACAAACCTCAAAATTGCATGATAGGTTTTATAAAGCATCCACACAATAAGTTTTCTTTATTTTATTTTAATGAGGAGAAATCTGGTCTAGCATTCCGACAGTCTATAATTCTGACTCAGTCTATAAATGCATTCTTTGTTTAAAAATATGGTTTGTGTTCCAAATGGAAAATTATATTTTAATGATCCTTCTTAACATTGGAAAGACATTTTTTCTTTTTTTGATACTGGAGATTGAACTCAGGGGAACTTGACCACTGAGCCACATCCCCAGCCCTATTTTGTATTTTATATAGAGACAGTGTCTCACTGAGTTGCTAGCGCCTCGCCATTGCTGAGGCTGGCTTTGAACTCGCGATTCTCCTGTCTCAGCCTCCCTAAGTGCTGGGATTACAGGCTTGCGCCACCTCACCCCTCTTGAAAGACGTATTATTCACTAAGAAAAGTTTAAAATATATATATAACAGGTATAAGAGTGTCTTCTGTACTTTATTTTTTAAACTTTAATTCTCTTTGAGAAGATGCCATTGCAACTAAATTATTTAAATTCAGCAAAATCTGTTAAAATGTAAGCTCTTTAGAGAATGTTTAAAATCTGTGAAATTGAATTAGTGGTAGAGATTGATTTTATATACTGATTAAAAGTAGCCTATCTCCTCCAATAAAAATAGAAATAGAGACATTTAAAGGAGACATTTAAAGGAGATAAATATTGCCACTTAGAAATATATCTCCCCTGATTGCTAACAAACACATTATGTTTATGTGATTCAATCCACTTATTGCTCATGTAATCTGTTAAATTGTTGGAGAAGGATTGCTGATCAACTATTTCATGGAGCTGAAATAACTCAAAGGTAAAATAGAAGGAAATGAGAAGTGAGAGGACACTGAGTATCTTAATTTCCTTTTAGAGATACATGTGTTTATAGTTAATGCAAATTCTCTCTTCCTTCCTCGAAGGGCAGGTTTCTGTGGGAAAGGCCTCTATGGTGTGGAATCTAACTGTGTCTACTGTGTGGATTAATGAAAATGTTGAGATAAGAGCAAGCCCTAAGGCTGCAAGGCATAAGCAAGGTTAATCATCACGGCCAACAAAATCAACAACAGCAAACTAAATAAAATGCGTCTTTAAATGTTAGAGTTGTGATGTATTTTCCATATATGTAATGAGACTCATAAATCTCATTGCAAATCAACATAAATAAAGGGAAAACAACTAGTTGAGAAAATACCTTTGAAACTCATAGAAATAATGGTTTCCTTAAATTCAAGAATTTCTTCAATATTGAGGAAAAAAACCACCTTTCTTCCTGGAATATCTAGTACTGGGCAAAAGGGCAAAAATCAAATAAACAGACATTTCACAGAAAACACTTATACACAGGCACATACACAAAGAGGATAAACAAATGTTCACTCACAGCCATTGGGAATTTAATAGAAGTTATTCAAATAATTTAAATAAAGGTAGGCTTAACCAATACATCTATCTCTTAATTATAATTTACTTGTCCCATAAAATCCTGACCCTAAATAAGAAGTAAGGAAATAAAATCCCAATAATTCTAATGAGAAGAAAGGTTTTCTGTCCTCAATCAAAACAGCTAAAGTAGCCCCACAGAAAAATATGTTAATTGAACAACACTTTATAAATAAATAAACATGTATTATAGGTTGGTATAACACAATGGAGGTATACATCTTTCCTCCTCTTCAGGAACAAATGTTTGAGAGTAGTTGGTAAGAGAAGGTGGACAAGAATCATTCTTGGGAAGATTTTTCCTCCTTTGTACTATTTCTTCACCATTCTTTTCTTCTTTTTTGTGGATAATGGGATGTGCTGAATCTAATGAGTCTAGCTCTGAGACTTCCCCTAAATGTAAAGTTACTGCCCTGAACTCTTTTGGAACTAGTACACTTGGGAAGGTGGAAATCATGTATGCACATTATTGACTAAGTAGAGTAAAAGCTGCCATCTCTTCAGCCTCCTTTCTCAGTGAACACACCCACAATCAAATATTTAGGATTATTTGAAGAGAGTGGTGCATAATTCAAATGTTTCTATGTAACATTTTAAACTAGAAACTCTTAATTTGTAACTGTAGTGTCAAAACATCACTATTTCTTATTTGGTGTATTTTGGGTGAAAATATTGACAATAAGAAAAAAAAGCCATTCTGGCACAAACATATGAACTCTATTATTTATATACATAAATATATAATATATATATGCACACAGAATGATCACCAATTACTTACCTAATTTTAAATGTGCTTGTCTTTTTGTTACAGCTCTGAAATTCCCATGTAGTTCCTACTTTTTTCCTAGAAAAATTCTGTTCATCCAACTAAATTTAGATCCTTCCTCATCTCTGAAGGTGGTGAGAAATGATTCTTATATTTCCCTAGAAAAACTCCTGCTCCTCTAAGTAAATTTAGAATAGATTTCTCTCCTAAAATCTTTTCCCATTGAAGGATGTGGTTAGATAAATTTCCTTCTGTCCCTACAGAGTTCTATGTATAAAATTATTTTAAGCATTAATATATTTTGTAGTCTATTGCCCAGTCCAAGTCTTCCTCAGTCCATGCATGTATGCATGCATGCACGTGTAAAGTCTCTGAGCTCCTCAAGTGATGGACATGGGACATTTATGTATTACTGTGCTGCTGTAAGTGCTAAAGCTGTAGATGCTAAACATTGATTAGTCTGAAGCAATTATAAAATAAGAAAAATGATCAAAAGGTGTAATAATGGAAAGTGTTAGAGCACCCATATTATTTTTTTTTAATGTTTATTTTTTGGTTGTAGGTGACAGAATATCTTTATTTTTATTTTTATGTGGAGCACCCATATTACTATTATTACTACTACTATATGTATTTCTTTGTGATAAGTCTACTGATTTACTGGTTAGCTTTTAAATTGTTATTCAGTCTAATATCTCAATAAATTTTCTAGCTTTTCTGTATACTTTCTGAATGCCCATTAACTTACTAAGAAGCCTATCTAAAGATAATAAACACTCAAGTAATTAGTCAAAATAATTACACTATAAAAGAAAGTATAAATATAGTATAAATAAATATTTATACTTATTTGTATTTTTACAAATATATAAAAGAATGGGTATGTATATATAAATGTGTGTATATATGTATATATACACACTATATATATATATATATATATATATATACACACTGTATATATAGTCGTAACATATTCTACTTACATCTTAGTACAACTTCACTTCCTTTTTAACCTTTACCAAGACTCAGGAAGCCATCTTACACCATGTGTTTTAATTCACCAAAAAGAAAACATTGCAATATTTACCCCAGTATCAATATTCTCCAGTTTCTAATGCACATTTAAGTTTTCTTTATTTTAAAATTACTCCTCCATATCTTTTGATATTCTGAATCTCCAAATTAATACAGAATGAATATATTTACTTAAGTAGGTAAAAGACACTTTTCAACTTGACCCAGTGGCACAACAGATTCCCTTCTATGAATGAGAATTTCAAGTATGGCACGGTGAACTACCATGACCCCAAGGTAATGTTATGGACTATGATGTTGTCTCAGTGATATATTGACTTCAGAAATGACACAAGTCTAGTTTGATTATGGCATCCTTTAGCCTGCACCTTCTATATAAGAATGACAGATATTAAGGTTGTAGTGTACCTCCTGCTGTCAAGGCTGATCCTTCCAAGCACAGCAGGTAAGAATTCCCCTTACCTTGGGGGAAAAATGTGTACTTTTACAATTCAATATATTGAAGTAAATTTTTCCCATGGATTTTCTCTCAATATAGGTGCACACACAGACACACACACAGACACACATACATACATATATTCATATTATATAGACATGGATGTTCAAACGTGTTTGTTATGTATTTATAGATGGAATACATGTTTGAGGTAATGTAATTAATAATAATTAGTTTTAAGCATTTTTATTTTCTACAAATTTTTAAGACTAAATTTCTCTTTTGATTTCAAAACCTTATTGAGAACATCTTTAAATGTCATTAGGATTCTTTTGGGTAGCAGTATTTTCAGTTTCCATCACACATCATTCTTAGCACTACATGAAGTATTTTAAGATTGAGCGTCTGGACAAAAAAAACTTGGTGTAGATATACTATCTGTGGACTCTGTGCATTAATCATGCAGGGTTTCTGCCCACCTTGCACAGCATTTTTTCTCACATACTTATCCCTCAGCTAAGCTTAGATTCAGGTTATTATGGAAATATTTGTAATTCATTCATTATAAGACCTAGAATTTTGAGACACAAGCAGAAATGCTTTTTATAGTTTTTCCTCTTTTATTTTTTCTCTTCATTCATCCATGCTGATTCTTGTACTCTTGTACTCTTGAGCACACTACTCCACTTCTGTGGTTATCTGACTGGTTGTTCTTTCCTAAAATGGTTAAGTATCAGATTTCCCAGTTCTTGTTCCTTTCCCAGAACTGTTGAACCAGAACTGACATCTAACTTAACCTTCCTCATGGATTATTGCCAAGAGCCACCTACTTATGATCGGGTATACTATTATAAAGTCCTTTGTTGCTTTCCTCTCTGAATCTATTTTCTCTCATCTTCATTCAGTATTTTCTTGTTAATTCACAGTGGCCCTTTGCCATTTCTCAATATACATGACAAGGGATTTTCTACTTGTTCTTCCCTGTCCTGGAAAGGCTCTCTCAAAACCTCCCATGAATCTCACCATTAAGCACATCCATAAAATGCTAATTAAAATATATATATATATATATATATATATATATACACACATATACATACACACACACACATATATATGTATGAAAGATCTCTAGAGTAGTGGGAAGGAATGGGGGAGGGAAAGGGAAAGAGAAGGGAAAGTACTGGGGACTGAATTAAAGCAAATCATATTCCATGATTTTATAATTATGTCAAAATGAATCCTAATGTTATGCATAACTAAAATAAACCAACTAAAAATAAATTTTAAAACGCTCCCATGACTAATTCCATTTTGTATTTCAGTTCTTTACTAAAATAACACATCTTCAAGTTGACTTTCTCTAATTGTCCTATCTAATGTAGCACCTCTACCATAACATAGAGTCCATCCCCTAAACCAGCAGGTGAGATGTAGGGAAGAGATGATGCTGTAGCTTGAATCCAAAGGTCTTGCAAAAACAGACTAATCTCTGATGAAGACATAAATATATGGTGTAAGGGACAACTCTATTCTGTGAGGAATAAAAATAATCATAAATTTAAAAATTTTCACTATAATTTATTGTACTATAACTAAATTGTAGTCTTTCGTTCATAATCACTAATATTTTGTTACATTTGTTGTGATATCAGCATTTGACATTATAATAAATAGAAACATAAGGAAGAGAAAATATTTCATATTCCTGTTTTAAATTTAATAATATCTATACATAAATCAAGTCATTTATCTCTTTCTTCATCAGCTCTCATCTACAAATTGAATAGGTAAACTAGATCATTTCAGATATTTCTTGAAGATCTGATATCATAAGCTTTTGTATAAGCACAGAATTCTCTCTCAAATTTACTGTCCTTTTTCTATAAAATATGAATACTAATTGTTGTCACTGTTCATCAGCCAAAGACCACCAGAAATATATTTAGCAAAGCTGGATTTTTTACTTGCTATAAGACTGCAATCTCAGAAACCTTGAGTTTCGTTAAAAAGAGGAGTTTTTAGTGTACACTATTTATGTGGTCAAAGCATAAAACTATCAAAACTATCTTATTAACAGACTAACTAATGTAGATTTGAAACAGTAAGTAATTTACCCCTAAATCAAATGGATTTGTTTGGAGTCACTTTTGAATTTTTGTCTAAAAGTAACTGAAATAGTGAATTAAATTATGCTATCAGTCTGTGTTACATTTAGAGTAAGATACTCTTTGATGTAATTATAACTCAGTAGAATATGGTTTTTGTGCCTTAGAATTACAATGCAGATCAATTTGAAGTTTACCCTTATAAAATATCTGCCATAAAAGAAGCTTTTAATTTGTTGTTATAAAATTCTATCTAGACTTGTAGGAAATACTTAATGGTAAAATATGAGTATGACCTATGGTCAAAACTCAGAATTTTACCTATGATGCCTATATGATAAATATCCACAGAAAACAGATATTACTGATTATGTAAAACAATGTAATAGTGAACCAAATAGGATCATACAGCTAAACTGGATTATGATCCTAAAATAGAATGAAAGATATATTCTAAAACATGAAAAACTAGAAAAACTACTGCTATAGTGTTATGAATTACAAAACTCTTATGTATATTTTAGAGGTCCTTTCTCAATTTTTAAATGAAACCAAGGAGACACATGTATTAATTCTAGGAACTTGGAAAGCTGAAGCAGAAGAATCAAAAGTTCAAGGCCAGCCTGGGAAAGTTAGTGAGATCTTGTCTTAAAATATAAATAGATAGATAGATAGATAGATAGATAGATAGATAGATAGATAGATAGAAAGATAGATAGATAAAGAGCCTGGAAATGTAGCTTGTTCTGTATCTACTATAGAACACCCTGGGATTCAATCCCCAGTATTGGAGAAAAAGAAAAAAAAAAAAACTAAATAAATAACACCAGTTAACTAAAAGAAGGAAACAGAAATGATCTTTAATATTCTTTTTTTTTAAATACTTTTTTAGTTGTAGATGGACACAATATATTTATTTATTTATTTATTTATTTAGTTATATGTGGTGCTGAGGATCGAACCCAGTGACACACATGTGAGGCAAGCGCTCTACCACTGAGCCCCAGCCCCAGCCTGATCTTTAATATTCTTATTTTGTTTAATGATATGGTAGGATTAACATCATCAATATTGTATACCAATGTATATATTAGTCTTCTTTATTCATTGTTTTGGGTATGTGTATAATTAGAAAGGACAAAAAGGCAATTTTAATCAACAGTAACCTAAAATCAATATATAGAGCCCAAATATGGGAAGTCTATTGATTCCTGAGGGAATCAAAGGAAAATTTGATAAAGTGGGGAATCTGAGAGTTTGGGACTCTATCAATATATAGAGCCCAAATATGGAAAGTCTTTGATTCCTCAGGGAATCAAAGGAAAATTTGATAAAGTGGGGAATCTGAGAATGTGGGAGTCTTCTTCTTGATATACCAACACTGGTTCTGCTTCTGTTTACTAATTGTCCTATTATAGGCCTCGCGGGTATATGCATATGAGCAAGAGAAGGTTTAGGCTTGCTTTGTCATCCCCAGGGCAGAGCTCTTTGCAGATGGGCCTCTGATAGATATACAGGTTTGCCAGGATGAAGGGTCACTTTGAAAGTCCAGGCCTGGGGAATGTGAATACTGTTCCAACAGTCACCTCATGAATCACTTGATAAAGACAGATGAAGAAGCAATGGTCAGTACAACTTTATAACAGAGACATATCTTATATGCCCTATTATGAAAGGTTAACCTCTGCATGTGTATGTGTCTGTATTTCAGCTTTGAGTTGGCTAAAATAGAAAGCAAATAAAGCAGATCAATAAGTGTACAGATTACTGGGTGTTCCTTCTACACAAATAATTTATCAAAATCCCTAGTTGGATTTCCATAAAATACCATAATAAAATTCCACTGTTGTTGTGGGTAACCTCATCTTTTCTATCCTCAAATCTGCTCGTTTGGTGAGGATGCAGCTATGAAATTCGTTCATAATATTGGCTTCCCTTTTCATGTTATTCCTCTAAAGAAAAAAATGGCTTTCTTCCTAAAAGTAATCAGAACTAATGAGGGAAAATATCATTTTTGAAGAAAAGGCTTTATATTGTGCTTTTTTCGTTTTGCTGCAAGAGATTGTATTGAGTACTAATGTTAGAACAATCTGAGCAAAGAAAGGACAGAGGTTCTTTAATGAGTTATATTTCAAATATTTTAGTTCTATTCTTTACAATTTTTGAAACGTTCTACAAAAAATATTTCAGAAGGCAAATAACTACTTAGCTGTGTTAAACTAAATTATTTGTTAGACTCATTACCTTCCACCTATAATTATGGGAAAACTGAAGCCCTAGTTACAGAGTGGAAGGTTATCTAGTCTTTTGTTTCTATCTAAATAATTTAATAATAAATAACATTCAGAGAATCTGATAACTAACTGAGAAAGTTAGTGCCAGAGGCCGGAGTAGATCTCAGGCATCCTGGCTTTTGATTTTAGGTGTCACTTAACTGTGTTCTTCAACTATTTCCCATCTTCCCCTTACACATGATTTAAAGAACTCTGTCTTCTCTGTTTCACATTACTGAAATGCTGATGTTTGCATTCCAACTAACTTTCAACTCTCATAAAATGAAACTTTTCTTATTCTAGAAGTAAGCTAATAACTACCACATGGAAAATATCATACAACTCACATCTATTCACATTACAAATGCTTTAGGGTTGTTTTCCCATCTTTCCAAAATTGTGTCCTTTTGTCTTGGCTCAGTTCCTGGAATATAACAAAAGCTCAACCCCTGAATACTTTTTAATGCAGTATGCCAATTCAAAGTCAGTTTTATTTATTTTAGAATATGTTATCATACAAATTTAACTCCCATAGAATAGAGATATTGGACTTCATTTTACTTAAATCAAATTAAGACTTTTCCTTCCCCTTTGTGGTCTTGACTAGAGATTATTTTTTAAAAGTAAACCTCGTGAATCTTGTGGTTTATGAGATCAACTGGCTATGATTAAGCAGTAACAAAAACTTGTTTATTGGACTGGGGTTATGGCTCAGTGATGAAGTGCTCACCTTGCATGTATGAAGCAGTGGATTCAATCGTCAGCACCACAAAAAAATGAATAAATAAAATAAAGGTATTGTGTCCATCTACAACTAAAAACTATTAAAAATAAATAAATAAAACTGTTCTATTTATTTTCTAGAAAGAGTAAGCGTAGTTTGATGTAATTTCAAATACTACAAATATTCCTTGATTATTTCACTGAATTTATAATTATACCTGATAATGATGTTAAATTACATATGATCATCCTATAAAACTAATTTCCTCTCTTCAGTCATAGACCATAACAAAAATGCTTATTGTCTATGAAGATGAAAATGTGAGATCACAGATAAATTCTTTCTCTAAAAATGACAATGTTCTACCGCCTCCAAGTATAACATTTTTACATAAAACTTAGTGTAAAACAAACCGTGATTTTGTTTAACTACAGCAAATGATAACTCTACATCCTCAAAAAATATATTTTTAAAGTGCATATATAATTTTATTTAATAATACCTATTGAAATTGCTACACATAATTAGGTTATTAATTTTGGTTAAAAGCTCCTTGCAATAAACAAGACAGTTACATTAAAAATCCATAAATAAATATTCCATAGTGGCTTTAATCCCCACTTATGGAGGTGATTATTATAATATAAGATGCTCATCCTTTAAAAATTCCCAATTTTAATTGAATGAGTTGGTTTAATCTGTTAGTATTCAATGAATTTAACATTCTCTTGATAATTGAATCTTGTTTTAATTCATTTTCTTAAATTTATTTGAAATTTTAATTCAGATCTGAGTAGAGATTACTTAAGAGTCAAACAATAAGGTCTTAATAATATGTATACACATAACTTTAGTATTATTTATATCTTATGTCATTTAACTGTTTTTTTTTTTTTT
>CM053405.1:16717460-16739849 GCA_028644305.1 Xerus rutilus | reverse complement strand
CCAGTATAGAGGAGTCAGTTTAAAATGACTATTGATTAATAACCCACTGCTTGTATTCAGTTGATTGGTAAAGTCCAAGAAATTTTCAATTTTACACATATCCATAGACCTCTGGAAACCTGGGAATTAGTTTTGACTATTTACCATGAGATGGTTTAGCATTCAAAAGGTCCTATGATTTTACATAAGTATGTTAGAAATAAAATTAATTCCTGGGCAAAATGGATGTTTTATTCCAAAATAATTAGATTCAGAACAGTCTATTTTACCAAAGTTCTGTTCATAAAATGCAGACAGTAAGTGTGAAAGTACATAAGTGTGTTCTGAAATTTCTTATGAATAAAAAATTATAAAAAAAAAACTTTGAAGAACATTCTGTACCAACTTCTAGTCTTCAGAAAAAATGATTCATCTCTAAGTTGAAATCTCCTGAATGCCCATTCCATGGTCTCTCTTCTACTCCAAGTGTATTTATAAATTATAGTTTTAAATATAATTGATTTTACAAAATGAACTTATAATTTGTATTCTTCTGCATTTTGATTTGCCATTCAATACAATATTCTCATAATTTATTCACAATGACAAATGTAGTTCAATTTCACACATTTTGCTGATACAGAATTCCATTGTATGTATTAAGGTATTTATTGATCCATTCTCTTTCCTCCTCAATTGATTGTTTGAAATTATAAAAGAAGCTGTTGTATAGGATTTTGTGTGTGTTTGTGTATCTCTCCAAATGCTTTTCTAAAAAATACACAGATAGGCTCTTGTTTGTATGATATCCACATATTTGCATGCATGTTTGTGAAAATCATTCCCTAAGTTGGGTATGCCAATCTATACTCTTGCCACCATTGCTTAGGAGTTCTAATTGTTCTATATCCTTGCTAATATTTGGAAATTAGATGATTGTTTTGGCAGTATGATAGATGTTAAGTTGTACACTCTTATGATTCTCACTTGCAATTCTTGATTAAGCATTTTTCCATAAACTTTACTCATTTGTTTTCCCTTTCTTAATTCACCTACATAGTTTTCATCCATATTTTCAAATTTTATTATTAACCATTTATTGTTAACCATTTCATTTTGGATTTATAAGAATGCTTTATGTCTATTAAATAGTCTTTTATTTTAATGTTTAAAATTTAATGTATTTGACCATTTTCTTTTTTTGTGATCTAAGCATCTAGTTTAGAGAATAATGCATACTTCTAGGACATCAAATATATTATCTTTAAATATTTCTAAAAGTGAATTTTCTTTTATATATGTAGGTATTTCTACATAAAAGTTGTATGTTTTCTCTAATAGGTGGAAGCTAACCCACAATAAGGAGGTAGTAAAGGGAAGAATAGAAGTGTAGTATATTAGACAATGGGGAATTTTGGTATGGGTGGAGTGATAAGAAAAGGAAAAACAATGGAATTAATTTGACATAGTTTTCCCATGTACATATATGAAAACACCACAGTGAATTTCAACACCATGTACCTCATAATGGGACTCTAACTAGAATAATATGTATTCCATGCTTGTAAAATTATATCAAAATGGATTCTGCTGTCACATACAACTAAAAGGAACCAGTAAACAATAAATTTTAAAAATGGGAAGTTTTTACCTTAAGATTTTATTAGAAAGGGTAATTTTAAAACATTTTCACTTATGCTCCATGCCAACTTGTGTCTCTTAGTATGGTGGGATTGGAATAAGTATGCCTATCATCTAACACAGTTTGATGTGTTGACTTTGGGTCTATGATTTGATATCAGAATCTCACACTTGTTTTCAAAGATCCTGTAATATGGTCCCCAGCTTTATCAGTCAGATTTTATCTCTTCATACTCCAGTAGAAATCCTCTCCTCAGTCAGTTCAACTTCACAGAATTCAGCTTTTTCTTCCTGTCCGCACTGTGGATTCATTCTCTTATCTTTCACTTTTTCCTGCAGCAATCCACTACCATCAAGGTATAATTGATCCCTTATCTCTTTTTTGGAATATCATTTAAATGTATTGCTCTCCTCTGCCTCTAAATTCCTTATCAATGTATTTTCTAGGTCATTTAATTTGCCACTTTTGCACATGTGTGCGGTATTTCCCCTCCCCTTTTAGACTGGGAGAAGTTTGAGAAAATATTGCATTCCCTATGATTGATTTACATGATGAGTACTACGTAGATGTTGAAATTAATTGAATTTTTATTGTTATGCACAAGCAGATAAGTACATGGAATTTGAAGTATATCATTTTTCAATAATGCTGTTTTACTCTCCTTTATGCTTTCATACTCTATTCATGATCCAAAGTCTACTCATAAATTTAATAAAATATCTAATAGAATCTTCAATGGAAAAAAAGAAGTGAAATTATCTTGAAAATTAAAAAAATTTTTTTTTTAATTTTAAAAAATTGAAGAGACTGGTAAGTGTTCACATACCACTGTATCACCACCTAATGTTACAATTTTGAAAAAAATATTACTAACACATATAGTTGTTTTAAACTGTTAATGAGCTAAACCTATAGTTCAGTCATAGAGCACTTGTGTAGCATACAGAGCACACTGAATTTGTTCTTCATCACCACAAAAACAGAAACAGTAAATAAATAAACTCTTAACTGTAAGCTATGTGTATGTGTGGTATATTCTTGTGAGAATTAATGTACTCAGTGTATTATATCTTATTATACCTTTTGTTAAATGTATGTGTCAAAAGCCCCAAATATAAAACCAGTCTTCTCCTGACCTATAAATTTTACCTGGCCAAACTATGTAGATATGAAGTTATACATTCACTGGTCCCAAAGTAATACATTCACTAGTCCCCTATTTTAAAAAAGGCACTAAACAATCTAATAATTTTTTCTACTTCAACCAGTTAAAATAGCGCACTTCAAGATACTTATAATGCTCACTAACTTATGTAATATGAGATCCCAGGACTCCTAAAGCTTCCATGATTATGTGGGTTATACAAAACAAAATAGAGAATATTCACATTCAACTAAATCATTAACTCTCACCAATACACTAATTTCTTACATAAACAGTTATAGCACATATATCATACTCTACTATAATGATTAAACCCTTGTGAATGGGATTTATACTTAAATTTTTTATTTAGTAGGTGTTTTACATTAACTTCTCAGTTTATTGTTATCATGATTCTGCTGCTTCAGTTTCTAGGATATGTAATTTTCTTGTGCACATGTATGAAGGCAGCACAGTAAATCACACCATCATGTATATGCACAAGAATGAGGTCTTAACTAGAAATAAGATATATTCCATGCCTGTATAATTATATCAAAATAGATTCAACTGTCATGTGTAAATAAAAAGAGCTAGTAAAGTTTAAAAAGAAAGAAAAAGACAAGGAGAATTGCAGTTATTAGTTTTTATGAAATACATACTAATTCCTTCTTCTGGATTGAATTCATTCATTGTCTCATCTATTTAATATCCTTTAATCTACAACTATATCTTAGACTTTCTTTATTTCTAATTGGGATTGACAATTGTGAAGAATGCAGAAATGGTACTTCATGGACTATCAGAAAATTTGGTTTGTCAAACACTCTCTCAGCCTGGATACACATATTAGATAGGAACATCAGGGAAGTGAAAATGCCATCTTTCTGAGGCCTCAAACCTGGAGGAATGTGGTGCTCATCTGTCTAATTAGTGGTGGTGCTCACTTTAATCCTTCATTAAGATAATCCTTCATTTTCCTACTACTGAGTCAATATTCACCTTTTTAATTAATTAGTGATTCATAGGGAGATTATTTGAGATTACGAAGTATCATGTTTTTAATTACACATTTCATTATACTCTGATTTTATTGTTTAATTTTATGATGTATTGAACATTTATTATTATAATTCTCCAATAAAAAGAACTTTCCCTCTTTTTTGCTTTCTCCCTCCCTCTCTCCCTTTTTTTCTTCCTTCCTTTCTTCCTTCCTTCCTTCCTTCTTTCCTTCCTTCCTCCTTCTTTCCTTCCATCCCTCTTTCCCTCTCCTCTCTTAATTTCTTTCTGCTATGGTTTAGATCTATAAATGTCCCCAGAATATCTCATGTTTTTGAAAGCATGATCCTCAATATAGCAAGGGGAAGTTTTATATCTTAATTATTATTCATTTCTAAATACTGTTCTTTGTTATTTTAATATACCATATTGCATAAGTAGAGGTTACTGAATTTCACTTCATGAATTAACACAGCAAAATTTAGAAATTAAGTAATCACTCATTAATCAGAACAAATGTGATCAAACTTCACTTAAATTTGGAAAATTTATAGCAAGTAGCTTCCCATTTTTGTGAATAGATGGAAGAAAGCACTTAGGGTTCTCTCTTTTAAATTTCTGCTCTTAATTTTGGAGTTAGATCCAACAGATGAATCAAGTTATTCTGTAGAAATTGAGAATATAGTAACTGAACAAACTTTCAGAGATTTCAATGGAAACCGTTTATAAATGTTCAATTATAGTTGGCAATTTCTTATGTGTTTTTAGGAATTCATATTCAGATATTTAATATTTTAGCATAGGTTATCATTATATAACTATTTATATTCAATTGTGCTCACAATTAAATTAAGAGTTAATGACAACTGCTTTTCTTTACATTACTTCATATGCTAACACTGTAATCCAAATTGGAGGATATGAAAGTGATATGTGAATTCATTTATATTTGGATAGTAATAGCTTGTGACCAATTGTGTCATTTGAATCAACTAATATATCACATAAAATATGCTATCTTACCATGTTACATCAGATTTTAGAATTTGTGTGCAGAAAAAGCATGGATCTTGGAGCAAGTCATGATAACTAAACTTCCGTATGGAAAGAAAATTGTTTCACCAGATAATGTAACTATGGTATTAATAAAAGTCATTAACTTTTTATTGAGATAGATTTATTTACAGAAATACCCTGAAGTAAATAGTAAATGATTAATTTATACTCTTACCTTCCTGGAATGGATGTCTGGAGAAGATAATTATGTCAGTTTAACACAACTGATCCTGGTTCTTGGTCTTGATCATTTAACAACCTGAATTCAAATGGTGTGGTCTCGGTTTTCGAGGTTATAGATGATTTCCTTGATATGAAAACTAATGGCATAGCTCTTGGGTCCATTCAAGAAACTGTATTAGAAATATGAATCATTAATACATAGTGACTTATTCACCTGTGTAATTGTTAACAAACAGTGCCATTATATCAAATTATTTAAAGAAAAATTCAAAAGGCAATAGTGTAATACTTTTAAGAAATACTGCCTGGGAATAAAATCTAAAGAGCCATAAATTTTGATGATCAAATTGAATCTTGTTTTAGTAATTGATTATTTAGTAGGAGCTTATTCAATTATTGTTACTCATTCCACATAAGAATAGTGTACTTAAAATGCCTGATTTCCTTTAAATACATATGTCTGAAGAATTTAAGTCAAACACATATATACATGTGTGTGAGTTTTATGCTCTTCCTATAGACATTTAGTTATTCTATGATGTTTTGAATGAGTTTGGACATAAAGTATAATTGGTTGATTCTCAGTTTAACCACCAATGAGCTGTATGACCTAAAAAATTTATTTCAATAAGCATACTATATTTTATCTCTGGTAAATTGAGACATTGAATTTTATAATATAATCTTTTAGTTTTCTTTTTGCCTTTGGTATTTTTATAATGCTACAGGGTGCACATATGCATGTATGTCTGTGTGTGTGTGTGTGTGTGTTAAAAATATTGTAAAGTCTGAAATTCTGTAGAAGATTAAGGCACTATTATCAGTAATGCATACTAAGTTAGGCATAAGATTTTATTCGTATTTTAACAGTTTTGTGAACAGAAAGTACTATTTTTGATTTAATATTATTCCATGTTTTCTTTACAGTTAATTACACATTCAACAAGAGGACTATTTTTCAGCCATTTTGAGTCACCACTAAACATATCAATTAAACTTCTAGAAGAGTTGCTTCTTAGAGTAGTGAATTTGGGGATTGAAAAATTGATTTTCAGGAACTTCCAGAATCAAACAGTAAAATATTTATCAGTTTGCATCTTTAGCATAAAATATGAATAACAAAATATATTTTGTTTCTCAATTTTATAGATTTGGCATAAAACTTATAGAGCACATTTAACTGTTTATATCCGTATGATGGGACTCTAGGAATGTTATGAGCACTCAGATTAGAGCAAGGATATACTCAAAACCAAAAGTATAGAACATGTCAGTACAGTGAGTCTTTACAAATTTTAAAGGAATTTTGATTCAATTTGACAAACACTGTGTATCACTTACTGTTTTAGATAATCCCTTATGTGTAACTACAAAAAGCTTTGCAGGCCATGCCCTGAGAGTGATGTCCTTCATAAAACTTTATAACAATATCCTTTTTCTAGGTAGTTTTAGTTCTAAACTGAAATAAGAAAAATGAGTTGCTTTCAACTAGCTTTTATGAAGATTTAAAAGAAATGACATATGTGAAAAATCTTTTAAATATGAAACAGTATGAGTAAAAAACTCATGGTATAAATCAAGAAGCAGAATACTTCTTCAATCTTCATAAAAAGCTGAGTGTCAATTTGCTGCTCAGGTTTCTTTGTCACCTGGATCTTTGTAAGATGGAGACCTGTGAATGCACACAAGTGACAATTCAGGCATCTTTAAAATATAATTCATTATGAAATGAAATAGAATATTAAGAAGTATGACAATAAACAATATTTAAGGGATAACAAAATGTAGTGAGCTCTATTTGTGAAACAATGTAAGAATAGAAAATAAATCATGGAAGCAACTGATATCTGCATGAATATGGAAAGAATTTTTAAATTTTAATTCCCCACATGGAACAGAATGATCATCCATCAAATGAAAAAAGAAGTGTTGAAAGCTTTCGGTGTGCATTGTGGGACTGTATATTTGTGTTGTACACATATAAGAATCAAATCCTAATTGCATATCTTGTGTACATAGAATTTCACAAAGAGGTTGCACAGTACAATTGTATATAATAAGATCATTTTGAAAATATAGGCTTTTCCTCAGACAAGAATTTATCAGAATATCTAATTTATTAATTTACTTTTTCATTTTTAAAAAAATACCTATTTAATACCTTTTTTAGTTTAGTTTTGTTTTGTTTTGTTTTTGTTAGGTGTCATTTTATTTTTTTTTATTTATTTATTTTTTGTTAGGTGTCATTTTAAACAGTCAGAAAATTCTAACAAAGCAGAAGAAACTACCCTGATGAGCTGAATCTTCTATGTACATTCTATCATTAATCAACAAATTGGATTATATCTGACACTTCTCTTTAGGAATAATGCTTGAAAAGTTTGTGTGATTTGTCACCTTCTCAGAGAGACCACCTGAAAAACTTGTCCAAGTAAAACTGAGCTTATTTAATTTACTGCTGTGAGAGATGTAATTGTTACTTTAGATGTCAGTTTGTCTGGGCCATAATACCCAGCTCTTTAGTCAGACATGTCTGGATGTTGCTCTGAAAATATGTTTTAGATGAAATTGAAATTGAAATCAATAGATCTTGAGTAAAGCTAATTTTTTCCAATAAAGTGGATGGACATCATCCAATCAGTTGAAGACCTTTAGAAAAAGAAGGACCTCCCCTTTTGTAATGAGAATTTGCATGACAGACAAACTTTGGATTAGAAGGGCAGTATCAGCTTTTTCTCTGAGTTTCCACTCTATCAACTTTCGGTGCAGATTTTGAACTTGCCAGGTTCCAAAACTGCATAAGTAAATTTCTTAACATTTTTTTTTCTGTATATTGAAACATATATCCCATAGGTTCTGTTTCTCTGGAGTATCAACTAATACCATGATGAGAGTCTTAAGAGTATCTCCATAAGGAGAAATCAGGGACTGAAATGTATCCACAAGGTTGTGCAGTTCACGGAGATCATTCAGCATGGGTGGAGTTTATGGCATACTGACTGATGAGCTGGTCAAGAAGGGAGTACGGAGGCAAAGTGATGAGTAAGCTTTTAGTCGGGACAAGTAAGTGATTCCAATGGGTTCTAAGTCTTCGAAAAGCAAGTATCTCCTGAGGTCAGCACCTATGTTGCTTAATCATAGTATTGAGTTCCCTCCAAAGTAAGAAAAGAACATGCCTAGAAATGTTAATAACAGGGACAGGACACTCACTTTCAATATAAAGTCTCTATGTGTATACCAGAGATAGAGGGTAGCAGCCAAAGGATGCTTAAATTAAGGCTTTGGAAGAAAAAAAAATATTTGTGGTGACCTCTCTGAAAACAACCTAAGTAGTTTTTTTTTGTTCTGATATCTCAAAACAGTCTAGTTGGTGGCATACCCACTGAAACAGGAGTCAAAATTCTATTTTACCAATTCTAACTCCAATAAATTGTGACTCAGAAGTTGTTTGGTGTCTTTGGGTCTTGAGTTTCTCACCTTTTATATGATGTCCTGTCCAAGATTTTATTCAGTTAATACAATTCTCTACTTTTTTTATCTGTACTAAAAATAGAGAATACATATACTAAGCAATTAATAAGTATAAGCTCTTTAGAGAATGCCTTGAGGTATTGATGATGTAAATGAATATTTGGATAAACTAGTGATTTATAGATTTATCAATAGTTGGTGATTATTTGAAATATTTTGGTTCTCATAGTACATTAATAGGCAAATTTGAACTTTTATTGACCATTTAAAATAAATCAATCTCATAGTATGTTAATATGCAAATTTTAACTTGTATTGACCATTTAAAATCAATCAATCATAGTTTTGCAATTATAAAGATTAATTCATCAACTAGATGAGCAAAACTTTGTAACTTTAAATGATAATATTAAATTCTAGTATTATAGCAAATAGAATTTAGTCTTTGTAAATACTACATACAATTGCCTAATAAGAAAATTCTTATTTTTATGCTAAGAAAATAGAAAGAGACCATGTTCCATCAAGGAAAAAAATAAAAAAACAAAAACAAAAAAATCTTATATATATTTAATAGATGTTAGAGAATGCACAATTAATATTCACTTTTATAGTTTGCAATTTTATGTCTTTATAAATGATTTCTATTTGCTTTTTTATGCTTTTGCAAGAAGAGCCACATGCACATGGAGATTCTTTGCCAGAAAAATCTACAGAAGTTGCCACAATATTTTAAATGGCTCAGAAACAATTTCTGTTATTTCTGCTACATACTATTGTCAATCTAAATAGCATAGATTCTCCAAAGATAAGTTCAATCTGGAATAGCAGAGCATTGCAGTGGGAATTAATATGTCATATTGAACTCTGGACATCTTCAGGGAGACAAAAGACAAAGATTGTAAAGGGTAAAAGTGAGGAGTACACATAAGTTGTTTTGAGACAAGGAGAACAATGTAGGTGCTTATTGCAAGATGTGAGGTCAATTCATTATTGAAGGCTCTCAACACAAATGTTCTTGTACATCAGGCTAGCTGACATTGTGACTAGCAAACATCAGATGAGAAAGTCCATGGCAAAAGATTTAGTCGCAGGCACGTGTGAAGAAGACCTATACATAGGGTCTTCATTATAGTTCTTATCATAGGTAAGTATGTATGAGTACTCTCTTTTTAACCTCCTGACTTGATTTTGAGTTTGACATAATTGATACCATCTTGATATTAACAACTTTTACACTAAATAAATACAACTCTATTAGGTGTGCTATTTACAAAGCATTCATTTAGTAAAATTAAAGTACTTCTCTGCATGTCCTTTACCTTTATAATTCTATGGCATTTACATGGGAGGGAACTCTTGCCACAAGTATCAGCTGCCTTTGCTATCAGTCTCCAGCAGTGGCTCTGTTAATTATCTTGCCATAGTGTCTGAGGCAGATAGCAATCTTTCCTAAAGAGCAGACAGATTTAAAGAGGCAGAATTAATTAAAATTGACTCACACATTCTGTCATGTAGAGGTCTACTGGGAGCCTTTCTTTTCCACCCTTCCCCACTTCATGATGTTGTATTACATGGTGCAGGTGGGAATCCCTCCCTTAGAATACTAATTATGAAGCTTGAATGGGATTATCCACAGTGATTGGCAGTGTAATGCATGAAAGATTTTAAAATTTACTTCATTTAAGGGATTTCATGAGGGACCAATTCTTTCTTCCAACATTTATAAGTTGTTATTGAGAGGAGGACAAAGCCAAAAATCCAAGGTTACTAAGGATTATCAGAAAACTTGCAAATGAATTATACATTTTAATAGTTAATTGTTCAACACTATATGCTTTGAAAAGACATGAGAAGTATTGGAAATAAGGATAACAGAAGTATAAGTATCCATGTCTATTAACAATTTTTTTCTTTTAATAAAAACTTTTGGATAACAGTTTATAAATGAACATGACAAATAGTTAATAAGAATAAAATGAATTGATAATCTTAGAAATCCTTTATGCTATATATAATCAACCATCACCAGTTACTATCAAAAAGTGAAACATTTGATGATGGTGATGCTAGAGATCAAATCCAAGGCCTTCTGCATACTAGGTATGTGCTCTACCACTGAGCTACACCTCCAGACCTATTATATTTAATCAAAACAATAAATGTAATCCTGGACACCATACATTATTTTTGTTTGTTTGCTTTTGTTATCTAGTTTTATTTTTCTCAAGGAAATGTATTAGTTATAATCAATTCTTTGCTGCTGTAACAAAGAAACCCCCTACATTTGAGTAAGCTAAATATTCTCTTTCATGGAATCAATACAATGATTGAACACCATGAATATAATATGAGATTTAAAAGTTCACAGGTTCGTGTACTTGGGCTGGTAGTGTGCCTTACCATCTTCATCTTCGACAAGCAGTTTTTACCTACATATGTAAGAAGAAGAAAAGATACATTGGGGATATCAACCCCAGAAAAGAAAGGCAAACTCCCTTGCTTTAAAAACAGGATCCTAATCTTATAAATACTACTATGTGTTCATATGCCATTGAACATTCACCAGCCAGGTGCTGTGGCCAACCTAACTCCCTGTTGCACTGGTGCAAAGAGTTGATGGATACTAGAAAACAAGAAGCAGCAATAGGGAATGCAAAACTCAATAGGACAGTTAAAATTATCAAGCTGGAAAACTTACAGTCTGAGTTTATGTTATATTTATGAGTTTATGTTATATTTTCACAATTTTATATATTTAAGAACCTTTTTAGAATCAGGAATTTGATATTAACATAAATCATGATTTGGAAAACAAAGTATTCTTGACTTTCTACATACTGAATATAAGGCAACACAACATTGCTGGGCCTAATGTCTAAGACACTAATACCTAAGTTCAAAGTTGAATGATCTTCCAGAAAAATCACATTTAAAGTTTTCTGTACATATTATTTGTATAACCAAAATAGAAAAAAAATGAGTTAGAGATTAAGAAAAAAATCTATAACACTCCTAATTGCTACAGTGCAAAATACGGTCCCTTGTGTAGTCCCTTGTCTCTGTTTCTCCCTGGTGGGGCTCCTCTTTCTCCTGCTCCCACCACAGGTTCACCATCACCGAGGTATGTCCCTAATCAACACAGGACAGTTCCCTGTTCTCCCCACCATCTGCAGTACTCCCCATAGTTTCTGCTTTTGACTATCCACTTGTCTAAATGCCCTTATTCTCTATAATCTCTGTGTGGCCAAAGACATGCTCTAGAATTTTTCTCCTAGTTTCTAGAACAGGATACTATGAATATTCTTGGCAAATACATTAGTGTACCCTCTCTTGACAACTGGAACACAATGTAACGACTTCATTTGTCAAAAATTTTGAAGCATTCAATTTGTTTTCTGGTATTTTTATACAAATACAATTGATTTCAAAACATGGTGTTCACTATTCTGATGTGAAGATGGATGATTGCCAGGTTATTTTGGTCATCCAAATGACTAGGTTATTTGTGTCATCTAAATGACTAATTTGTTTTCAATACTTTTGACTTTGAATAGTCAATCTGAGTGATTACAGGCGAATTAGGCAACAAGAATTTAAGAACTGTTTAATAATAGAGTTCATGTTTATAAAAAGAATTTGATGATGGTAAACATCTGTTCCTTTTTTTCATTAAGTGGGAAAAGATGAGGAAGTAAGGAAATAAGCATAATACTTATAATGTATTCAAGTTAGTTAATAGTCAAGATTTTTATGTTTTAGGTTTTTTTCAACAATGCAAATTATGGAAGATTTTATAAGAATAAAGAGCAGAATAATATTTTTCAATGTTCAAATTTAGAGGATAAAAAACAAAGTAGTCTAATCTGGGCGTAGTGGCACACACCTGTAATCCCAGTGGTTTGGGAGGCTGAGAACCAAGGATCACAAGTTCAAAGCCAGCCTCACTAACTTTTTTATTTATTTTTTTGATACTGGAGATTGAACTCAGGGCCACTTGATTACTGAGCCACTTCCCTAGCCCTATTGCTGAGGCTGGCTTTGAACTCGCGATTCTCCAGTCTCAGCCTCCCTAAGTGCTGGGATTACAGGCGTGCGCCACCGTGCCCGGCTCAGCCTCAGCAACTTAACAAGGCATTAGTAATTCAGGAAGACCCCATCTCTAAATAAACTATAAAAGAGTCTGGGGATGTGGCTCAGTGGTTAAGCAGCCCTGGGTTCAATCCTTAGTACCCAAACAAAACAAAAACAAAACAAAATAGTCTAGAATATTTATCATCTACTCAAACCTACACACACACACACACACACACACACAAATTGAAGCATTCAGTTTGTTTTCTGATATTTTTATACAAATACAATTGATTTCAAAACATGATGTTCATTATTCTGATGTGAAGATGGATGATTGCCATATGGATGTGTACATATGTATATCTTACATATGTTTATGTTCAAAATTTCTTTCTCTTTTCATTTCTTTTGTTTCATTTCTACTCCAATACATGGCAACATACTTCTAATTGAGATTTCAGTTCCTTTTATAACTTTATCCTTCTCCATTTGTATAGCATGTAATGCCAAAAACATATATGCTTTAAGACATACTTAAAATGTTCCAAGGACTTTCTTTTGTATTTAGAATAAAATTCAAACTCCCCCATTTGCTACCTCATTCTTTCACTTAGTATATATCAAACAGATATTTCAGGTACATGGTAACTAAGGGTGCCTCTTCCTGGGTCACTATTTCCCGCTTTCCTCGTTTTCTCCATAGCATTTACAATTATAAAATTTTCATGCATTTAGGTGTGTGTTTCTCTATTACTGTCTTTGTCTGTCTTCTTCCTGGGAACTTGAGTTTCAAGGACAAACGTCTCTCACCTGCTTTCTTCATCACTGATTCATCAGAAACTAAAGTAAATGTGCAGGCCCAGAGATCAGACAGATGGAGCAAATGTGATGTAGAGAGGACCATGAGATGGATGAAATGAGTGAAGGCAAAAGCATAATGAAACTCATTGTTAATGCAGCATCTACACTGTCCAGTTTATTTGAAAGTTTAATTGTTGAAGTCACTCTACTGTTAATAATACAGTACTTGATACATTAAGGAATTTTTTTCCTCTAATGCTCTATACTAGCAAATATTATAAGAATCTCTGTGGGTATCTGAGTGCAAACATTTTCTCTAATGAAACTACCCATGGAGAAAATTTCATAAATCTATGCCTAAAACAATATTAATTTTACCTGCCATGAAGCCAAAGGGAGGGGGAAACAAAAAATAGCAGCTGTTGTAATAATATAATATATTTAGTTTTTAATAGTACTAGATTTTCTACTTTTTTTCCTCCTGAACATCTCTACAGTAAAATGATAGCAATTAGCTTAAACAGTGCAGCATCTGTGAGCTCACTTTGTTTAGTCTTGTAGCTGATTACTCTTCCAACTAAACAGAATGTAGCATCTGCTGGTCAATTATAGAAAGTGATACCCAGATAGATGTTTATTTACCAATACTCCTAAATCTATGTTCATATAATGTTTATTAACATATGTCACTTCATTTTTCCACAAATAATAAATATTCATAGTAGCATCTTTTCATGAAATTCTACAATAAAATATAATCCAAGTTTCACTGTAAACTTTCATAAGACTATTGGATGTGTTTTGCTAGATGGCTGCATACTCAAATCACTTCAGTAAACTCATGTCCTTTACCCTGGCAGCAGATACATTTGATAGGTCAATTGAAAACTTTTGCAAACACTTTTCAAATTGGGAATAGAGAACATAGTTTTCTATGCTATTGCCATTGTCTATTTAAAAAATAATGCTAGCCGGGCGTGGTGGCGCAAGCCTGTAATCCCAGCACTTAGGGAGGCTGAGACAGGAGAATCACGAGTTCAAAGCCAGCCTCAGCAAGGGCGAGGCGCTAAGCAACTCAGTGAGACCCTGTCTCTAAATAAAACACAAAATAGGGCTGGGGATGTGGCTAAGTGGTCGAGTACCCCTGAGTTCAATCTACAGTACCAAAAAATAAAAAATAAATAAAAAATAATGCTAAATAGATAAATATTCTCAAGGTGAAAATCTAAACTTTATTTACACCATTATAAATTGTGGCTAATATAAATTGTGGCTAGAGAATCAATGCTAATTATAAATATGTAAACATGGGCTGGGGTTATGGCACAGTGATAGCGTGCTCGCCTGGCATGCGTGAGGCACTGGGTTCGATCCTCAGCACCACATAAAAATAAAATAAAGATATTCTGTCCGCCTACAACTAAAAAATAAATGTTTAAATAAATAAATAAATATGTAAACATAATCATGAATGTAGAAAACTCTCAACAGTACATTGGAATCATTAAAATACTTTGAGACTAGTACTCAAGGGAAGACAAGACAACAGACTTTGAGACATTGTATGTATTTGTCATAATGTAATAATCTTGTCTTTTGGAATTTCTATTTCACTCCCATATTCTCAAAAAGGGACCTCTGTGTACTCTTAGATAAAAATCTCATTTTATAGAAATTATAGCTCCTCCTATCTTTCTTCAACTTTCATGCATGACTCAAATCTTCCTTTTCCTGCAAGTGAAACCTTTTATTTTTCTCTCCTTCCTTTACTTTTCCCTCTTTTAAATATATTTTTGTCAATTGATTTCTTATCTACTTAATTACTATTCTCAGAACCTCAGTAAATCATTAAATATTCCACTATTTTGAAATCCAATGGTTTATTTTAAATTTTTAGTTGCTATTCCAGAATTATAAACTTCAACATCTTTTTTTTCCCCTACCACTTTATTTTGGTATATATCTATATATGTGCATATATAGATATATATTCATAACATTAAATAGACCAACAAGATTTTAGCTGCCTCAAATATATATATTGAGTTGAGACTTTGTTTCTCAACTGGGAATTCACCTGTTCAGGAGTCAAATGGCTCTTCTTTGGTATCTCACAGGAACTTCACTATTATTTTGTTTATAACCTGATTCATTATCCTGCCTTTAATTCCCAATCTGTTATGAAACCTGAAATCTGTGTCATCAGCATCCCAGCCTGACCCTCTGGCACATTTTAGATATTCCATCATCCACCCTGCCCTGTATTAGTTTGCTCACTATTCCTTCTCCTTCTGATTCAAATTATTTCTTTAAATTCTGGTGCTTCTCTCTTCTATCCTATTATTTGTAATTTTTTGATCCTTTGGTTTTATTCCCATCATTATGATCTTAATTCAGCTGTAATTTCCCTCTACTTGAACTAGGGATAGGGATTTTCCAGTAGATTTGCTGTCCATTGTTCTTAACTGTTCAATCTTACATTTATGACACAAAAATAGATCAAATTACACCCATAGTTTAAGGACTATACACGGCTTGACATAGTACTTATTGCAAAAATTCCAGATTCCTGAATGTGATCATCAGGGCTCTCCATTCTTTGAACCCAGCTTGACTTTTCACTGTGATCTCTTATAGCTCTCAAAGTTCAAGTCCCAAAAGGAGTAGTCCTCCTCTATATTAGTTTCCTATTTTCTGCCAGTAAGAAAAGTCCAGCAATTTTCTGTTTTGTTTTCACAACATAAATTAAATACACCTCCTGTAGTATTTAAACATAATAATACAATATGTGTTTTTATCTAGAGGAAAATTATGCATTAGGTTAAGAAATACTTCCAAGACTTTAAGTGATAAATGTCATGAATTAAAGAACAAGAAGTAGACAATGATTATGAATTAGATAGTTGTGTATGTGTTTATAGAACTCAAAAGTAATGGTACCCAAATATAATGGTACAGTACCCACTATTCGGAGTTGTGTCTATGAATGTAGCAGGATGGAGGGAATCCATTTCTGAATACATGTGAGCTGAACAGGCTGCTTCTCAGTGTCCATTTTTATATTCTTCCGGAATTTAATTTTGCCTTTTTTCCATAAAATAATGACCTTAAGTGTTTTAAGAAAAATAGATAGTGACATAAATATATTATACATTATATATATTTAAAGAACTTTGTCTTTCCCATTGGATTTCCTGGGATAAAACATTTATTCTACTCATGTAAGGAAATTTGATTTTACTTTAAAATGTAAACTATCTTATCTCTCTATATAAACCAGTCATACTTTTAGCACTTGTATTAAAGTCCATGAAAATCATTAAACTGATGACAACTGTGGGAAACATCTAATATTTGAATTATATTTCTTCAGACTTGATCAAAATTTAAAATGGTGCCACACATTGGTAAAGCATTCAGTTGTTATGACAATAAGAATTATCTAACACTAGGGCCATGTGTTTCTTTCTAGACTCATTTCTTACCTAATCTTTTGACATAAAACCCATTTCCAAAAGTGCAGGTGCCTGAGCCTTTATGCTTCTTACCACATTTTCAGTCTCTTCTGGCAAATTACAACGCAAATGTCAGTGTATCCGTTGTCTATTCCAACACATCCACCAGAGTCAAATACTGCACAATTGGGCCACTCTTTGCTGTGGGCTTAAGATCATTGTGACTACACCAAATCAATATCATGCCTTGCTTCCCACAAGTATGCCTCTATCATGAGCCTTCTGAAGTGTATCTGTTTATTTTTGTCTCCCTAATCAGTCAATGTCAAGAGCAGGTATTCTGGCTCCTACATAGGGACTTGTATGAAAACAATCATTTGCAAACATACTCAAGTCTCAATCAGCCCATAACTAAAACATTGAGAGAGATTATTTTTGTTTTTATTTTCCCATTAAAGTGTAATGAACAAGATTTTTAACGAAGAGCTTTAGTGGGAGGCATTTCCAACAGTGCAATTCAACTTAAGATTTCACCACATTATTACCATTTCCACAGTCTTCTAAACTTCTTTGAGATTTTGTTCTTGTGGATATGATACTTGAAATTGAGTCTTTGGTGTACTCTCTACACAGAAGTTGCTTTAGATCTTAAAAGTGTGCTTTCTCTCCCTTTGAATTATAAAAGATAACCCAAATCTTTCATTAAACTGCTGGAAACAGTGCCCAAAAGAAAACAAAATGTGTCTTTATTTTCATTCACACAATATTCTATACTTAGCAGGTCAAGGTTTTGAGGCCCACTTTTATCTTTGTGGTTTCTGTTTTTTGTTTTTTTCCCTTCCATCCCTTGAGTTCTCTCAAACGCTTTTCTTGGGTCCTCATTTCCTGTGCCGACAGTGTGATCTGTGTTTTGGGAGCACTTTGCTGCATGTGGTGTCCCCATTTATGTCCCCATCATCTTCTTTTATACAGAACTACTTCTACTGCTGAAGAGTTTGAGTGCTACATCCTGTATTTCACTTAAAGTACTAGGACGCTACAAATTAGTTTATTCAGTAGTAGTGAGAAAATGGGATTTATACTCATCAGCATATTTTTCCTATTTTTTAAAATTCTTATTTATGTCGTGTTGTTTGGATTTACATACATTTTATTTAAAGACATTTTCAATGTAAAAATTATTTTAACATTTATTTCTTCAAAGCCATCAAAATGACAAGTCTGTTCAACTTGGCTTTTGATCAGTTTCCCCTGAGTGATTAAAACATATTTATGCCTTCATAGGAAACAATTCCTCTGTACTCTAATTTGCTTAGGAGAGATATAATGTTTCCTGCATTATCAAAATAGAAGAATGTGAATAATGTTTAAACATATACTACTTCCAGAGTTACCTATCAATTTATTACTGAATGGTTTTTACAAAATAAAAAGACTAATCAATAAGCATTTATTGGTTCTATTTTAACACAAAGCAAAGTTTAAAAAAATCTAAGAATTATAAATTATTATTTAAGAGAGTTGTGCATTTATTTATTTATTTATTTTTTAAATGTTTTTTTTACTTGTAGATGGACACAAATGTCTATTTTAATAGGTGGTGCTGAGGATCGAACCTAGTGACTCCCGCATGCGAGGCAAGCGCTCTACCACTGAGCTACAATCCCAGCCCTGAGAGTTGTGCATTTATAATGCTCTTATTGAAGATATTTTGAGTTGTAAGCATTCAGTGTGAAATTTTGGTTATAATTTCATTGCATAAAAAAGGGGGAAGAATACTCAAATTGATTATAACATAAACCTTTTTGTACGTTTTCTCGGATTCTAGAAATTGCAAGTTTTAGCTCACAAATAGGGCCTCTCTATAAAAGAAACTTAAAATAAGCATTGGACCATTGATTTTATATACTGATTGTCTAAGTAGCCTGACATTTTGATTTTTACTTATTTTCATCTTTAATATGTTGAAGTACATGTTGCTTTTAAAATTTGAAAACATAGCTGGGCGCGGTGGTACACATCTGTAATCCCAATGTCTCTGGAGACTGAAGCAGGAGGATCATGAGTTCAAAGCCAACTGTCTCTAAATAAAATACGAACTAGGGCTGGGGGTATGGCTTAGTGGTTGAGTGCCCTTGAGTTCAATCCCCAGTACCCCAACCCCCAAAAATGAAAGAAAATTGGAAATATTAAGAGAATAAACAAGCATGCTAGAATGGAAGTAGATGTCAGGAAGAAGAGGTAAAATTGGAGATGCCAAGTGTTTCACTGAGGCAGTTCTGTTCCTGAGTTTGTGTGGTTTTGATTCTCACAGTATTCCTATGCACATCTGCACTGGGGAGGGAGCTGCTGTTTCCAAAACATAATGAATATATGTTTTTGTCTTTCTTTAGTTTGAGGTATAAAAATTCTAATATAAACATCTGAATTATAATTTTCTTCTTTAAGTCTACCATAAAAATTTACAAATATGTTTTCCATATAATTATACAGAATGTTGATTTGATATGCTGTGGTGCTAGATTTGTATGTGTAGCATAAATAACAATTTAGTACATCACAGTGACTTATATTATGAATTAAATGAAAAGCAGACACACATAATACTTATACTTAATAAATTTCAAAATCATTTCCATGTAGTTTTAAATATATTGCATTTCTCTGAAACAGTTGTCATAAACAAATAAATAAATACACATCAGTAAAGTTTACACATTTGTTGATGTTGTTTTTAGTTTACCACATGCAAACAATTAGAATAAAATCCTCACTTGGGCAAAATGTATACCATGTCCATATTTATATTTCATGGCAGATCTTTGTTAAACCAGATGTAAACAAACATCACCAATATGTCATTTTTAACAGGACTCATCAGTAGGAAGGGAAAGTGACCTTCTTTTTCTTTAATTGCTCTTGCTGTTGTGGAGTTTGGGAAAGCGATAATTGGATTCCATCAAATAGACTCCAAAGACCAATTAACAAAAAAGAAGTCATGTAACAGGTCAGCCAGTGTTCAATTAAATGCCTACTTCAGGTGGTACTCAGCTGAGGAAAACCTACCACATACACAAATTGTGTTCCTTCTATGCTCATACACAAATTATACTTTGGAGAAATTAATTACTAAATGCTAAGATATTTTTTCAAATGGCAGATGAACCAATTAAATTTCACACATGGACCGATTATTTAATTTCACTCAGTGTAAATATTTTTGACCTTTTAAATTGCTCTGTCATTATGGGAAAACAGCTAATTGCTAGAATGACAAATTAACCACTGCATTTTAAATTATATAACTGATATTTCTAGGTGAAAGATTTGAATCTGAAAGTACGTCAAATCTTTATAAATTATTTGTCAACACTAATACAATTTTGAAAAACAACACAATGGGATACTTACTTGTAAGTTTATTTGCTTAACATTTTAATTGAGAACTTGGTCCAAGGATGCTAATATTCACCTGTGCATGGCATTCGTGGCATAATTATTTATTGAGCACATCATGTAGCAAAAATAAAGTTTCAAACTAGTATGAGTATAGAAATGTTAATTAAAGGTCAATAATTCCAGAAGAAATCATGATATTCAGAAATATTTAATACCTATATATAGAAGAGTATATCTAGCCAGTATTTAATTACTGAGCATTAACCATGCGCCATGTGTTTCCAAGTTTTGCACACATGTAGATCAGCTTATTTTTACACTCACTGCATCAAAAATATATTGTCATTATCTCCATTTATAGATGATCTGAGCTGTTCCAGAGTCACAGAGGTGTTAGGAGTAAGGATAATTTGTTATGATAGGGTAAGATTTCAATCCATGTATAAAGCACAATCACATTAATAAACAATTTTAATTGTGAGGTTCTTTTGAAAAAAGCAAAAGTTTAATACCTATAAAAGACAGGTAGTCACTTATTTTAAGATTTGAATACAAACAAAACAGTTTTCCATCTCTATAAAATGTCCAAGAGTAGCAAGCCTTTCAAGGTAACACACAACTTATCCTTTTATGTTATAAAAAGCCCTTATAGATGATAAGGAAACATAATTTCTCTGTAAAACAATTGGCCAAAGAATATAAAAATAATGAAAGTTTAATTACCAATGAGAATTAACAAAATTCTAATTAATCAATATTTTAATAGCATATAGTTTTAATATGTTAATAAGAAACATGTCAGGGTTTGCTGATAGGGCTCCTGTCCTAAAACACAGTTTGTCACAGTTGTTGAGTTAATTGGTCATTTTATGTCCCAAATCTTAAAAGAAATAAACTTTTTTCTAAAATTTTGTTTCTACTTTGAAGGAAGTGTTGCAAATACATATCAAATAACAAAATACCTTATAATAGAAACCTAACTTGCTAAACTATGGAATGTGACATATCATATTAAAGAAAGATACTTCAGGCAGTCACAGACTGTTAAGTAAGTACTTGGTTATAGTAAGTGTAAAATAATGTTGGCCATAGAAGATGCTGACTGTTCTAACAGATTTTATGTATTTTTTAATGAGATAAAGATAAAAATTGCTATGCCAGATAAAGGCGTTTTTAAAATGTCTATCTTTAATAAGTTAATATACATTTAATATAGCCAATGTAATGGAGTTAACATTTTAAAGTATGTAACTACTGTGAACAGTAAGTAAAATGATCAGAATAACATTTCATGCATAGTGACCTAGAAGAACTTGTCTTCTCAAGAATCTTAGCTTGCACACACAGTCTCAGAAATGAGAGTTCTAGAGTTGAAACCCCTGCTCAAAGGAGCTCCTGCGTTTAGCATTGAAGGAGGACAGGCATGTCAGGTTGCTTGTGTCATGGTTTGTGTTCAGTTTATCATGTCAGTGCTGCTCCCTTCACCCAAGTATTCTTCCTAACATTTTATGTTTATGATATGTGTTGATCAAGGTTTTCCAGAGAAGTAAAAGCAAAAGGAAGCATGTATATGTATATATGCATGTATATACTTAGAGACAGAGGGAGAAATAGAGATAAGGAATTGGCTCAAATGGTTATGGAAACAGAAATCCTGAGACCTATAGTATGTGTCAGAAGCTACACATTAGGAGACTGGATGGTGCAAATGGACGGTTGAGTCTGAATTCCTGAGCACCTGGAGAGCTGATGGACTAAGTGCCAGGCTGAAGTGTAATGGGCGTAAGACCCAAGAAGAGCTCATGTTTCCATTTGCAAGCAGTCAAGCAAGAGGAAATCTCTTTTGCTTTGGGTATGTGTCAGCCTTTTTTGTTGTATTTAGGCCTTTAATTTATTGGATAAGGTTTCTACATATTGATGATGGCAATTGGCTTTACTCCATCTATGACTCAAATATTTTTGTTATCTAATTAAGGTTTTATTCTTTTTTTCTCAAAAATTGCATTTTAATACATGTTATCAAACATAACAGAAAAAAACAAATTTTCAGAAGCTGTACACACTGTTCACTGAAAACATTTGTTGAGGCAAATAGAAAAAATTGTTACAATCATAATTTTTCTAACTTTGCACAAAATTATAAGCAGATTAAATTCTTCATATTAAACACCTTTATATGCACT
>CM053405.1:16631058-16716960 GCA_028644305.1 Xerus rutilus | reverse complement strand
GGGGAGGACTGGCAGGGAGGAAGAGATGTAGGGTACAGCAGGCAACAATAGCAAGAAAATTACAACCTATGTAAGTGGTAGAAACAGGACTATCTAGTGGCCCTCCAGTATTCGGTTCAGGAGTCCCAATCTACTATATCCCACTGTAGAAGAGGTCTTTGGATTCACAACTGTTGGGGATTAGAGAGTAGGAGGAGTGGGAGAGAAACGAGGGGGGGATTGAGAAAGATGAGAAATAACAGAGAAATAAAGCAAAGAGATTAAACAGTAGAGATATTAGGAGAGAAAGATAAAGGATAAAATGCTAAGTGAGAGTGGAAGAGCATAGAAGATAAACAAATGGGAGGGAGTAGAGAGAGAGGAAAAAGAAAAAAAAAACCCAAACAGACAAACAAACAAGCAAAACAAAACAAACAAACACTCAATATATAAAAACAGTCTCAAAGTGAATAGACAGGTATGTTTCATTTCACCTCCAGTAGGTGGCGTTGTTCGTTGCTTGCTGGACTTACTCGGTTCGTGTTTCGCGTGAGAGTCCCGGCCGGGTCAATCTCTAGTTCTAGTTCTCTGATGAAGCTGTCCGCAGAAGTTTGTACAGAGCTGCTTTCCGATGACCCGCCTCTATTATACTCCCAGAGGCTCGCGGTAGCTGTCTCCAAACTCCTGTTGATTGTGTCTCCGTGGAAGTCCGCTACTTTGTCTGCCCTGGGCTCCGGAGCAGAACTGGTGCGGTCCCGATCTTCCTTTGCAGCGCCGCACTCACTGGCGCAGTCCCCAGTGGCTAACGGCTGGGGTCGTGTGACCACACGAACTTGTACAGAATCTGCGTGTTTGATTGGACCTTGGATCCAATTTTCACGAGTAGACGCAGTTCCTACCCGTGGCGAGTTCTGTGGGGCCGCGGGGGTCGCCGCCGCTCGCTGCCGCGGCTCTCGCGGCCGCGGCTCTCCGTCGCCGCTGCCGCTGGAGACATTCTCCGGTGAGGACCGCCCGCACTGCTTCCACTCAAAAGTGAAATTTTCTGTGCTGATGGCTGTAATCCACTGCCGAAAAGTTGGGTGGAAGAAGTTTTTGAAGCAAAATTTTGGTCTGTAGTTTAGCGAGACTGGAAGGTGCCTCTCCCTACGCCGCCATCTTGCCTCCCTCCAACCGACTTTGGGATTTTAATTGAGATTGCATTGAATCTGTATAGCGCTTTGGGCAGTATGACCATTTTAATAATATTGATTCTGCCTATCCAAAACATGGGAGGTCTTTCCATCTTCTAAGATCTTCCTCAATTTCTTTCTTTAGTGTCTTGTAATTTTCATTGTAGAGGTCTTTCACCACTCTTGTTAGATTGATTCCCAACTATTTTATTTTTTTGGAGGTTATTGTGAATGGAGTAGTTTTCCTGATTTCTCTCTCAGAGGACTCATTGCTGATGTATAGAAATGCATTTGATTTATGCATGTTGATTTTATATCCTGCAACTTTGCTGAATTCATTTATCAGTTCTAGAAGTTTTCTGGTGGAATTTTTTGGATCCTCTAAGTATAGAATCATGTCATCTGCAAATAATGATAGTTTGAGTTCTTTTTTTCCTATTCATATCCCTTTAATTTCTTTCATCTTCCTTAACAAGACTCCAAAAGGACAAGAAATAAAAGCAAGAATCAATAAATGGGATGAACTTAAACTAAAAGCTTCTTCTCAGCAAAAGAAACTATCAATGAGATGAACATAGAGCTTACATTCTGGGAACAAATTTTTGCTACACGCACATCAGATAGAGCACTGATCTCCAGGATATATAAAGAACTCAGAAAACTTAACACCAAAAAAACAAACAATCCAATCAATAAATGGGCTAAGGAGCTGAATAGAAACCTCTCAGAAGAAGATATACAATCAATAAACAAATATATGAAGAAATGTTCAACATCTATAACCATTAGAGAAATGCAAATCAAAACTACTCGCAGATTTCATCTCACCCCAGTCAGAATGGCAGCTATCCAAAATACCAACAACAATAATTGCTGGTGAGGATGTGGTGAAAAAGGCACACTCAAACATTGCTGGTGGGACTGCAAACTGGTGCAACCAATCTAGAAAGCAGTATGGAGATTCCTTTAAAAACTTGGAATGGAACCACCATTTGATCCAGCTCTTCCACTCCTCGGCCTATACCCTAAAGATTTAAAAACAGCATACTACAGTGACACAGCCACTTTAATGCAGCACAATTCACAATTGCAAAACTGTGGAAGCAACCCAGATGCCCTTCAATAGATGAATGGATAAAGAAACTGTGATACATATACACAATGGAATATTATTCAGCAATAAAAGAGAATAAAACTATAGCATTTGCAGGTAAATGGATGGAATTGGAGAACATTATGCTAAGTGAATTAAGCCAATCCCAAAAAACCAAATGCCGAATGTTCTCTCTGATTATTGGATGCTGATACATAAGGAGGGTAGGAATGGGGAACATAGGAGAGTAATTGAGGAATTCTGGATGGGGCAGTGGGGAGGAGGAGGGAGGGAAAAGGGAAGGGGTGTAGTAAAGATGGTTGAATGAGATGGTCATCACTACCCTAGGTGCATGTATGAAGACACAATAGTGTGACTCTATCTGGTTTGCAACCAGAGAAATGGAAACATTGAGCTCTATATATGTACTATGACTTGAAATGCATTTAAATAAATTAATTAAAAAATTTAAAAAAAACAAAAAAACAAAATTCTTTTGAGAAATAAAAAAAATTGAATATGTTAACAATTGCTTAAGAGAAACAGTATTTTTTCAAACACCATATACATGGGAAATCCCATTCTCCATTTGGTACAGAATTAAATAATTCTTAATTCTGAGAATTTTTAATTCTAAGCACAGTGTCATATCACTAAAGTTGTTAGTGAACTTTTCAGGAATATTTAAATGCCAATAGAAGTAAAACTATCATTGTTCTTGCTTATTTTTCAAATAAGAGTTTTGTTTCTTAAATAACATAATCCTCTTAACACTGAAAAAAATTAGAGGATTATAAATAGATGTTCTATTTTTTAAAAGTGGTATTAATACTGACTGTTGTGTAGTATAATTTCAATATGCATTAATATCAAATTGGTCAATAGTAATATGAGTGCTGACGTCTGAAATGAAAATATTTCTACTTGTTGGATCATGTTGCTTTGATTTTCTTAACTCACTTTGTGTCTGAAATAAATTTCTCTTAAACTATTTTTAAATGATCATTAAAAATGTACATAATACAAAATAAAGTTCAATGGTGTGCACTGGAAAAAAAAGAATATGATCCTTTGTTAAGGCTGTTTTTTGTATCCTCTACTTGCTTTGTAAAATACTGTCAGGTTATATGTTTAATATATAAGTGGCAGTTTTTAAGACTATTTCAATCCTTGTGATTTCATATTAATTTATTGCAACATTAATTATCTGCCCTGGTTTCATATCTAGTGTCCATTATGGAGAAATATGAACACCCAGGCTCCCAATATATTTCCATTACTTCACTCTGAGCTATTGTATATCCTGTGACACTTGGTTATCTGTTTATATTTCCTTAATCTGCTAATATCCTTTATTATATATTTTGCTCTGTATCATTTCCTTTCCTTTTAGATTTCTTCATTTTCACAAAGAATTACAAGGGTATGTTCTAAGATAAGGAATATTGATGACTTAAGTTATGAACATACATTTGAGATAAAAACCCTTAATTCTGGCACTGATAGTCTTACTGAAATGAGATTCTCGTGGATAATGCACAATGACCTTAGAGATATTAAGCAAATAATAAATGAAAATAATTGTACCTATAATTTTCAAATATATTATTTTGAGAAAAAAATAAACATGTATGTTTATATGAATATATCTTTGTATGAGGCAATAAACAGATAATTTTAACTAACAAAATTCAAATAGGTACAGCTTTTGTGACCACAAATACAAAACTTTTTACTGAAGTTGCCATCTAGAACAAGCAAATTGAACTACTAATGAAGTAGACTAAAAATTCTCTTATCCTATGTTGAAAAGATTCAGGCAGCTGATTTATTTGTTTCTGCTTGGCTTTCTCCTTTGACAATTCCTAAAACTCAATAGTTTCTGAAGCTACAAGATTACATTACTATTCTGTGTAGGTTAAGCACGAATTCTTACACCCAAAAAGCTGAAGTAAATAACATTATGAATTTTTTTTCAAAAATCAACATATTTGTCTTTAGTAGAAACTTTATTCTGAAAATTATTGCATAGCTCAGTTGTCCACAGCCATTATTATATTTAGGTACACTAGTTGATGTTACTATGTTTTTGATTTTCTTTTCTGAATCTGAACAGCACACAACATTGATGAATAAAAAATTATTTTGAATACCAATATTTACATTAAATGAGCCTAAATACATTTTATTTGCCTTTACTCTAAATTTTAGAGAAAAACTAAATGTGGATCAAATCTTATATTAAATTCTTGAAGTCAAAAGTAGAAGCTTAAGTTATCTGTTAGCTCCTTAAATCAATTTGAGTTCAGTACTTATTAAGAATAAACTTGGCTATGACATTGAGAGTCAAAGTAACACAAATTATAATCATAGAAGTTTATTGTTCTTTCCTGTAACAGTTCAGGATTAGGCAATCCAGTAAAGCTGGTTTGAATTTCAAAACTCTCAGGAACCTGTGTTGCTCATAGTTTGTTGTATTATCTTCCCTGGGTTATAACCAATGATTGATTCATGGTCTAAAGTAGCTCATGTGTGCCACATTTCTAGTGGTCAGAAATTTTACACACAGCCATACCTAAGTGTAAGGGAACTCAACAGTATAGACTGTACTCCAGTTTGACTATCTAATACAGAAACGATGACAACAAAAACATTGCCAAGGAAAAGACTTATAACCATAGAAGCACAACTCTTAGTCTCTGTCATAGGCTCAATGATCCAAATCAGTTTTGCTTAGAATGAATTTTTTTTTAAACTTTACAACTACTCTAGTACAACAGTCATCTGTCAACATGGCATGGGTTTACATTTTTTGATGTGCTACTCATTTTTAACTTAAATGTATTATGTTGAGTGACAGTGGTCTATACATTAATTCTTTGAACTTTGTTGAAAACACTTTGTTCTTACATAAGATTATTTTCCAAGAATATATTCCAAGCATGCAAGAGAATACAGTCTGTAATTATTTGCACAGAAATGCACATAAAATCAAGTTTGTTGATTGTGCATTTATGCTGGCACAAATTTAAATCTATTCAACAATTTTTCTGCTTGATTTTAATATTGCTGAGAAATGGGTTGTGAATAGATTTTTTTATCATCAAGGTGGATCAATTTATTCCTATAAATTTACTATTTTTTAATCTACATATTTTCAGGCTATTTGGCAGGAACATACACACTTAAATTGTCTATGTACTTCTGCCCAATTTTCTGTGAACTTTTCTTCCAATAGAGCTGTTAAATGAAAGACTGTCTATTCTTGGTTATATTCACTTGAATTATCATGTCCCTATTTTCCCCAAATCTCATAGAACTGGCCTACATTTAGGAATTCTCACGTTTGGTCTCATTCCCATTATTCCCATTGCAATGCAGGACTTAGTGGACATACACATTGAATTAATTTTTCCTTGATTGGTCTGAAAATCACCCCATTCATAATTTCCTTTCTGAGCATCACCCTTTGTGTTTGGGTATTGGTTTGGCTCCTGATTCCTTCTGCCAAAGACCTGTCCCTGTCCAGCTTTTGACCAAAAGAAGTCTAACACAAATGAGAGACCTGATGATTGGCAGTTGACCCTGCAGATGCTACTTCTTTATATTGCTTCTTAAGGAGTCTCCTGGACATCTTGAAAACTCAGCTACATGTTTAGCTAACATTTCTAGATGTTTTTATTTTCCTCTCCACTATCTAGGAAATTTTTAGGATAACTGATAATTTTAATATCATAAAGAGAAACCTGGCCAGATTATTTAGCATTTTTGCTACTTTCTGAAAATAGAAAACACTATTCTGAATTTACAGTAACTGGTTATTTATTTATCATACGTATTTCTCTTTGTCTTGTTTCAACCCAAATATCTCTTGTCTATACCTTTGCTGAAGTCTAAATATAAACTCAGTACAGGTTTTGATGTATTTTGTCATCAAATCTAGCACCACACAAGAAGCCTGCCACATATTGGAATATATTTCCACTGCACTCTAACCACTGGCCTGAAAACTGTCATTCTTCCTTTGACCTCATTGTCTTTGCCCATATAGCTGTACCTTTCTCTTCAGGATACTTTTTTAGCTTTTTATTTATTTATTTATTTATTTTAGCCCATCCATTCCTCTCACATATACCTACAGTCTCAAAGTGGTCAATACTTTCTTAAGACAAACTTCTTGAACCTCTCATGTTATCAAATTCCTACTAGAATTTCTCAGCACAACTGCAGAGATATTAAAAGAGACTTGTTTATTTGCATTTATGTGGTTTAGGGAGAGTGCATTTCTTAGTGTACATGTTTGTGTTCAGGTACTGATCCTGCACATGAGAGCTTATTGAAACTTCCAATACTCACCCCAGTGTCTAGCACAGGGTAAACTGGAAATATATATGTTTTATAAATGAAATATTCTGTAAACTATCAATTTAAATGAAAAATTATAGGAATAGGCCTTGTTATTATTTTCCATGTCAATGTTTTTGCTAAGATAGTGATAAGTTCATTTAGAGGAGACTATGTGCTATTGTATTTGGAGAACCACTGATACATCTCACCCTACATTAGGACAGCCTTCATGTCTTTTTGGGAGGGTAGATTTGGTTTTATTGTTTCAATGTTTTGGGGCCACTTAAAAATAAAGGAAGACTAGATTGTTTTTGAGTTGTCTATACTTTCCTGAAATAGCTTTATTTGGAGATGATTTCAGTACCTGCCATAATCAAATGATCAAAAGATATCACTCTGGGTATAAACCAAGGAGGGGATAAATTAATGAAGCTGGAGAATATCATGCTAAGTGAAATAAGCCAATCCTGAAGAACCAAAGGCCAAATGTTATGTCTGATATGTGGATGCAAATGCACATTAAGGCAGGGGGAAGGACTAGGGAAGAATTGGGCTACTGCAAATTAGAGGTGAGTGAAGGGTTGAGAAAGACAGTGGAATAAATTGGACACTATTAACCTATGTGCATATGTGATTACACAACTGGTGTAATTCTGCATCATGTTCAATCAGAAGAATGAGAAGTTATACCCCATTTACGCATGATACATCAAAATGCACTCTACTGTCATGTATAACTAATTATGATTAGTTATAATTAATTAGAATAAAGAAATACAAAAAAGCACAGCCCTCAAAATTAAACAATTTCTAATCTTCAATGATAAGAAATCATACCTTAACATCAAGCATGTGGAACCAGAGGACATAAAATTCAAATAAACCTTCTGATTTTTTATTTTTAAAATGACATGTACATTTGATTTCAGATTTGATCCCAAAGTAAATGAATAAAATCACAACTGTGACATAATGAAAAAACTCACTTTTTAAATAAAAATAGCATTTGATCATTTCCCTGTCAATTCAGTAATATTTTTAAGATGTGATGGTTTTTTTTGTTGATATTGTTTGATTTTTTTCTGTAACAATAAATGTTATTGGTGGTTATTCAAACACTTAAATACATCAGTGTGTTTGCCAATGAACTTAATGTCTATGATGTAGATGGAAGACAATATACAAACTTGACTAAATAATGACATTGGAGAACATGATAGATGTTGAATAAGAGTAAAGTCATAGTTAAAGGTTAACTGCCCTTTCAGTATGAAAATTATTTCATTCCTCTTGATTATGGCACAATGAAAATTACAGAGAAAAATTTACAAAGAAGAACCTAATTTGCACAAATAACCATATTAGCACAGTTAAGGAACATTAACAATTAGATGGTATGTTCAAAATGAAAACAATCCTGCAGAGTTTTAATTGAAGGGATTTATGCATATTTAGTAGGCTTAATATTGTGTCTTCTTGATTTACTCTGCTGTGTGATGTGGGTGGGGTATGATTAGGTTATAATAAGGCCAATTCACAATGGTGCATGCAAAATGAGAGTCCAGATGCATGATAAGTTGGAATGGGACCACCGAAGAGCAATGTAACTGCAGCAGACAAGACATGCCACATCCACATACTTGGATCTAGGAAATATTTTTGAAATGAGCCTGTCTTTTATTTACACTTATTTTCTTAGAAAGAGTATCATGAAAAATTAAAATTGAAATTTTTCTTCCTTTTTTCAGCATAATGGAGAAAAAAGAAAAAATATTTTAAGACAAAATATTAATAAATAAACTAAGACAACAGTTTATCTCTTTTTTTAACACCTGCAAAACACATTTTAAATACCAATAAATTTTGGCCCGATAAATCAAATATGGAAATTGAATGTAATGAAAAGTTATATAGAAAGATGCTCATTGTAGCAACATTTATAGCAGCAATCTACTGAAACAATATTTATGGATGAAGAGCTAACTAAACTATGATAAATTAAATCAGTAACTATATATATATATTAGTTAAACCATATATACGCTCTAATTGAGATATGTAACATTATTCTATTACCCAGAACTTACCTTGGAGAAAAGTCAAAATATTAAATTAAATTTGGAATACAAAGTCAAGTAAGATGAATGACATGAAAATTAACAAAACAATTTATATTATTTACCAAAATATTATTTGTTATATATTTGCTTTATTTTCCTGAACACTTTTTAAAATATCTATTCTATAATAACCCCATTAGTTTTACAGTATGGAATATAAGTTATAAATTGTTAAATTAAACCACAGTACATTTAAAATTACTACACTTTGAAAAATACAAGCATCGATGTACTTTTTATTAAAGATAATCAAGGGAAGCATTGTAAGTCTAAGATGTTTATTATGAATAGAAGCATTTAAGATTATATTATACTGTATAGATATATGAAAATAGATGTTAAAGACCTAGAAATAAATAAGATGAATATCTGTACTTACCAGTGAAAACCTGTTCAGTTATTGCTCTTAGATCTAAGTTGTCTAGACCAGCTGCACTTTATCTGGGAAGTGATTTCATTTCCCAAATCTAACTCAGTGTTTTGAGATAACAATTCTGTAAATTATATTTACTAGCTATCTGAAGCCTCTCCCAAATTAAATGATGTAAATAATATATGTCATCAGATGCTTTATGACAATTGTTCAAAAAAATGCAAGTAAACATAATGTAAATAGCTTTCTATTCACCTTCTTATAGCATTTTGATTGAATATACCATTATGATAGGAAGAAAACCGTGAAGAAATCATAATCATATTTAGTCTTATTAACAAACACATACAAGTAATGATTAAATACCAATGTGGTAAAGTTTATCTTCATTTTTTTTATATTTCCTTGTCCCTTTGTGCATATTAAAATGGAAAAACAGTAATTATGTTCTCTCTTGGTGGCATACATAGTCTTACTTTTTTAGCTGCAATACTTATTGAATCTAAAAAGCACTTTTTTTCCCCAAAAAAACTGTAATACTGGAAATGCTTTAAAGAAGTTGTGTTATGTGTGAAATGCACATGTATGTGAATGGTGTGTGTATGTGTTGCTTTCTTAATGTGACAATATTTCTCCAAAAAGTTTGCTTTGATTTAGTGTTGTGCACTAGAAGCTAAAGAGTTCATATTGCTACCAATTTCCTAAAGAAACTGAAACTAAGGGCTGGATGATGTGATTTTGAATTTGTGATAGAAAGTGCTGCATATGTTTTACTGACCTTGTTAATATCCTTGCTGCTCAACCATTCATTAACTTTGTAGCCCTGAGCAAATGTGTTTAAATTTTATGCATTTTAATTTCTTTTGCTGTTTTGAGGGACTATAAGTTACTGCCTCAAAGAACCAGTGACACACATGCACACACACACACACACACACACACACACACACACAAACACACACACGTACTTCTAGATTCATAATAAAAATATAATTTAAAATGAACTCAGTTAGATTTTGTAATAAGCTAAGGAGAGAACTTACCTCTGTTTCTAACATTATGTTGAATGTACATAGTGTAAGGAAAGTGAAATATTTTAAAATATTTAAACTGTGATAAGTGAGGGAAAACAATAATTATATTGAATGAAGCCAATAATTCAACTCTCCAAAAGGTGAAGATCACAACATGAATACCACTCATGTGATACTATAGATTCAATATCTGCTTTAAAATACTTGAGTTCATACACCTCTAAATAACATAAAGGATATCAATGACCATATCTATTTATTTTCATTATTTTTTCATAATTAATATAGCTTATTCTTGTGAGTTTAGGCAATTAAGGATTTTCTGTAATTATTATTACATATTACAAATATTCCACTGGATTTTTCATGAGCTGCCCTATATACTAATGCTTATTTTTATAAAATGAAACTTAAGATTTACTCTTTCACAGTTCTTGTGCATTAATTTCTTGCTGGAATTTTGTGACTCAAGTGATAAAACTGTAACATGTTATACAGTTAATCTCAGAAACACTTCAAATAATTCTGCTTTAGATGAAAACACATTTGATTGCAAAGAACAGAAGTTCACTTAAGCTGGACTAAGCCAACGCTTAATCACAACCCCACAGGGCTTGTTCAGATACTTCAAGAAAGCAGCAATCTGTAGCTGGGTGTCACTGCCCCCACCACTCTGAACACCTCTTTATTGCTCTCTCAGTGCCTTTGCTCCCTGCTGCTGTCCTTGCCTCTCCACATACAGGAGAGCAGATGAGCACGAAACAAGTCTAAGCTCAGAACGCTTTGTCTGAAATAACTTTTGGAAAGATTGTGAAAATATTTCCAAATTCTTGGGTGGGGACAATCTAAATATCATAAATCAAAACCTGAGTATTGAATGTGAAGACAGCATGTAACAAAGAGAAAATGAGGGTCAACTAGACCTTCTTCCTTTGTTGATAGGACACCTCCCAAAGACAGGAGTCGCTTTATCTTGGACAGTTACTCCAAATATGTCTGCTATATTAATCTGAATTGTTGTCCTAGGGTTCAAATGAAAATAACGTTCATATATGTTAGAATCATTGACTTTATTTCTGTTATGAAGTACAATGAGAATGGCAAAGGGGACATTTGACATAGAAAGCCAGGGCCAATATTTCCTATTAAAATCATATTCTATGTTGTATTTCATTCTCTTTTCTATGATTTTGTCATTTCTCTTTCATAATAATTATTTTGACTTATTGATACACAGCAATAATATTAAATTAACCCTATGAAGAGATATTAGGTTTAAAGAAAGCAGAGTATTCAAAATATTTTGCACATTTTCTACAGTGCTACTTATTTACCATCTGGTTTCACAATTACAGATCTTTGGTTAAACTTTTCACTTAGAGACTCACTTGTCAATAATCAATTTTGATTACTTACTGTGTTTTGTGGAGGGGAAAGCGTTAAGGTATCAAACTGCAAAGATTTTGTACAGAAAAGGAAATTATTAGGACTATCAAGAGAGAATCTACAGAATGGGAGAAATTCTTTGCTAGCTACTCTCTGACAGAGGATTAATACATAGAATATACTAAGAACTCAAAAAACTCTACATGAAAAAACAAATAACCCAATTAATAAATGAGTTAATGAATTAGACACTTCTTGAAAGAAGAAATAAAAAAGCCAACAAACAAATGAAAAAAAATATTCAACACCATTAGCAATTAGGGAAATGCAAATCAAAACTATACCAAGATTTCATCGCATTCCAATCATCAAAGTAGTCATCTAGAATATAAAAAGTAATAAATGCTGAACAGGATATGGAGAAAAAAGGAACGCTTTTGCACTGTTGTGGGATTGTAAATTAGTACAACCACTGTGGAAACCAGTATGAGGCTCCTCAAAAGACTACACATGGAACCACCCTAAGACCCAGCTATGCTATGTCTCAGTATTTACCATTAAGAATTAAAGTCAACTTACTATAGTGATACATGCATACCCGTGTTTATAGCAGCACAATTCACAATAGCAAAACTATGAAACCAGTCTAGATGTCCATCAATGGATGAATGGATTAAAAAATGTGGGTATACATACACAATGGCCTTTTATTCAGCCATAAAGTAAAATTAAATTATGTAATTTGCAGTAAATGAATGGAATTAGAGATCATCATGTTAAGTGAAACAAGTCAAACTAGGAAGGTTGTGTTTTATGTTTTTTCTCACATGTGGATGGAAAAAGGAGGAAAAGGAAACAAAAGATGGAAATGGATTTCATGAAAATCAAAGGGAAATCAGCAAAAGGACCAAAAGGCAAGGAGGGAGGAGGGAAGTGCTGGGGAGTGATATTTGCTGAATTATATGGTTATATTGTATGTATGTACAAACAAACAATAAATCCCATTGTTACATATAACTATAGTGCACAATAAAAATGTGGAAAAAAAGGAAAAAATTCTAAGGTTGTAAAATATTGTTTTAAATAGTTTCCAGTAATAAGAAGTCAACAACTCAGATGAAGGCCATAACAGAAGGAAATGTCACTCGGATGGTAAAGAGTGCTAGTACAAATAAAATTCAGAGAAAAGAGAAATCATGTAAGACTATATTGCTCAGAAAAGGAGAGATGGTATTTCAACTGGGACTTTAGATAGATAAGGATGATTGTGGGATTTAGTAGGAGAAAAGATATCTAAAAACGTGAAGAGATAGCACAGTCTGTTGGTTTGTAGCAGAAAAATATTTTTGACAGGAACAGAGGTGATTTTACACAAACTAAGGAAAGAAAAGTAGAAAAAATGTTAGTAAGGATTTGAGTGTGCAGAGATACATTGTTTTAAATGTCAACTATGTGGGAGTTTATCCTCTGGGAAATCTAGGGGATATGTGTAAGTGAGGGAGCAAAGTATAGAGAACAGAGACAGGATAAAATTCATCTGTGTACCTTGGGAAATGGGATTGAATTAGAGTAGAAGAAATGAGGGGACAAACATTATTCATTGTAAAACAAATTAGATTTTTTCATTTAATGAGGCATTATTACTATTGTAGAAGTAGGCAGTAAGGTTTTTAAGGAAAAATTGAGCAAAATTTGGAACATCACTGGGCAATATTGTGTCAAGGGAACAGGTATCTCACCCAAACTAGATGAGATTTGAAATTCTCCAAAGATTTCTAAAAGTGTGCAAGTTGTTTCCACAAGTAGAGAAAACAGAAAAAGAAAAGTGAAATTTGCTTCTCATTGTTATTAAGCTTAAATTCTGATATGCACTAACACGACAAACTTAGACTGGAAGACATGACAAAGCTAGAGAGAGAAGAGACATTTTCTCTTTCTGCTTAATCCATCCTCAAATGTTTCAGGATATCACATCCTCACCACTATATAAAAGAACAACAAAGTGAGGAGGTAGAAAGTGAGTGAGAGAGAGAGGCGGCAGGGGAGGATGATTTTGAGAGAAAGAGAAAATTTCTTAGGCCATTGTAGTGATCACTGATGTAGAGCATAGATATAAACAAGAGAGAAAACACCAAAGAAAGAGGTAGCTGAGCAGTAAAAGAACTTGATCATAGCAAAGGCAGAATGAGAATCTGGTTGGGGTTGTTAGAATTTGGCTTGCATTATTTGTTTTTATCAGTATAGTCAATCCCCCACATCCTTGAGGTATTATAAGTAATGGCAAGATGATCTAAAGTGTTAGGGAAAATGTGAGTAGATTTCAGAAAATATGGTTCTGAATCTGTAGGAGCAAAACATCTGGACTATTTACATAGATTTTGATATACACAAGGGATCAATCTTCTTGGACTGCCGAGGAATGAGGATGCATGTCTATGAGCAGAGGAGGGAGAACTTCTAACTGCTTCTCCTGTCCCTCATGGATCCAAGCCTTCCCTTAACTGAGAAATAGACCTGAAATTCTTCACATCAACTGGATAGAATGAATGGCTAGTCAAATCATATTCCATACACATAAAGCAGTTACTCTATGGAAAGCACTGGTATAGCAATAACTCATATCCTGTGAAAGATCTTATCATTGTCTTTAGCTATCATTCTAGACACCTCCAGACAACACTGATAAAACAACAACAACAAAATTTACTGTTCTCAATTAGCTTCTGTTAGAGTTCCACAAGGAAAAATAAAAAAGAGGTGATCTCTCTCTCTCTCTCTCTCTCTCTCTCTCTCACCTGCAGGTGCTCTGAGCTACATCCTCAGTTCATTTTTTAAATTTTGAGTCAATGTCTCACTAAGGTGCTGAGGCTGGTTTGAACTTTTGATCCTCCTTTCTCAGTGCTGGTATAATAGGTGTGCACCATGGTGGCCAACTGACAATCTTCTGATTATGTGGTTCTTCATTTGAATGTGCTTACAGGAAAAGAACATTCTGTCCAAATCAAAAGTGTGTATCTTTTATAATGCCTTCTGTTCTTACATTATATTTATACTTGTGAGTTTGATTAACGTGTACTAATTCCCACTTAATAGATCATATGAGTATATCTTAGATAAATGTCTGTGCACTCATCTCAGGAGCAGATACTGGAAAGCATGGAAACAAGCATTGTTTCCTCTAGGCCCTGCTTTGGAGACACTGCATCTTCTCCAGGGGGCCCTACTGTACAACTAGCTGTCATAATTTTAATGCCAAAGTTCAAGTATAATTTAAAAGGACAAAGCCTTTTTAGTGTTTCAGTAGCCAGTGAAACTTAGATAGGGCCTGTGGGAAATTTCTTAACACAAAATTCCATTTTGTAATGAATTGTATTAACATATATTTGTTGGCATTGATTAGAAACAATAGCTCAACACTTATCCTATATGATCCTATATATTGTTTAGCTACAAATTTAAAGATACATATTCAGTTGTTATTAAGCTACTAATGAGCAATATAATATCTAGAAACTAACTTTTAGTGAGCAATATTAGATCTCTTTGATGTTAAAGTATATGTGCACACCAGATGGAAAAATAAGTCTGAATCGCCTCCTTTTGCTGCTCTTTTAGGTTTTTATGCACATGAGGAGAAGTATGTTGCAGAATAAAGTTACAGCTTTTTATTTCTTTCTTCCTCGCATCACTGCTTTAGAGGCAATTCAACAAATTATTTTTCAGATGAGTACACTCATGAATTCTGTTCACAGAATATGGAGCTTAATTTTCTATCTTCACAAGAAGTGCACATCAACAAAGAAATAGAGGTATCATGGCTACAATAATCTGAGAATCATAGGTCATTATTCCTTTTCTCCTCTATTATTTTTGTGTGCTTTTATATTCCCAAAATGGAGAAGTTACATCTAATTGTGCATAGATAAAACTCATCCTCTTTCAGCCACCATAAAGCATGGACCCAAGTTTTTATCCTCAAACTTCCAGAATTCTAAAGATTGCAAAACTCTATTCTTGTGTTTTCCCTTTATCTTTCTCTCTCTGTACACACACACACACACACACACACACACACACACACAAACACATACACACAAACACACACACAATACATCACTTCATCATACTTCTGGGAATTGCACACAGCTAGCTGTATGGCCTTTTAACAACGGGCTCTGTAGGTGAGAATGGCATCAATTAAAACTTCTGTGATTGACATGTTTAGGGAAATTCACCCTGTTAGTCATCCATGAAAAAGGCATGCTTTCATATAAATTTCCCAAAGTATTTTCAGGCGTTAGTGAGTTTCCACAACTAAGTGAGTCCAGGGTTGTCTAAATTGATAAAGCAGCGTTTTCCTAGTAAATGCCTGTGTTTATGTGGACATTAAAGGAACGCGACCTATGTGATAGTTTTCAAACTATAAAGTGAATCCAATTGTATTAACACAGGCTGCCATAACAAAACACCAAAGACTGTTTCACTTTAACAATAGAAATTTATTTTCTACCAATTCTGGAGGCTAGAGGTCAAAAATTAAGGACTGATTTCTGGTGACGTCTTCTTTCTCACTCATAATGGTTACCTGCTCACTGTATCCCCATATGACCTTCTTTGAGAACTTGCAAATGACAGAATCTCTGGAGTTTCTTCTTTTTCTTATAAAGACACCAGTTCTGTTCCACTCTTATGATCTAATTACTGTCTTAAAGGCTCTATCTCCAAATACAGTCATATTGGGGTTTAAGGCTACCACACATGAACTCTGAAGAGGCACAGTTATGTCCATGTCACGGTGCTTTGCCAAAGCTGCTAGAGTGAGTAGTGGGACAGAAGAAAATGTTGCTCCCCAGGATATCCCTCTGTTTCATCTTATATAAAGATTATCTTGCAACGAACATCTCTGCATCAAAGCCTTTTACCTTGTCATCTGAAATCTTCCCTTCTCTACAATTTCATATAATCTGCTTTACCATTTCAAATGAAAAAAAAAAGACTACAATATCATAATGTGACATGAAGTGACAGTTTTTATAATAATGCCCTAAAGAAATTTCCCTGATGAACTGCCATGTGATTCTAACGCTGGTCTAAGAATTCATAGTTTAGATTTAATGAAAAGACATTTTAAAGTCACTTCAGTTTGCATTATAAGGTAGAAATATCTTTTAAAATTATTTTTCTAGAAGGGTACATATTGGTTTGAGTGTCAGAAGACCTGGGTTTGAGAAAGCCTTATCTATTAGCTTAATTATTTCAAAAGAAATAGAATTCTTAGTATTGCAACCTAGCAATACTGAGAAGAATATTCAACAAAATACAGTATGTAAAACTATTTTAAAAACATTTTCATACTATTGAAATGTGTGCTGAAGTATTTACTGGTGTGGGAAAACTTTAGAAGTTTTGCTACAAGGCTACAATTAAAGAGTTTATTATTAAGAAACATGTTAAATTACCTATCAATATGTGAGTGGAAAATACATACTGACCAATATTCTGATACACTTAAAAAGAAAAACAAAGGTGCTCAAATAATATGTTAGTTCATGGAAAGGACTTAATACAAAAATGGCTATTGGCACCAGACAGGGGCCAAGAAGTATTCAAGATAATTCAGAAACTATTCCTGAAAATAAGATACTATTTTTACTTTTACATTAAAGTCAATATGCTAATTTACTTTGTTACAAAGAGGAAGAGATTTGATATTATATCAATTTTTGGTGGAGTTTACAGACAAAATTATTTGCAGAAATATTTATACAATTAAATTCCAACTTAAAAAAAAGTGCTGAAAAAGACTGTTGGATTAAACTTGTTAGTATTACTAACATTATAGGGAATTAGAATAATGAATACACTAATTTAATACATAATGTTGGACTTGAAAGAAGAGGGAAAACGTACCATGAAGTACAAATACATAGGAAGAAAAATATGAAGTATCCCTAGATGTGAGTACAAAAAACTTGAATATGTGAATAACAAGTTTTTAGATTTCATTGTAAAATATATCCAAATTGTCAATTATTGCCAGGTTTAATCTCTAAATCCCCAGTGATGACAATTAAAGTGTCAATAAAAATTATTGCTGTACTTTATTGAAATAATCAATGTGTTTCAAGAAGAAACTAGAATTATTTAATGATGTCAATTTAAATCTATTATAAATAATATTAAAATATATATGTACTGAGAGAGCAGTGAACAGGGAAGTGAAGGAGGTATATTAGGAGTGAAAGAAAGTGTACTTTCTTTGTAAATACAAAATTATTACAGAAGTTGATTTTAAAATGCATTATTTATGTAGTAAACAGAATTAATTGGTTATTTTTAAAAAATATATTATCTCTCTTCAATAATTTAAACAAACAAGTAGAGAACTGAAATTCTTTCATAGTAAAAAAATGATAAGACGCAAGTTCTAGAAGCAATAATGGCATGATAAAAGTTGCATCTCAACAGATGGGGAAGCAGCAGAGTGTTTAGCAGCTATGTTGAATAGTTAATTATTTGGGAATGGTTGTTGGGAAAATTGCATCTTCTTACTTACATAAAATTAACATAAGAATAATTTAAAAGTCCTAGTACAGAAGTGAGACCATATCAACAACCTAATCAAGTATAGGTAATATTTTTATTGAGTTTTAGGATACAAAGGAATTTTCTAAGAAGAAATCTTAGATTGATATTGTAAGGAAAGTACAACTATTCTAAAAAGCAGTTAATTATTTTACATCTACGATTTAATATTATTTTTCACTTACCTGGCAATTCTGATTTTGCCATTTATCCTAGCTGAAAGTATGCATCATATTATTTCAGATTGATAAAGAGCTACATATTTTAAAATAATGGAATAGGTATGACATGAAACAATGGCCAATTATGCAAATACCAAATACTAGTCTAAAAGTATATTTTATAAGAAAACATATTCAAATTTGCATATGCACACATAAAGTAAATATTTTAGAACTTTATTTGAATTTATATTATGTAACTTTAACAAACAAATTTAAATTGGTAAGTTATAACTATAACACATAAAGCATATGACAGCCGAATGGGTAAAATATATGCCTTATGTTTATAATTTATACACATATATATTATACCTATTATGTATGTATACCATTTGAATGAAACAAGTTGAAAATTGGGCTTAAGAAAGGATGGCTTATCAATCATGTTTATATCATTCTTTCTATATTTGTATTCAATTTTTTTCTGAAAAAATGCTAATTTTCAAAGAAAGCATGCAACATAAGTTGTTAATTTATTTAAGAGAGATATGTAAAGTCTCAATCTGAATTTCCTCTTCTACATCCTCTTCTACTTCCTCTTTTATTGGCACCATGATCACTGTGGTGGTCAGGTGACTTTTAGCCCCACTCTAACCCACAGACAACATCCATGGGACGGTAGGGAAGCTGCCTGCTCTTTTTGCTCAGTGCTGCCCACCTCACATATAGCATTGTTATGACCTGTAATAAGGTGACATGTAAGAATTTGAAGAATGGATAAGTAAAGGCAAATAACTTTCCTTGTAACTATCAAATAGAATGTTAAGATACAGCACAAACTTTGAGAAGAAAACAAAACATGTATAGAGTCAAAAAAGGGAAACTGTGTAGTATTTCATGGAAATTCAGATCTCAAGCCCATTTTAATTTAAAACCTGTTGTGGTATATCTCTTATTAATCTTGAGAACTAAGAAAGAACATTGGAAATGAAAAAAATATATAAAGAACAAAATGCAACAATTTATTCTAGGAAAAAGTGATAAGAATAGTAATAATTTTTAATAAAACTCTGCAAATATATTGTGAACATGCAGAGGAAACAGTAATTGCTAGAAACTTCCGAGGATTAAAAAAAAAAGATTCCTTTGCCTTTTACATAATTTGCCCAGATCACTGTGTTCAAAGAATACTGTCATCAATGTGTGAGGCCTATGGAAAAAATCAAGTAATGAAATTTTCAATATATCTTTTATTAGTATATTAGAGCTATACATTCTTTAGAATTCATTTTCACATATTCATAAATGCATATAACATAATTTGCTCCATTTCAATCTGCAGCACTAATCCCTTTTTCCCTTTCCCTCTCCCTGATCCATTCCCCTATTCTGTTGGTCTTTTCTATTAATCTACTTTTTAATTGGCATTATAGTTACATATAAAAGTGAAATTCACTGTGATATATTCATACATGCACACAGCATATTTTGGACATTTTATTCTGCACCTCCTGCCCTTTCCCAATCCTCTTCCTTTTCACTAGAGACCCTTCCTCTACTCCATTTCTCTTCTTTATATTTTCATGAGAGTACCCCCATTTGCAAATTTCTTATTTCTCTCTAGCTTCTACATATTAGAGAAAATATTGGACTCTTGGTTTTCTGAGTTTGGCTTATTTCACTAAATATGATGTTCTCCAGTTCCATCTACTTATCAGCAAATGAGATAATTTCATTTTTCTTCATAGCTGAGTAAAACTCCATTATGTATTAACTACATAGTCTTTATCCAATTTTCTATTGAGGATCACCTAAGTTGTCTCCATAACTTGGCTATTGTGAATTTTGCAACTATAAATATCGATATGAATGTATCACTATAGAATGCTGATTTTAGATCTTTTGGATAAACACAAAGGATTGGGATAGCTGAGCCATATAGGGGGTCTATTCCTGGTTTTTTGAGGTATCTCTGTACTGCTTTTCAAACTGATTGTACTAGTTTGCAGTCTTAACCAATGAATGAGTGTGCATGTTTCTCCACATCTTCACCAGCATTCATTGCTATTTTATTCTTTATGGTTGCCTTTCTAACTAAACTAAGATCATATCTCAGTGTAGTTTTAATTTGCATTTCCCTGCTTGCTAAGAATGTTGAACGCTAATTTATAAATGTTTTGACTATTCATTTCTTCTTTTGAGAAATGTTCATCTAGTTCATTTGCTTGTTGATTGATTGAGTTATAATTATTACTTTTTGGTGTTAATTTTTTGAATTACATATATTCTGGGTGTTAATCTCATGTCTGAGGAGTATCTTGAAAAGATTTTCTCCTGTAGTCTCTCTCTTCATAGTCTTATTTCCTTTGCTGTGCAGAAGCTTAATTTGCATCTATCCCACTTGATTAATTCTTGGTTTTATTTCTTGAGCTTTGGGTGCCTTGTTAAGGAAATTGATGTATTGCCTTTAGGTTTTCTTCTATAAATCACAGTGTTTCTGGTCTAATTCTAAGGACTTTGATAAACTTGAGTTGATTTTTGTGCAAGGTGAGAAATGATCATCTAATTTCATTCTTCTACATATAGCTATCCAGTGAAAATTGCTAAAATTGTTTTAAAATGCTCTTTTCTCCATTTTTTATTTTTGGAAACTTTGTCAAGGATTATATGACTGAATATGAGTGTGTTTATCTTTGCGTCTTCTATTATATTCCACTAATCTTCATATCTGTCTTGATATCAGTACTATGCTATTTTTGTTACTGTAACTGGAATATAATTTGAGATCAAGTATTGTGATGTCACTGACATCACTGTTATTGTGCAGTATTCCTTTGGTTATTCTGGGTCTTTAAATTTTCCATATATATTTTAAGAGTTTTTGTTTTCCTACTTCCATGAGGAATGTCATTTGTATTTTCATGGGGATTGCAAGGAATGTGTATATCACTTTTATTAATATGGCCATTTTGACTACATTAATTCTGTCTACTCAAGAACATATACTAAAACCTTCTTCAATTTCTTTCTTTAGTCTTCCATAATTTTCACTGTAGAGATCTTTTAACTCCTTGGTTAGAGTTCTTCTCAGGTATTTTCTTTTTATTTTTTGTTTTTGAGGCTATCATATACAGAATTTTTTTTCCCTGATTTCTTACTCAGCAGATCCATCATTGTAGCTTAGGGAAATCTATTGATTTTTGTATAATCTTATATTGTACTTTCCTGTATTTTTTATCAGTTGTAGAATATTTTTGGATCTTCGGAGAATAGGATTATTTCATCAGCAGAGATAAATTGACTTTTTATTTTCATATTTGTATCATTTGAATTTCCTTCTCTTGCTTTATTGTTCTGGCTAGAGTTTCAAGAACTATATGGGAATGGTGCATGTGGACATTCTTATCTTGTTCTTGATTTTAGAGAAAATGCTTTTAGTTTTTTTTGTTTGTTTGTTTTGTTTTTCCATTCAATATGATGTTGGCTTTCAGTTTGCCTTTATGATGTTTAGACAAGTTCCCTCTGTCCTTAATGTCTTCAGTGTTTTTAACATGAATGCGTACTGGATTTTGTCAAAGGTCTTCTCTGCATTTTCTGAGATGATCATGTGGGTTTTGTCCTAAATTCTATTTACATGATGAGTTACATTTATCAATTTGTATATTTTGAACCAAACAACCTTGTATCCTGCTGTGAAACTTGATCATGATGTACACGATTATTGATGTGTTTTTGAATGTAGATTGCTAATGTTTTTAAGAATTTTTTTTTGTTAATCTTCACTAGATATATTGGTTTACAGTTTCTTTACCTTGTATGCCTTTATTTGTTTTTGATATAAGGATGACACTAGCTTCATAGAATGAATTTAAAAGTGCTCCCTACCTTTCTATTTCATGAAATTATTTGGCGATAATTGACACTAGTTTTTCTTTAATGGTCTGGTAGAACTGAGCTGAGAACCCAACTGGTCTGGGACTTTCCTTTTTTGGAAGACTTTTTATTGTTGCTTTAATCTCATTGTTTAACACTGGTCGATTTAGGTTTTCTATATCATCTTAGTTAAATTTGGATAGGTAGTATGTGTTCCGAAATTTGTCAATATCTTCTTAATTTCCATTTTACTGGAATATAATTTTTTCAAAATAATCCCCATTGATTCTCCAGATTTCAGCAATGTCTGTGGTGATATCTCTTTTTTCATCTCTAATTTTGTTGATTTGGGTTTCCTCTCTTTATTTTGGTTAGTTTGGCTATTTATCAAACTACTTATATTTTTGAAGAACCAAATCTTTGTTGCATTGATACTTTACATATTTTATTCTCATTTTTATCAATTTCAGCTCTGATCTTAATTATTTCTTTTCTTCTACTGGTTTTGTAATTAGTTTCTTATTACTTCTCTAGGAACCTTGAGATAAAACATTAGATAATTTAGAAATATTATTATTTCTATTTTTTGTAAATGTGGTTATCCAATTATAAACTTTCCTCTTAAAACTGCCTTTACAGTCTTCCAGAGTTTTTGATATGTGTGTGCCACTCCCCTCTTTCTCTTGGTTTCTAAGAATAATTTTTTATTTCTCCTAATTTCTTCCATGATTCATTGCTCATTCAAAAGTGCATTCTTCCATTACCATGTGTTAAAATGGTTTTCTAATCTTCTTATTGATTTTTAATTTCACTTCACTATAATCTTATAAAATGCAAGAATTAATTTAGTTTTTTATATTATCTAAGACTTTGGTGTCCTAAAATATAGTCTGTTTTGGATAAAATTCCATGTACACCTGAAAAGAAAGAGAATTCAGTGGTTGGTGGATTAAATATTCTATATATGTGTAATAATACTTATTATATGCCATGATTATTTATCTATTTGTTAGAGATGTATTTTGAAATTTTTCAGTATTATTGTATTAGAGTCCGTCTATGACTTTATGTCAAGTAGTGTTTGTTTCAGGTAAGAAAGTATACCAACATTTGGGGCATAAGTAGTTACAATTATTATAGCATCTTGTTGTATGGACCAATAAACCAGTATGAAGTGACCTTCCAATTAGAAGACACACACTGAAAACTTTTATTAAAAAATATAAGACAATCATATGTTATTTTAAAAAGACTCACCTTTTTGTTAAATACATTTAAGGCGAAAGGATGCTTTTTTGTCTCCATTTGCATGGAATAATTATTCTCATATCTGTCAAAGCATACTTTATACCAAGATTAATCAGAAGAAACTAATTGAATTTTAAAACCTTCTGGAAGAACACTTAGAGAGTCATAAATTTTTGCTTCTGAGCAAAAGCTGGTATATAAAATAAAATCCATTTGTTACATTCGATGTTTATTTTTTTCTTCCAAATGGTTTTAATATCTTATATCTAAGGTTCCACTTCATTATGATAATCCCTCAAGTGATGAGAATGAATTTTAAAAACTTATCTATTAAAAAGGCCTAAGAATCTGTAAGTGAAGAAGCTGTATAGGCAAATAGCTGAAATGCCCTGCAAAGAATGATGTGACATTGTGAGAGGAAACAAAAAGAGAGAAAGAAGCATTTCTTTTCTTTTTTCTGCATCACTTTTTTTGTCATTTCCCACTCTGCCATTCCAGTTGTAGCTTCTGGTACCATTTAATGACAACTTACAATGGTTCAGGAACTGTGATAATTTTGAACAGAAAGATGATAGTCAGTGCTTGTGCCAGGGAAGGCCTGTGGGGAAAGAGATGCTTCACGTTGCCTTTAAGGAAAAAGTGAATCACAGAAGATTGCAAATGACTTCTACTGGAGGCACTCTCAGTCCAGAAGATGGTGCTTACAAAAACTCTAAGACCTAAAAAGCAGTAACTTTTCTAAGAAGGATCTGTGAATCCTGATTGTACTCTTTTTAAAGGGAATCATTACATTAGAAGTTTAAAATGTGTTTTTTAAACTTAATTATTTTAATTAAGTATTATAACACAATCTTTACAGTAGTAATTCAGTATTCAAAAAGTTAAGATCACACTGATAGTAAATGGCAGAGCCTGGTTCAAGTTCAAAGTCTAGTTCAAAGGATTTCCCCAACTTACCAAATCACAGCTGCTATGAAAAATACATCATCACTATTGAGGATAGGCTTCTCATCATATCTTCATGTAAAGATATGAATGAATGATCAGCTAGATAATGTTACTGAAAGTTAATGTAGTATCCAGTCTAGTGAACAGGAACTAAACAACTTGGGTTAATAAAAAAAAAAGGAATGCCTAATTGAAGCATAAGTTTTTCCTGTTATATGCAAGAAATGCATATATGATTTTTTGTTTGCATTTAAAATGTTATGTGTTCAGGTACTAATCGTGACTTTAAAACATTTCATGGCTGTGTTGAATTTCTTACAAGTTAAAAATGAGCAATTTCTAAGGAGGAAAGCAATACAAAATAACCTAAGTCAAAATTCAACAAAATAAATGACTAATAAAAAAGGAAGAAAATCTGGGGCTGGGATTGTAGCTCAGCAGTAGAGCGCTTGCCTCGCATGCTTGAGGCCCTGGGTTCGATCCTCAGCACCACATACAAAAGCAATAAAATAAAGACATTGTGTCCATCTACAACTAGAAAAAAATTTTTTTAAAAAAGGAAGAAAATCTAATTCAATTATAAGAAGTTCTAAGAAGATAAAATATCCTGCTATGGTGAAGTGAAACCCACTGCAATGATTGGTTCATCTGTGGTGCAGATATAGTCTGGGCATCTCAATCTGAGACTCCGAACATGGTGTTCCATGGGGAACCAGGAGATGGTGCATAATCATCAAATTATCTATCCAGGTAATGATTTCTAATCAGAAATTAGATGTTAAAATATCAGTCTTAAAGATATATATGACAATCAGGGGGATTAAGTCATTTGCCCAAATAGCAACAAAGACATGGTTTTTCTTCTCTTTCAAAAATGTTGTCAGATGGTGTATCTTTGGAATCAGCCTATTTCTTTTCTCCTCCCACTCTTTCTTCATATGAGGAATCCTTCTTCTATCCCTTACTTTATATGCTTGTTGTCATATGAAATACCTGAGGTAAAATAGTGTCCTCTGTAGCTGAAGAAGGAAGGTTTAAATTGAGTAAGGGAATCCATAAAAGGCTTAATTTAATGAAATACTTGCAAACAATTAAAGTTTTTCAATTGTACAATTGGCTTCTTAAAATTATTGTGAATGCCTTTTCATCTGACGTGTACAATAAACCCTGGATGGTCACTGAAAATTATCCTACTAGACATTGTGAGCAAATAATGCTTAAGGTCAGTAAGGATTACTATTTTATTTTATAACATAGTTATCAGAATAATTTAGTAAATTCACTATAGCCAAGAAAAACAAGGAACAAAATGTTTTATGGTCCATAAGGTGGTTTTATAAGATAAACTAATTTAGATTAATATAGTATTTTGCTACTTCTTCATACTTCATTTCTGGAAGCCTTCTCATTACAGACACAGGAAATTCACATTCTAGTCATATTTATTTTCCTTTATTTCAGTCTTCATTCAGGAAAGTAATTCCTCCTTTTCCATAGATGTCTAAATCTAACTCATCATTTAAGAACCATCTGCAATACTATCTTCTATATAAAATTTATCTTGCTAAATTCAAATTAGAAATAAAGAATTTCTTTCTTTTGAGTATTTCTGTAGTTAAATTATAGGCTTTCTTAAAATCAACTTTATTATAATTATTCCATTAATCTTTTCTACCATGAGGTTTTTTGTTTTTGTTTTTGTACCAAGGATTGAACCCAGAGGTGCCTAAGCACTGAGTGATATTCCCAGCACTTCCTTTATTTAGAGACAGAGTCTCAATGAGTGGCTTAAGGTCTCACTAAGTTGCTGAGGGTGATTTTGAACTCCTAGTCCTCCTGCCTCAGCTTCCTGAGCCATTAAGATTACAGGTGTGTGCCACTGCACCGAGCCCTACCATGAGATATGAAGAATCAGTACCATGTTGAAATTATGCAAAACACCAAACTTTATACTTCCAACCTAGTTGCTTTTCCATGAATATATATTTTTTCTAATTAATTGACTGTATATTAAGAAATAAACTAAAATCATTATTGTGTCCTTAACTTGATACATATCTTTTATTCCAGTCATTATAAGCTTTTTTTTTTAGGGCAAAGTTCTTAAAATTTATGTAAATAAAAACTTTAGAATCTAACAATATGAATAGATTCTTTTCCATTTATTTTCACTCAATGTGGAGAAACATCTTCTTATTTTAAATCACTTTTAATTTGCTATTTGCAATTTTTTCAATGTAAGTTTGGCAAAGAGCTCAACTGTGTACTCAAATACTGTGTACCTAATTCATTTATGTTATCATTGTAATGGTTCAAAGAACAATATTTTTCCAGTTACATCAATTATAATGTGACACGCATAGTTCTGCTCTTAACTGAGGACCAAAGATACTAGAGCTGTGTGAGTATAGCTTAAACCCAACATCCTCAATCACATTATTCCTCACCCATGTATTCTCTTTGCATTTATTCCATAAGCTCACACAGATTTTCTGTAATTTCAAGTCTGAAACCAGGACATGGTGCACATTCTCTTAGAAAATGGTGAATATTCTGGAGAGAAGACATGCGTGCCTGGTAGAGACTAAAATGCTATAGTGTCTATGGTGCTAAAATAATTACACAGATCTTTTAAAAACCTTCCCTTTTCTTAACACTTCTCTTTTTAGTTCAGCTGTGAATATTTTTTTCACAGCTCTAGTTACAAAGCACACTGTATTATTGCACTTTTAAATCAATCATTTAACACCTGTTCAAAAGTAAATAAACATAATTTGGTGGTTCTGATATCATCCCATTACCCTTCTCTTCATTGATTCAAGAGTAAGATTCTTAATCACCATCCAGTTCTAATTCAAGTGCCAAGAACCATACAAATATAACATTTTAATAATTAATAACATACAGCATTATGCCTCTTGATAATTTTGTGTTTATATTTTTAGATTTAAATAAGTTATGCAATAGCCCATCATTTGGCACTCATGTTTCATCCAATGCAGTAAGAAAATATTCTTACACTTGCTTTTCTTGAGAAGTTCCCTTTCGATGAGATAATTACACATGCATCTGACTTGCAGTGATAAGAAAAACACTCAGGTTCCAGATGGTGCTGCTGGTTATTGAGAAAAGGAATATAATATAATGTTCCATCATTGCAAGATCTACTATTAGTCAATGAATCTAAAAATCTGTACTAAGTAAATTCAAAGTAGGAAAGAGAGGTCCCTGGCTCAAACAATCCATTATTATTTTATTTTAAATTACTAAGAATAATTTGAATATGCATATAATTCTATAATTATTCTACATTATTCCTTATTATTGTATACATAGGATTTATGGAATTTTTGTCATGTTTAAAATAATCATTGCTCTGACATGTCCAAATAACAGTTTAATTCTGAATTCTCCCAGCTTTCCTCAACTTGGAATTAAATTGTGACCACAAAACATGTTTATTTAGTGTTTTACATCTTGACTTCATCTCCATTGACACTATCTCATTTAAATCTCTTGAGCTTCCTGAGAGCTACTTGATACTCTCATACAATAAAATGAGAATGAATATAGGACAAAACAATCCAGTCATGGTCACATGGGTGGGAAAATGCAAAGGCAGTGCATAAACCTAACAATATGTTCCCTATATTTTCTATTGCCATAGAATTTCCCTGATTTGCAGAACTGCAATTTCATGGTATCTTTCAAAAATAGGCAATATCCTACAGAACATATGAAACTTCTCAAATCTGTGAAAGAGTGTTTTTGTCTGTTGACAACTTTCTTTACATTTGTTTTTCTTTCCAACATCATAATTTGTAATAAACAACTATTTTCCTACACATAGTCTCTTCATATTGTAAAAAGGGCATTTCCATTTAGGGGCCTTTAATATGCAGATGGATAAATGTCAGTCCAGTATTATTAAGCAGCATTAAAATATTTGTGGTGGAATTTACGGTAATATATATGTCTTTACATAAGGCAATGTAGATCCATTAAAGAATGGCATTATTTTATCATTCTTACTTTTAAGAATGAGTTACTTTAGATATTTAAGTGGTAGTTAAGTGTGCGATTACCTTGAGACAGCTATTTTGCAGGTGGGAATATGGAAAGAGAGCACTTTTAACAATTGAAAGCTTTCTTTGACAGCAACTGGTATAGACATAAGATATAAGGCATAGAGGGAAATAGGTTATAGTAACCAATAGAGAACTGTTAAGAGCTAGAATGCAAATACCACGTGAGAAGCATGATGCTACACATTACATGTTGTGGAATTCAATCCTGAAAATAACTCAGTCAATGAGGCAGTTTTATCCATGCTCCCATCCTACTAAAGACAAGACTGAGGCTTAGAAGTGGCAAGTATATTATTTAGTATTAAACATTAACAATCTGTACTCTTCAACAAATAGTGTCAGGAAAACTGTATATCACAATGTAAAATATTAAGTTAGGCTTATTCCTCATAATATTTAAAACTAAATAACTAAAAAATGGATTATATACATAAATTAAGAGTAAAACAAAAAAATTATTAGAAGAAAACAGGAGTGCAGTTTCATGACCTTGGATTAAACACAGACATTTTGGATATAATATCAAATGAAGAAATAATAAAAGAAAATTTTGAGAAATTAAACATTATGAAAATCTAAAGTGTGCATCAAAGGACACCGTCAATACAGTAAAAATACAATCTCCAATATGGGAGAAAATATACAATAATGAATATGCATCTAGAAAATAAATAATATCCTTACAACTCAATACTAAAATATAAAGTAATATGATAATAATAATAATATGAATAAATATTTCTCCAAAGAATGCTACAAATGCCCAATATATACATGAAAAAAGTACTCCACATAATTAATCATTACCAAATGAAAACCACAATATAGACCACTTCACCTCACTAGGGTTGCTCTGATCAAAAGCAAAAGCAATGAAGGGAACAGAGAGCTGACATTCTGGGAACAAATCTTTGCCACAGGTACATCTGATAGAGTGCTAATCTCCAGGATATATAAAGAATTCAAAAAACTTAACACGAAAAAAAACAAACAACCCAATCAATAAATGGGCCAATGAGCTGAAGAGAAATGTCACAGAAGATATACAATCGATCAATAGACATATGAAAAAATGTTCAACATCTCTAGCAATTAGAGAAATGCAAATCAAAACTACCCTAAGATTTCATCTCACGCCAGTCAGAATGGCAATTATCAAGAATACAAACAACAAGTGTTGATGAGGATGAGGGGGAAAAGGACACTCATACATTGCTGGTGGGACTGCAAATTGGTACAACCAATCTAGAAAGCAGTATGGAGTTTTCTTAGAAAATTTAGAAAAGAACCACCACTTGACCCAGCTATCTCACTCCTTGTTCTATACCCAGAAGACTTAAAAACAGTATACGACAGTGACACAGCCACTTTCGTGTTTATAGCAGCTCAATTCACAATAGCTAAACTGTGGAACCAACCTAGATGCCCTTCCACAGATGAATGGATGAAGAAACTGTGGTATATATACACAATGGAATATTACTCAGCAATAAAAGAGAATAAAATTATGGCATTTGCAGGTAAATGGAGTTGGAGAATATCATGCTAAGTGAATTAAGCCAATCTCAAAAAACCAAATGCCAAATGTTTTCTTTGATAAGTGGTTGCTGATCCACAATGTGGTGGAGGACATGGGAAGAATGAAGGAACTTTGGTCACAGGGATGGGAGAGGGAAGAGGGCAGGGGGATAGTAAAGATGGTGGAATATGATGGACATCATAGCCCTAGCTTTATGTATGACCACATGTATGATGTGATTCTACATCACATACAACTAGAGAAATGAAAAGTTGTGCTCAGTCTCTGTACAATGAATCAAAATGCACTCTGCTATCATGTAAACCTGAACAGAATAAATAAATAAATTTAAAAAAAAAGAAAATCAAAAGATAATGGAAGGGAATAGGTCATGAATGTCTTATCCATACAGTAATAATTAAAATTATTTTGAAACATCAAACAAAAGAGAAATGTTGATAAAGATGTAGAAAAAGTGCAATCTTCGTACATTGCTTGAGGGAATGTCAAATAGCTCTGTTGCTTCATGAAACAGTGTGATTATTTTTTTAAATGTTAAATACAGAGCTACTGTGTAGTCCATCAATTCTATATTTAGGTGTATATAGAAGAGAAATGAGAACAAAAATTCACATAAATACTTGTAAATAATATTTTTAACAATATCATTCATGATAGGAAAAGAGTAGAAACAACCTACGTGTCTGTCCACTAACTGACTAATGAAGAAATGTGTTATATCCATTCAATGGAATATTGTTTGGCAATGAAAATGAATGAAATGCTGATGCATGCTTCAGTGGGAAAGCACTGCAAAGATGACAAATGAAAAAAGCCACATATTATGCAATGCTATTGGTGTGAAATGTCCAGTATAGGCAAATGTATAGCAATAGAAAGTAGATTCATAGTTGCCAACTACTGGGTAAAGATGGGGAAGAATGTGGATGAGAAGTAGGAGTATGTGTTTGGGGGATTAAACATTCCAAAATTGTGTTTTAGTATTGTTTTCACAACTGGGAACATATTAAAAACAATAATTGCACATGTTAGTGAATAAACAATATGTGAATTTTCCCTTTAAAAAGATATTTACAAAACTGATGATCTGTGAACCTAAGAGGCATGGCTTTGTTACCACAAATAAGTTTGGCTGTCCTTACAGAAGGTATGACAAATTCCTTAGCAAAGAGAGCATCTTTCTCTTTCACACTTGACTTCTTAAGTCTACTGGAGAAAACACTCATGTGTCATGTCCAGTACTATCAATTCAGAGACTATTTTTTACTGATTTGGTTGAAGATCAAGATGAGACAGGAGAATCGCCAAGTTCAAAGCCAGCCTCAGCAAATGCAAGGCACTAAGCAACTCAGTGAGACCCTGTCTCTACATAAAGCACAAAATAGGGCTAGGGATGTGGCTCAGTGGTTGAGTACCCCTGAGTTCAATCCCTGGTACCAAAAAAAAGAAAAAAAGATGTATCATTGCTGGGCATGGTGGCGCATGCCTGTAATCCCAGCACTTTGGGAGGCTGAAACAAGAGAATCACAAGTTCAAAGCCAGTCTCGGCAACGGTGAGGTGCTAAGCAACTCAGTGAGACCCTGTCTCTATATAAAACATAAAATAGGGCTGGGGATGTGGCTCAGTGATCGAGTACCCCTGAGTTCAATCCCCAGTACCAAAAAAAAAAAAAAGTGGCATTTTTGTAGTTATTTCAATTGAAGAATAAGGTCCCATGACTCAAGGCCTTAGTATGTGTATGTGCAGGAGGGCAAATGAGGGAGAGTTCTGTAGTATACAAAGAAATTGCAAATAGAAACGAAGTTTGGACATAGTTCACAGAAGCCTAGCACTAATTTGTCAAGGTCTTTGTTCATATTACAAAATGCACTAACATTTCTTTGTGAGGTTTCTTTGAGCTCAGATTCTCCTAGGTTTTTGAAAACCTAAGACTATTTGGGAGTTCATCTTATATTTTTTGCCTGAAATTGTGTTATGTACCTGGTAAAAGTATCAACAGTTCTTATTCTGACTTCATCAATCACTCCAGAGGCTGTGCTCACGATCATGAATTAACAGACCTTCAGATTTTATCTAAGATGAACTTTTCATTTTTCTTTACATTATTATTTAAAGAAGCTGCTTATTAATTGATTTTACTAGTCAAAAACCAGGACCTTGGGCAAACAACACGTATCAGAATATTTAGAAATCATTGGAACAAAGTAAGGCAGGTCAATTGGTGAAATGCATACTGGAAGGTCCACATTAAGGTCCACATGATTATCCTTAATTACAGTTACATCATTGCCCTTTTTTGTTATTGACATCACATTAACAAAGAAGAATTAGTGACTGCAGAGTACTGATTACACACAGTCTTCAGGTAAGCCTCAAGGCAAAGAGATCTCAAGGTTGCCTCTTGTGACAACTATGTTCTACATTATTTTTGGTAAAGGCAAAAGTCCCTACAGCTTAGATAGTATGTACAATGCTGGATGTCTGTACACCTGTAGGATATCCTGAACAAAATCTTCCCTCCTTAAAATCTGTCTTGCACAAGTTTATTCCAATTTATTTGTCCAATTTCGTCCTTACTAAGGAAGGTGATAGAAAGTAAAGAAGGGAGGGAAACATGCTGATTTATTTCAGGCACTTAGCTCAATTTGCTTTTACTTGTTTAGGAAATTGCTTTTTCAATGCAGAAAAATGTGTTGCGGTGAAGTAATTCCGTAGGTTTGATGGCACTGCAGTGTGTTTCTTCCCGGTATCTGTTATAAGTGTAAATGAAATGCATGGACAGCAGGATTACCATTATTTACTTCCTTTTATTGCTGCTCTTTCTTACCTACTAGATTACATGTGTGTTAACTGAAGTTACTGTTTACACTTATTTAACAGTATCGACTGAAATAACCCTGAATCTCCTCCAGTGAGGACTGATTTAGCTACAAATCACTGTTCCAGCTCTGAAATCATTAATCAGCCTCAGGCAAGATCCATTATGTGGGATTTCAGCATAGAAGAAATATTAACAGCTCCCTGGAAGAAACGTTACCATCACATTGGCTGTGGCTCCCTGCTGGAGCAGCAAATTACCCTCAAGTAATAATTATAATACATTAGTAGAGGTTTAATTTCCAATAAGTGCTGTCTGTTTAAGAAATGGCAATCTCACCATGGTTCAGAGAACAATAGATCATGTTATCAGCAAGAATAAACCTACATGGAATTAAATGAAAGATAATAAAAAATTCATTACAGTTTGGAAACTGTAGAAAAAAGAGAAGCCAGTGTGAGTTCTCAATTGCATTTTTACAGAAAACTTCAAGTTTAGAGATCATCTCTGTGGATGATATTAGGCATGGTTGTGAATGTTTCTTCTCAAGTTCAGTCAATAGAAAAATTGCTAATTTATTAGTTATTATCTAGAATGACAAGTTAGAAATAGTGTCTCCCCCTCCCCCAAGGAGCTAACAAAACTGATGAACACAGTAACTATAGGGGAAATTCATTCTTTAGCTAATTCACTTTGGGCATCTAAATAAAATCCCAGTGAAAACTTTAAAACATATAGAAAAATTAGAATTTCACAGGTGGTCTTTTCTTACTGAGATAATTCTACCTGCTTTCGACAGACAATAAAATATTTTTTTGGAGGTAAGCTTATAAATGGTTTGGAAATATAGTTGACTTCTAGGAGGTTTGAATTGTGTGAATTCTAGGAAGGCTACAAATCTCTGCCTAAAATTTGGTATAGAATCTCCACTGTGTGCTAGATATAGCAGGGACACACCATATTTGCTGCATTCTGTCCCCATTAGCATGATGTAAAAAACCTACAAACATATGTTAGTGAGATTTGCTTAACTTTTAAGTGCAATGAATATTTTAGTGTAAAATTTTCTTTAAACTTTTACCAAAACTATTAATTTCTTATGCGATTATTTAGTACTCAGACAATACCTATAGACATTGATATGATAACTGGGATATACTAAAATTCTGATGTTTGAAAGTGGCTTGCACTTCAGCAGTCCATATTGTGAAGGCATTTTATTTTAGTAGTTGAACTCAATTCTATTGAACATGTTCTAACACACAGCATAAGCCAGATTATGTATGTGCCAGTGCTTGAAAATTGTTCTTAAGCTTCAGTGAACTATCGATTTAAGGAATTCAAGGTGATTTCATTACTGAGTAAAGAGATTCATATTTTCTTAACACTGTAAAGGTTGTAGTTTGATTTATATGTCCACAAATGTAGATACTTAGAATGTTTTTTCTGTTTTATTACTTGATAGATGTCATGTCACACTGTCAGATATAGAACCCAAAATGAAAGAAAATTGTTGTATGGAAGGTCTGTTCTCATTCTGTGGTGAAAAATGCATTAAGATTCCGAATTTATTTAAAACAAACAAACTTTCTAATTTTATCTAATAAATCAGATTTAACAACTCAAAAAATTATGAGATTTCTTAAAATTTTAAATAATTACAAAATTTTGAAACTTGTCATATTTAATAACATTTTCAAAAAATTTACTTGTTTGCTTTTACTTATAAATAACTTTGGAAAAGAGAAAATGCACAGAATCATTCAGGCAACTTCAACATATACAAATTACCCATTTTATATCTGAATGTACATAATCCTTGAAAAGTTATTCAATAAATTTCTTACAGCTTAGGAAAGTGACAGATCATGATCTTGTAGTCCTTATTTCATCTAGAATGCAGCAGAAGGATCTCCACAAATTGCCTGAGAAAATATGAGTCAGACATGCAACTCATCACAATGCTTTTGTACTATCAGATTATTCTTTCTTGTGTTAAAAGGAGATGAAGCACAATTAAAAATGGACTTTACTGCTCTATGCTCATTTTTAAGATAGAACATTCAGTAACAAGAAAAAATGTCTACTAGGCAATTGGAATTAGTGGATACACAGGTACTTAATCATTTTGCTTAACCAGCTATTGCTGTTGTATCCTAGAGTAGTATAGAAATATATAATTTCATGGCACTGTTTCTTTTAAATTTTAATTTTAAAGATAATCTATTTAAAATAATTTAAGAAAAGTAAAAACCATGGGTACTTAATTTAAATCAGTGGATTTTACTTTCCCCATAGCCTGTGTATTTTCACTTGTGTAACAAAACATCAACTTAAAAATTAAAAAATACATTTTAAAAGCCTCTAGTAATATAAAGCAGTCATACTTTCTAAATATCAGAGTATTAGAATACTTGTGGATCAGAGAAGGAGTCACCTTTGTTGAGTATGAATGTGTAACGATGTAATCTCAGGAGGGGAGACTTTTTAGGAATCAACAGGAAGGAGAGTGGTTGTGCTTAAAGACTCCTAAAATGCAAGAAGTAAAGTCAAGAATTAATAAATGGGAAGTAATCAACTGAAAATCTTCTTCACAGCAAGGGAAATAAGAACATGAAGAGAAAGCCTACAGAATGGGAGAAAATCTTGACCACATGCACCTCAGTAGAGCATTAATCACCTGGATAAATAAAGAACTCAAAAACTTAATACCAAAAAAACAAATAATCCAATCAATAAGTGGGCAAAGGAACCAAACAGATACTTCACAGAAGAAGAAATATAAATACTCAACAAATATATTTAAAAAATATTCAACATCACTTGCAATTAGAGAAATGCAAATTAAAACTGCACTGAGATTTCATCTCACTCTACTCAGAATGGTGATTAACAAGCATATAAGCAACAATAAATACAGGAGAGGATGTGGGGAAAAAGGCAAACCCATACATTTGCAGGTGGAACTGCAAATTGGTGCAACCACTCTGGAAAGCATTATGGAGATTCCTTAGAAAACTTGGAATGGAACCACCATTTGACCCAGTTATCCCACTCCTTGGTTTATACATAAAGGACTTAAAATTGGCATACTACAGAGACACAGACACATCAATGTCTATAGCATCTCAATTCACAATATTTAAACTACGGAACCAACTTGGATGCCCTTTAACGGATTAATGGATAAAGAAACTGTGGTATCTTTACACAATGGAATATTACTCAGGCTTAAAGAAGAATGAAATCATGGCATTTGCTGGTAAATGGATGGAGCTGGAGAGTATCATACTAAGTGAAGTAAGCCAATCCAAAAGAACCAAAGGCCAAATGTTTTCTTTGATATGCAGATGCTAATTCATAATAGAGTGAGGGCTAGGGAAACATAACATAGAGATATTTTGGATTAGATAGGAGTGAATGAAGGGTAGGGTATATGAGGGAAGGAAGTATAGTAGAATGAATCAGACATTATTACCCTATATGCACATATAATTACATGACTGATGCAATTCTGTATCATGTACAACCAGAACAATGAGAAGTTATACTCCATGTATGTATAATGTGTCAAAATGCATTCTACTGTCATGTATAACTAAGTAGAAGAAACAAATAAAAAAAACAGATAAGGAATGGGCAGCACATTTTATGTAATCCCCAGAGCTCTAAGTGGCTCCCCAAAGAGTGTTTTGTAGAAATAGCTGAAGTAGTCAGCATGGTAATCCATACACTTTAACATGTGATTGTTGAGGGTTTTTGCAGTTATGACTATTGACAGAACAGGAAATAGAGCAAACAACTGGATCTCATTCCATTCTGCACCACTTATAACATGTCTTTGAGTAATCTTTCAAAGTTCTCTGAGATCATTTCTTCAATTTTTACATGTAATGATAGTATTTGAGGTTGCTACTACCTCTTACTTTTATAAAAATTGAAAGAGAATACAAATATATTAACAATGACGATTTATGCCAATACCAAAGAGAACAATCTAACACAAAATTTACAACAGTAATAATAGCATTAGTGTTCACTGAGTGCAAAATAAGTGATGTTTGTGATATTTGCACAGCAACCATGCAAGAAACTTAATAATACTGACTTTTTTTTTCAGTGAAGAGTATAGGCTAAGTTATTTATCAATGCCATATAGTTAGTGGATTAATCAGGCCTGTTTTGATCTATCTAAATCCTTAAAGCCCAGTAGTTGAACACTCCGCTTGTCTGCCTCATGCCCCGTTATTTAGGTGATGATGTGGGTATTATTTACCTACTTCTGGGACTGATGTTATCTATGAACATTTTTGCTTTGTCTTTATCCTTAGTTCTTAGAGAAGCCTGTTTCACAGCTCAGTGTTCTATAGTATCAAGCAGAATAAAAGACAGAGAAAATGCTCAGAATCCAAATAGACACAATCATTATCAATACAAAGATTCAATTTATATATCAATAAAAACTTTGGTAAATAATTTATATAACAGTTCATATCCTGGTCACAGGCTTTTTTTTTCTTAGAGAATCAGAAAACTCAAAATCAGGTTTGAAATCATATGTGTTATTATAACTACAACAAAAAAGCATTAATTTTCTTCAAATGAATTCTTTTTTAGAAATAGAAAAAAAATATTTATCTGCTGTATATGAAATTTCTGATACTTTTAGCATGTGAGATTTTTATCATGGTAGAAGTGCACATACATAGTAACACTCACTCACATACTTTTCAATCATCTTCACCAATAAATTTATTTTCTTCAATTTTTCTAACATTTTACCTGATATTTAGTAACAATAAGAATGGTAATAACATTATATTCACTTAGGAAATAAATTACAATATGTGCTTTTAGTTTTCCTTGAGGCATGCATTTTAAGGCAATGTAGCTATGAATGTTGTGCATTTTTTTATTTTTCAGAAGAGGGAATCCAACCCACGTCCTTGCATGTGTTAAGCAAATGTTGTATCACTAAGCATACATCTGCAGACCTTAGTTGTGGGTTTTAATTGCACTCATAGCTGATGATTAATGTGGATATTCCTTGTCTGATTGTCCTATGGATAACCTCAAATGCACTCCATAAACTGGGAAGTTTAACAGAGATATATTGATTTTTTAATTTAATGGAAAATGACTCTAATATAATATAATGCATTCACTTAATGTAGTTACTTTTAAGGATACAGATCTCTAGGCCTCATGCCTTACATATATTTAAAGTGATAAAGGATAAAACAAATGATAAAGAGTTTTCTTAGTTGATGCTTTATCTTAAGTTATAAGAATTAGTCTTCAGCCAGGCGTGGTGGCGCATGCCTGTAATCCCTGCACTTTGGGAGGCTGAGACAGGAGAATTGAGAGTTCAAAGCCAGCCTCAGCAAAGGCGAGGCGCTAAGCAACTCAATGAGACACTGTCTGTACGTAAAACACAAAATAGGGTGTAGGAGCTCTCCCCATACCTTCAACCCCTCCCCTCTCTCTTTCTCCATTCTATGCTGATGAACTGCACACCTGACACAAAGCGGTACCCCATTGACTGTAATCTCCGGACCATGATTGGTCCAAGGACCATGCATAAGCTGTTACACTTCCTGGAATAAATGGGTTCTGCATCTCGCTCTGGCAGAGCAGTCTTACCAGCCCCTGGAGTCTGAGTGAATTGGCTCGCGACTGACCACCCCATAACTTGTCCCTCCTGAGGACCCCATACTTTCGTCCCCCTGGCACCCCTGCACAACTGCAGACTCACACAAGGCATGACATAAAACAACAATAGGGCTGGCTTAGTGGTCCAGTGCCCCTAAATCAATCCCCAGTACCAAAAAAAATTAAGAATTAGTCCTTTATCTTTGGAATTTCTAAGCAGTGAAAATACACAGATGTTTTCTTAGCATATTTTTTGCTGTCTTTTGCTTTTCATTTGAGAATATTCAGTTCTTTATAAATGTGAATATTGGAAAATATTTTTTACTTTTATTTTATATTATCTCCTATTGCAAAGTAATAAAAGCGATTTTAAGGTAACTGCAAAGTAGTTTCTGGTTTAATTTTAATCATTTCATTCAGCACCACCTAATTTAAACACTATGAAGGCTTTCAGAGGACAGAAGTAGTTTTCTCCCCATATATCATCAATTCTTTCTTAATGAATTGTTGATGTATAGAGTTAAGGAGGAAAGGAGATGAATTTCTTTTAATATACAAAGTCAACACTTTTAATCTAGGAAAAATTTATCCTTATGTTAGTTTTATAAAATAATTAAGTTTATTATATCTGTGGATTTGACAAAAGAAATAGCTTCATTAAGTGTTCAGTAATATTTTATTAATACAAACTCTGCCCCCCAAAAATTACTGTGTATACATCTTGCTTGAGAGAAGATTAAGAATTTAGCATCTAAGCCAGGAACAGTGGCACACACCTATAATTCCAGGGGCTTGGGAGGCTGAGGCAGGAGGATTGTGAGTTGAAAGCCAGCCTCATCAATGGTGAGATGCTAAGCAACTCAGTGAGACTGTCTCTAAGTAAAATACAATGAAGGACTAGGGATGTGGCTTAGTGGTTGAGTGCCTCTGAGTTCAGTCCCTGGTACCCACCTCCCCCAGAAAAGAATTTAGCATCTAAGAAACAAACTTAAACTTGTATACAATTAATGTTTATTAGTTAAGGATTTTTCTCAACCAGGTGCATATGTCAATAACATCTGTGGGATTTAACAATAATATCTATTAATTGTGGCAAATTAAAGAAGTAAAGTTATTGATTCCATATTTAATTTCCCCCAAAACTTATGTTGAAACTCTAAGCACCCCCTCAAAAATATATATTGTCAGGAAGAAGGGCCTTTCAGAAATATTTTGGTTAAAATTAGGTGTTGAGTGTAGGGATCTCATGATGGGACTAGTGTCTTTATTAAAAGAGAAAGAAAGACTACCATGTGTAAAGATCTAGGTTTGATCCTCAGCTGAGAGAGAGAGAAAGAGAGTGAGAGAGAGCACTCTTGCTTTCTCCTTCCATGGAACTTTAAGTGAAGACAGAACCAGAGAGAGCCCTCATCAGAATGCACCCACACTGGTGCCCTGGTGGACTCCCCAGCCTCCATAATAGGGTTATCTAAGCCACCCAGTATGTGGTAATTCTTTTTTAACAACTCAAATGGAGGAAGACCAATGAAAGCACAGGGAGAGTTTGCAGGAATGAAGAAATGAAGAGAGAGTTAAAGCTGCTGCCTTTGGAAGGATATTTTCAGGTCTCATACCAGCGAGTGTTACTGAGGTCTCTTTCTATTATTCTTTCTCTATCTTCTTGTCTATGCACCACCTCTGAAGTTTTTCCAAACTCTGCTTAGTCTAATGCTTTCATCTGAATAATTTTGTCTCCTTTTGTTAAGGGTCACTCATATGTTGACCCTTAATCCCCAATGTGATTTTATTTTTAAATGGAGCCATTGGGAATTGAATTAGGTTGTAAGGGATCCTCATTACTAAATGGTAGATTAGTGTTTTTATAAAACAGGAGCTGGTTTGCCCTGTCTGCCCTTACAGGACACGTAGAAGGGGTCATCGATAAGAAGTGGGCCCTCACTGACACTTAGGACTTGTACTGCCCAGATTCTAGAACTGTGGAAATAAATTTCTGTTTTTGATAAGTTACCCAGTCTAAGGTATTTTCTTATAGCAGCTGAACAGAGTGACATAGCTAACCTGAGGCAGAGTCTGAACTTTTGGCTCAGATATTTATTGTGGTGGGGAGCAGGGTCATTGGCATCCATAAAACCAATGCACAAGTCAATATATATTCCCCTTGTTGAAAATTTGTTCACAGCATCATGTGACTGGTCCAAATTGTCACTGAGTTAGACATTCTTTATTCATAGCCATATTCCAAGAGACAATACTGAATGAGGTGCTGCTCAGAGAATGCCATGTGAGGCAAATCTGTATGGCCTGTGCCCCAAATCTACTAGGGCTCACAATTGACCACATATCCTTCAAACTAATGGGACATGACAGTCATAGTAAGATCTCTGAGGAAAAAACAACAACAAAACTCACAAGCTCCGTGAGCATTCAAGACAGGGTATTTAGGGTTGTAGCTGAGTGATTTTTTTTTTTTTAACAATAGCATGTATTTTTACGGCAATTTTATGTTTCTGTGAGTTTTGCCTCAATAATAACTTAAGGCAATTTCACACTACCTTATTTATTTGAAATTATAAGAACCGCATACCTGAGGTTACAGCAACAACAATAAAACTAACATAATACTAATGAGGAGCCTATTTTAAGAGTTTGTGAATTTGTTGGGTGTCGTCACTTGTTCACCTTGGTGTAAGGTAAATTTATGCAAATAGTGATCTCTCCAAAAACAGTTTGTTTGGTAGTTTTGATATATGTTTATACTCTTTTCTGCAGTCTCTAATAATATTTTAAAATGTGAAATGAAGAAAAATTAAAAGAATTTAGCTTCAATATCCAAAATGTTTATGAACATATAAAAATATATGTGTATGTATATAAGTAAGTATAAATATGTATGTAAAGTCTATCCTTCACTTTATTTATTTGCAATGCTGGCCATCAAACCCAGGGCCTGTACTCTACCACTGAGATGCATTCCCACCCAGGAGAAAGTTAGCATTTTTTTATTTGATTACAAAAAAGAAGAAGAAGAAGAAGCTTGTAATAGTCTACAGATATTAACTTCATTTTGATCCTAAAATCATACAAAACTGTGATTCCATATCTAGTGCCTCCACCAAGGAGATTTCTCAAAACCATCCCCTGCTATTTAAATGTGGTCCTATAGACCTGCTATTGCATATGGAGATTCCAGTTTAAAAGATATTAAATCTTTGCAGGGTATCATGGCATACCTCAACTACTCAGGAGGCTAGGTAGGAGGATTGCAAGTTCAAGGCCAGCCTGCACAACTTAGTCAAATCCTGTCTTGAAATAATAATTTTTAAAAATGGACTGAGGATATAGCTCAGTGGTAAAGTTCTTCTGGGTTCAATCTATTTTCTTTTAATATTTTTTTTTAGTTGTGGAAGGACACGATACCTTTATTTTATTTATTTATTTTTATTTGGTGCTGAGGGTAGAACCCAGTGCCTCACACATGCAAGGCAAGTTCTCTATCACTGAGCCACAACTCTAGCCCCGGGTTCAATCTTTAATATACCCCCCCAAAAAATCTTACATTTAAAATGAATTTATATGGACTTGTGTGCTCAGTTAAGTGCAAAATTAACTGGTATAGAGGTATCTATGCCAGAGTTGACATTTTTGTTATTACTTTCACCAGAGTGTGAGTATTCAGTGAATGTTTCTCCTTATTACCAATGATCTTTAAAATTATTTTTATAAGCATGTATCCAAGTTCACTGATAGATGATATAAGAACTCTGAAGACTGAATTCCTGGTATTAACTTATAAAAATGATTTCGAAAGGCACCATTAATAAGCATAGTAACATGTCCATGGTTGGAGAAGATCTTGTGAACTCAGGTAGGTTTCCTTATAGTAAGAAATAAGTGCCAGGCATAGTGGTGTATGCCTGTGATCTCAGCAACTTGGGAGGCTGAAGCAGGAGAATTGCAAGTTCAAAGCCAGCCTCAGCAACTTAGCAAGGCACTAAACAACTTAGGAAGGCCCTAAGTAACTTGGTAAGGCTCTGTCTGAAAATAAAAAATTAAAAATGGGTCGGAGAAGTAGTTCAGTGTTTAAATGACCCTGTATTCAATTATTCAATACCAAAAAGAAAAAGAACAAATAAGTAAAGACTCCTTCAGTCCTATTTTTTTATTTTTGCAGTGAAATCAATTTCATTAAAAGCATATTAAAGCCTGGCGCGGTGGCTCAAGCCTGTAATCCCAGCACTTAGGGAGGCTGAGACAGGAGAATCGCGAGTTCAAAGCCAGCCTCAGCAATGATGAGGCACTAAGCAACTCAGTGAGACCCTGTCTCTACATAAAATACAAAATAGGGCTGGGGATGTGGCTCAGTGGTAGAGTGCCCCTGAGTTCAATCCTCAGTACCAAAAAAAAAAAAAAAAAAAAAGCATATTAATATGAAATCTATGTCAAGGTTGCTTTTGCATATAAAATATACCATTATACAATAAAGAAATAAAACAATACAGAGTTAATATTAATCAAGTGAGCAATAATAAAAGAAGTATATTAACTAAGGGTAGGCTTTTTAAGACTACATTCTTTCAAAAACCAACAAGAAAAGAATTAAATACAAACAATTTATATTCATTAAGTATTCAGGAAAGTACCTTTTTTTTTGCCAAAAGTTGTTATTCTACTTAAAATAGGCATTTGGGAACAATATAATTATGCTTGTTGAAAAAATACTCGTTTATTTTAATTCAACTCCATGAAATGTTCTTCAAAAGTAATCATCCAACTGGCGATATAAAATTAAATTATGTTTTGTTTAAAATGTATTAAATATGCATGATTTCAGAAGGACTGGAGGTCTTACTTGTGAGAGCAAGAGTCTCCTTTTTCAAGTGGTATATTAAATATGAGATATCCAAGAGGGGAAAAACAATATCCAGCATCAAAAAGAAAGAAAGAAAAAGAGAAAAGAACAGAGCTATCTGGGAAAAGAGTTAGAAGTAAGAAGGATTTTTAGTCTATGTTCAGCAGTGGCCTTGGGAAGAAAGCATGCTGCAAGGTTTTAGCACTCCTTGATAACTAGGGAAATAAATTCATACTCTCTTCATAAACATAAGAAATATGAAAAATATGATTAAATTTGATGCTTATTAAGATAGTAAAGGAAGAGGTAAAATAATTCAAGATCTCCACCAGCTTAATATGGACATTGATTTAGTCATTCCCAATCTAACACATCTGCTTTCAACACATGATGGATTGGCTGAAGACAATCTTTTTTTTTTTTAATTTTTTTTAGATGTTGATACAGTTTTATTTCATTTATTTATTTATATGTGGTGCTGAGAATCAAACCCAGTGCCTCACACATGCTAGGCAAGCATGGTACCACTGAGCCATGACCCCAGCCTGGCTGAAGACAATCTTAGCTATAGTAACATGCAGAGACACGGCCAGTTGATGACAGCATAAAACGAATCAGCAGTAATTGATCAACTAGGTTTGTGTTTTGGGAGAGGAAGCCACAACTCTACTTCCTATACAAAAATGCTACATTGAAGGTGGTGTAACTGCAGAGCATTCTAGGTAGATGCTATAAAGTGGCCAGAAGCAGTGATTGGATCCAAACTGGATCAAATGTAGTACTTCCAAACTGGATCAAAGCATAATCATAAAACAGGTTTGTTTTGGGTTTTTGGTTTTTTGTTTTGTTTTGTTTGTTTGTTTTTTCCTCTAAAGAAGTACCAATACGTACCCAAAAATAGAACACTAATTTGGAAAAGTAAGGATATTTTACAACCATCACAAAGACTTCTTGTTATCAGCCACTCATATTTATTCTATTTCTTTAATGTATAATTAGGTTTTTTCTCCAGCCTTCCTTTCTGTGGATCTAGACATATGACTGGGTTTTAGTTGGTCAATTTAAACAAACTGAAATGTAGTGCTTCCAAGTTTGGCCTACGAACATCTCCTCATATTCTACTAGTTCTCAATGAGGAAAAATTTTGCTCCCTAGGAAACAAATGGCAGGTTTCAAACATATTTTTGATTGTCATACTGGTGTGTGAGCTACTTGCTTCTGGTATGAAGAGGTCCATTATGTTGTTACACATGCCACAATAAATATAAATTTCCCCAAAATAAGTGATAATCTAACTCAAAAGCATCTGATAGTGCTGATGTTGAGAATCCTGGCTCTATTCTGTTTTTCCTTTGCTACTTAAATATTTGATGTTTAGAACAAAGTAGAACTAAAGATGTGCTGTATGAAAAAGTAAATATCATACAGTAATGCTACCATTTGAATACAGGGTGTTCCCAAAAAAACTCACATGTGAAACAATGTAGAAATGTTCTAGATGAAATGAATAGATTATGAGAGTTGTAACCTAATTGGTGGATTAATTCATTTGATAGACTCATAATTTGAATGGATTAATGGATGGCAACTACAGGCAGGTAGGGTGTGGCTGAAGGAAGTAGGTGGGGGGGCATAACTTCAGGGTATGGAGCTCTCTCTGTCTGCTTCCTTGTTACCATGATCTCAGTTGTTTTCCTCTACCTTGCTCTTCTGACATGATGTTCTGCCTCACCTTGGGCCCAGAGCAGTGGAATCAACTGAACATTAACTAAAACTCTGAAACCATAAGCCCAAATAAACTTTTTCTCCCTAAATTGTCCTAGTCAGATATTAGGGTTACATAGATGTAAAGCTGACTAAGACACTTAAAAATTTAATAAGGTAGATCTTATGGTAAATATTCTTGCCACACCTGCATACACATGCGTGAACACACAAGCATAGGTGATAAGTATGTTTATTACTTTGATTATGGTGATATCATACGTGATCCCAAACAAATAAAACTGTATACAGAGCACTAAATATATATATAGTTATTTGCATATCAATCATGTGTCAATAAAGCTGCACAAAACATATTTGTGAACAAAAAATAAACTATTATGATCCTTATATATGCAATACTATACGAGTAACCTTAACTAAAAGAAAAATAATCTATTGAGATGCACATGGGTATCATGAGATCATTTCTCCACAAAAAGTGACTAGAGGAAGAAATTTAAAAGAAAAAAAAAAGAAATACAATACAAAATAACAATTAGATTTTATTTGTAATATTAATGATTTTTATTCTTTTTAAATTTTATTTTCTAATTAGTTATATGTGATAGTAAGATGTACTTTTATACATCATATATAATGGAGTATAATTTCTCATTCTTCTGCTTGTACATGATGTAGAATCACACCAGTTATATAGTTATATATGTACATAGGATAATAATGTCTGATTTATTGTACTATTCTTCCTATCCCCATAACCCTTCCTCTCCCTTCACTCCTCTCTACCTGAAGTAACTCTACTCTTCTCTAGCCCTGCTTGTGAATTAGCATCTGCATATCAGAGAAAACTTTTCGCTTTTGATTTTTTTAGATTGGCTTATTTCACTTAGCATGATATTCTCCAGCTCCATCCATATTTTTTTTTGTAATAAGAATGGGAGGAAATAAATATGTTACTGAGGAAAGAACAAGTAAAAAGTCTAGAGTTTATTTTAGAACATGTCAAAACCTTAAAAAGATGCATAGATAACTTGGAATTTCTATCCAGGAAACATTGATATAATATTTACCATACAAAGGCCTGTGAAGTGCCACATTTTCTAAAAATAAGTTTTCAGAACTCTGTAGGGACACTTTATCAAGTGTCTCTCACCACTAAATATCGTTGGCAGTTTAAAATGGTCTGCTACATCACACAGAAACATACTATAGTGAGCCCAAAAGAATTTCCATTCCACAAGAAGATCTTAGGCTCATTTGTAGGTGATGGGTGGATGGAAGGAAATTTTAATTTTTTTTCCATTCTTATCTCTACATTCAAAATATTATCTTAAAAGTAACTTTTGTAATTATAAAATCTTATTCTAAAAAATAGCATTAAAAGATGCCAGGTCGACTTGCTGCTTAAAGTATAGGACCTCAAAAAAGTGCTGAAAAACTTTTCTTTCAGGTTCCACCTCAGATGTCTGTCTTCTTTTGAACTTTTTAAAACTTTTTTACCTGTTGTTTAATTCCCAACACATTTATTACAACAGGTTGTGATCTTAAAAGATTAAGAAACATGGCTTAACTAATCAATATATAGAAAATCAATATATAAAGGAAAATTTTGGTAAAGCCAAACACATGATATAGCCATATATCTAACATATAATCTCCTATACTACATAATTCTGACCTCTTTTTGAGACCACAGTTGCTCAAACATTAGAGAATTAATTTTGCTCATGAAATTAGAAATTTGGGGCTGGGGTTATGGCTCAGTGGTAGAGTGCTTGCCTAGCATGTGTGCATGTGTGAGGCACTGGGTTCGATTCTCAGCACCGCATATAAATGAATAAAATAAAGGTCAATCAACATCTAAAAAATATTTTTTAAAAAATCAGAAATTTGGAACTATGTGGTGATCATGTTTTAGTGCTGGATTGAATGTTAAAATAAAGGACCAGCAAAGTTCATCATGTTTTTAAATCTCATGATTGATTCCAGAATATCAACCTAACATAGCAGTCACTCTTCAGGTGGTGAAGAAGGGACAAGAGAGACAAGTTCCAGACAGAAGGAGATTGTACCACTCACAAAAGCTTTGGTGGGAACAAGCCCCAGTGATCACCAGGGCTTTTCCTCAGTCAGAACTAGGTTTCTTGGCCATCTTTGACTGCAAGAGAAAAGAGGAATTAGAGATTTCTGGGTGCACCTATTGCTACCCCTAGCTTTCCTTAGTCAGGAAGAAGGGAAGAATATAAATTAGGTTGACAAATAGCTGGTTGGCCACAGATATTCCTCCCTTCCCTTTTCCCTGCAGTCATCTCATCTATCTCTGTCCTTTAAACATCTGTAATTGTTACTTTACACTTTTATTTAACCATTTAAAATGTTAGATTTTCCCTCTACTTGAAATAAGAGGAAAGTCAACATCTCTTCGTTTTTCTAGCACCAGTTTTTGGATTGAAGCTTCATCTCACAAGGCACAAAATAAATTTTATTTTAACCAATCCACCAATCTCTTTAAGGAGAATGTGTATTAGAATGCTGCTTTGGGAATGGGTTCAGGATGAAAAATGGTTAAAGGCAAAATGTAATTTTATTTTCATCAACCAGAGAAAGAGAGCAGGTGTTATAATACATTTGAAGACCTACACCACTAATGAATCCTGGTGCTGCAAGTCAAGCTGAATGCTTATAGTATTAAAAAGCATGGATGTGCTTTAGGTCTGAATACAAAATCAAATTTGAGAAAGAAAGAAAGAAGAGTTTAAAAAGAGAAGACACAGAGATGGAAAAAATCAATGGAGGTATCAAAATGGAGATAAAAAGATTATGAGAGAGATAATAAGAAGAACACGTAATTATACAACTAAAATGAGAAAGATCAAATATAAAGATTCATTTCTTTTTTTAATATATTTTATTTACTTGTTTATATGTGGTGCTGAGGATCGAACCCAGTGACTCATGTATGCAATGCAAGTGCTCTACCACTGAGCTACAGCCCCAGCCCAAAGATTCACTTCTTTATAATAAAAAGTATAAGCCAATAATAAAATAAATTAGAAAGACTAAGTAGCACAATTTAAATGAGGAATACAATGGAAAGTGTTCATTTTTATTGAAAAACAAAGGCAAAGCAGTATTTTCATATTATCTAAACCATTATGAGTTTTATAAAATCATGGATGATTTGAAGAATTACTTTTTTTCCTAATATGATCTAAATGTTTTCTTTTTATAATAGAAAGAATGAAATAGTCTCTTTGATATTAAATGCATTTATTTCCAATTTCTTGATATAACCTAAAGGTAGACTTAAATTGGAAAAGAAACCAAAGCAAAGGAAGTGAATTACAGGCAGTGATTATTGTCAATATGTAAATCAGACAAGGGCATCTTCAGTTGTCAAAGCAAATAGAATTCTATGAGCAAAAATTCTATAATTCTTGGTAAAAATTGGTTCCTTTCAGAAACATTGTCACTCCATCCAGCTAAGATGGGAATTATTTACAATCATCCAAATGTGTTATTACTTAGACCTTTAATGCAGAAGCCACAATGAGGTAAATCAGAGTAACAGTTCTGAACACAAACCTCTTGAAGGTCCAGGAGATTCAGAAGAAGCCTGTACCCAGTTGAGGGGTGACAGTGTAATGGGGTGTTACTGTAAACTGCTTGTTCCTCTTCATGGTGATAAATTTATTACTAAAAAGGTTCTCACATTAATCGCATATAATAACATCACAGATTTTACATAAAATACTGTTTGAGTATGTTTCTGTCTCAATATACACTTTCAACTCTCTTTTAGACACACACATACACACATACACACACATATACATATGCACACAGATTTGAATGCATAAAGAAGAAAACAGGAAGAAAGTTTTGAGCAATAATTCATTCAAAACTCAAAAATTCTATGTTAGTCCAGAGATGGCATGTAGTTTAATTCTTCAGTATCTACAGTCTGTGCAGAAGTGTTCAAGTCTCCTAATTTGCACTTCACAGACTGAAGTGTAAATTAGTGCAGGAAGTCACAGGAGACTGGATTTAGACTAAGAACACAATATGCAAGGTCTTATATGGCATATTAATCTGTCTGTTGTCTCAAAGAGCTAGAGGAGCCCACTGATTTTTTTTCTAAACTTTACTAAATCATTTATTGAATTCTCATACCCTTAAATATATAACATACATATTATTTATTTACCCTCGAAGGATTTTAGATATTTTCTATGCCCAAAATTTGGTTGTAATAATGTCATTCATCATTGGTTGATGTTTGCCGAACATATGAAGGTGGGTAAGTATCAGTGAAGAAAGAACCAAAGAGAAGACATTTGCAGTAGCCTTGATAAGACATGGCTGTGTTAAACCAAGGATGAGAGTACTAAGAGAGATCTAGAAGGCTTATAGTGTTATAGAGAACATGAAGTCATCAGATTTTGGCAATAGTTACTCTTGGATGTCCACTGTGAAGGAGGACTAATTTGTGCTCCAAATTAGTCCCGTATGGGACCTGCACAACTGCATTGGTATTGCTTTATGGTTTTGGGCAATATTGGTATAGGTTTGGTTCTTGAGATGTTAACTTTGAGGTACCTTTAGGACATCCAAGTAGGGAATGTGGAATGTGAAATTAGATACATGAGTCAGAAGACATCTGGAATGGAGGTTTAAAATGGAGTCAGTTGAGAAGATGACATCACCTAAGGGGCCTATATATGACAAAAGAAAACAGCTTAAAGATTCAGCTGTGAGAAACCTCAGCATTAATTTAGTTGGAAGAAGACAAAGTGAGGACTTAAAGTGGGATTTCTGAGGAACTGAAAGAAAAACAGAAAAGCTGGTCAGAGAGAAATAATTTGCAAAAAAAGATTCAGATGATCATCACCTACCAAAGGAGGCAGGGATGAATAAGGACAAAATGTATTTATAATACTTATAAAAATGAAGCATTGGTTGCCTTAGTGTGGAAAAGTTATTTAGAAGTAGGAGATAGAGTAAGTCTAACTGATAACCTCCTGAGACTTAGCAGTGACATCTCCTAAGTAATGTTTTTATTGAGGGAAACAAGAGGCGAAGAGAGAAAGGAATCTAAGAAAAGGATGTGTGTCAAGGAGATAAGGAGTTTGTTGTTTTTATTTATTTAATACAAGGGAGATTTCAAACTTAGAAATACTGGCAAGAATGATCCTGAAAGAGGAAGAAGTAAAAAAATATCTGAGAAAGAAGTGATAATGCACCCTGTGAGAATGCTGAAAGGCAGGGTGTAGGTGGAATCCAAAGGAAATGAAGGCTGGGTGCAGTGGTGAATCCCTGTAATCCCAGCTGCCTAGGTGGCTAAGGCAGGAGGACAGAGAGTTCAAAGCCAGCTTCAGCAAAAGTGAGGAGATAAGCTCAGTGGTCAGGTGCCACTGAGCCACTGAGTTCAATACCCAGTAAGCATCCCCTCACCAAAAAAAAAAAAAAAGCAAGTGAAGAAGGAGAAATATTTACTTCTAGAGACCATAACCTGTGTGAACAAACCACGTCAAACTAAAGATAAAACAAAATAAAAATGCAATGGTATACAGGTTTGCATTGAATTACAAACATTTCAGATTGCCTTAATACCAAGAACTAGTGAGTATGTGAAATTTCTGTAATGTGTTAATTTTTATTATCATATTTGAATCTGTATTTTATCTAGAGCACAGATAAATTAGCAATCATAATTAAAATTTCTAATCCATCACATTATTCTATATTAAAATTGCAAACTTTCACTTAAATAATTTATTGTAATATAAATACTAGCCATACATATATTAGTGTACATGGCTTTTTAAAAGATAACCCATGTAGCTGGGTGCAGTGGTGCACGCCTATAATCCCAGCACTTTGGGAAGCTGAAACAGGAGAATCGCAAGTTCAAAGCCAGCCTCAGTAATGGCAAGGTGCTAAGCAACTCAGTGAGACCCTGTCTCTAAACAAAACACCAAAGATGGGACTGAGGATGGGGCTCAGTGGTCGAGTACTCCTGAGTTCAATCCTTGGTGCCAAAAAAAAAAAAAAAAAAGGTAATCCATGTATTGAGTAAATCATTCATCATTCAGATAGTGCGGAAATCAAAATTGGCTATCAGTTTTAAACAACTATTTTTGTACTAATTTACTCAGAACCCTCATCTCTAAAACATATAATATATAATAAATTAATTTTTAAGGTAATGTAATATGGGTCTGTAATAATATTCTTTATTACTTTTAGGCAAAATTATAATAAACCCTGATAGAGCTTCTCTGGGTTCAAAGTATAACCCAAGTGCCAGCATGGCCCAGTGTGTCCCTGATCTCTGTCTCTATTAAGCACTTTCACAGGTATCATTTATAAATCCATCCACAGCAAAAGGAGGGGTAACTACTATGGATATTTCTTTTATTTGACAATTTTATAGACAGAAGTCAAAGGCCATGTATAGGACACACACAAATAACCGTGAAGCACATCAGACATTTCTCTGTGCCACATCCCTTCTCTGACTTTCATTCTCTTAATGATGTGTTATCTGTCTTGCTGCATCCATTAGGCCTCTCTTCCTTTTCAGCTTTGTTGCTCCAACTGTTTCTCCTCATTTCTTCTTCCACAGAGTTTGGTAAGTAAAATTATCAGCTAGAGAAATTGTTCAAGCCCTAAGGGAAACTTGAAAAAAAATGCATACAATCAACATAGTGAGAAAATAGAGAGGTGTGTTCTTTTGGGGCCAGGAGCCATGGATGGGTAAAAAGGGTGATGAGAAGCAAGCCATTGTCTATTATCAGCAATTCTGTATCATTGCCATGGTTTCACTGAAGGACTGAGTTGTAAAAGTTGCTCTTTAACCATGTCATATAGACATTTAGCTACATTGAGACTAAATCTACTTTAATGAAATCTAAGATAGTCTTACTGAATTCATAGCAGAACTCCCTGGATTTGGAAATCTGCTTACACAATCTTGAATAAATTACTTAGTTTGGGACTTGGCATTCACTGATGTAGGATGAGGGTAACCACCTTACTCAGTTATTACCATGGTTAAGGAGAAATCATGGAAGGGCATAATCAACACCCAGTCACTATTGTTACTACTACTACTCTTAGGAAAACAAATGGTTTTTCCATAGATAAAAAGCTATTACTAATAATAAAAATAACAATTCTCTCTTAATAACATTTTATGTGCCTGGAACACTATATTATGTATGCTATTTTGCTATTCTCTCTCTCTCTCTCTCTCTCTCTTCCCTAACAAAGAACTTAGGCATACCTGATTGTAATTAAATTTTTCTGTAGTATTGAGTGTTGAAATACATGCTAGGTAAGGGCTCTACCTCTGAGCAATGTCTCCTGGCTTGTAATTCGTTTAATGTTTTAATATTACAATCTTCACTGAGTTAACAAAGCAATAATTCTTACATCATAATATAGCTTATTTTATATGACCCAGAAATCTTAATGGATAAAATTTAGACTTCACTGGAAATATATACTAACGTTAATATAAAATTGTAGATTTTTATCACATTAAACTAGGTAATAGCTATCATGTTACTGAATATTTTAAACCAGCCAAGGTTATTAAAATGAAACCAAGTATTATTACAATTCCTGTCCTATAAGGCACAGAACTAATTTTAAGGATATGTAGTTTTATTTGTGAAGAGTAATTAGCTTTAAAGAACATAGATTATCTTGCATTATTTATAATAGCCTATGACAACATAAAGGATGCTTAGATTTATGAAAAACAATATGAAGAAATATAAAATAATAAACTCCAGAAATAATGATGAGTGGGGTTGTAAGTCAGAGTGGTTTCTGATAACCCATGTCTAAAATTCTTTTTCTTCAAGACAGTGAGGACTAGCTGTCTCAGCTGTGAAATGAAAAGACTAACATATGTTAGTGACTGGGAGGATTTTATGAGAAATTTTGGTGGCTAACATGTAATGATGGACTGAAAATTATCTAGTTTGCCTGATCCTCTGAGAAATATTAGTATGTTGTTATTTTGTCTTTTAACTGGTTCTCATAGTTTAAACTTGCTATAATATTTTATTTAGGTCCTCTCTAATTTTTTTATTATTATTCATTTGCAATGAGCATAAGTTCATATTGAACATTTCCTTCTACATTTAGAATTTCTCTACGTTCACAGGGCATAAATCTGAACTTTGTGTACAAATAATTTTAGGATTGTCAATATAATTATGAATTTTCTGTCATTTATTGATGGAAGGAAGCTATAATTATTAAAATTTAGAGCAAAATCAAGTTTTAATAGTTGTTATTTTCCCTGACCTTGCAAAGAGTTTTAAAATACGTGTGTTCTCACTTTTGGGGAAGAATGACTATCTAGTTATAATTATACAAATATTGGCAACAATCAGGGTTGTTTTTCCTTCTCTGCCCAGCAAGCCACTTGCAATATATTAGCAAACACTTCCCAATGAAAAGACACAGAAGCCTGTGCCAGAATCACATCTTTAGGGAATGAAACAGCTGAAAACAAATTTCATCAAAACTTTTGTAAGGCTTACTACTAATTGGAAGCATTCAAGTAACTTATTTATATCCTGGCTTGGTGCCAGTGGTATACAAATGATACATTAGTGTAGATCAAGTATTTTTAGTTATTTTTCCCCTTTCTCAGTTTATTTTTTTAACAAAGACTAAGTCAAAGTATATCATTTCTTTGGACAGGGCTCCTTCAAAGATGCTCATATCTGCCCTCCCTTTATTTCATGTATCTCCTTGGTCATATCTTCCATTGCTACAAAGCACATTTTCCTGTTTTCTTTATCTACATGTTTCCTTCACATGAACTTATCTTTCCTTCAATCAGTTCTTGGTAACTTCTGCCTTCATTGCATTCTGGTTTTCTGGAGTCCAGGTTTCTTTCTATGTGACAATGGCAAGACATGGTTTAACATTTCTCCTTTTTAATTTTTTAATTGAGTTGTAATATTTGTACATTTTTATGAGGTACATTGGATTTATTTGATACATGTACACAATGTACAATAATCAAATCAGAGTAATAAGTGCTTTCATCTCTTCATTTTTACTTATGCATTGGGAATCTGTACTCTTCTAGTAATTTAAAATAGAGATTGTTTTGCTCAGTAGCTACCCTATAGTGTCGTAGAAAAACAGACTGAATTTGTCTACAACTTATTTAATTTCTTTCTGCCCCCATGCCCCACCAATTCCGGTTTCCAGTAAACAATATTCTATTCTATTCTCTACAATACCAACTTATCAGCATCTATTAAATGTCTAAATTTAAATATTTAAAAGACAATATCTAATTCCATAAAGCAAGGGAATGAAGTATCTGGAAATTTCTGAAGTGTGTTGGTGTAAGGAGCTGTGAGCTCCCTGGGAACTCTTCAGCTCTGTTACCTACAACTTTCCACATCTCACGTTCCTTGGTACTTGTCAGGATTTTTTTTCCCCCATAAATTTTACTCAGGATTAAACTAAAGAAACTCATGAGTAAAAACAAACAAAAAGGGGCTGGAGTTGCAGCTCAGTGGTAGAGCACTTGCCTTGCATGCCTTAGCACCATGGACACAAATAAATAAAGATATTTGTGTCCATGTACAACTAAAAAAAATTTTGAAAAAGCAAACAAACAAAAAGTATTATAGTATACAGTACTTAATTATGAACTATAATTCTTTTTTTTTTTATGAACACAATGTCTTTATTTTATTGCTTTGTATGTGGTGCTAAGGATCGAACCCAGGGCCTCACGCATGCAAGGCAAGTGCTCTACCACTGAGCAATCCCAGCCCATGAACTATATTTCTTATTAAATATTATTGTATTTTAAATGTTTATGTCTTATTTGTGCAATAGATACAATTTACTAACCATTGTAATTAGGTTTAGGAAAAGCAGTCAGTGGAAGGCAGTTCACCATTGTAAGAATGAGTCTAATAATTTAACTTCTAGTCAGTGTCCTTGAACTACACTGCAAAGTCACCTAAATCTTTATCTTGATTCCTTAACTTGCAAATTGAGGAAAGGGGCTACATGGTTTCTAGTATTTATTTAAAGTTCTCAAAAACTATGCAAGGGAAAAATATGTCTCAAATAATTTTTAGGCACAAACATTTACTATTAAATAGTTTACAATGGGGGCTGGGATTATGGCGCAGTGGTAGCGTGCTCGCCTAGCATGCATAAGGCACTGGGTTCGATCCTCAGCACCACATAAAAATAAAATAAAGATATTCTGTCACCTACAACTAAAATATAAACATTTAAAAAAATAGTTTAAAATGAAATACAAGATTTACCAAAATTTATTTTCTGAACAACACAAAAATATGTTTATTTGGGAATTTTCTGAAAATCTTACATTTGAATGAGAACAATAAATACAATAAGATCTGGTAAAATGTTTAAAGAAAACAAAGCGGATGACTTTAGAAGAGGGATAAACACTGATAATGAGGTTCTTGCATTTAATCCAGATCATGAAAACACAAACAAGGGAAAAGCTAATTTCTTTCAGGATATTCACTTGGCTGCAGCTAATTCTTTGTTGGGAATTAGATTAAGTGGTGGACTCTGGTTGTAGCTGTGAAATGATCATGTATCCTCATTGATTGTACCATCTCATTAGCTTCCTATTTGTACAAACAAGGTTTCTTTGCTTCATCTGATTGCACATTACAAATACCAGGCTCTACTGAGAAAAAGAAATGCAAATCTAATACAAGGTGTGCAGAAATCCAATTGCAAAGAATTTAGAATATTGCCTCTTTCAGAGTCCTCAACTCCTTAATGCAAAGGAACTTAAAGCTAGTTTTTTTGTGTGTATGTGTGTGTGTGTGTGTGTGTGTGTGTATGTGTGTGTTTCCCTTGGGAAAAGCAAAGTGTATTTAATCAGTGAATTTTAAATTGCTATTTACTTCATCAATATCAATTTTAATTTTAGGAAACTAGTGCAAATAGTTGATGTTATTTAAAACTCCAATTTTATAATATTCAAATGAAAACATTCTATTCAAATTCATGAATAAATGAGGTGCAAAGTATATTTAAAAATGAAAGCAATTAATAAAACAATGCGGTAATGTGGAAAGCAATATGGGGGAATCCTATGGTTTGGACCTGGAGTATCCCCAAGGACTCATGGGTTGAACACTTGTTTCCCAATGCAATAATTTTCAAGAGTAGTGATTTGAGGAAGTGATGAGGTCATGGGGCTCTCACTTCTTCAATCGATTAATCTTGATGTTCATAACTAAGTATATTATTGAGGGGTGATGAACACTGTAGGAATCAGAGCCTGGTTGGACAGAGTGGGTCCTTAGATGCATTCCCTTGGGGAGCATATCTTGTCCCTAGATCCTTCCTCTCCCTCTGCTTCCATGTCTTTATGAGTTGAGCACCTTTGTTCCACTGTGACCTCTTTACCATGCTACTCTCCCTTACCACAGGCTCATAGCAATGGAGCCAGCCAACTATGGATTGAAAGCTCTAAAACAGTGAACCAAGATAATTCTTTCCAACTTTCAGTTGTTTTTCTCAGGTATCCATCACAACAAAAAAACCAACAGAGCAAAAAATTAGCTGCAGTATTGTTGGATTTTTTTCTAGTATTTAACATGATGTTACCAATACAAATATTATCTTAGAATTTCTAGTATCTTGACAGATGGAGCTAAGAGAAAATAGATCCATCTATATTGTAGCTAATATGTGAATTTCTTATGGACTGATGAGAGTTAAAAATAATAACTGCTGCCATTCAGGTATCAATCTGAAACCAGATTGAAGTTTTAATGTAGTGAGGAGTATAAATTCTTGTCCTATTATAATCCTGTTCAGTAATATATCTGTCAATGCATTACAATGATTTTGTCTATAGCAAACTTTGCACTTTCAAAGTAACTCTGAAATACAGCAATTTTCCACAATACATTTGAGTGTATTTTGGGTTTTAGACTATGTGTGTTTGCACATAAATATGAGCTAACTTTGCTCATCCAGTTTAGGTGTCAGTTTTTGCAAAATGATTTTCAAAGATCTGTATATTTTTAAATTTTTAGAAAAATGTATCTACTATTTCAATTACACTTGTCCCACCGCTAGAGCTTGTTCAACTTCCTACAGCTTTTGTTACTTGCAGTCAACTGATCACATAATATTAAAACATTAAATATAAAATTCCATAAATAAATAAATCCATACATTTTAAATAGCTTTTATTACCGCACATAACTGACCTGCCTTATTATTATTGTCTTTAATCTCTTACTCTGCTTAACTTATAAATTACTATATACAAATAGAGAATATATAGTTATATATATGGATATCTATATACATCCATATATCTATATCTATATATATATGAAAAAGTGTATTTAGGTTTTAGTAATATCTGCAACTTCAATCTTCAGGGAATATCTTGGAATACATAACCTTCAAATAAGATGAACCCAGTTAACTCCAGTGTAATTTTGTCTTTACATTTCCACTGAATTAGATCTTGGCCAGCAATAAATGCCTATAAAGAACATGATTAGAATGTACGACAAAATTTCAATATTGATTATGACTTAGAGTTGCTTTATCATATTTTCTGATTTTTGTAATTTTGTGGCATTTATGTAGAATACCAATTGTATTTTAAGAAAAATCACTGACATTTCTAAGGATAAAAGTAATATCTTCAACTTAATTTTTTGTAGTTCTAAAAATCGTGTGTATGTTTATAAAGTACTTGTATGTATGCCTGCATATGTAAGGGATGGCATATATATATATATATATATATATATATATATATAGAGAGAGAGAGAGAGAGAGAGAGAGAGAGAGAGAGAGAGAGGGAGAGAAAGAGAGAGAGAGAGAGAGAGAGAGAGATAAGTTTTTGTAGGTAAATGCATGCAATAAAGCAAATTACATAGAATCCTAATATTTGGTGAAAATACCCCATGTGATAAAGTGTGTAATATGTTTTTGTTACATTCAAGCAATATTTGATACTTTTGAAATTATGAAAAATTACATATACATGTGCATAACATACACTTTTTTATGCTGGTTCAGCAATTCAGATAATATATACAAAGTGTTACCAAAACTAACTACAACTCTTTCCCAAGTTTCAAGTTCATTTCATTAACACCAGACAATCCTCACACTATTGTGGAAGTATCTAATTTCCTAAGTGCTATTCATAAAACACTGTGAGTCAGGTATTTTATCTCTTAATCATTTGTACTAACACAAGTTTCAAGATATAGGAAATTTCTGTAAACTAATAAACAACAGGAGCAGATTTGAAAGAAATCACAGGTTTCTAAATTATGTGTTTTCCTTTTTTTCTGTTTTCTCATGTGTGAAACTATCAAACTTCCTCTTCAAAAATTACAATAATAATCTGGCTGAAACTTGTTCCACTGTACATACAAAAAACAAATCTATTTCACAACACAGAGCAAATTAAACAGATTTAGATCCTTGATTAAAGCCATCATGCCATTTTTTATTCTTGCTAATGTTTTAATTCCAGGCCATAATGTGATAATTGCCTCACTGGATACTAAACAGATAGATAAATACACTTTCTACCCTAGTTGATGATTTTATTGATATAAATAATTTTGAAGGGTTGAACTCCAAAAGATGAGATACATCACTACCACAAGACTTTGCTTTGGAGAAAATAATTACATGATAGAAGACAATTTTCCCTTGTGAAATGTACCTAATTTATGGAGAAATGCTGTTTTCACTTTTGCTACATTGCAAAAATTTTTGGTTTGTCCCTGACTCTGACACATTCAGCACATTTCAACAGAACAGGGAAGGAGTTTTATTAAGGGGCTGGGCAATAAAGATTCAATAGAACTCTTGAGACATGATTTTTTTCCTTATGTGGGAGGATGTCTTTTTTCTTATTGATTATGACTAGCTGAGATTATCCCATTTGGTGCCTTTGCATTACTGCCAAGACAAGTATAAAACAAAATAAAAGATTTGTAAGGATTGCTTTATTTTTCTAGAATAAGGACACATTTTTTGTCCTATAGCTGATTTTTTACCATATTCTCTCTTAGTCAGATTATAAATTCCATTAATCTTAAATAGTCATGTTAAATATATCAGCTTTCTACCTGCATACTACAGAGAAGCATATGCACCATTTGACAATGAAATTAAAACTAAAACGACATTAGCAGAATGCATATTTGGATAGGCTGTTTGCCCTGTCAGTGATTTAAAACATCTGATTCAGGAACCTAAATCTAGAGCAGTGGAAATAAAGCAAAATATTTAACAAGGACTTTCTTACTCTTTAATAAACCATGGATAACAGGAAATCATGAAAGAAGGAGCATGCTTTCTAGCGGTCCCATGCATTGATGTAATTTTCAGAATGCCCAAAACTGTGTTGTTACATGTCTTTGTCTAACATATTTTTTAAAATAAATCTCATTTGGGTCTTTATGTAAAAAAAAAAAATCCTCAAAAAGTTAAATTTGAGCTACTAGGACTTAAAATTCAGTATAGAGAAAAAAATAGAGTTTGCATCATTTCAGAAAAAAAATTTAAATGTGCATTTTAAATGTGATGAGACTTTCATGGGAAACAAATTAGTAAGGCCTTTCTAAACAAGGTATTTGGGGTATTTCCTGAATTTTTTTTATATTGTTAGTAGTTGTAAGATTTTATACAATAAATTCTGAGACTACATGTTTCTTTTTTTTTTAAATATTTTTTTAGTTGTAGATAGACACAATGTTTTTATTTTATTGCTTTATATGTGGTGCTGAGGATCGAACCCAGGGCCTCACACATGCGAGGCAAGTGCTCTACCGCTGAGCTACAATCCCAGCCCTACATGTTTCTACTTACATAAAAAATATGATCCTTATCTTACATGAAGCTTAAATCTTGAACTAATGAAATTAAACCATATAGAATGAATAAAAGTGTGATATTTTCTTTAGAAACATTTATTATAATCTTTTTCCATTCATAATGTTCTCACAGAATATCAACAAGTTAGGTAAAAGAAATTGTATTATCTCATTATTAAATGAGAAAAAGATTAACTCAGAACACAGATAATTATACAGTGTTTCTAGATTTTTATTTTATTCTTTCACTTGAAAACACATCATATGATCCATGGAGAGCAGATGATAGAATATCAGATGATGGAAAGTCCCACTCATGGTATAGGTCATGGACCAGAAACTGGAGTTATGAGTATCTTCCTTCCAGAGTCTCAACTCCCTGCTTTGAATAGGAGGTTTCAGTAAATGATTTCTATTGTGCTCTACAACTCATATTCTGTCACTCTCTGAAACTTTACAAACTTTGGACTTTTTGGCAAGTAATGCATCACTTTTGAATCTCTAATGGGTTTGTAATTATTTCATACCTAAACACCTAGACTTCCATTAATCCACGTACATGTTGCAATTTCTTTCCCTCCCTTTGAAGCTCTCAATCTTCTGAAGTATGGTGCTGAATGAACTAGATCAACATTCCTATTCTGGATAACTAATGATGGCAGCTTAAGATAAAGTTAGCTCTTTTGGAAGGCACATTAAATTCCAAGCATATATTAAGCCTACTATGGACTAAAATATCTATGTGTAATTGCTTGAATATACATAAGATCTGTCTCTTCACATGGCTTATCTAATGTAGCGAATTTCAACTAGGCATATGATGCTGTCTAGCGATTATTCAATATACCCATACAGTCTCTTTCTCACCTTGACAGCTACTTCCCAATATCTTCATTCTTCTGAAATAATCAGTTCCCCATTCAAAGTCATCCATGGTAGATGACTTCGGTGACTACTATAGAAATTAAACCAGTTAGAACAGCTCAACATATCTACCACTTGTCAGCATCTGAATCCAAACACTGTTTTCTCTCATTATCATAGGAGAACTTCCTGAGCCTTCCTCTGAGGCCAACCCCTTCACACATGTTCAAATAGACATTCTGAAATAGTCAGGGGTATTATACCAAAACCTCACTTCTTCCCCAAGTAAGTTATATCATTTTGCTTAATGATTCCATCGGGCTCTTCATGTGTCATTATCCCTTTATTTAAAAATAATAATAATAAAATCAGTAAGATTAAATAAATCTTTATTTCCTATAATCTGCCACTATATTTCTTCCAGTTTGTTAGTAAAACTCTTAAAAAAAGAGTTGTTTCTACATATTAATTTGTGTGTGTGGTGGAGGGGTTGCTGGGGATTGAACCCAGGGCTTTGTACATGCAAGGCAAACACTGTACCAACTGAGAAATATCCACAGCCCTTATACATATTAACTTTAAGTCTTCTTCTTTCACTTGTTATAGCCACCTTTAATTAGCTTTCTTTTCTCCTCTTCTTTAAGTAACTACTCCTTAAATATGCTATAATTCCTCAGCAAATGTAAATTTTCTAATTTGAAATATCCATTTTCCCTGCCTCTAGAAGATTTGACCACTTACCTTGACTTGTATTTTAACTTGCTTCCAGGTCACCACAGCTTCTTGGTTTCACTTCTGCTAACTTCTGAACTCTCTAACTTCCTGGGCTTTTCTGCCTCCTACTTCTCTTTCTTTCATGATCAGCTAATTTGATAGAGCTGCAGGTCTCAATGCTTTCTCCTGTTTTGTTTTCTGTCTATACTATCTTCCCTGGTTATCTGATTCAAGCTTCAGATTTTAAATTCCTTCTTACTGTGTGATACTGGGGTTTGTGTCAACAACCAACATGTTTACCCTGAACTTCAGCCTTATGTCTGAATGACTTGTGTACATTATCAATTAGGTGACAGACACTTCAAAGTTGGTATGTGTTCTAGGCAGAACAAAAATGTGCGCATGTCCTCATCTCTAGAACCTATGGATACATTACTTCACATAACAAAAAGACTTTTGCAGATGTGATGATATTAAAGACCTCAATGGGGAGAAAATTCTGGATCTTTAAGTGGGTCCTGATTGATTGGTTCTTAAAAGTGGAAAACCTTTCCTAGCCTCATGGAGATGTGACTACTTAAAAACAGTCAGAGGCTAGCACGGTGGCATACACCTGTAATCCCAGCGGCTCCGAAGGCTGAGACAGGAAAGATCACAAATTCAAAGCCAGCCTCAGCAACAACCAGGTGCTAAACATCTCAATGAGACCCTGTATCTAAATAAAATACAAAATAGGGCTGGGGATTTGGCTCAGTGGTTCAGTGCCCCCAAGTTCAACCCCTGACACCCCATCCTCCCAGAAAATATAGTAAGAAAAATGCAACTTTGCTGGATTTGATGGTGAGAGAAGGAACTAGAAGCTGAGGAATGAAGGTGCCCTCCTGAGGCTGGAATGGGCTGAAAAACAGACTATCCAGAAAGGAAAGCAGCCAATTAATTTTGGCCTTCCAACTCCAGAATAACAAGATAAGGAACTTTCATATTTAACTCACTAAGCTTATGGTACCTTGTTGTGACAGAAAACTAGCATGATGCGAAGGGAAAAAAAATAAAGAAAAACCAACTTTGCCCACAGATTTCACCTGTAGTTCTCTGACAGGTTGAATAAATGGTTCATTTCCGAAATCTACCTATCACTACATTGAACTAAGTGTTTTTTTTCTTCCAGTTTTGTTCTGTTTTGTTTTGTTTTTGTCATTTTCAGATCAGAAGATTAAATCTAGTTGAAGAAGTTGCCTATAATTTCAGTTCCTCAGCTATACTAAGATTAATGAAGCATGAGTTTCCATTTTTTAAATTTTTCTTATTTGTAAGCAATATAAACAATTATGATGTAAGTGTAATTAATGCCCTCTCTTTATTTTTCATCCAACAGTTATTGTACTTGATGGAGATGTTAGAAGAAAAACTGGACATAAGTTTTCTTACCCCCTTTTACTTCAAGAATCATTAATCTCCATGCATACCCAAATCATTATTTTTTATTTCTTCCTCATGTACAAACTGTATTTTGAGTTTAGGAAATTTTGATAAAAAGCTTTAGAAATAAATTTGGAATTATAATTCATTTGTTGGTGAGAAACATCACCATAGAAATATTTCTCACCATAGAAATATTTCTCTATCAATTTGGTTTATAAGTTTAGACTGGCAAAATCATAATGCTGTGAATAATACAATAAGAAAAATTCATGTACCAGTGATAATTAATTGGAGGCCATGAAGGCTTCAGTAGCAATGTAAAACTGTACAACAAAAGCCAAACATTTCTATTCCTTAAGATAGCTTTTCCTTGGGGTGGTTGTGTAATAGTTTTGAGGTTTCACTTATATACAACAATGTGCATAAATACTAATTAACCCATAGATTACAGTTACATAAGTAGACACACATGTAATCAGCCTCCAGATTACAATGTGAGCTACTAGACCCTGAAGTAACTCTCATGCCAACTTCCTATCAATATTTAACCTCCCCCTCCTCCAAATACAACCTTTCTTCTGACATTGTTTGACTTGCACATAAACTCTAAGAATATTATCTTTACTTTCCATTATTTGTGCTTACTGGTGTCATCTATGTGGTTTCATCTAGAAATAATTTGATTTTTATTCCAATATGGTAGTAACCTGTTGTTCAAGAATATAAAAGTATATGTATTCAGCCTACTGTTATTTAATGGACCTTGGTTGTTTCTAATTTTGTCATTTATAAATAAAGTTTTTGTAGATATTTGTATGACTTCTTTTTGTGGACACATATAATACTGAATTGTCTTGGGTTTATGCTAGAAGTTGAATTGCTATCTTGTTTTCTAGAGTATTTGTATGGTTAGCTTTGGATGATACTGCCAAACACTTTTACAATGTGATGTTTTCACTTTAACTTCCATTGCAATATGGGCAAGTATGGTTGCTCATACAGTTCTTAACATTTGGTATTAGAGGTCAATTTTTTAAATTTTAATATTAGCTATTCATTTGGCTCTACAGTACTATCTAATTAACTTTTTTTTAATTCAAGCGTGTTGAGCACATATCTATGTCCTTATTGGCAATTAAGGAATTTTCTTGCATGAAATGCCTATTCATTTCTTTTGCACATATTTAGAGTAGGAGGCCTATTTTGTAAACCTTTTAAAAGTATCCAATCTGAAGTCAGCTTTCTTTCCTCCAAATACCAGGAAGTTATAGAAACATTCAATAGTTTAGTTCAAAATAATGTGGATTCTTATAATTAAAAACACACTATTGAAATGCAATTGCTTGAATACAAAATAGCAAGGAACATAGAGAAGTGAAATATTATAAGAAAAAAATTACATATGCACCCCAATAGATCAACAAAGACTTTATATTAAGCTCTAACATACACAATAAAAGTAAATTTCACTTGCTTTGGTTCAATCTAAATGGTGATATCTAAACAGCATGTGCTTGACTCCTCTTCCACCATAGCAATATTTGAAAGAATTCAAAAATGACCTTTTTATGTGTGATTGAAATATACATCAAACCAATGTCCTGCATATATACCTTTAAATTTAATTAGGTCCAATGCAAGATATACACCTATGGTTATATCACATAGAGAGCATCTTCAAGGGTATCAGTGTGATGGGAGAAAAGAAATTGTGATGCGAGATGAGACAGCAAAAATAAAACCAATCAAGAGATCACAGTGATCATATCACACACACTGAGGATTTTAAATACAATTTACATGTGGAAAAAAAAGTAATTTCAAGTTAGAGATTCCTCTTAAAAGATGAAACAACATACAACTGCAAAACTGATCTTGTTAACTTTGAAAACTATAGGTAATTTAGGGTGGCTAGATATTAATGGAATATGGTGGGGGTGTTGTAAATGAAATCATCTTGCACTACATAATGAATACCTTTAATACTACAGTAGGTATATTTAATAATTTTAGGAGAGAAGAGTATAAATGAGGATATGGAAACCCTTTTTGCAATGGAGTGACAGTCTCAGCATTGCATTTTAGAATGAAATCATTGGAGTGGCTTGGCACATGGACAGCAGATCTCAAGATAGTGTGAAGGTGTTGCTAGCCTCTTACCATTAGATAATATGGAACTAGTCCAGGCAATTGCCAATCAGGTTGGAAAGAACTAGGTTGAGCTGAGGTGTATTTATGAGCTAAGATTCACAAAAATTAATGAGTGGTTGATTGGACATAAGCAGTTGAATTAATGGTGGCAAAGAAATTTTGCCAACGATAAGTTATATTATTAAAGATGTTCAAAAACTGTTGCATCTTAAGTAATTGAATATTGTGGTCTGTTGCTCTAGAGATATCAAAAGTCCAAATAAACACTTAGAAATAATATAATGATTATATTGCAAATCATGAGAATAAATAATAGCATCCAGAAGAGAGTTTATGCATGTATGTATGTATATAAGTATGCATGCATTTAATATACAATGAATTAAGGTAGAAATAAACACAGCATATTGAAGAAAGCAATGGATTCATATCCTGACTCTCTCAAGTTCCTTACTATTCTGGTACCCTCCTGACTCAGAATGTCTGCTGTGTCTTGTGTTCATTACCTTGGCCATACTTCTTATTTAAATCTTTCTCTATTCAGTGCTTACTAATGAAGATAATGTATAAAGTGAGTCATTAGCTCCAATAGGTTGAATTCTACCTGATAACACAACTTATTGGCCACAGTAGGGGCTTTGGATTCTTTCCAGATGCTGTTTTAGGAAGCTACAGGAGGATTAGAAGCAGACTTCTGAGAAGATCTAATTTGCATTTTTGAACAATTATCCTGGCTCTTACTGTGGTGTGAGCATGGACAGCAGTGGACTGCATTATAAGTGGACAGCTCTCGGGTGAAGATTGCTGTATCTTAGGCGAGGAATGACAATGGATGCAAAAGGATTAGTACTGGGCATCATGTGAAATTCAGAATATATTATAAAGGTAGATATAATAGGGCTTTTTGATTTACCATTTGTGAGAAAAAGGAAAATCAATAGTGAATTCTGGGTTTTTATCTTTTTGATCTCAGCTATTATATAAATAGTGATTGTCCTGTCATCTTTTTTTTTAATATTTTTTTAGTTGTGGATGGACACAATGTCTTTATTTTATTGCTTTGTATGTGGTGCTGAGGATCGAACCCAGGGCCTTACGCATGCGAGGCAAGCGCTCTACTGCTGAGCCACAGCCCCAGCCCTGTCCTGTCATCTTTTAAAACAACCAATATATGTGGAAGTGGAGTGAAATTCAAAATTTAATTTTGAAATTCATATTTTTTCACCTAGGTGAAAATGTTAAAATTACAATAGACATAAATTGAGACTTTAGGAAGAGCTCGTGGCTGAATATATTAATTAGGGACTACATTAAAGACTCATTTAAAGTCGTAAGTTTAGTTAAGGTGACTCAGATATGAATGTGTACAGAGATGAGAATAGGAACTCTTGTGTATTCCAAACAAAATTTTTGAATAAACATAAACATAGTTGTTTTCTAATTTGTATATATAATGCCTATATTTGATATCAGCTACACAAATGACATGTAAGTTTTTACTTAACTTCATTGTTTAATGCATTTATGCACAAAATGAATATATTCAATAGTGATCAAGGAAAGAATCAAGAAGCCAGAGAAGTTTTGTGTAGTTATTTGTTCAAGAGGAACTTATCTGAAATAGAAGTATGCAGAATACTCTTCCATCACTCTAGTTCCAGAATATATAATACGGTTTGACTGATGATTCCGATAAGATTCTTCTCTTACTCTTTGATGATAGTAGGCTGGAGAATGTCAAGGAAGGGGCTCCCTCTTCAATCTGTCATATTTTAATCTCTGTAAAACACTGATGATGATTGCCATTGTGGTCTGTGTTCTATGTTATGGCTTTTATCTATTAACTGCAGCACAGGAAATCATTTACCTAATGAATTCATATCTTGAATCTCTCCAGTTCCTTACTATCCTAGTACCTCCTGATTCAGAATGTCTGTTGTATCCTGTCTTCATTAACTTGACCATACTTCTCATTTTAATATTTCTCCATTCTGTGCTTACTAAGTAGGTAATTGCATCTCATAAGTGTCTAATAGTATTCAGAACCTCTTTTAGCCTTGACTCCATTTAGACTATATCTAATTCCCCTGCTCAGTTGTATCTGGTATTAGTTTTAAAAATTCTAATGCTTCAGTGTTGGAGAGCACCTCTATGATCTTCATAACTTGGAAATTCAAATGTAAAATGATTTGTTTCATTATTTTATTTTCTTAACAGATATATTGACATAATTCACATTTCATACAATTTGCCCATTTAAAAGTGTAGAAGCCAGACGCGGTGGCACAAGCCTGTAATCCCAGCAGGCTGGGACAGGAGAATCGCGAGTTCAAAGCCAGCCTCACCAATGGCAAGGCACTAAGCAGCTCAGTGAGACTCTGTCTCTACATAAAACACAAAATAGGGCTAGGGATGCGGCTCAGTGGTCAAGTGCTCCTGAGTTCAATCTCCAGTACCAAAAAAAAAAGTGTAGAGTTCAATGACTTGTAATATATTTATAGAGTTGTACATATATTGTCCTAATTTTGCATTTTTATTACCCCCAGATCACATCCTGTACTCCTTGGCCATCTGGTAATTAATTGTTTGAATAATTAATGTTGCAGTAATAGGATATCGTCATCACTTTTTAATTTTATTTTGAGACAGAGTCTCACTAAGTTGTTCCAGTTGATCTTGAATTTGCAATTCTCTTGCCTCAGCCACCTGAATAGCTGCCATCAGAGGTATCTGCCATGGCCAGTGTCATGAAAAATAAAACAGAGAAGGGATATAAAGGTGTGGGTTAGGATGAGGAAGGAGGCAGTTTTCAAACATAGGTAATACTTAAGTCAAATATGAAAGAGATGAGCTAGTCATGACATTTTAAAACAGTGAAATAGGTACTTAAAACCCTTTTATATAATATTTTAAAATATTTTGGGTATAGAGGCTAAGTCCTTGTCCCTATACTTTGAGTAATGTATTTTATAATTGGAATTTTCTGCTCTTGAAAGCTTTTTCTGATATTAAACATAGAAACCTACTATTCTTGCCACTAACATTAATGGCAACAATAATAATAAGAACATTCAAGTGTGCATATTAGCAGCTGACTACTGTTATATGTTTCCAAGAAAACTACCCATACACTAGAAAGATTCCTGTAGAAATAGACTAATATTGCAACACCAGTTCTTCTTGTAAACCGACTTGTAGTGAGAGATAGGAACTTGCACCTCCCATCTCAGAGTTTCTGATATTGATGTTGTACATGTGTTTCTGTGATAGGTGGCTTGAAGAGTGTGATGCTTCATTACCCCAGGTCATCTTGCACTTATCTCTGCCTCATCGATAGAGTACACAAGATGAAAAGGGTTAACAGGTTCAAGCCACCGTGGCGGGAACAGTATAGTACATAATGAGCAGAGCATTCCTCCCCTCACTTCTAAATTCCTCTAGCAACGCTTTCTAAGTATTCTATTGCAAATGTATGCATTTAATTTTGTGTGCAAAGAACATTTCCAAAGTAATAAAGAATTGTTAAGCACTTGACCCTATAAAGTAACTGATTGTGTTTACTCTAAGCACAGTTTAATCACTGCTAATAATTCCAAATACTGCTTTATTGTTTGTTTATACAATGTACCACAAACTGCATTCAAATTAGATATATTTTGTGTAGTTTTAGAAAATTAACAATAGACATCTTCCTACCACTAAGTTTGGGTAATGATACTAACCTTTCCCCGAATAGTTCCTGGTCCCTCTTTACAAAGATCTTGCTTTCCTAAACCCTTTCTGTTATGATCACTAATCCTGAATGTTAATCAATCATTTCCTACCATTTTTATTTTTATTTTTTGGTACCCAGGAGTGAGACAGGGTCTCGCTGAGTTGCTTAGTGCCTCGCCGTTGCTGAGGCTGACTTTGAACTACTGATTCTCCTGTCTCAGCCTCCCAAAGTGCTGGGATTATAGGCATGCGCCACCACACCTGGCAAATAATTTTTTCATTGGGGTTATCACTAAGCAATGTAGTGTTTACTCTTTCTTGGCTTTAATTCTTTTACTATCAGAGTTCTACTCCATTCATTTTTCATGATTTAATTTTGTACACATTAATATTTGACATTTGCATAGGTTATACATAGAAACCTGAATATTTTCCCACACACATATGCAAATATATGTAATAAAATAAACTAAATATATATACATATTATGCATTTATATATATTTGTATATTTTATTTCATAAATGTATAGGTAACTTTTACATTAAAATAGTACTGCTATAAACAGTCTTATGCATGTTCCTGGTGTGGAATTAAAGTTTTTGAAAATGGATGTCTGGATTTTATATGATTGTTCTTCAGCTTTGTTAGATCATGTCCAAAAGAACATGTTCTCCAAGGCAATTGTAGCAAATTTGTAGCATCAGCAATACAGCAGACCTATGTCACTCTTTATACTTTGGCATGGTCCTGCCATTTTCAGATAAATCTGGTTGCTTTTGTTTTTGTTGTTGCTTCATTGTTTAACAAAACTAATATCATATTCAGCAGTCAAATATTAAAAAATATGAAAGCCATATGGCAGTTCTTATCTTGAAAATGTAAGTTTTAACAATGCTAAATTGATATTTGCTTTAAAAAACATCATATCTAGTCTTTAGTTTTCCTGCGGTTCCTCTTCCCTTCTTTCCTATTGTTCCAGTTAGATTAGTATGTAAGGAAATATGAGTCTCTTTGCTCACACATTTTCGCCTGTGTGGTACCTCAATGCATGGAAAGAAAATTGGCATTGGAAAAATACATCTATCTGAGTCAGAGTTTTGCTAGCCGTGGGCAAGTCCCCAGATTTTCATTAACTCAGCCAGCTCATGAAAGGAAAGAAAAAGGAAAGTAACAAAGCATATTAATAATAATGCTTGTTATAAACACTGGAAATATATATGCTAACATCTAGCAGAGTTCCTGGTATGTTTCAGGCAGTTAATAAAAGAATAGTTAATATTTTTATTATAAAGACTTCATATCCAACATCTTAACTTTTACTTCACTCTTCTACCTTACTTGACAATCTCACTTCTTCATGTCCTTCTTTACTGACTGATTTGTTTTGATCTATCTATAAACAGGTTTTCAATTTAATATTTTTTCACTTTAAAGATTCAAAAATATATTGTCATAATTGGAGTTTCTTTAAAATGGATTTTGTCACCTAAATCCCAGTATTTTCCCTCTTGTCCATCTTTTTCTGACTCACAGTAAATATTTTTGTCAAATTTAAGGTAACTGGTATGAAAAAAGTTCTAATTTTAAAAGAAGAAAATACTGTGGATATGCATGTCATTTTTAGAAGGAGATGAAGGAGAATTTTCAGGATTTAACCCTTGTTATGCATAATAATGTTCACTCTATTAAACATATTCAAGAAGCCATGCATTGATGGTGGCTCCTGATGCTAAGGCAAGAGGAGTTCAAACCCAGCCTCAGCAATGGTAAGGCGCTAAGCAACTCAGTGAGACCCTGCTTCTAAATAAAATACAAAATAGGGCTGAGGATGGCCTCAGTGGTTGAATGTCTCTGAGTTCAATCCCCAGTACCAATCCCTAGTACCCCAGCATATGTATGTATATATATATATATATATATATATATATATATATATATATATATATACACACACACACACATACAAGAAACAGTATTAAGTGGTAAATAAAGTGTTTTAAGAAACAGCTCTAAACTATAAATGGCATATTGTATTTGACTCAAATTGCATACTCTGATTGTGTCCATATGAATAGAAATTTAAATTCTAGGATTCAAGCAAACATGACCAAGTGTGAAAAACTTTTGGGAAGGTTTTCTAAGGGATATTGGTTAGGGACCCTGAGATTTCTTAAAAGATAAAGCAACCACATTTTACCAAGCCCAAAATATGGAGCTTAAGAGAATATCAAGCCACAGTCACTGAGGTAGAATGAAATTATGGGAAGTCAGATCTATGTCCCCGAGCCTCAGAAGATGTTTAGGTTATAAAGAAGCAGAGCTGACCAAGAAATAGTGCAATATGCCTATTCAATCTGTCAATCACTGTGATTGAAACTGCAACCTTCAGGAGTCAAGACTCTAATCTGTGAAAAAGTAGGAGAGAATATAACGGAGGAAAAGCAGCTGAAGGGATCACTGGGTGGGGAATTCATGGGACACATTTGAGTTAGGAGTGTGTGACTTCCCCAGGGGCCCTGGGCGAGAAGGTTAATAGAGGCTAAAAACAACAATAACAAAAGAAAACTCACATCAGCATTTGTCAAAATGCATCTGTCCTTTCTATGTTATGAAAACCGTTAAAAGAAATTTCTTGATGACACTCTAAATCCTAAAAAAGAAAACAGTGAATTACTGGCAATTCACAAATATTTAAGAGTTAAATTAGAATTCAGAGTTAAAAACAAACTTCAGAAAATATTTATTAATCATATAATTTGATGTACTTAAACTAAACATGCTCTCTCTCTCCCCTCCCCCATACAGACACACATGTACACGCACCCACACACCCACACAGGAACACATGTGAGGACACAGAGAGGGGGCAGTGTCTACAAGTTAGGAAGTGTGTTCTCACCAAACAGATCATGCAGTTTGATCTTGCACTTCCCAGCTTCCAGAACTATGAGAAATAAATTTTTGATGTTTAAGCCATCTAAATCTATATCCTTTGTCCAAGCTAATACAGGGAGAATTATATGGGGAATAAAACCAAAATATTTTATACTGGAAAATGATATAGACTTACAATTTTATTCATATATACCATAATTAAATGTCGACCATGTGCCAGACCCTACCTACCTGAGGTAACATCATCATTTTCTTCATCTGACTGCTGAAGGCCTGAGGGAAAGAGAACATATATAACTTTTCTAAAGTCAGTTGCACATCGTGGGATATGGGGGACTCAAGGATATAAAGTGGGAAATTTGGATCAAAAATATTGTTTTCCAACCACTTTTCTGTAACTAAAAGTGAAGAAGGGTCTTCATATTATACATGGTATGAAGTTATTCCTCTGTAATATTTTGTTTACTTGAAATAGTTTTCTGGAATAATCTTTTGGTTAATTCAAAAGAAAAAAATCTTCAGAACTATATTGGCCATGTTAAAAAATAACTTTCATTGCTTCTCTCTCTCTTTTTTTGTACTGGTGATTGAACCAGGGGTGCTTTCCCCATGACCCACACCGGAGCCCTTTTTAAAATTTTATCTAGAGAAAGGGCCTTGCTAAGTTGCTAAGGCTGGCTTTGAATTCCTGATCCTTCTACCTCAGTTTCCTGAGCTGCTGGGATTATAGGAATGAGCCACTGTGCCTGGCTTCATTTCTTCTCTGAGATGATCAATTATTTGAAATACTGGGTTAAATGTATACTAGATTTTAAAATTTCTATTTTTGATTAAGAATATAAGCTACTCTGGTTATAATGCTACTGTAAGTTCATAAGCATTGTTCTCTGAAAGAAACTGGCAGAGAGATTCCATGTGTTACATTTTAGTGTGGTGTAAAGTCATCTGACTATGAAGTAGGAGGTTTGTTTTGTTCTACAGTCTTCTAACTAATAGCTTTTGTGACCTGAGCCCCATATCTGCAAATGTTTCATTGCTTTTGTGTTTTGTTTTTGTATCTGTAATATTGTATTAATATTTGCTTTCATGACTGCCTGTCTGTTGTGCATCAGAGAAGAGGAGAAATGATCCCATAAGATAAGATAAGGTTGTTGAAATATACTTTTTCATCAAGTACTTCATGCCCTATCCTGGGAAGGAGGAATGTGAGGACTGAGCATTGGATTCCCGTCATTAAGTAGCTAATCATTGTCAGAGCATATTTATAATGCAGGACTTTATTTTATTGTTAAGTGGTTATATCGAATCATGTGCATGAGTGTTAATCTAACGATGCTTTCATCTTTTTAATTTTTAGTTTTTCTTTTTTGGTACTGGGGTTTGAAACTCAGTGTTGAAGATTGAACACCCAAGAAATGCCAGGGCAAGAGCAAAAAATCTTACTAAAAAGAGAACAGTGAGAGAGAGAGAGAGAGAGAGAGAGAGACTTTTCTACAGAAGGAACCCAAAGCTGATGCCTGAGGGATGGGTACATCCTGCTCTTTTATAGATTTCAGGTTTCGTTTGTTCTCCTCTGATCTTGCCTATAGTGTCCAAAAGGTGGATTGATCCAAGGAATAAAGCTGCCCAGGGGTACAGGCAGGAAGGGAAATACCCAGGGGACATTCACTAACAACTCCTTGCTGGGGAGAAGGAGGCAGATAACCTTGTCAAGTGTTTGGAAAAGGGAGAAGTGCTCTGGAGTCATTAGCATTTTATTTTCTTTGAATCAGCCCATCTTCCTGACCTAGTCATTCATTAGCTACATTGACTGTCCTTTTGTCTTGCCCTCACTACCCTGGAAGCTTCTCCATCCCTTTTACTTTTTTATTTTGCAGCAGCTAGTTGCTGAGGGTGCCCTTCAGCTTAAGATCTCTTGCTTTTGGCTCTAAATTGCTGGGATTACAGTTGCGAGCCCCTGTGACCAATTTACCACTTAACTTTAAGAGCATTTATAAGTAAGGGCAGGATCAACTGGTTTCCAATACTTGTATTTCCTCTTATCCTCTGAGAAAAGAAGCAAAAAGTTATACTCTTTAACTTAGGTGGAAATTTTCAACTTGCATGATTAATGTGTTCATTGTCAGTAGGTATATAAAGACACATATGAGCATCTCCTTGACCCTGTCACACAGTGTGGCTTTCTCAGTAGGGAATATTTATTACTTTTTTTAAACCTAGCAGCTTTAGGGGGATTAGTTTCTTTGTCTGATCTATTTATTTTACAAGTTTTGGAAGCTATTTCAATTTTTAGAATGCTCAATGTGCTCAACTTTAAATTCTTTTGGCAAGAACTTAGCTTTAACTTGTTTGTTTACAACATCACAGAGAATGTGCTAAGTTGTAGGCACCGTGTTGCCAACAATTCCATGCCAAATAAAACCTAGATTTCATGAATATTCACATATTAGTATCCCGAAAAAAATGTGTTTATGGAAAAGGTCTGAATGGATTTGGAGCAATTTAATTTTCTCTTTGTATGAGTTATTTTAGTGGTTCATTGAATTATAGTGCTTGCAACAGAAGGAAAGTTTCTTTTTAATCAACGATAGGCAGATCACACAAATTTTAGGGGCTCAGTTCTAACCTAAAAAAATTAAATCATGATTGTAAGTAGACATTAATGTAGAATCAGCTGACTTCCCAGAGCGAACAATCAAATTTATTACAATACAGACTTATGGGCTGAGAAAACGATTGCGAGTTGCCATTAAACGTTAGTTCTATTTCATGAAGTCTTAATATTATTAAATATTTGCAGTCTCTTCCAATATACCTAGCACTTTTTTTCTAATGTTAGAAGAGTCAGGTATCTCTGTGCCCTTCTTTAATTTGATTTAAGCATCAATACAAAAGCTTCATAGGCACATTGTGAAGTAAAGTGATTTATTTTTTCATTATTACCTCTGGGAATTATGATGCTTCCTGGACATAAATTCCAATGAGAACCCCATTCCCTTGCACAGTAACAAAAAGAAAAGTCAATTGTAGAGACAAAAAATGGAAGAGTAAAGTAAGGACGAAATTGGGTTACATGTAACCATTAAATTTTCCCTTTCAAAGTAGAATTTTTATCTGTACTCATTTTTATAGAATTATTTGACTTTGGGAAGTTTTAGAAAATAGATGCACTACAATGACACTTTAAAGGCAAACTATTAATGATGCAAATCTTTGTTAACTACATTGATTTCAAAAATCATTTTAATAAAATATAACAAAATGATCAAATTTTGACCAGATATTTTAATCCCTTTATTTCTACAACTTCCTTTTCTGACATCTCATTTCATATTGTGTTCACACCCATAAGATTTACCTGGTACTATAAGCACCATAAACTTTATTCTTTGATGATTCTGCTAAATTTATTTAATACCATGTTCAAAAACTTTGCTTTGAAATTTGTTTGTTTTGTTATTGCTATTTTTATTTTCTTTCAAATGAATGTCATGTTGAGGTCAGAGAAAGAGAAAATTTACGAATCACAGAAAATCAGACCAAATGAAGCAGAAATGCTTAAGAGACTCAGTGTCCTGGGGGGTAAAAAAGAAAAAAAAGAAAAAAAAAACTGCCCCAAGTGCTTTATGCTTCTGAAATGAGAACATTTATATGTAATTGAGCTCAATATTAAATTATATATTTCCATACACTATTTTATTTAGGAATAAGAGAAGAATAAATAACAAGTGATTACTTCTGAAGAAAACAAATTTGAATTTGTTGTCATTTTTCTATTCTAGTACTAATATATTGGTAAAGAAGATATTGGCTCTTTCTTTTATAAGCAGTGCATTTACTTGGATATTTTAAAAACTATTTGATGCCTTGTAGCATTCCAGTTCCTATTCATTAAATTGGGCATACAAAGGTAGAGGTCATGCTTGCTACTTGCCCAGTGGGAGAGATTGCTATATAAATAAATAAGGAATATCTATTAATTCACCAAAAATTTATAGAGTTTTTCCTATATCAAGTATTATTCAAAGTACTGGAAAGGAAACAATGAACAAACCTCTGAGAAAGGTCCTCTTTCCAGGGATTGAAATTTTAATAGGGGGAAACAGATAGGAATACATTTTAAAATATTCTTGTAGTGAAGGAGATATTTTGACTTACACCTGAATGCCAAGAAGGAGCCAAGCAAATAATTAACTTTGAGAGGAACATCCTAACAGAAGTGCAGAGGGCCAAGGCAAGAATAAACCCAGTGCATCCAACGAAGGAGTTCGGCTGATTTCAACAGCATAAGTAAAATAGAGTGAAAGAGATTGGCAGGTCCACAACAGATAAACTGAAATACTTTAATCCAACTGCAAGTGGCAGGTAGTTAAAGATTTTAAAACAGGGACTAAAGTTGTTGGTTTATATTTTACAAAGATGAGTCTGGTGGCTAATACCTCTGTTTGAATGGTAGCAAAGGAAAAATCAGAGTATTATAGTCATACCTGGAAGATATAACAGTGTTTGGATAAAGGTAAACATTGGACATAGATGAGATTTTTATATTTTGCTCATTTAGAAGATATGAGTACATAAGTAAACGGAAAAAAGGGAAAAAAAGAGAGGATGCTAAATTCTAGGTATACTAACAGTCCAGGAATGTAAACAAAAGGCTCAGATAATTTTTAGGCACTCCAAAAATGTAATGAGATCAAAGGAGAAGAAACTAAGAAAAACAATGTAATTGGAGCCATATTATAACCATACTAAAACGTTTGGATGTATCTTATAGAAAATATGAATGTAGAGAATATATGCCTTGAGATTCTTATAATTCGTGAGGAAATGATACTAGACTTTCTGTAATTAGTTTTAATGTTCTGAGACTTTTTATACATATTTTTCATTAATCATGTTGTGTAACCAAAGCAAAAACAAACAAATGAACAAACAAAGAAATAAATCCTGGCATATTCTCTTTCCTGACAGGTTAACTAAGAGAAACAACCATGGAAGTTGGCAAAAGTGTAATGAACTTGAGAAAAATTTGATGGATAAATTTCATATCAGAGGAACCAAATGGCGATATGGTTTCTCCAGATGAATAGCAGCTACAAAATAGCACAATTTATGATATTTCATTACAATTCTTTTTTTTTTTTTAATGTCTACTCTTCCTCTCTGCCCTAGAATATGAGCTAAAGATGGGGGGGGGCGATTTTTTCAGAAATTCATTGCAACCACTAGAAACTCCTTGTTGTCCCATGTATCTGTTACATTGATATTTTTCTAAACTGAATAAAATAAGAGCAGGATAAAATGGTCTTATTTACAGAAATTAAATAAAAGAATTTGATTGAGTCTTCAAATAAATGTGTTAACTATGTATCACTAAATGAAACTATATATGTTTTGGGTGACTTCCCGTCAAATTTCTGATAGAGCTGTATTGAAGTAGATCAGATTTAAATTGTTTCATATTCTATTACTAATACACATAATTCTGGGTAGTAGAGTCCACAGCAGAATGACACTAGTCACTGGTCATAGAGTTAGAAAAAAATATTGGGTTTAATAGGTAAAAATGAAATGATCTGTTCACTTAGAAGGACTTTAGTTCTTGGGAACTGGAAAGTCAAAATATATTTTTAGTTTTCATAAAATAGTATGTGCAGGGGGCTGGGATTGTAGCTCAGCGGTAGAGCGCTTGCCTTGCATGCGTGAGGCCCTGGGTTCTATCCTCAGCACCACATACAAAGCAATAAAATAAAGACATTGTGTCCATCTACAACTAAAAAAACAAAAAATATTAAAAAAAATAGCATTTGCAGATCACTTGATAATCTGATGGCAGTTTGGGTCCCTTTTAGGTGTAATTTAGTTTAGGGCAGTCTGCAGGTTGGCTCAAGATGTCTGTAAGCAGATGGTGATTTTCAGAGAGTGATTTGCAGTTGAATCAATGAATATTTGAAAGAAAGCTTAAATGTCATTCTAGAATGTTTTAGGAATGGGCTCATCCACTTCAGTAATTGTTGGCAATGTTGGGATTAGTACTCAGGTTACCTAACTACACATGCGCGCACACACACACACACACACACACACACACACACTCATGCATATGTTATATATCGGAGTATATATTAGCACAGTTTTTATGGTCTGTAGTCATTCTCTCACATACCACAGTAATACCCAGCCTCCCACTTTGGCTCATGCCATTCTTATAAACTGAGTTCCCCTTTGCACTGATCATCTTTGTAGCTACAACTACTCACTCATTGGCAGAATGTCTTATCCAGAATGTCTCCTTCCTCATTCCTTGACTACTGCCTCTTCTGACAGTGTAGGAGCTCAGAATCACCCCCTGAATAATTTCCTGAGCATACATCTAGCAACATTATTGGTAGATTATTGGTTTATACATTGAATTCCCTCACTAGACTCTCAAATTTCTAGATGATTATTTCATAGGTGATGCAGCCCAGAAATTACTATTACTCTTGACAAATAGAAACTATACAATAATTTATGATTATGATTATTATCTTGCAATTTAATAAGAGCCCTGTCTTTGGGTTTTCATGGAATTCTTCATTCTTCTTAAAAAATTATACATATATAAATATATATATATATATATATATTTATATATGTATATTTTGCCAGAGGCACTTAGAGGAAAAATAAAAGCAATGTACGTAATCATGCTAACAACATTAAAATTAAGAAGTAATAATATTGGAATCTTCATTGGCATATATTGTGTATATTGCTAACTATTTTCTTCTTGAGTGTCGTAGTAACTGATCAGAAAGGGATACATTTTCATTAATATACTCAATATGCTTGCATGATTCAGATGATTAGCCCATTACAATTAGGAAAACAAACAACTTTTATGTCAACCACAAAGAAATAACATACAGTAGTTTGTTGATTTGCTGCAAGAAGCTTTAATGAGACCATGCCCTTAATCATCCACTGATCCTGAGAGAGGAAGCTCAATCTGCGCCATTTTGATGTTCTGACTGAGCAATTTGCTGTACTTCATTCCCTGCCTGTGAAACTGAACACTTTTGTCCTGTGCTTATGCAGCACTTTGTAGCATCTGGTGCTTGTCATGGTAGATGTTTTAGTTTCTGTTCCCTTGTCTCCTTCCTTGAAGTGATTCATCACCAGTATAATGAAGGGTTTTCAGGGTCAGTGGGTAGCTGCTCAAAGGGAGGTGGATGGCTAGCATTGCCTGGAGATGAGAATAGCATGCAGAGTTTTCTGAAATAATTTCGCAGAGAATGTCACTTAACAGAAAACTTTGCTCATCACAAGTACTGTAATAGAAAGTTTGTAATGGCTGCTTTGGAATAGTTATAACCTTACATTGTTTTACTCTCAATAATGAGTAGTACACGTCCAATTATCTTTTTTGATATCATAAAATTACATTTCTTTGAGGCTAAAGAAACAGTTCTATTCTAATATTTTGTTTAAAAAATATAATGCCCAATTTTAAATGTTGTGGGACATCTAAAGAATGTGTTTGTAAGCTGAAATCATATGTATGCATATAATATATTACAGGCTTTACTAATGTGTATTAATGTATGATTGTTGCCTGATGAAGAAGCATGAAATATCAATGCTATTGTAGTTACTCTGATAACCTTCACCCTTATTACTAATCAAGTCTTTATAACTATAACATTTAGTTGTTTCTTAACATTTCCATCTAAACATAACTATTATAATTTGCTGAAATATCCACATAAACATTCTCCCTGTGTAATTTCACGACTTCCAATACTCTTTAAGTATCAATAGATACTAAAAACTATTTAATTACTGAAGTATGCTATTTAATGATTTTTAGTATATACCCAGACTTGTGAAACCATTATCTCAAAATGAATTAAGCATGCTTATATTACCCTTCCTTTCCAAAGGTAGCACTACTCTTTCCCTGACTTCTCCCCAGCCCTAGCATTCACTAATATTCATTTCTTACAGATTTTCCTCATCTGAACATTTCAAAGAAATATTTTTCTACAATATATGATTTTCTGTTTTATAACTAGCTTCTCTTTCTTAGCATATTTTCAATTTATACTGTAACATATATTAACACATAATTTCCTTGCTAAATAATATTCCAATGTGTGAATAAAAAATACCATATTTATCAGTTCATCAGATTTTTATATTTAGTTGTTTTCACATTTGAGCTAGCATTAATATTGCTGACAAATTTAAGGTCCATTTTGGACATATGTTTGCATTTCTCCTAAGAGAAAAAAATGATTGATCATGTGATAAATCTATAGTTAATATTTTGTGACACTTTGTAGATGTTTTCTAAAGTAAATATACCATTTTTCATTCTCACTAGAAATATATAACTGTATCAATTTCTTCACTTCCTTTCCAAATTATTCATTCTGTATCCTTTTTATTTATGGTGATTTAATGACTAGGAAGTAGCATCTCATTGTGCTTTTGTTTTGGTTTGCCTAATTGCAAATTATTACATTGAAATTATTTTCATATGCTTATAGAGAATTTGTGTGTGTGTGTGTGTGTGTGTGTGTGTGTGTGTTTAGAAATGTCTATTCAAAGAGATGGGGATGTATGGGAGAGCATTTGCCTAGCAAGTAGTAGGCCCTGGGTTCAATGCCTTGCACTAAAAAAAGTAGTGTGGATCCAAACTTTTTGATTGTGATATTCATTCTTGTTTGGTTATTAGGTTGGACAATGTGTTTATTCAGGATAAAAATCTTTTATTAGTATATAATTTTGAAGTGTTTTCTCTCATTTTATGGGTTGACTTTTTATTTTTCCATGGTTTTTTTCTGTAGCACAAAGGTTTTAATGTTAGTAAAATCCCTGTTACCATTTTTTGTAGTTTTTGCTTATACTTTGGTGTCCTTAGAAACCTTTGCCTAATTCAAGTTCATGAAGATTTACTCCTACATTTTCTTTTATGAGTTTATAAATTTAGCTCATCTATATTGGTCCATGAACCAAGCATATTGAATAATTTTTCAAATGGTTTGAAAATTTTAATACAAATTCAAATTCTTTAATTTGTATGTGTATTTTTATTTGCCCCAGTACCACTTCTTGGGAAAAAAAAAGTTTCCTTTGAATTGTCTTTGCATCCTTGTGAAAATGAGTTAACCATAAATGCAAAGGTTTATTTCTAGACTCTCAGTTTTATGTCATTGTTCTATAATCTCTCATACCTACATCATGGTGTCTTAATTACTGCACTGGGTTGTAAGTTGTGAAAGGTGTGAATACTCTAACTTCTTTTTCTTTTTTATACTAAGTTTTCTCACTTCCCAGTCCCTTGAATTATTTGATTATCTTGCTAATTTCTGGAAAGAAAATAAAGCCATCTGGAATTTTTTTTGCAGGGATTATATTATTAATATGGCTCAGTTTGGGGAGTGTGGTCATCTAAACAATATTAGCTCATCTGATCTACAACTAAGAGACAACAATCTATTTGTGTTTTCTATATCTTTCAAGAGTATTTTATAGCTCATGATAAGTATTGCATTTCTTTTGTATGTTTACTTCAAGGAATTTTTTTCTTTTTGTTGTTACTATAAATTAAATATATTTTTGGATTGTTCAGTTTTAGTATGTATAAATACAGTTCACTTTTGTACATTTATTTATCAATTACTGCAATAAGGCATTGCCTATTTTTTTGTATTTTCTATTTGTATTGTCTGTTTATTTCTGTCCATTTTTATTTCATTTATTTAGGGACTGTGTGGTCACTCCAGATACGTTCAAAATAGTTTTTCTTCCTAATATTTTGATACTTCTATCATTAAAGAAGTCTTTCTCTGCCTCTGTAATAATTTTTCTGAAAAAAGTATATTTCTTTGTTAGCCATTCTTTTATTATTCTAGCCTTTAGAGCATTCTCTTTTGCTTGTTAGATTCTGTTGAGCTGCATGCTTTTTACTGCATTGTTATTTGTGCTAGGAAATATTTAAACTACTTGAACCTATGTGTGTCTTTTTTTTTAAATATTTATTTTTGTAGGTGGACAGAATATCTTTATTTTATTTTATGTGGTGCTGAGGATTGAACCCAGTGCCTCCCGCGTGCTCGGCGAGCATGCTACCACTGAGCCATAACCCCAGCCCCTATGTGTGTCTTTAAATGTGTCTTTAACCTCCTTTACATGAGGTACAAGAACATGCAACATGCAACACTTAGTAGGATCATTTTAATCTGCTGTATTTCTCTCTGTTTTTCTTGGAAGTTTTAATAAATTAATATGTAGTGTAGTTTCCGATAATGTAGGGATTCTTCTGTAATTTTGCTCTTTACCTTCCATGTGTTTCTTATTTTTTTCTACTTTTCATTAATGCCTTAGGTTAAATATATAAATTCTTGCGTACTAAATTGACTCTAATTGTGTATTTCTAAGTTAATTATATTAGGGATTACAAATACCATTTTAATTTGAAACAATATTATTCAAATTTTTACAATGTTAATAATTTACAAAAGCTTTACTGAAACATATTCACTTCCTTTCCTTTTTTATGAGATATTCCTGTCAAATTACATGTTTATACATTCTGACCCAATCTGAATTAGTCTTATCTAAAAAAATAAAATCAGTAGGAAATAATTGTCTCCTATATACATACACACACACATACATACTCATGCACACACACAGACAGATTCAAATACAGACATATGTCCCAGAGGATAAGGAGTCTCAAAATCTAACTTCTGCAAGCTAGAGATCAAGGAAAGCTTCTTCAAAAGGCTGAGAGGTGGAGAGCCAACAACGTAGATTCCATTTTAGGAGGCAGGCGTGCTATGGGCAGTAGAAGATGGATATTCCTGCCATTTATTCAATTTTACTCCACCTTTTTTTTCCCCTTAAGACACTCCAAGTATTTGATGATGCCAACCCACATCTGCGAGAGGTGTCTACTTTAATCAATTCAAATGCTGATCTTCTCCAAAAACACTCTCACAGACACACTCCTTAATGATATTTACCAGCAATCTAAGGAACCCAGGCTCAGTCAAGTTGACACAAAAATAATCATCACACCATTCAAAGAAGTTTGTAACCACTTCATTATGCAATATGTTTGAAATATAAAAAAATTACAAACAAAAATGCACTGCATTAATGCATTTTACTTGAGATCTGTCACCTCTGGTATATTCAAGTTATTGTTCAGTGACCATTTTTGAACATGAGTAATTCCCTTTAGATTATTTTGTGGGGAAAGTCTACTAACAATAAATTACTTGTTTTTATTTGTGTGGAGATTTTTAAAATTTTTCTTCGTTTGAAAAATGTTGGTTTTACTGGGTATAAAATTCTTCATTGACTACCTTTTTATTCCTTCATTTGGAATATATTTTCCTACTTCCTCTTGGATCTATACTTTATGTTGAGAAGTTGGCTGTTAGCTTGGTTAAGTATCCATGAACATGATGAATTCGGGATTTTTAATTTATTAATATTTTTTTATTCTGGTTATATTATGGCATTTTTGTTGCTCTTGAGACGTTTTTGATTTTTGTTTACCTTATGCTTTCAACAGCTTGACTATGATGTGTTTAAAGGTGGTGTGGATCTCATTGTTTTCATCAAGCTTTGATATGTAGAATTATAAAATTTAGGAACTATTAGAAATTAATTTTTCATTTTTTTAATTATTTCTATTACTTATCTTTATCTTTTCAAACCGAGTCCTACTATATATTTGTTAATACAATTGTAATAATTCACATGTTTCTGAGATTTTGTTCATTTTCTTGATTAAGTTTTCTTTCTGTTCTTTTCTCTGGATATTCTCATTGATCTGTTTTTATGTTTGAAGAGTCTTTCTTCCACCAGGTCAAAAATACTTTTGAAACTTCAAAGGATTTCAATTTAATTATTGTTTTTTCTATTTCAGAATTTCATTTGATACTCATCTCTTAGTAACTTATGTCTTTCTATTGTTTATATTGGTAAGAAATTATTTATGAATCATTTTTATTGTTTTAAACAATATTTCTTTAGTTCTTTAAACATGTTTATAACACTTAATTTGAAAACTTTACCTAAGTCTTTACCTAAGTTTCCTTGATATTTCTCTGAATATCTTTCCAGATGAGTTTATTTAATAAATATGAAAATCTTAATAATTTGCTAAAGTTGGCCTCCAATTTTCCCTTTTTAAAAAACAGATACTTTTTTTTTGAGCCTACCATATCCAAGGACTAAAGGATAAAACACTATTTTTTGTAGATGTGATGTACAAAGCTGCAATTATTTAAAGATTATATTTTGAGGAAATTCAATTTAAAATGATGGCATGAGATCCTAATTTGTGTATGTTTGTAAGTGAATGAACCTTGAATATTTATTCTGTTTATTTACAAGCTATAAGTCCATTAACATTTTATACTTAATAGTCAAATTTAGTAAGTTGTATTTTTGAGGAATTTAGGTTTTCATCTACATTTTCTGATTTATTGTTATAGAGTTGTTATTTTCATAAACTCCAAAAATTCAATGTGCCCTTCTTCTCATTCCTTATGCTGTCTCTACACACACTATATTTTATTCATAAATTTCTGCAGAGGATTGTCCAATTTATTAATTTACTTAGAGAAATGCTTATCTTTGTTGAGCTTTGTTTGCTTCCATTTGCTACAATGCTTTTTATTTTTCACATTTTTACTTATAATTGTTCTTTCTAATTTTCATTTATTGTAGGTTTTTAAAAATAATATTTCTCAGAGTTGACGATTAGTTCATTAATTGTAAGCTTTTCTTAAATTCTTATGGAAGTCACTTATAAGTCTCAATTCCCTCTAAATAGTGCTTATGAAAAGCAGAATAATAGCACCTAACAGATGTCCTTAGCCTAATAACTCGTAACCATGAATATATTAGTGTAGATGGCAAAAGGAAATTCCCAGGCTTGAGAAAGTTACAGACATTCAGCTGTGTTGCCCTTTCTATAGTATTTAAGTTAATCCTATGTAATCATGGATCTGCCATTAGTAGAATACAGAAGCAGAGACTCAGTAAGGTTTAAAGTTATTGTGCTGCTGGCTTTGAAGATGAAGGAAGGAGCCACAGGCCAAGGAGTGCAGGTGGCCTCTTGAACTGGAAAACCCAAGGAAAATATTTATTTTAAAACTTCTAGAAGAATTTAATTCTACCAATACCTTTATTTTATCCCTCCAAGGATTAGTTCAATATTCTCACCTCCAAAACTGTAAAACAATGTATTTGTTTAAGCTTCTAAGTTTGTAGTTTATGGTAACTTCTCACAGCAGCAATAAGAAACACATTGCATTTGCTGCATCCAAAAATTGTATAGTTTTATAAACTATCACTTTATCACTTTTAGGTATTTTATAAAATATCCATTAAAGTTTCTTTTCACCATAGCTGGTTATTTATTTATTCATTTGTTTATTTATTTATTTTGGGTACTGGAGATTGAACCCAAGGGTGTGCAACCCTTTTTATTTTATTTATTAAAATTTTGAAGACATTCTCATTATGTTGCTATAGATCTCACTAGGTTGCTGAGGCTGGCTTTGAACTTGCAATCTTTCTGCCTCAACTTCCTGAGACACCGTGATTACAGGTTTGTGCCACTGCACCCAGCTCACCATAAGCTTCTTAGAGACTTATTTTGCCTCTGTAATTTAATGTCCAAATAAATTATAATTTTCTACTTTTATTACATGAAGTTATGTGACCTATATGACATTAATTCTATAGCATTTGTGGACTAGTGTTTCCATATTTCTTATAAATTTAACATGTGTTCTGGACATAATAGAATAATGAACTCTAAAATACAAAAGAAGGATGAAATATAAACTAGAAGTGTATCAAGATCTTTTTTTTTTTTTTTTTGGTACTGGGGATTGCACTCAGGGTTACTCGAACACTGAGCCACATCCCCAGCCCTATTTTGTGTTTTATGTAGAGACAGAGTCTCACTGAGTTGCTTAGCGCCTTGCCCTTGCTGAGGCTGGCTTTTTTTTTTTTTTTTTAATTTTATTTAGGCTTACATGTTAACAGTGTAAATGATTCATTGTACATAGATAGAGGATAACATATCAATTCTCTAGTTGTAAGTTGTATAGAATCACAACATATATGCAGTCATACATAAAGTTAGGGCTATGATGTCCATCATATTCCACCACCCTTGCTGTCCCCATGCCCCCTCCCCCCTTACACCCC